>CM029015.1:135093511-135753510 GCA_016801055.1 Panax notoginseng
ATTAGCCATTATAATAATTGAATGAATATAACTCAAGGTTGAGTTAGGAAACTTGCCTTTCGTGTTGATTACAGCTACACAATATAATTAACTGCGTTCGTAAGACCTATAACCAACAATGTCGGTCTCACAATTAGAACAATCATACATAACACGTAACACTATATTCTACAGTCAAACTTTTCCTAGGCACATTACCACATAGCCACATTAGTGTTTATAACCTATATAAACACTTATCCAGTCTAACTATTTCGGTCTGGTTGGACCTCGGTCCATTCTCGGTGTTCTGGTCACCCTATCCGACAATTAACACATTGATTGTCAATTAAACTTGGTCTCTAAGCTTCAATATTATTTTAGATAAGTCAAATATCGTTTATAATATTTTTCGGAAGCTTTTAATAATTTATAAACAATTATTATTATTTATAATAATTTTTTAAACACTTAAATCATTTTTAAATGATTTAATTATCAAATAATCTTATCATTATTAATATTTAATAATATAAAAATATTAATAACATACTTATCAAAATATTAAAGTTATTGTTAATAACTTAAAATATTTTTAAATCATCAATATTCTACTTAAATGATTTTTAAATCATCACCATTAATATTTAAATATTAATGTACTTATTATCAAAATATTAAAAGTCATTAATTATAACTTAAAATACTTTTAAATCATTTTTCTCATTTTTAAATGATTTTTAAATCAATAAAATCATTTTTAATTCATTTATTTAATATCTTAATTAAATAAATCTAATATCATTTATTAATGAGAATTCTCCAAAAATATTGAAAATTATATTTTATAATTTAAAATATTTTCTAACACTTTATTCTTATTTAAAATGATTTTTTTAAATCATTAAAATCATTTTTAACTCATTTATTTAATTTAATAATTAAATAAATCTAATATCATTAATATTAAATTATTAATGAAAATTCTCTAAAAATATTAAAAGTTACATTTTATAACTCAAAATATTTTTTAAATACATTATTCTTATTTTAAATGATTTTTCATAATATTAAATCATTTTTCTCTAATTTATTTAATACAATAAGTAAATAAATTAAATACCTTTAATATTTAAATAATTATAAATATTAAAGAAAAATATTCTAATTGGTCAAAGATTATTTTTCATAATTTAAAATAATTTTTAAAACAATTTTTAATAATTTTTATAATTTATTTTCTATTTTTAATTAATTTTCAGAATTTCAGAAATTAGAAAATAAATAAACCGTCGCTAATAGCCTTTAGCGACAAAAAGCGTCGCTGTTGGTGTTCTTGAGCTCAAGAACACTGACAGCCGGCAGTAAAAAGGGTCAACTTTGACCGGATTTAAATCTCAGCCAAAATTGTTTCTGGGCAATTTCTAACCATGAGCTTGAAGTGTAAATGTAACTCTACAATTATAAACTAACATCTTGGTCATAACACTTCTCAACAGGGAGATCTAAGCCTCCAAATTCACTGACAACGTGTTCCTGGGTTTTCTGGGTTACCCAGAAACCCAGGCAGTTTCGAGTACCCACTTTGCTACTCGATTATAACTAGGTTCTGGTCATTAAACAAGTTATTTCTTGGTTTATACTTCTAGTCCACATGACAATGAACAATACTAAAATAATAGATCAATTATATAACAACCAAATCACAAGTTACAGCTCAGTCAAACTCTGTCAGAACACGTGTTCATAGAGTTTCTGGGTTTTTCCAGAAATGCTTAGTTAGTATCGAGGGCCTTGTTTGACCACCCCCTACATCGATTCTGTTAGTGATATCATAACTGTCAGATCTGGTGCTTGGAAAATCTTGTCAGGTGCTGATTTCAAGTTTCTGGGTTACCCAGATTTTCAGCCGGTCAAGCTCAGTCAACGGTGTTTGACCATTAATAACAAGAAATCTGGACATGTAATGGTTGTGATTTCACTTCCAGATTACAGTCCTTATGTCAGACAACAAATCCAAAACATCAAACAACAAAAATCATTAACACACACGAATCTGTGGCGCCTGACGTTAGCTTGTTAGACCACAAATTGTGTTCTTGACAGTTTTGAAAAACTTCGATTTTTACCAACTTTGATGCAATGAATCCATCATGGATCATCATAGATCAACTAAAAACATCTTTTAACACTTATATAAACACATAAACACGAAATCTTTCTTAGCAACTTGGATCAAAAATAAAAAATAGCTTTATACCTTTCTTGTCCAAATCTTGATCTTGATCTTCCTAATCTGTTATTGGTTGATCTAGGGCTGATTATGTGACTAGTTCACATATGATTTTCGTGGGTTTAGGAGAGAGAGAGAGTTGATGAGAGCATGGAGCAAAATGGCTTAGTTTTATGATTTTTCTCTCTCTTTAATTCTATATATGTTGCTTATATTGTTGCTAGGCTGAGATTTTTGGCTGATTTGGCTGATATGTTGTGTCACCAAGTCAACATAGTTGTTCAACAACTAAAGGAGCTAGCATTTTTGCAAGTTACCATTTAAAGAATATAAAAATGGTATTTTGGTCATTTACAAAATAATTTTAAGGGCAATCTTGATAAATGTACAAACCCTTAGGGTTTAGGATTTGGGTTAGGATTTAGGGTTTGGACCCTTTAGAGTTTAGGGTAAAAACCCTTTAGATTTGCAATTTAATTCCCAAAATTTTCAAATTTCGGTTCCCAAAATAGAAAATTAATAATTCCAAATTACAATTAGGATTCAATAAATATATTAATATTTCCTAATCATAAAATTCAATCTTGCTAATTAGGATTAATATTCCTTGTTAAAATTGCTTAATTTAGCAATTAGGGTCAAAATGATAATTAGGGTTTATAACCCACGAATTAGGGTTTTAATTAGATAAATAATTTTTCTAAATTACAATTAGCGTTTGCAAAATAGAAATTAAAATAACTAAAATATAATTAGGGTTTTCTAATCATATTTAAGTTTTAATACACACAATAGGCTTGCCAATTAGGATTAGGGTTTCCTAATTTAGGGTCTAGGATTCTCGAATTTAAAATTAGGGTTTCTCGGCTTTCGATTAGGGTTTCCAACGGTACGTTAGAGTTTCTGATCCTGAGATTAGGGTTTCTAATCCCTTATTAGGTTTTGTTAATTTCAAACCTTATCCGATCAATCATTGATCAATAAATTTCTTCGGTACAAACACAAACTCATTAAAATAATTATTTTAATTATATTTTCTATCGAATCCCTTTCTAGCAATTAGGATTAGGGTTTCTAAAGCTGCTAAGCACAACTCTACTATAATTTTATTAGTTAATACCCAAATTGACTTTCTCGAGACTCGTATCACAGATACTTGTCATAAAATTGATAATTAATATTAATATTAATAAAAAAGAATTATTCGCAAATTTTTGATTATTCGAAATCTCGGGTTATCACATCCACCCTCCTTAAAAGGATTCCGTCCTCGGAATCACCGCTTTCTTATTCTCTACAATCTTTTAAAGTTGTATCATCAATTCATTTTTATCAACACAATATTAATTTTGTGTCTCATATTCTAACATATGACTTGAATCTATAAAAGAAAGTAGTCCACAGAAATTATATAACTCAATATTACTCGCGTTATTAAATTTCTAAACGAAATCATTACCTATTGTGACCTCCTGAGCAGCCACGACATCTTGCACCGTCATATTGAATGTACGGGCTGTTGGTCTACCTGGCTGTGTAGGTCCTCGAATCGCCAAGGTTCCGCCACCGGGTCCCTTGCTGACACTTTCCTTCTCCGTATTTCTCCTCGGACAGTTTCGAACCAGATGATCAGTTGATCCACAGGCATAACAACCTTGTATCTTCTTCAGACTGGGGCAATTAGGTGACATGTGCCCCACTTGCCCACAATTATAGCAAACACCTTTCTTCTTTAGACAAATGCCTGAATGATTCTTCCCACAGCTCTCACAAGGCTCTCCTCCTTTCTTATTCCCTTCAGTCTTATTACCCGACTGGGTATTCTCATTCCATTTCCTCTTATTAGGGTTACTTCCACCACTGCTTCCACCATCATTTGTCTTCTTCTTCTTCTCCTGATGAAATTGGGATGCAGCTTCGCTCCCTCCTTCAGCAATTAACGCCATCTCCATCAACGTCGCGAACATGTTGATCTGCAATACTGCTACCTTGTTGTATATTCCTGGCTTCAATCCATTCTTGAATTTTCTCGCCTTTCTCGCCTCTGTGTCCACCTGATGAGGTGAAAATCTTGCCAGCTCGTTGAATTTGGCAGCATATTTAGATACCGACATGTTCTCCTGCTTAAGTTCTAAGAATTTAACTTCCATCCTGGATTGCATACTTGACGAGAAGTAGTTCTCAAAGAACAACTCCTTGAATCTTGTCCACAATACCACTTCTGTACCAGCTCTCGCTTGGTTCGTCTCCCACCAGTAATTAGCTTCTCCCTTCATTAAGTATGTCGCAAAAGCTGTCTTCTGCTCTTCCGCCACTCGCGTAATGACGAATGCTTTCTCCATCTCCTTCACCCAAGTTTGGGCTTCAATCGGATATATGGTTCCTTTGAACTCAGGCGGTCCCACTGCTTTAAAATCCTTGAAATTAGCCAATCTATCAGCTGGCTGATTCCTCACTCTTCCTCTTGCAGCTGGAACTCTATTCTCTATAGCTTCGGGTATCATATTTGCAAATTTTGCATCAGGTCAACTTGACCTCCTTCATTATTCACCGACTGTTCTTCTCGTTGGTTTCGATTCTGTCGTCTAGGCGGCATGATCTGATTTAAATAAAAATCTTATACTAATTCTCTTTCTTTACACAAATTCTTAACACAATAAGAATTCAACACATAATTCTCATATAATTGCATATTTATTCAAATAGCACATAGTACTTACCACATATTACTATCCCTTTTTAAATTATACCAGGATTAACAACACAACTTTACACAAAAAGTTGATATTCTCCATTCTCACACAGTTATTACCAGTTCGTCAAACTTACCACACTTATGAGTTCATAAACTTCCCACAATTATATGAGTGTATGAACTTATCCTAGTCAGACCTTTGGCGTCCATTCGCTGAGGGGTTCAAAACATTTCATATAATTATGAGTCATTAACTTACCATAAGTATGAGTTTTAAAAACAAACAAATTAATCTTAATCTTATATTCATATAGAAAATAAGGATTTCATTCATAAAACATATATATATTTACATATGCTTAAACATCGTTCTCGATATTACTACACTTAATACCATAAACTTCTACCCAAAAGATACTATTACATATATCTAAGTTATCTACCGACCACTCCCTTCACCAGTCTTCTTCTTGATGGGACACTTGCTGAATCCGTGACCCGTCAGCCCACATGAAAAACACTTCCTCAAATTCGGCTTAGGACAATGCAGAGAAATATGTCCTTCCTGCTTGCAGTTGAAACAGACATTCTTCCACATCATGCATTCTCCCGCGTGAGTCTTCCCACACTTGCTACATGCTTGCTTCTTTTTCGGGTTTGAATTTCTAGAATTAGGGCTGTCTTTTTCCCTCTTTCTCTTCTTCTTGTCCTTCTTGCTGGTTCCTTCAGATGATCCACCACCTTCAACCTTCATCCTGTCCACCTGCGCCTTGATCTCATTCCGTTCTTCAGTCACTTCACGTAATGCTCGCTCCGTCTTCCATAACTCCTCTAGAAGAAACACTTTACTTCGGAGTTCCTGGACTTCTGCAGATAGCTGATCTTGTTCTCTAACTTTGATCTTATTCTTTAAATCTACCTTAGCTGGCTCAGACTCTGCCTCCTCATCTCCACTCCGATACATCTCGGGATAATCGTCATGATCGCTCCCCAGATTGACCATTGGTTCATCTTCTCTCACCTTCTCCACTGATTCACCTTGCGCTGGCACCTCGGCTGCTGGCACCGGTGCAACAGCCGCTAGCATCTCCGCACTCTTTTCACCTTCTCCAGACATTCTACAATAAAATTAAATAACTTGATTAGTACTTCACCAGTACCAAAATTCTCACACTATGTGTCCACTTATCTCACTATTGATGCACTTCGGCAATCCCTCACTTAGAACTCTAAATGAGTTTTCTCTATCTCGCGTATGGTTATATTCCTAGGGTTTTCTCCCACCCCACTTAAGGTTTATAATCTATAGCTCTTCTACCAACTGGTGACACCTTGGTCACTACAGCTCTGATATCAACCTGTGACACCCCCAAATCCGGGTTACTTGACCCCCGAGTTTGGTGTTCACGATCCACAATATAATATCATTTAACTACCCATTCATATATAAATAGGAATACATAAGTCATTAACATAAGTTGCTAATACATAAGTCCCAGGTTTGCTAACCTTAAATTTAAAAACATACCCCTTACTTAAACAAAAAGGGCTTACAAAAAAACATAATAATAATAATGTTCATAACACTATTCCAGCATCTTACCTTTACCTTTGTTCTTCTTTGACCCGCTGGCCTCTTCGTTCCTAGCTGAAATGTTTTATTTATAGCAAGGGTGAGCAACTAGTTTGCCCCGCAAGTTAAGACATACAATAAATGTATACTAATCAATAAGAACAGACTATCTATTTTGATAGAATGAAACCAAAATTCGGTGAACTTTGAAATAGCTGAACAAATCGTTATTCAATAATAAGTCTTCTCGTATTCTAGGCAACGCAATAATCTGATAATGAAAGAGTACAACGCTTTCAAAGTTTCTACGATATTCTATTGAATAATCAAGAATTAATTCTACGCAATAGCAAAGTGGAATGTTTTTCAGATTTATGCTGAGTGATCACACTAGATCTAGAACTTCTCTTCTCGAGTAACTATCAAAGATTGGACTTTGATATACCCACGTGTATCAGATAACCATAAAGATTAAATCATACCCCTCTGCAAGTACTTAGAGCCGGCCAACTCCTTGTACCCTATATTATGCATAATACTTAACAGCGCGCAATGGTCGAACATACGACCCAAATTGTTCCCTTTATTTAAAAGGTTGTTCTTCTCAGTTTCAGAATCAAGATTTTGATTTAACAACGAAATACTGTGATTTCAAATTCTATCTAATTATCGATCTAGCCGAAACAACTGGCATCGATTTATCAATAACACTTGATTTCTCTTCTCGTGTTTGTCTAGCCAGAATAATTAGTTAAGACATTTCTTAATATAATTTGACAATAAACAGGAATTATCTGTACTGTCAATATTAGTTTCTATAGATATAAATATCTGTAACAACCCGATATTTTCTATATAAATAAATAAGAAATTTTGCGAATATTTTTTTTTATATGTATATTAAGGATGAGGATTTGTATAAGATTATGCGTATAAGTATTTTTGTGGTAAGTAAAAATATATTTATTACATAATTATTTACAAATGAATTTATTTTAGAATTATTCATTTTTATAAAGTATATTCTTATAATAATTAATTTTAAGGTAGAAATATTTTTATTAATTATTTTCCATGAAAATATAATCATATATTATTTAAATAATATATGCAGTGATTTTTTTTAAAGAATAATAATTATTATTTTATTATATGAATTTTAGTATGGATTATTAAAGTAAATATTTTCCATTAATTATTAAGGTTAAATATAAAGAATAAATCAGATATGGAATCCAAACCCTAATTTTGGATTATTGTCAAGGTATGAGAATAATAAAATAATATTAATTATATTTTGATTTTTCAGTGCTATGAATATGTACTGCATTTCAGTATTGATAATGGTAGGTTAATTACGATGTATTATGATCAAACCCTAGTAATAATGCTAAACCCTAAATTGAGATCCAAATTAGAGTGCCAAATTATTTTATAAGTGTGTTATATAATTTATGTCGTGTATTAAATGTATTAATTAGGTGAACCCTAATTAAAATTCTAGAAACCCTAATTTTCTTAGAAAACCCTAATTATAATCTAGCAACCCTAAATAATTTTTGAAAATAAGGAACCCTAATTTGAAATTTAAATTAGAGTTCGAGATTGGTTGTAATTGTGTTAATGTGATTAATTAGAAAGTATTATAATTTCAATTGCTAATTTTGAAAACCCTAATTTAATAATTAAAAAACCTAATTATATTTTTAGTAACTCTAATTACCAAAATTGTAAACCCTAATTGCTATTTTAGCAATGTTAATGATAATTATATGATATTAATCCCTAATGTTCCTGTATAGCGTAATTAGAAAATTAATCATAATTAGAAAATCCAAATTTCAAAATTTTAGAAACTAAAATTTATTTAATTTTTATTTAATTTTTATTTTGTGTAAACCCTAGTGGGAAAATCCTTCATTTTGTGCTAAACCTTAGGGTTAAACCCTAAGGGTTTGCCAAGTTCCAATTTTGCCGTTAAATGATTTATCAATTGACCATTTTGCCCCTAATGCATTATTTGGCTATATCAGTAGAGTTTGACAATAGGAAGAGTGGGTGAACCACTTTAACAACTCCACATGCTTCAATTGACAGCAAACAAGCCAGCAATCAGCCAATGCATGCACCATGTAGGTCTATAAATAGGATTGAAAAGAGAGAAATTTATTTTTGTTACTTACATTTTGTCCAACACTCAAACTTTTTCTCTCAAGCCCCAAACCTCTGAATTTCAGTAGCATATCAGTCCCATAATCAAGCCCCACGTCCATCCCTAACAAATCAAAAGCATAGAAATCAAAATCGCTCAAGAAGGTATAAACCAACCCTAGAAAAATATGTCCATGATTCCATGTTTGATGTTGTTTTTTTTGTGTTATATATGTGGTATGGAGTCTAATTAAGTGATCTGGGTTAGTATTTGATAGATCCATAACATTTAAATACACGAAATTAGTGTTTTGAAAAATCTAAAAAAAAATTGTTTTGGTGGTCTGACAACAAATGTCAGACCATGTAGATCTCGGGATGTTAAGTTTTTTGTTGTTGTTTAAGTGTTTTATCTGGTTGTATGTTGTGAGATCTATGTTCTGGAACTGGTATCATGACCAGATCATGCATATATTGCAAGCTATTGAGGGTCAAATGTCGTTGACCGACCATGACAGGGTAGAATTCTGGGTAACCCAGAACGTAGGAACAACGTCTGACAATACATTGACGAGCTTTGATCTTACTTCTGTTTGTTGTTTTGTTGTTGTTGTTGTTGTAATGAAATCATAATATGTTATGTGGACTACATATATATGGTCGTAAACCACTTAATTGATAACCAGAAAAAATGTAGTGGATTTGTCAAACCAAGCAGAAGATCATGGGATCGGTTTTCTGGGCAACCCAGAAAACTGATGACCATGTCTTCTGACATGGTTTGACCGAACCGAATCTTATGATTTTTATGATGTTAAAGTGTATTTGTGTAATGGATCAATTGCCGTACATGTTTTTTACAATCCAGAACTTTTAAATCAAAAAAACATCATACGGATTTCAAGTTGTGGAAGCCCAAAAATATAGGCTCGAACTGTTCTTCATTTCTGGGTAACCCAGAAATGAAGAACAGCCTCTGGCAACACTTTTGGAGGCTCAGATCTCTTGGGTTATGCAATGTTTGGTTATGTTTGTTGTTGGATCTTGTAGTCCTACACTAGCACTATAAGCTCTGACTAATATCATGCTCAGAAACACAACACACATTAAGTTATATTTGGTCAAACCTGCCTACTCGGTCACTGCCATGCATTTTCTGGGTTTGGCCAAGAACATGAAGAACACCTATAGCGACAGTTTTGTCACTATAGGTGGTCTTTAGCGATAGACATCTTATTATTTTTCGAAATAAATAAAAAAATAGAAAAAATTAATTTTAAATTATTAAAAATACAAAATAAATTATTAAAAATTATTTTAAATTCCGAAAATTAGTTTTTAATTATTTTTAATATATTTCATAAATATTTAATATTTTTGAAATATTAAAAGTATTTAATTTATTTACTTATAATATTAAATAAATTATTTAAAAATGAGTTTAATATTTGAAAAATCATTTAAAATTATATTATGAGATAATAAAATATTTTAAGTAATTTTTAATGACTTTTAATATTTTGTGATAAATTTTATTAATAAATTAATATTAATGATAATTAAGTAATTTACTAAATGAATTAAATAAATAAATTAAAAATGATTTTATTATATTAAAAATCATTTTAAATAATAATAAGGTATTTAAAAATATTTTAAGTTATAAAATATAACTTTTAATATTTAATGATAAATTTCATTAATTAATTATTATTAATGATATTAAAGTTATTTAATAATTTAGTTTAAAAATGATTTTAATAGTATAAAAAAATTATTTTAAATGAAAATAAAGTGTTTAAAAATATTTTAAGTTATAAAATATAACTTTTAATATTTAAAGAATAATTTCATTAATAAATTAATATTAATGATTATTAAGTTATTATTAATAATATTAAATTTATTTAATAATTATATTAAATAAATAGTTTAAAAATGGTTTTATTAAGTTAAAAATCATTTAAGAGGGATAGAAATGAATTAAAAATATTTTAAGTTATGAATAATGACTTTTAATATTTTGATAAATAGAACATTAATACTTTGATAATAATGGTAATTATTTAGAAATGATTTTAAATGTTTTAAAAATCATTTAAGAGTAATTTAATACTTTAAAAGTATTTCAAGTTATTATAAATAACTTTAATATTTTAGAAATGATTTCATTAATAGTTTAATACTAATTAAATATTAACGATAATAGAATTGATTAGTATTTAAATCATTTTAATAATGATTCCGAGGTTTGAAAATTTATGATAAATCATAATAAATGTTTTAAAATTATTATAAGTCATTTAAAAATAATATGACTAATATTAAGTTACCAAATAAAGTCTTAGACTCGATAATTACCCGATAAAGTTGTCGGTACACCGACATGTTTCAGAAATTGATCTGGACTTAGATAATGTGATTAGATAAGTGATTATTTGTGATTCAATAGTTGTTAAATCTATGTGCCAATGTGATTAGGGTATGTGCTGACTGTAATAAGCAGTATTATGTATTATAGTATATTGTTCTAATCGAACGAATGATCTGATTAATGATAGGTCGTGAGATAAGCGATAAATCTAAATTACAAACTGTAAGCAGCGCTTCAGGCAAGTATCTAACATTTGCATTTTCTTTATGCAATGGACATGAGTAATAATGTTTCTAAACTGTATTATTACTGTACAGATTATTAACCTTATTATATATAAGCTCATTGATTATCAACACGTTAGTATATGGTAACTCAGATACATATATTTTGCTCGTTAATTTCTAGGAATGGTTAAACAAGTGTCCCCAATTGGATAATCATTGTATTTAATCACATGTTGATATACCTTTGTCAATTACCCGTATTATATATATATATATATATATATATATATATATATATATATTATATATATATATATATAGGTTGATTTATATATTATTGTTGAAACAAGACAAAACCTTTGATTTGGAACTAAGACAAGTTTGAACATTCCTATACGGGAAAACTTTTATGCTCCCAAGGCGGAACAGAGTGAACGATCCTATCGTTCTTGTAATGTAGTATTGATCAATGCAGGGCATAACGGGCTGATCACCCCCCGTGCTCGTAAGTTATGTCGGTTCACAAATGAATTTCTGTTTAACCTCTTCGAAAATGAAAACAATGTTCATGACATGTCACCAAAACCCCAGTTATAGTCATTACGTAGTTTTAAAAAGTTGAAAGAGAGTTGTTATGTTATTATTATCGGTTCAGAATACTTCACAACTATTGACTTGTTGTATAAGAATAGTACAAAGAAAACATTTAAATCCTTTCAGCTTATATATATATAATTGATATTGCTTGCTGGGCACTCAAATGCTCATCCTTGCTTAAATTTAAATATTTTCAGCTAAGTGTGAACGACCAGAGAGCTCTGCTAAGAACAAAGGGAAAGGGAAGGTTGCTGAATGAACAAATTACTATGTTATGTAATAGTTTGGTATTATTAAGACAAGTATGATATATATTATCTATCATGGTTTGTAATGAATGTTTAAAGGTTACGTACTTGGGAGCTAGACTTTGATAATTATGTAAATTAAGTTTGACTTTTATATTATTGTTATTATTATTAGTATTATTTCGCTCATAGAAATGGTATCGTGAAGAACTGAGTTCGAGTTTCAAGTACCCGAGTTTGGGGTCCTCACAGGTTGGTATCAGAGCTATAGGGGGTTAGAAACCTTAGGTGGGTTAGACCTTAGGCTATAACCTTAGAGCAGAGAGAAACGTTAAAAATACAAATAACTCATATAGAGTTTAAAAAGAGATGAATTGACTAAATTCATCGTCAAACTAAATAAAAGATAACTTGTATAAAAACTATTGTTTGCTGTGTGTATATACTATATATTAATCAAGATAGTTTATATGTGTAGATGTCAGGTGAAAAAGGATTAGAATACCCACGGATCGTAAAGAAGGAGCCAATACCGAAGCCGATAGCTGACATAGAGGCTCACAATGAAAATAACTGAGAAGATGTGGTTATTGTAGAAAATATAGTACCAGATCCGGAGATGGTGGAATTGACAGATAGCGATTCAGACACTAAAGTTGAAGCTGATCAAGCATCAACAGAGGTGCAGAATCTGAAGAACAAGGTTTCTTCTCTGGAAAGGCTATGGGAGATAGAAAAGCTGTTGAATAGTCAGTTGCGTCAAGCGTTAATAGAAACAATGGAAGGACAAGATAAGCTTAAGATCCAAATTGGTCAGATGGGAGCCACAAGCAACACATCATGTTCAGCTCCGGACAAGAAGGGGAAAAGAAAGATGGAAGACCATGACTTAGGAAAATCCAATAAGAAGAAATGGAAAAGAATATGTTATCTTTGCGGCTATGAAGGACATACCACTCCGTATTGTCCTGACTACAAAAAAGGAGCATGTTTTATCTGTGGGATAGAAGGCCATCAGGCAAAAAGTTGTCCAATGAAAAAGGTGTAATAAATAGGTAGTATAAGTTCTGTTGTGTAGGTGTGTTTAATATAATATATATAATAAGTATGTCTGTGTAATGTAATGTTTCCAACTTTTGTATTAAGTCAAGACTGTAAATCCCGACTTTTGTGGTCATAAAGGGATAGCTGAAGTTCAAAGCATTTTGTGCTATGTTATGTAAAATATTCGTTAAATGAATATGAACCTATGTTTGAGAAATAAAACAAGTTTAGAATATTAAACTTATTTGCTAAGGTTTAGAATGTAAGTTAAATTATGATTTTATTTAATCAGATAATGCCACCAACAAAAGGGCAGAAGGATCTGTCAACAACGTCGAGGGACAACCACAACCAGATCCGATGCAGTAATTTGCGAACATGTTAGCTCAGGTTATGCAACAGGGAATACCAGTCGCTGGAAACCAGCCGGACAACCGTTTAGCGAACTTCAAAGACTTTAAGGCTGTAGGACCACCAGAATTCAAAGGTACAACTGACCCTGTAGAAGCTCAAACTTGGGTTACGGAAATTGAAAAAGCATTTGTGGTAGCTAGGGTAGATGAGGGGCAGAAGACTGCTTTCGCCACCTACATGATGAAGTTTGAAGAAAATTTTTGGTGGGAAGCGAATCAGGCTAGGGCAGGAGAAGGTGTAGTCACATGGGATAGATTTAAAACTTTGTCTTTCGAAAATTATTTTTCACCGAGTATGCAGGCGAGGATGGAGGTTAAGATTTTAGAGTTGAAGCAGGAGAATATGACGGTGTCTGAATACGCCGCCAAATTCAATGAGTTAGCTAGGTTTGCTCCGCATCAAGTTGATACGGAGGCTAGGAAAGCTAGAAGGTTTGAGCTGGGATTGAAACCCTGGCTCTATAACAAGGTGGCGGTGTTGCAGATTCCTACATTTGTAGCACTCATGGAGAAGGCGATCATAGCTGAGGAAGGAAGTGAGGCCATGAGCCTTTACAACAAGGAAAGGAAGAATAAGGGTAAGATAGAAGGAGCTAGGAAGGTGGAAATTAATAGTGGGAGCAGGAGTGGAGATAGTAAGAGGAAGGTGAGCTGTTTTGCAAGTGTACAAGTGAAACAGGAAGGTGTTAAGAAACAGATAGTGCCATGTAAGACATGTGGAAAGAATCACTCGGGGGAGTGTTTGAAAGGAAAATTTATTTGCTACAAGTGCGGGCAGGAGGGCCATATCTCTCCCAACTGCCCCAATCCTAGGATGAATAGTGGATGTTTTATATGCGGATCGACAGAGCATAGGGTGAAAGATTGTCCGAAGAGAAGGGTGGAGGTAGGTAGTGCAAACACAGGTACTGGAAGCGGGATGTTAGCAATTACCGGACCGACTTCGTCAAGCAAACCGACAAAGTCGACAACAAGGGTCTACAACATGACAGTCCAGGACACGACAGCAGCTGGCAATGCAACTCAAGGTATTATTCGTATAGCTTTTATTTTATTATGCTTGATTTTCCAATATATAGTAAATTATTTTATGAAGAAATTTTGAGGAGGAGTTTGAGTTCTTTTAGAAACAAATTTTTCCGTTTAATTAGAAAGACAAGCTTCATGTGAATAGTTAAAGATCAGTTCGATCAAAGTTGATCGAGATCTACTTGCAATGATTGTGTATGCTTTATGCCGTGTATGTATAGGTTTTAAAATGGTGATTCCGGGGACGGAATCTTTATAAGGGAGGGTGAATGTAACAACCCGATATTTTCTATATAAATAAATAAGAAATTTTGCGAATAATTTTTTTTTATATGTATATTAAGGATGAGGATTTGTACAAGATTATGCATATAAGTATTTTTGTGGTAAGTAAAAATATATTATTACATAATTATTTACAAATGAATTTATTTTAGAATTATTCATTTTTATAAAGTATATTCTTATAATAATTAATTTTAAGGTAGAAATGTTTTTATTAATTATTTTTCATGAAAATATAATCATATATTATTTAAATAATATATGCAGTTATTTTTTTAAATAATAATAATAATTATTTTATTATATGAATTTTAGTATGGATTATTAAAGTAAATATTTTACCTTAATTATTAAGGTTAAATATGAAGAATAAATCAGATATGGAATCCAAACCCTAATTTTGGATTATTGTCAAGGTATGAGAATAATAAAATAATATTAATTATATTTTGATTTTTCAGTGCTATGAATATGTACTGCATTTCAGTATTGATAATGGTAGGTTAATTACGATGTATTATGATCAAACCCTAGTAATAATGCTAAACCCTAAATTGAGATCCAAATTAGAGTGCCAAATTATTTTATAAGTGTGTTATATAATTTATGTCGTGTATTAAATGTATTAATTAGGTGAACCCTAATTAAAATTCTAGAAATCCTAATTTT
This sequence comes from Panax notoginseng, assembly GCA_016801055.1. Lineage (NCBI taxonomy): Eukaryota > Viridiplantae > Streptophyta > Magnoliopsida > Apiales > Araliaceae > Panax > Panax notoginseng. The sequence continues at coordinate 135,109,029 of CM029015.1, forward strand.
TTTAGAAAACCCTAATTATAATCTAGAAACCCTAAATAATTTTTGGAAATAAGGAACCCTAATTTGAAATTTAAATTAGAGTTCGAGATTGGTTGTAATTGTGTTAATGTGATTAATTAGCAAGTATTATAATTTCAATTGCTAATTTTGGAAACCCTAATTTGATAATTAGAAAACCTAATTATATTTTTAGTAACTCTAATTACCAAAATTGTAAACCCTAATTGCTATTTTAGCAATGTTAATGATAATTATATGATATTAATCCCTAATGTTCCTGTATAGCGTAATTAGAAAATTAATCATAATTAGAAAATCCAAATTTCAAAATTTTAGAAACTAAAATTTATTTAATTTTTATTTAATTTTTATTTTGTGTAAACCCTAGTGGGAAAATCCTTCATTTTGTGCTAAACCTTAGGGTTAAACCCTAAGGGTTTGCCAAGTTCCAATTTTGCCGTTAAATGATTTATCAATTGACCATTTTGCCCCTAATGCATTATTTGGCTATATCAGTAGAGTTTGACAATAGGAAGAGTGGATGAACCACTTTAACAACTCCACATGCTTCAATTGACAGCAAACAAGCCAGAAATCAGCCAATGCATGCACCATGTAGGTCTATAAATAGGATTGAAGAGAGAGAAATTTATTTTTGTTACTTACATTTTGTCCAACACTCAAACTTTTTCTCTCAAGCCCCAAATCTCTGAATTTCAGTTTCATATCAGTCCCATAATCAAGCCCCACGTCCATCGCTAACAAATCAGAAGCATAGAAATCAAAATCGCTCAAGAAGGTATAAACCAACCCTAGAAAAATATGTCCATGATTCCATGTTTGATGTTATTTTTTTGTGTTATATATGTGGTATGGAGTCTAATTAAGTGATCTGGGTTAGTATTTGATAGATCCATAACATTTAAATACACGAAATTAGTGTTTTGAAAAATCTGGAAAAAAATTGTTTTGGTGGTCTGACAACAAATGTCAGACCATGTAGATCTCAGGATGTTAAGTTTTTGTTGTTGTTTAAGTGTTTTATCTAGTTGTATGATGTGAGATATGTGTTCTGGAACTGGTATCATGACCAGATCATGCATATATTGCAAGCTATTGATGGTCAAATGCCGTTGACCGACCATGACCGGGTAGAATTTTGGGTAACCCAGAACGTAGGAACAGTGTCTGCCAATACATTGACGAGCCTTGATCTTACTTCTGTTTGTTGTTTTGTTGTTATTGTTGTAATGAAATTGTTTTGTTGTTCTTGTTGTAATGAAATCATAATATGTTATGTGGACTACATATATATGGCCGTAAACCACTTAATTGATAACCAGAAAAAATGTAGTGGATTGGTCAAACCAAACAGAAGATCATGGGATCGGTTTTCTGGGCAACCCAGAATACTGATGACCATGTCTTCTGACATGGTTTGACCGGACCGGATCTTATGATTTTTATGATGTTAAAGTGTATTTGTGTAATGGATCGATTGTCGTACATGTTTTCTACAATCCAGAACTTTTAAATCACAAAAACATCATACGGATTTCAAGTTGTGGAAGCCCAAAAATGTAGGCTCGAACTGTTCTTCATTTATGGGTAACCCAGAAATGAAGAACAGCCTCTGGCAACACTTTTGGAGGCTCAGATCTCTTGGGTTATGCATTGTTTGGTTATGTTTGTTGTTGGATCTTGTAGTCCTACACTAGCACTACAAGCTCTGACTAATATTATGCTCAGAAACACAACACACATTAAGTTATATTTGCTCAAACCTGCCTACTCGGTCACTGCCATGCATTTTCTGGGTTTGGCCAAGAACATGAAGAACACCTATATCGATAGTTTTATCACTATAGGTGGCCTTTAGCGACAGACAACTTTATTATATTATTCTAGAAATTAATAAAAAAAAATAGATAAAATTAGTTTTAAATTATTAAAAATACAAAATAAATTATTAAAAATTATTTTAAATTCTGAAAATTAGTTTTTAATTATTTTTAATATATTTCATAAATATTTAATATTTTTGGAATATTAAAAGTATTTAATTTATTTATTTATAATATTAAATAAATTATTTAAAAATGATTTTAATATTTGAAAAATCATTTAAAATTATATTATAAGATAATAAAATATTTTTAATTATTTTTAATGACTTTTAATATTTTGTGATAAATTTCATTAATAAGTAATATTAATGATAATTAAGTTATTTACTAAATGAATTAAATAAATTACTTAAAAATGATTTTTATTATATTAAAAATCATTTTAAATAATAATAAGGTATTTAAAAATATTTTAAGTTATAAAATATAACTTTTAATATTTATTGATAAATTTCATTAATTAATTATTATTAATGATATTAAAGTTATTTAATAATTTAGTTTAAAAATGATTTTAATAGTATAAAAAAATCATTTTAAATAAAAATAAAGTGTTTCAAATATATTTTAAGTTATAAAATATAACTTTTAATATTTAAAGAATAATTTTATTAATGAATTAATATTAATGATTATTAAGTTATTATTAATAATATTAAATTTATTTAATAATTATAATAAACAAATAGTTTTATTAAGTTAAAAATCATTTAAGAGGGATAGAAATGAATTAAAAATATTTTAAGTTTTGAATAATGACTTTTAATATTTTGATAAATATAACATTAATACTTTGATAATAATGGTAATTATTTAGAAATGATTTTAAATGTTTTAAAAATCATTTAAGAGTAATTTAATACTTTAAAAGTATTTCAAGTTATTATAAATAAATTTAATATTTTAGAAATGATTTCATTAATAGTTTAATATTAATGATAATAGAATTGATTAGTATTTAAATCATTTTAATAATGATTCCGAGGTTTGAAAATTTATGATAAATTATAATAAATGTTTTAAAATTATTATAAGTCATTTAAAAATAATATGACTAATATTAAGTTACCAAATAGAGTCTTAGACTCGATAATTACCCGATAAAATTGTCGGTACACCGACATGTTTCAGAAATTGATCTGGACTTAGATAATGTGATTAGGTAAGTGATTATTTGTGATTCAATAGTTATTAAATCTATATGCCAATGTGATTAGGGTATGTGTTGACTGTAATAAGCAGTATTATGTATTATAGTATATTGTTCTAATCGAACGAATGATCTAATTAATGATAGGTCGTGAGAGAAGCGATAAATCTAAATTACAAACTATAAGCAGCGCTTCAGGCAAGTATCTAACCTTTGCATTTTCTTTATGCAATGGACATGAGTAATAATGTTTCTAAACTATATTATTACTGTACAGATTATTAACCTTATATTATATAAGCTCATTGATTATCAACATGTTAGTATATGGTAACTCAGATACATATATTGTGTTCGTTAATTTCTAGGAATGGTTAAACAAGTGTCCCCACTTGGATAATCATTGTATTTAATCACATGTTGATATACCTTTGTCAATTACCCGTATATATATATATATATATATATATATATATATATAAACAAGTGTCCCCACTTGGATAATCATTGTATTTAATCACATGTTGATATACCTTTGTCAATTACCCGTATATATATATATATATATATATATATATATATATATATATTTTATAATATATATATATAATATATATATATATATATAGTTTAAATTACAGATTATTGTTAAAACAAGATAAAACCTTTGATTTGGAACCCAGACAAGTTTGAACATCCCTACACGGGAAAACTTTTATGCGCCCAAGGCGGAATAGATTGAACGATCCTATCGTTCTTGTAATGTAGTATTGATCAATGCAGGGCATAACGGGCTGATCACCCCCCGTGCTCGTAAGTTATGTCGGTTCACAGATGAATTTCTGTTTAACCTCTTCGAAAATGAAAACAATGTTCATGACATGTCACCATAACCCCAGTTATAGTCATTACGTAGTTTCAAAAAAATTGAAAGAGAGTTGTTATGTTATTATTATCGGTTCAGAATACTTCACAACTATTGACTTGTTGTAGAAGAATAGTACAAAGAAAATATTTAAATCCTTTCAGCTTATATATATATAATTGTTATTGCTTGTTGGGCACTCAAATGCTCATCCTTGCTTAAATTTAAATATTTTCAGCTAAGTGTGAACGACCAGAGAGCTCTGCTAAGAACAAAGGGAAAGGGAAGGTTGCTAAATGAACGAATTACTATGTTATGTAATAGTTTGGTATTATTAAGACATGTATGATATATATTATCTATCATGGTTTGTAATAAATGTTTAAAGGTTACGTACTTGGGAGCTAGACTCTGATAATTATGTAAATTAAGTTTGACTTTTATATTATTGTTATTATTATTAGTATTATTCCACTCATAGAAATGGTATCGTGAAGAACCGAGTTCGGGTTTCAAGTACCCGAGTTTGGGGTCCTCACAATATCCAACAATAGTAATTCTACAAATATATATTTTTCGAATCAATAATTCAATTTGAACTATTAATCATGCACTAAATGTGAATAATCAAAAATAAATTCCCTGGACATGGTATAATTAACAATAATTAACCATTATAATAATTGAATGAATATAACTCAAGGTTGAGTTAGGAAACTTGCCTTTCGTGTTGATTACAGCTACACAATATAATTAACTGCGTTCGTAAGACCTATAACCAACAATGTCAGTCTCACAATTAGAACAATCATACATAACATGTAACACTATATTCTACAGTCAAACTTTTCTTAGGCACATTACCACACAGTCACATTAGTGTTTATAACCTATATAAACATTTATCCAGTCTAACTATTTCGGTCTGGTTGGACCTCGGTCCATTCTCGGTGTTCTGGTCACCATATCCGACAATTAACACATTGATTATCAATTAAACTTGGTCTCTAAGCTTCAATATTATTTTAGATAAGTCAAATATCGTTTATAATATTTTTCGGAAGCTTTTAATAATTTATAAACAATTATTATTATTATAATAATTTTTCAAACAATTAAATCATTTTTAAATGATTTAATTATCAAATAATCTTATCATTATTAATATTTAATAATATAAAAATATTAATAATATACTTATCAAAATATTAAAGTTATTGTTAATAACTTAAAATATTTTTAAATCATCAATATTCTACTTAAATGATTTTTAAAGTAATTAAAATCATTTTTAAATCATTACCATTAATATTTAAATATTAATGTAATTATTATCAAAATATTAAAAATCATTAATTATAACTTAAAATACTTTTAAATTATTTTTCTCATTTTTAAATTATTTATTTAATATCTGAATTAAATAAATCTAATATCATTTATTAATGAGAATTCTCCAAAAATATTAAAAATTATATTTTATAATTTAAAATATTTCTAACACTTTATTCTTATTTAAAATAAATTTTTTTAAATTATTAAAATCATTTTTAACTCATTTATTTAATTTAATAATTAAATAAATCTAATATCATTAATATTAAATTATTAATGAAAATTCTCTAAAATATTAAAAGTTACATTTTATAACTCAAAATATTTTTTAAATACATTATTCTTATTTAAAATGATTTTTCATAATATTAAACCATGTTTCTCTAATTTATTTAATACACTAAGTAAATAAATTAAATACCTTTAATATTTAAATAATTATAAATATAAAAGAAAAATATTCTAATTGGTCAAAAATTATTTTTCATAATTTAAAATAATTTTTAAAATAATTTTTAATAATTTTTATAATTTATTTTCTATTTTTAATTAATTTTCGGAATTTCAGAAATTAGAAAATAAATAAACCGTCACTAATAGCCTTTAGCGACAAAAAGCGTCGCTGTTGGTATTCTTGAGCTCAAGAACGCTGACAGCCGGCAGTAAAAAGGGTCAACTTTGACTGGATTTAAATCTCAGCCAAAATTGTTTCTGGGCAATTTCTAACTATGAACTTGTAGTGTAAATGTAACTCTACAATTATAAACTAACATCTTGGTCATAACACTTCTCAACAGGGAGATCTAAGCCTCCAAATTCACTGACAACGTGTTCCTGGGTTTTCCAGAAATACTTAGTCAGTGTCGAGGGCCTTGTTTGACCACCCCCTACATCGATTCTGTTAGTGATATAAGGAATATCAAAGCATGGATCTATAGTAAAACCAACATGATACAAATTGGTTATAACAACATCAACAAACATATATCATAACTGTCAGATCTGGTGCTTGAAAAATCTTGTCAGGTGCTGATTTCAAGTTTCTGGGTTACCCAGATTTTCAGCCGGTCAAGCTCGGTCAACGGTGTTTGACCGTTAATAACAAGAAATCTGGACATGTAATGGTTGTGATTTCACTTCTAGATTACAGTCCTTATGTCAGACAACAAATCCAAAACATCAAACAACAAAAATCATTAACACACACGAATCTGTGGTGCCTGACATTATCTTGTCAGACCACAAATTGTGTTCTTGACAGTTTTGAAAAACTTCGATTTTTACCAACTTTGATGCTATGGATCCATCATGGATCATCATAGATCAACTAAAAACATCTTTTAACACTTACATAAACACATAAACACGAAATCTTTCTTAGCAACTTGGATCAAAAATAAAAATTAGCTTTATACATTTCTTGTCAAAATCTTGATCTTGATCTTCCTAATCTGTTATTGGTTGATCTAGGGCTGATTATGTGACTGGTTCACATATGATTTTCGTGGGTTTAGGAGAGAGACATAGTTGATGAGAGCATGGAGCAAAATAGCTTAGTTTTATGATTTTTCTCTCTCTTTAATTCTATATATGTTGCTTATATTGTTGCTAGGCTGAGATTTTTGGCTGATATGTTGTGTCACCAAGTCAACATAGTTGTTCAACAACTAAAGGGGCTAGCATTTTTGCAAGTTACCATTTAAAGAATATAAAAAGGGTATTTTGGTCATTTACAAAATAATTTTAAGGGCAATCTTGATAAATGTACAAACCCTTAGGGTTTAGGATTTGGGTTAGGATTTAGGGTTTGGACCCTTTAGAGTTTAGGGTTTAAACCCTTTAGATTTGCAATTTAATTCCCAAAATTTTCAAATTTCGGTTTCCAAAATAGAAAATTAATAATTCCAAATTACAATTAGGATTCAATAAATATATTAATATTTCCTAAACATAAAATTCAATCTTGCTAATTAGGATTAATATTCCTAATTAAAATTGCTTAATTTAGCAATTAGGGCCAAAATGATCATTAGGGTTTATAACCCACGAATTAGGGTTTTAATTAGAAAAATAATTTTTCTAAATTACAATTAGCGTTTGCAAAATAGAAATTAAAATAACTAAAATATAATTAGGGTTTTCTAATCATATTTAAGTTTAATACACACAATAGGCTTGCCAATTAGGATTAGGGTTTCCTAATTTAGGGTCTAAGATTCCCGAATTTAAAATTAGGGTTTCCCGACTTTCGATTAGGGTTTTCAATGGTATGTTAGAGTTTCTGATCCTGAGATTAGGGTTTCTAATCCCTTATTAGGTTTTATTAATTTCAAACCTTATCCGATCAATCATTGATCAATAAATTTCTTCGGTACAAACACAAACTCATTAAAATAATTATTTTAATTATATTTTCTATCGAGTCCCTTTCCAGCAATTAGGATTAGGGTTTCTAAAGCTTTTAAGCACAACTCTACTCTAATTTTACTAGTCAATACCCAACTTAACTTTCTCGAGACTCGTATCACAGATACTTGTCACAAAATTGATAATTAATATTAATATTAATAAATAAAAATTATTCGCAAATTTTTGATTATTCGAAATCTCGGGTTATCACAATATGGCCTTACGTACTAAATTTGATACGTCTAACATAGGTTATATCATAAATTTACACTTATATGTTATTATGCATGTTGATACGAAAAGACTAAACTTTAAATGAACGGGTTCGGTGTTATAACGAACCCATAGTACTGATTTACATGTTTTGTTTTCAAAACCTTCAAGAACATCAAGAACAGTAAGTTACTTGTGTTGATTTTTGTTAATTATGTGTTTTAACATGTTAAAATAATGTTAGAAGGGTTCAATAGTGATATTATGTGTATTATAATGTTTGAGTAGGTCTAAATTCGTGTAAAAATAAGTTGATTGGAAATTTTTGGCCATGCTCTGCAATTTTCGCGAATTGCAGAACTGAAACTGGAGTCTCGCACCTCGGTGCCAACTCCATGCTTTAAGACCCGTGTCGCAGCGTCACCGCGCCGTATCGCCAAGAGTCCAGCTGCAGTGCCGCCGCGCCGCAGCGCCACTCTGCAGAATGTCCAGAATTGAATTTTTTTAAGTGTTCGAGTCCATGAATGTGATAGTAACCTAATCTAATGAACATAAAAATATGTTAGAAGTATAATGAGATGTTAAAATAGATTCTTAACATGTCAATAACGCATTTACGTGTGAATTGAATTATTAAATGCATAGTTAACTTATTGTTCGTAAAATGTATATAATGTGACAATAAGTGTGGTAATTTGACTAAGTATAGTCATAACCAAAGTCTAGAAAAAGGAGTGAACTTATGATTACTAGTTACATTATAATTAACTGGAGTTGTGAATGGAAATGATATGTAGGATTAATTCAAGGAACGTGTTTAATTAACGTGTAATCTACGCATGAGGCAAGTTTCCTAACCCTACTCGTTATCATTATATGAGTTATAAGTTGTCTCTTTACATCGAGCAAATTCTCATTATTATTGATGAAGTCCATTTTGTTATATCAAAAATATATTATTCTTTCAAAGCATGATGTTGTTGTACAATAATTATTCTATTGTATATCTCTTGGAATTATTATTCGATTTAAATATCAGTTATTGTGAATCTTGTTAGACTAGCGAACCCTTAATGATTCGACTAGTCCATAGTTGATAAGCGTTCTAAATTCTTTGTTGAATTATCCAAACAAAACTTCCTTTGGTGTGGACTCTAATGTCAAACTGAGATGAACAACCCTGTATAGGGGATTACTTATGCGTTAGCGTTAAGATATTGTGCACAGTATGGTACTAAGGGTTGATCCCCCTAAGTTCGATTAGAAGAGTCCATGGTCTTATGACTGTTAAAGGTTTCAAGTATAAACACTTGACAAACTAGGACATAGTTCAATGTCTTGTGACCCTTAGAAGTTCTTTTGTTTCTTGTTATTCATTCTTGATTCAAAAGTTGAGCTTTTATGTTTTAGAAGCCTTTAATTTATTCGCATGTTATTATATCTTTATTATATTGTTATACTTGTGGGCAATCGTGCTCACTCTTGCGTAATAATAACATTGCAGTTAAGAACGAAAGAACCGACGAGCCTTCTTCTAGCAAAGCCAAGGGCAAAGCTATTAAGTGATGAAGACGTGTTATTAAATTTTAAGAATGTTATTGTCAAGACTTGATGTTGTTTAAGACTTATTATTTGTTTATAATTTCGCACAGATGTTTAAGGTTAGTATGACCTGGGATTGTATTTATTATTCAGATGTTGTAACCCCATAAGGGGAGGATTTATATCTATCTATTGCATGGTTTACATTTATTATGGGTAGATAGATATATGATGTTGTATCGTGAACACCAAATCATGTGGGAATGGAAGTACCCGGATTTGGGGGTGTCATAGGTTGGTATCAAAGCTGTAGGTTATGAACCTTAGGTGGGGGAACAACCTTTGGTAATAGCCTTATAGGAAGAACATAGTGAATGAAAACTCTTATCGAGTTCTAAGAGATGAATTTCTTAATTCATTGAAGATAATAAAAGACTTTATGTGTTTATGTGTTTAATTATGTGCTCACTAGTACGACTTAGTAACTAAAACTTAAAACTATGTTGTCAGGATGTCAGATGTTGGAGGAGCTAGTTGAGCTGGGGAGGAGGAACCCCGAGTGCCTATTGAGGAGGAGCCCCTAGACATTCCTATTGTCAGGGAGCATTTGATACAGAGGGAACCATCTCCGTTGATCACTGTTGTTGGTCAGGAGCATGAGCTTGAGACTGATCCAGAGGAGAATCCTGAGGAGGAGGAGGAAAAGGAAGAAGAGGAGTTCCCACCGAACTCCATCGATGCTGAGATATACGATGACCTATATGACCGTAACGTAGAGTTAAGTGACACTTTCCAGGATTTGACTGAGCGGACGATTATTCAGTAGATTACCATCGAGCAGAAGGATAGGGAGATTGTGACTCTTCACACACGTGTGGGAGACGTGGAGTGGGATTTGGTTCACTAGAAGGGTCAAACCGAGGAGAAGTCCGAAGAAATATAGAAGTTAAAGAAGGAACTGAAGGAAACCTCAGAGAGGCTGATCATAGCAGAGGAGGGCTGGGTAAGAGAATCACGTCGGGCTGATCTTGAAGAAAGGGATTGTCGTGTAAAGAAGGCTAAGCTTAGGGAGAGATACTCTACACTTAATAATGCAATGGATGAAGCCAATGATCGAATTTTGAGGTACCCAATCCAGTTTAAAAGTCTACCATCGTACATGCTGGATCGCAGAACGATGTCTCGCATCATGGATGAGGAACGTAGCAAGGCTATTCGGCACCTTAACAGGCAGTGATAGTATTTGTTTAATTATGTGAAAAACTTATCTGGTTTTTAGATGTAAATTCAGACGTGTTTATGAACGAATGAATATTTTAATGTTTTAAATCCTGTAGATTCTTTATCTAGGGATAGTTGATGTAAATAGCAGTGATGCTATCGTTTGATGTTAAAACTTTTGATTTGAATAAATATATCAAGTTGTTTGAGATAATGTGTTAAGTGATTATGTTAAATTATTGAGTTAAGCCTTAACTATTTAGAGAATTTAATAAAGATCTAATAAGCGTATATTTTAATAGAAATATGTCGTCGAGAAGAAGACAAAAACGTCAACCAGCTCAGGAAGAGTCAACGAATAACAACAATAACGCCAATGCTAATCCCGTGCAACAATTAGTGAACTTACTAACTGGAGTAATGAATAATCAACCTCAGGCTCCACCTAATACAATGTTCAAAGATTTTAAGGCGGTGGGACCGCCAGAATTTAAAGGCTCCATGAACCCGATCGAACTCAGACTTGGGTTATGGAGATGGAAAAGGTTTTTGAGGTCGCAAGAGTCAGAGAGGACCAGAAGACCGCTTTTGCAACGTTTATGCTAAAATCTGAAGCCAGTTTTTGGTGGCAAGCAAACAAGGTCCGTGGAGGAGAATGTATGATTACCTGGGAGAGGTTCAAGGAGATGTTTTTCGAGATGTATTTCCCGACTACCTCGCAGAACCAATTAGAGGTTCATTTTCTGGAATTGAAGCAGGGGAATATGTCCGTACCAGATTATGCGGCTAGATTCAACGAGTTGGTGAGGTTCGCCACATATCAAGTACACACGGATGAGAGGAAAGCAAGAAGGTTCGAACAAGGACTGAAGCCTTGGTTGTATAGTAAGGTATCGATGTTTCAATTGAAGACATTCGTTGGGGTACTAGAGAAAGCCATACTCGCTGAAGGAGGGAGCGATGCGGTAACCAAATACAATCAGGATCAGAAGAAGAAGAAGAATGAAAGTGAAGGAAATAATAAGGCTGGTGGAAGTAATACGGGAGGAGGTAATAATAATCAGAAGAGAATGTGGTCTGACAACACATCACCCGAAAACCAGCAAGGAGGTCAGAAGAAAAGGATTGAAGCGTGTCTGACCTGTGGGAAAGCTCATTTGGGAGTGTGTATGAAGGGTAAACGTATGCGCTATAATTGTGGTCAGGAAGGCCATATAGCACCTAACTGTCCTAACCCAAAGAAGGGTGCCTACTTTACTTATGGTTCAAAGGATCATTTGGCAAGAGACTGTCCTAAGAAAGGATCTGGAGGGGCAAGATCAAGAGGAAACCGGGGAAATAGTAGTGGAAGCGCTCTGACCATCACAGGACCAACCGCTACCAATCGACCGACCACTAGGACCTTCAATATGATGGTGCAGGATGCAGTGCAGTCGCGTGATGTGGTGTCAGGTATCATTTCGATCAATAGAGTTAATGCTTATGTATTATTTGATTCAGGTGCTACTTGTTCATTTATATCCGATGACTTTGCTAAGAATTTAGAATTTCCTAAGGATGAGTTAGAATACCCCATGAACATAGATATCGAGAATAAAGAAATAAACCTTGTTAAGTACGTGCATAAGAACTGTAGAGTGGATATTAAGGGTAATATCATGAATATAGATCTTATCCCTATTCGACTTGGGAAATTTGACGTTATCTTGGGAATGGACTGATTATTCAATTACGGGGCGGTAATTGATTGCCAAAAGAAGCGTATTAACCTTATGACTCCATCAAAGGTTGTGTTTTATGGTAGCAAGTCGCCTAGACAAGCGAGTTATCTGATGATGATGCAGGCTAGGAAGTTGTCATGACAAGAATGTGTAGGATATTTAGCTTATATAATCGACAGTCATAAAGAGAATTCGAAAGTAGAGGAGATACCAGTAGTGAGAGACTTCACTGACGTATTTCCAGACGATTTACTAGAAGTTCCGCCAGATAGAGAGGTTGAATTTGTGATCGAATTGGCACCAGGAACAGTTCCAATATCGAAGGCACCATACCGAATGGCGTCAGTAGAAATGAAAGAATTGATGGTACAACTACAAGAATTACTGGACAAGAAGTACATTCAACCGAGCGTATCACCGTGGAGAGCGCCGGTGTTGTTTGTAAAGAAGAAAGATGGGACGATGCGGCTTTGCATCGATTATAGAGAACTGAATAAAGTCACAATTAAGAATAGATATCCATTACCGAGGATCGATGATCTGTTTGATCAATTGAGGGGAGCAAAATATTTTTCCAAGATAGATTTGAGGAGTGGTTATGATCAACTAAAGGTGAAACCAGAGGATGTACCGAAGACAGCGTTCAGAACACGATATGGTCACTACGAAGTTTTAGTAATGTCGTTTGGTTTAACGAATGCTCCTGCAGCATTTATGGGACTAATGAATGGTGTGTTCAAGCCGTTTTTGGACAAGTTCGTAGTGGTATTTATAGATGATATTTTGGTATATTCAAAAACCAAGGAAGAACATGAAGAGCATTTGAGATTAACGTTGGAAGTGTTGAGAAAAGAGAAGTTATATGCCAAGTTTTTAAAATGCAAATTCTGGATCGAGCGGGTACAATTTCTTGGGCATGTGATCGATAAAGACGAAATTTCGGTGGATCCCTCCAAGGTTGAAGCTGTGATTAACTGGGATCAGCCGAAGACACCGTCGAAAGTAAGAAGTTTTCTTAGATTGGCAGGTTATTACAGAAGATTCATTCAAGATTTTTCCAAAATCGCAACTCCATTGACGAATTTGACTAGAAAAGCTGTGAAATTTGTTTGGACGGAGAAGTATAAGGAAAGCTTTCAAGAATTGAAGAAGAGATTGAGTACAACACCTGTGTTGTCTCTTTCGGACGATACATGAAATTTTAAGATTTTAAGTGATGCGTCGCATAAGGGACTTTGCTGTGTGCTTATGCAGAACGGTAGAGTCATTGCGTATGCGTCACGACAATTGAAGGATTACGAGAAGGGGTATCCGACGCACGATTTAGAGTTAGCTGCAGTGGTGTTTGCTTTGAAAATCTAGAGGCACTATCTCTACGGGGAGAAGTGCGAAATATATACAGACCACAAGAGTCTGAAATATATTTTTACACAGAAAGAATTGAATATGCGCCAAAGAAGGTGGTTGGAAATAATTAAGGACTATGATTACGAGATTTTATACTATCCTGGTAAGGCAAACGTGGTTGCCGACGCCTTAAGTTGAAATGGTCGGGAGAAGTTGATGATGTTGACTGCTCAGAAGGAATTGATTTCAGCAATGGAGAAGTTGGAGTTAGAAATTATTTCAAATACAATCTGGTACAACCCTACTTGATAAAGTTAAGGAGGCTCAACTTTAGGACGGTAAATGTAAAAAGGTAATAAGGAAGATATCTGAAGGAACAGAACCAATATTTAAGATGGACAAGGAAGGAATATTGAGATTTGAGGGTAGAATTTGGGTACTGCCAGTACCAGAGATTAAGGAAGACATTTTGAGCGAGGCTTATAACTCACGATATTTGATTCACCCTGGTAGTACCAAGATGTACCAAGATCTTTGACAACATTTTTGGTGACCTAATCTAAAACGAGATGTTACAGAGTGTGTTGCCAAGTGTCTAACCTGTCAGAAAGTGAAAGCAGAACATCAGAGATCGAGTGGGTTGCTACAACCGCTAGAGTTCCCAGAATGGAAATGGGAACATATTACAATGGACTTCGTGATTGGCCTTCCGAAGACTCAGAAAGGCTATGACGCAGTATGGGTTAGCGTTGACCGACTGACGAAATCCGTACATTTCCTTTTGATTAAAATCATATTCAACTTAGATCATTTAGCATGGTTATATGTGAAAGAGATTGTTTCGCGACATGGAGTTCCGGTGTCAATTGTTTCCGATAGGTATCCGCGCTTTACATTGAACTTCTGGAAACGTCTACAGGAATGCATGGGTACGCAGCTGATGATGAGTACAGCATACCACCCTCAAACAGATGGACATAGTGAAAGAACGATTCAGACATTAGAAGATATGCTAAGAGCTTGTGTGATGGACTTTAAAGAAAATTGGGATGATCACCTACCGCTTGTAGAGTTCGGCTACAACAACAGTTACCATGCTAGTATTGGCATGCCGCCTTACGAGGCGTTATACGGTAGAAAGTACAGAACTCTGCTATACTAGGATGAAGTGGGTGAAAGACAATTGTTAGGCCCAGAATTGGTATATCAGACAACAGAAATAGTCAAAGTGATCCAAACAAGACTGGTAGCAGCTCAAGATAGGCAGAACAAATACGCCGATCCACATCATTAAAATATCGAGTTTGAAATGGGTAGTTATGTGTTTTTGAAGGTCTCTCCCTGGAAAGGAAAGATCAGGTTTAGAAAGAAAGGAAAATTAAGCCCAAGATTCATTGGACCATTTGAAGTACTGCGAAGAATCGAAGAAGTTGCATATGAGGTAGCCCTACCTCCATCACTCGAGAATGTCCACAACGTCTTCCACGTTTCTGTATTACGACCCTACAAACCTGATTACAAGCACGTAATTGAATATGAACCCCTATATTTTGAAAAAAAAACTTATCTTACGAAGAAATTCCTGTTCAAATTGTCGACAGAAAAGAACAAGTTCTCAGAAATAAAGTAATACCTTCTGTTAAGGTAATTTGGAGGAATCACAACGCTGAATAAGCTACGTGGGAACTCGAAGAGAATATGATGAAGAATTACCCTCATTTATTTACTTAAATTATGTGTTTGCGATTCTGGGGACAGAATCTTTGTAGGGGGAGAATGTAACGGGTCGAATTTATTGAGTTGTGATTCTGGGGACAGAATCCTTTTAAGGGGGGAAAGATGTGATGAAAAAGATTTTTGTAATTTAATCTTAATATTTATTGAATTAAATAAATATTTTCGATGATTTAATTATTAGATTAAATAATTAATTGATGCAATTGTGATAGATTAATTTAACGATATGTGTTATATTTATTAAATTAATGTAGAAAATTTTTATTATTCAAAGTATGTAATTATGTGAGTTTATTAAATTAAAAGAAATATTTAATAAGCCTAATATTATTTTATAATTAATGAGAAAATTAATTATATGACTATGTGAAGTAATGACAAATTATTATATTTTATCCAAATTAAATTAAATAAAATATTTGAATTATTGAGTAAGGGTGTGACACGATTTAAACTATAGTATAAGAGATTTATTAAATTAAATGATTTTGAACCAATTAAATCTAACCAAACGAAGCCTTATGGGGAGTTAATAACAGTTAACCCATTATTGGGTTAACTGACCACTTTGCGTTCAGTTTCTTTTATAAAAGTTATACGTCTTCTTATTTTCTTTATTGTTCTAAGTTTAGCAAAGAAACACAAAGATAAATTGTCAAAGAAAATATTTTGAGATTGTGAAGGAGATTGAGAGTGAGGAATTGAAAAGCATCTAAGCCTACTAATCTATACTCTACGCTCTGGGTAATTCCTTTAACCCAATTTTTATTACGTCGTTTAAGTTTTTCAATAAAAATGGCTTTTATGTTCTATAAAAGCTTTGTAGTGGAAAAGGGAGTAACAATTATGTGTTGATTACATGATAAATGTTATCAAATCGTATTTAATTATATATATTACATAAACCATATCTTCAGTTTCATAAAACATGTCGTATATTGTTGTTACAAAATTTATAAAGTATAAAATATGGCCATATGGCCTTACGTACTAAATTTGATACGTCTATCATAGGTTATATCATAAATTTACACTTATATGTTATTATGCATGTTGATACGAAAAGACCAAACTTTAAATGAAGGGATTCGGTGTTATAGCGAACCCATAGTACTGATTTACATGTTTTGTTTTCAAAACATTCAAGAACAGTAAGTTACTTGTGTTGATTTTTGTTAATTATTTGTTTTAACATGTTAAAATCATGCTAAAAGGGTTAAGTATTGATATTATGTGTATTATAATGTTTGGGTAGGTCTAAATTCGTGTAAAAATAAGTTGATTGGAAATTTTGGCCGTGTTCTGCAATTTTTGCGAATTGCAGAACTGAAACTGGAGTCTCACGCCGCGGCGCCAACTGCATGCTTTAAGACCCACGCCGCAGCGCCACCACACCGCAGTGCCAAGAGTCCAGCTGCAGCACCGCCGTGCTGTAGCACCGAGAGTAAGCCTATCAGTGGCGCCGCAGCGCCACTCTGCAGAATGTCCAGAATTAAATTTTTTTAAGTGTTCAAGTCCATGAATGTGATAGTAACCTAATCTAATGAACATAAAAATATGTTAGAAGTATATTGAGATGTTAAAATAGATTCTTAACATGTCAATAATGCATTTACGTGTGAATTGAATTATTAAATGCGTAGTTAACTTATTGTTCGTGAAATGTATATAATGTGACAATAAGTGTGGTAATTTGACTAAGTATAGTCATAACCAAAGTCTAGAAAAAGGAGTGAACTTATGATGACTAGTTACATTATAATTAATTGGAGTTGTGAATGGAAATGATATGTAGGATTAATTCAAGGAAAGTGTTTAATTAACGTGTAATCTACGCACGAGGCAAGTTTCCTAACCCTACTCGTTATCATTACATGAGTTATAAGTTGTCTCTTTACATCGAGCAAATTCTCATTATTATTGATGAAGTCCATTTTTTTATATCAAAAATATATTATTCTTTCAAAGCATGATGTTGTTATACAATAATTATTCTATTGTATATCTCTTGAAATTGTTATTCGATTTAAATATCAGTTATTGTGAATCTTGTTAGACTATCGAACCCTTAATGATTCGACTAGTCCATAGTTGATAAGCGTTCTAAATTTCAGAACCTTTGATGAATTATCCAAACCAAACTTCCTTTGGTGCAGAGTCTAATGTCAAACTGAGATGAACAACCCTGTATAGGGGATTACTTATGTGTTAGCGTTAAGATATTGTGCGCTGTATGGTACTAAGGGCTGATCCCCCTAAGTACGAGAAGAAGAGTCCATAGTCTTATGACTGTTAAAGGTTTCAAGTATAAACACTTGACAACCTAGGACATAGTTCAATGTCTTGTGACCCTCAGAAGTTATTTTGTTTCTTATTATTCATTCTTGATTCAAAAGTTGAGCTTTTATGTTTTAGAAGCCTTTAATTTATTCGCATGTTATTATATCTTTATTATATTGTTATACTTGTGGACAATCGTCCTCACTCTTGCGTAATAATAACATTGCAGTTAAGAACGAAAGAACCGACGAGCCTTCTTCTAGCAAAGGCAAGGGCAAAGCTATTAAGTGATGAAGACGTGTTATTAAATTTTAAGATGTTTAAGGTTAGTATGACCTGGGATTGTATTTATTATTCAGATGTTGTAACCCCATAAAGGGAGGATTTATTTCTATCTATTGCATGGTTTGCATTTATTATGGGTAGATAGTATATGATGTTGTATCGTGAACACCAAATAATGTGGGAATGGAAGTACCCGAATTTGGGGGGTCACAATGTGTCTTAGTGTTATACATACTTATAAGTGTGTTGGGTTATGTTAGAAGCAAGGTTTTTAAGGTTTTTGCTTGTTGGGTTGATGAACTGCAAACAGAGTCTGCTTACTGTCTCTGATGCAGACATGGCGCAGTTGCGCCATATTTATACTAGGGTGCAACGTAGCTGCACCGTAACCCGAATTCAGTTTTTGTCTCAGGCATGGCGCAGCTGCGCCCTAATTGTACTAGGGTGCAGCGCAGCTGCGCCAGTCCTGCACCAGCTCTGATATTTTCTGTTTTGTTTCTGGTTCGTGCTAACTTGTTAGTACATGGTAGAACAAGCTTGTAAACTGTTTTAACATGCACATGTAAGCCCATGCATATAGGATGAACAAGTATAGCAATGAATGGCACAATACTTGTGGTCTTGAAATGAGAGTTGGAATTTCAAAAGTGAACTTTGCCACGAACACATCATGTGAGCATTTTGACTTTATGAGTATGTTGATATGGTTTATATTGACATGAAATACAAGACGAAAGTGATTTAACACCCTAGCATACACAATTGAAAGAGTAGACTAGTTCAAAGATAAGTAACTTAAGGCTTTTCAAAGAGAACTTGACCAAGACTTTTATCTTGTAAGTTCTGACCATTTGAACATGCATATGTGACTTTAATATATGTTGTAAATGCATGAGAGTTATATGTTAAGATGCCTTGTATATACTAAGTTGACTTAGTGTTAAATTCAAAGAAAGTTAGAATGAGGAAGCTAATGTCATCAAGTAATGATCATAGTATGTTATGACCATTCAAGCATGTGTATTAGGATTCATTATGCCTATAGACATATTGACATGAACATCGTTTGGTTAAGGTATGGTTTTCGCTTAGGCATACATATTCATAAAGAAAAGGAAATTTCTAGAATATGAACTATGTGAGTAAAGTATGCATGTGATGTCTATATACAAGCATGACTACTGAGTATTGTATGACCAAGTCACAAAGCATGATGATTACATGACCTTTTTATGATTAATGACATATAAGTTGTAAGTTAAACTTATGGTAATGAACTCAAGTAGGATCACGTGTCATATGTGTATGTATGTTAAAATGTATGTGTGATTAGTGTGTTAGAGTTGGACTGAGTCAGGAAGTGCAGAAGCTCAACCTTGGTCTGGCCAAGGGATAGCGCAGCTGCGCCGTCAGCGGCGTCGTCCTGCAGTTTTGCCAAGCTGATATGTTTTTGATTCTATTTTGGTTTGAAGTTTCAAGGCATGCTTACGTGATCTCTTTATCTAGTATTATGTGACCAATGTGTTTTGTAATGTTAAGAAGCATGTTATGTGAATACTTGATGGTTATAAGTGTAAGCACATATTAGTTTACATATACTAATTGAAATGATCGACTTGTTAACATTAGGTCGTTTCAACGCGAGTTAGTTAAAGCTAGTATTATATTGTAGCTGTGCAAACAAGCAAGTTCCTTAATTCTTACTCTTTTACTTGAGCAAGTATCTAAACTTACACACTACCTTTATTTTGTGCAAACAGGTATATGTTTATGCAAGTTCTTTGAACCCTACTTTTATTGAGCAAGTTCCCTAAACTTTCTCCAATTATTATTGAACAGGTTATCGTTGAATTGAATGTTATTCATTTAAGCTTGAAATCTTATTTCCAAGAATGCTATTACGTGGTTTAATTACTTTATAATTATTCCACATCGACATTATTGATATTCGCACTTAGTGCACTTGAGTTCGTACAGTCTTGGACTTTTACTTCATTTAAAGTTCTATAATTCTTGAACTGTGTCAGATAGAGTCTGAACCTTTGTTCGGTCAGACAAGTATACGAAGTTTTATAAAAGCTATCCAAACCAATTGATGGTAAGGATTCTTAGACTGAAAGAATACCCCTTCTATGATAGGGGAGTACCCAGGTATCTAATATAAGATACAAAGAACAGATTTAAATGTTATGCATATGCATAGTGTACGCGAGGCTGATCCCCTCAAGTACTTATTCTGTAGCCAGTAACCAAAGGGTCAATCAACTATTGATTCCATTGGAGTGTTATAGTTCAAAGTCTACTTGACTAGTAGTTATTCTAAAAGCAAATCACTGTCTTTGCTTCTAATATTCATATTGTTGAATCCTGCAAATATTCATATTGTTGAATTCTTTGTCAGATATTTTCCTTTCATCATGATATATCCTTATTGTTGTATTTGAACTTGTTGAGCAAACTTGTTGCTCATCCTTGCTATATCATGAATTATATTGCAGCTAAGCCCGAGACCTCAGGAAAGGACACGGGTAAAGGGAAGATGTAGGATAGTTGCCAGGAGCAGACTTTACTATATGCCTAGTTTAAATTACTGTTATGGAATGTGAACCCTAATCATTATTTTAGGGTATGTTTGTAAGATTGTATTTTAAGGTTATCGAATCTTGGGACTAGTAACACCTTTTGAATGAACGACATACGTTTATTATTTTCTGCATCATAGTTATCGTATGTTGTTTAGAGGTGGATGTTTGTAGTTTATCGTGATGACCGAACCAGGGTCAGAGGACCCGGTTTTGGGGCTGTCACAATTAACACACAAAGATCTATTGGCCCTGACATATGGCTGTCAGGCCAAAAATTTCTAGTTTTCCAGATTTTTCAAAACATCATTTTCCTGCACTTTAATGTTATAGATCCTTGATCTAACAACCCAGACCACTTATTAACATCCTAATACACATCTTTAACCAACAGCTTTCAACATCTAACAACAAATACAAAGATTTTCCAGATTTAGGATTTTTATACCTTTTTGGCTTTGATCTTGATTCCGATCATCATGATCTGTTCTTGAGATGTTGTGGATCATTCTAGGGACTGAATCACTAATTAATTTCGGATGTTTAGAGAGAGAGAGAGTTGTTTGAGGCTAGAGCACAAATAGTCCATATATGTGAACTTTTTCTTTCTTCAATTATTGAAATAATTGAATGCAATAGATATGGCTGATATTGAGGGCTGATATTGCCTAGATTTTTAGCACATGGGTGTATCTTAGCTAGTTTCCAACTACATATAGGACAATAATTGAAAGGCTACCTACAATAATGCACCAAGGGCATTTTAAACATTTTGATATTTTTGTTTTTAATGGCATATTAGTAATTTGTCCAAACTTTTTGGGTTTAGGGTTTAGGGTTTGACCCTTAGGATTTAGGGTTTGACCCTAAAATATTAGAAATTTAATTTCTAGGATTTTCAAATTTCGGTTTTTGAAATAGAAAATTAATATTTCTAAATTATAATTAAGATTTTCTAATTATATTAAAATTTACTAATCATTATTCAAGCTTGCTAATTAGGATTAATATTTCCTAATTAAAATTGTTAATTTAGCAATTAGGGTCATAATTAGTCGTTAGGGTTTATAACCCAAGAATTAGGGTTTAAAATAGAAAATAATATTTCTAATTTAGAAATTAGATTTCTTAATTAGATTAGGGTGTTATTATAACTTCAAAATTAGGATTAACATTTCCTAATTAACATTAAAAATTTTAAACTAACAATCATGCTTTTCTCTAATTATAATTAGGGTTCCTAAACCAGAAATTAGGGTTTCAAATTTTGAAATTAGGGTTTTCTAACCAATTGTTAAGATTAACCTTAATTAATCTTATAATTATTTACACTTACGCTATTAAGTTCCCAATTTAGGGTTTCTACTTCTGAATCAGGGTTTCGAATTCCCGAAACTGAAATTAAGGCTTCCGGACCGATTTTTAGGGTTTCTTATCAATCATTAGGGTTTTCTAACTGAACGTCGATATTTGACAATAATCTTAGGGTTTGACACTGATAAAATTTATCCGGTCTACCCTTGACCCTTAATCACATACTGAACACATAAATGACCATATACACATAACATATTCATGTATCCACTTAATCCTGAATAATTCACCTAAATTCTTCACAGATTTTTGAAATCCTCAAAATTTCTTCCCAAAAATATTAAACGCATACACTTATTTTCTGTCTAGGTTCTAATATTGAACCTTGAATTAATTAATTAAAAAAAATCTAAATTATCGGGTTGTCACATCACCTCCCTAACTGGACTGGGTCCTCCTACGTTAGACATCCTGTCAAAAAATTATTTTAAGTTTTACTTAACATTTTCGATATTCGCGAGCACATACTTATTAACACATAGCACATAATGTCTTTTATTGTTTAGCTTTAATGGATGCCTTAATCCGTTCCTTAAAACCCGATAAAAGTTAAACACCTCTATGTTTTCTGACTTCTTAAAGGCTACTTCCTAAGGTTTTCCCCCACCTAAGGTTCATAACCTAAAATTCATAACCTAAGGTTCATAAAAGGCTTTGATACCAACCTGTGACACCCCCAAATTCGGGTACTTCATTTCCACCGAATTTGGTGCTCACTATCAAAATAATTACATCTAACTACCCATAGTAAAGGATAAAAACATTAATTAATTTAATCAATAATCTCTCCCATTAAAGGGTTACATCATCTCATAAACAATCCCAGGTAATCTAACCTTAAATTATTACATCAGTTTGCAGATTACATCATAAAAGAAAACAAGTCTTATAACATCATGCATTTAAATAAATTCTAAATAATTCTTCATCACTTGGACATCTTGCCCTTTCCTTTGCTAGTAGATGGCTCATCGCCTCTTTCGACTTTAGCTGCATTTGTTAATTGCAAGAGTGAGCAAACAATTGCTCACTGATATAAAGAGTAGTAATAACAACATGAGGATGAACAACGAATGCTGAACAATAATGAACTTGTTCTACAAATCAAAAATAGAAAACAAGTTTGAACTTTAATATCTGAGGGTCTTAAGACCACGAACTATGTCCCTGGTGATAAGGTATTACTACCTCAACCTTAACAGTCATTTAGACTATACAGACCCTGCTTAACGTACTTAGGGGGATCAGCCCTATGTACCATGTATTGTGCACAAACATCTAAATGTTACACGTACAAAATCCCCTATGTCAGGGTTGTTCATCTCAGTTTGGATTTAGAACTTCTGAACTAACGAAAGTTTAGTTTGGAACTAGCTTATTAGTGTTTCTAGAATTTTAGAACATTATTCAATCATAGATTAGTTTAATCAACAAAAGTTTGCGTACTACTTGAAGATTTAATACAAGAATGTATAACTGAACAAGGCTATCAAAGTCAAAGATCAGATATCAACAATATTTATTTGGATAAACATGACACACATGCAAAATACTATATTCAAAGAATTAGATCAATCTCCTTTGAATCAATGTATTAGAACAATATATGTTTTGAATGATAATAACAAGAAATGAGAATGTGAACTCAGTCGATGTAACGAATTAGGTTACAAGAGCTTATTCAATCGTACATAAGAACATAATCAATAGTCTTGCTCCATAAAAGTTTATGATTAGAAACTTGCTCAATGAAAAAGATAAGGTTTAGAAACTTGCCTTGTAGGTAAGCTATACAAGTGTAAAATAGTCTCCAATTATCCTACATAAATCATTGTAATCGCAATAACAATTAGTTATATGAATATTAGCTTTAGGATTTAAACCATTATTTAGGTCATAACCTTAACCTAGCACCTAACCATGTTGGTTAACGTCCTTAACGAATCTGAAATCTCATCACGATCCAACATAAATTAATCTTTCATCTCTAACTTTTGAAAACATCACATTCGGTTTCATTTCATAACTCAATTAACAATCACTTAAAAATCTTTTACACTTTGTATTACAACACCTTACAATCTGTTATTATAGTTTATATTATGTCTTAACATCATTAGCATGCATGCTTAGCCAACATAAGTCCATTACACATGACCTACAAATAGGCAGAAGTCACTGCCTAGGCTCAGGGCACGGCGCAGCTGCACCGTTTCTGGTCTTGGCATCGGTGCAGCTGCGCTAGTCCACAGACAGAACCAGAAACTCTGCAATAGTGTTCCGTTTTTAGCCCAACAAACACGAATTTCACCAATAAAACAGTAAATTTAACACCTATAATAAATATAAAACTATCATAAACATGATTGCTAATATATTCAATCACTTACAACAATTTAATAACCACTTTAACTAATTTAATTCCTTAAATTTTATGTTTTCACACAAAACTCCATTTTTTTGACATTCTTCATAGAAATCATCACTGTGATTTTAATTCCTCACCAAATCACTTCGTTCCAGTTACATTATCTTCATTTCTTAATGAACTAGAATACACAAGCTTCAATTTGCAGTTTAGCATACGAATTGGCCACTAAAATTGGTACTTTTACAAGACATATAAGAAATACAAACACTGACATACTTTTCTTCCTTTTTAAACTTTAATTAACATACAATTCATGCTTAAACACCACTCTAATTATTATAAACACATATACTCATAATAATCAGTTGTATAGCAACAATTCAACAAATTAAATTCACATAATTTGAAAACTTAACAATTTTGCCGTAAAACCTATATACATATATATATATATATATATATATATATATATATATATATATATTGTGTGTGGTGTGTGTGTGTGTGTGTGTGTGTGTGTGTGTGTGCGTGTGTGTGTATAATATGAAATTATAGAGAAATACCTTCGTATGCTTAGACAATCCTTGCTAACCAATTGAAATTGTTTTGAAATCACTTGATTTTCCCTCACTCTCTCTCAATTTTCTCTTAGTTTCTCTCTGTATTTCAATATTGTCTAGCCTTAGGGAAAATAAGAAGCGTAAAATAAACCGACTCCCACTCCCCCACTAACGTCAGGTACAAAATAAAAAAGTTTGCGTCAGTTAAATAAGCCAAAGGCCACAAGGCCTTGTTTGGCTACCACATAATTCCCCTACCAGATTATTTTTATATTATTATATTATATAGTTTCATGTGTCACACATTTAGTTAACTTAAATAATTTATAATAATAATAATTAATAATAATTATAATCTCATTATAATTATACTTATAATTAATAAAATAATTGTATATCTAATTTAATTAATAAATTAGAAACATCACTTTATTTAATTTATTTATTTCCTTTAAATTAAACAATTCATTTAATTTAATTATTTTCTTACATCTTAAGCAATTGGTTTAATTTTAATTATTTCCTTCAATTAAATCCTTCAAATAAAATTAACATTATTCAATTTAATTAATCATCAATCAATTTAGTTACTAAATTAATTCACTACAATTTATCAATTATTTATTTTTCTCAATAAATAAATTATTTAAAATATTTATTTATTTCAATAAATATTTAAATTAAATTATAAATTTCTCGATCGTTACATCTTTCTCTCCTTAAAAGGATTCTGTCCCCAGAATCAAAATTCGATAAATTCATTTGTCACATTCTTCCCTCCTTAACTGGATTCTGTCCCCAGAATCATCATACAAGATTAAGCAAATAATTGAGGATAATTTCTCATCATAACATCTTCAAGTTCCCACGTAGCTTCCTCAGCATTGTGATTCCTCCACATTACCTTAACAGACGGTATCACTTTATTCCTTAGTACTTGCTCTTTCTTGTCGATGATTTGAACAAGGACTTCCTCATAGGACAAATCTTTCTCAAACTGTAAGGGTTCATATTCTATAACATGTTTATAGTCATGCTTATATGGTCTCAACATCGAGACATGGAAAATATTATGGATATGCACCAATTCTGGAGGTAAAGCTACCTCGTACGCCACTTCACCAACTCGCCGAAGCACTTTAAAAGGTCCTATAAATCTAGGGCTCAATTTCCCCTTCTTGCCAAACCGAATTTTCCCTTTCTAGGGAGATACTTTCAAGAAAATATAACTATTGACATCGAATTCTCTATTTTATCGAAGTTGATCGGCATATTTCTTCTGTCTATCCTGTGCAGCTGTCAATCTTGCTCGAATGACCTTGATGATCTCGACGGTTTGTTTTACCAACTCTGGACCCAATAGCTGACGTTCACCTACATCATCCCAGCATAACGGAGTTCGGCATTTCCTGTCGTATAACGCTTCGTAAGGCGGCATGCCAATACTTGTGTGATAACTATTATTATAGGAAAATTCCACCAATGGTAAATGGTCATCCCAATTCCCGTTGAAATCCATAATACATGCTCTGAGCATATCCTCTAGTGTCTGAATTGTTCTCTCACTCTGTCCGTCTATTTGAGGATGGTACGCTATGCTCATTCTCAACTGAGTCCCCAAACATTCTTGTAATCATTTCCAAAAATTAGATGTGAAACGCGAATCTCTGTCTGATACAATGGATACAGGTACACCGTGCCTTGAAACAATTTTCTTAACATATAGTTTTGTCAACCGATCCAGGTTAAATCTAATCTTGATTGGTAAGAAGTGTGTCGACTTCATCAATCGATTAAAAATCACCCAAACGGCGTCATAACCTTGCTGAGTTATTGGAAGAACTACCACAAAATCCATTGTGATATGCTCCCAGTTCTATTACGGTATCTCCAATGGTTGCAAAAATCCACTTGGCCTTTGATGTTTTTCTTTAACTTTCTGACACATTAAACATTTCGCCACACACTCAGCAACATCCTTTTTCATATTCGGCCACCAAAAATGATGTCTAAGATCCTGGTACATTTTTGTACTCCCAGGGTGAATCGAATATCTTAAGTTGTGAGCTTCACTAAGAATCTCCTCTTTAATTTTGGGTATTACCGAAACCCAAATTCTCCCTTCGAATCGAAGTAACCCTTCCGAATCGATTTTGAATTTGCTTTCCTCCCCTTCAGATACTTTCTGTTTTATCTTTTTGCAATCTTCATCCTGAAGTTGTGCATTCTTCACTTTATCTACCAACGTTGAACCGTTTCCTATCTGGAATAATTTTTCGTCGAATTTTGTCGGATATTAATTTCCAACTCCATCTTAGCCATGTCCGACACTAACTTCTCCTGAGCTATCAACATCATTAACTTTTCTCGTCCCTTCCTACTTAAAGCATCAGCAACAACATTCGCCTTTCCGGGATTATAGAAAATCTCGCAGTCATAGTCATTGATCAGCTCCAACCATCTTCTATGCCTCATATTCAAATCTTTTTGTGTAAAGATATACTTCAGACTTTTATGGTCAGTATATATCTCACACCTCTCTCCATAAAGATAATGTCTAAAAATCTTTAGGGCAAACACAACCACAGCCAACTCTAAGTCATGAGTCGAATACCCTTTCTCGTAATCTTTTAATTAACGTGATGCATACGCAATAACTCTGCCGTTCTGCATAAGCACACAGCCTAGTCCTTTATGCAACACGTCACTGTACACCACAAAATTCCCTGTATCATCAGGCAATGACAACACAGGTGTCGTACTCAACCTTTTCTTTAATTCGTGGGAACTTTCCTCACACTTCTCCGTCCAAACAAACTTAATCGCCTTCCTGGTTAAATTCGTCAACGGGGTCGCGATCTTAGAAAAGTCCTGAATAAAACGCTTATAGTAACCTGCCAACCCTAAGAAACTCTTTATCTCTGACAATGTCTTCGGCGGATCCCTGTTTACTATAGCTTCAACTTTTAATGGATCTACTGAAATTTCGTCTTTATCAATAACGTGACCGAGAAACTGTACACGTTTCAACCAAAACTCACAATTTGAAAATTTCGCGTACAACTTCTCTTTTCTCAATGTCTCCAACGTCACTCTTAAGTGTCCAAGATGTTCCTCCTTGGTCTTGGAATACACCAGGATATCATCAATAAACACCACCATAAATTTATCTAAGAATGATTTAAACACCCTATTCATTAAATCCATGAACGCTGCAGGTGCATTTGTTAAACTAAATGACATAACCAAAAACTCGTAATGACCATACCGAGTTCTGAATGCCGTCTTCAGTACGTCTTCTGGTCGCACCTTCAGCTGATGATAACCACTCCTCAAGTCTATCTTTAAAAAATACCTCGCACCCTTCAGTTGATCGAACAGGTAGTCGATTCTTGGTAACGGATATTTATTTTTAATCGTGACCTTATTCAATTCTCTATAATCAATGCAGAGCCGCATCTATCCATCTTTCTTCTTAACAAACAATATCGGTGCTCCCCATGCCGATACACTCTGCTGAATATACTACCTGTCGAACAACTCTTGTAAGTGCACCATCAACTCTTTCATCTCTACCGGGGCCATTCTGTATGGTGCTTTAGATATCGGACCCATTCCTGGTACTAAATCAATCACGAACTTGATTTGTCGATCTAGCGGAAGACCCGACAAATCGTCTGGAAATACGTCTAGAAAATCGCTTATGATCGGTATCTCTTATAACTTCGCACTCTTCTTCTGTGTATCAACTATGTAGGCTAAGTATCCCACACATCCTTGTTTTAACAACTTCTTAGCTTGCATCACCATCAGATAACTTGCTTGTCGAGGTGACTTACTGCGATAAAACATAACCTTTGATGGAGTCATAAGGTTAACACATTTTCTTTGGCAATCAATTACTGCTCCGTGATTGAATAACCAATCCATTCCCAGGATTACATCAAACTCACCCAGTCTAATTGGTATCAAGTCTACCATCATCTCTTGACCCTTTATAACCACTTTACAATTCTTATATATAAACCTGACAGGAATCACTCCCATATTCGCAATCTCTATGCTCAAAGGATAATCTAATTCTTCCTGAGGCAAATCTAAGTTCTGAGCAAATTCATCGGATATAAATGAACAAGTAGCACCCGAATCAAACAGTACATAAGCATTAATACCATTAATCGGAATGATACCTGATACCACATCCTTAGACTGAATCGCATCCTGCACGGTCATATTGAAAGTTCTCGCAGTAGGTCGGCTTGACTGTGCTGGTCCAGTGATAGTCAATGCACCACCACCGTTGTTGTTTCCCTTTCCTCCACTTGAACTCCCCACTGGCTTTTTAGGACAATCACGAGCCATGTGATCCTTGGAACCGCAGGTAAAACATGCTCCTTTCTTTGGGCTAAAATAGTTTGGTGCAATGTGTCCTTCCTGACCACAGTTGAAACACACCCGCTTTCCCTTCAAACATACCCCAGTATGGTTCTTTCCACAAGTAGCGCAAGCTTCAAACTTTTTCTTCTGCTGACTTCCTTGTTGTCCTCCCGTAGACGAATTCTCGCTCCACTTCCTCTTCTGATTGTTACTTCCACCAGCCTTATTTTCATTATCATTCTTCCTCTTCTTTTATTCTTGTTTGCACTTGGTCAAGGCATCGCTTCCACCTTCCGCGATAATTGCCTTTTCCAGTACAGCAGCAAATGTATTTCACTAGAACATTGAAACCTTACTATACAGCCAGGGTTTCAATCCTTGTTCGAACCTTCTTGCCTTACGCTCATCCGTATTGACTTGATAAGTGGCAAACCTTGCCAACTCGTTAAACTTCGCAGCATATTCTGGCATCGTCATAGTTCCTTGTTTCAGCTCCAGAAATTGCACCTCCAACTAATTCTGAGAACTCGCTAGAAAGTACATTTCGAAGAACATCTCCTTAAATCTATCCCACGTTACCACTCCTTGTCCCCCACGAACCTTATTTGCTTGCCAGCAGTTGCTAGCTTCGGACTTCAGCATGAACATCGCGAACGAAGTCTTCTTATCTTCGTTAACTCTAGCAACGTTAAATACGTTCTCCATTTCCATAATCCAGGTTTGTGCTTCCACTGGATTCATAAACCCTTAAAACTCTGGTGGTCTAACCGCTTTGAATTCCTTGAAGGTCGTAACTTGAGCTTGCGGTAGATTCGCAAGTGCACCCGTCAACAAAGCTACCAACAGCTGAACCGGATTAGCATTGGCCTCATTATTATTATTAGTAGACCCCTCAGGAGGTGGTTGTTGATGTGGTTGTCTTCTTCTAGGAGGCATTTTCTGTTAAAATATACGCTTATTAGTTCATCACTCAACTTCTTGAGTATTTGAAGTTTAACTTAAACATTCTAAGATTAAAGCTATAACACATAACATTTCAAATAAACTTTGATATTTTATTCATTCATAATGTTTTTAAAACAGATAAAAGATAGCATATCTACTATAAACATTCACTTTCCTGAACTAAACAAGTTTTAGGATTACATACTCATACTATCCCTTTATTTATCTTAAAATAAGGGATTCACAATTTATTTTTTCACATAATTGACCACATATTATTATCATTCTTATTCTATCAAGGCATATTAAGATGTCGTAAGGCTTCTCGACGTTCCTCCTCCATAATATGATACGTTGTTCTACGATCCATCACGAACCACGACGAGTCTTCAAACTGAGGTAGGTAGTAAAAGACTCGATCATGGGCCCTATCAATTGCAGAATTAAAAGCGTAATCCATCTCGTTCATCTTGGCTCTCTTCTCTTGGACCTTAGCTTCAGCACGGTCTGCACGTTGAGTCGCCTTCTTCTAAGCGTCCTCTGCTCTTACGCGCTTAGCCGATTCCTCTTTGAAGTCATCTTTTAACTTCTCCATGTTAATATTCATCTTCTAGTTTACTGCCAACAGATCTTCATGCTGACCTTTAATATGAACTAGGTCCCACTCTGTGTTTCCAAGTTTTGAGTCAAGTTCCTGAATCTCTGCATCCTTCTGCTCCATCAAAACGTGATGCATCTCAACCAACTCCTTCAGTTCCTTAACATTATCTTTTAACTCTATATTACGGTCGTACAAAGCATCATAAATCTCAACTGATATGGAGTTTAATGGAAACTCCACAGGATCCTCTTCCTCATCTTCTTCCTCTATCTCCTCAGAATCCTCCTCGAAATCGGTCACAGGCTCATTCTCCTGGATCAACTGTTCCCGCACTACGTGAATATCTCGGGTTCATCATCTCTAGGTATCTGAGGTATCACCTCCCTAGCTGGACTGGATCCTCCTTCGTTAGACATCCTGTCAACAAAATATTTTAAGTTTTACTTAACATTTTCGATACTCACGAGCACATAATTATTAACACATAGCACATAATGACTTTTATTGTTTAGCTTTAATGGATGCCTTAATCCATTCCTTAAAACCCGGTAAGAGTTAAACACCTCTATGTTTTTTGACTTCTTAAAGGCTACTTCCAAAGGTTTTCCCCCACCTAAGGTTCATAACCTAAAATTCATAACCTAAGGTTTATAACCTAAGGCTTTGATACCAACCTGTGACACCCCCAAATCCGGGTACTTCATTTCCACCGAATTTGGTGCTCACTATCAAAATAATTACATCTAACTACCCATAGTAAAGGATAAAAACATTAATTAATTTAAACAATAATCTCTCCCATTAAAGGGTTACATTATCTCATAAACAATCCCGAGTAATCTAACCTTAAATTATTACATCAGTTTGCGGAATACATCATAAAAGAAAACAAGTCTTACATCATGAATTTAAATAAATTCTAAATAATTCTTCATCACTTGGACATCTTGCCCTTTCCTTTGCTAGTAGATGGCTCATCACCTCTTTCGACTTTAGCTGCATTTGTTAATTGCAAGAGTGAGCAAACAGTTGCTCACTAATATAAAGAGTAGTAATAACAACATGAGAATGAACAACGAATGCTGAACAATAATGAACTTGTTCTACGAATCAAAAATATAAAACAAGTTTGAACTTTAATATCTGAGAGTCTTAAGACCACGAACTATGTCCATTGTGATAAGGTATTACTACCCCAACCTTAATAGTCATTTAGACTATACAGACCCTCTTAACGTACTTAGGGGGATCAGCCCTTTGTACCATGTATTGTGCACAAATATCTAAACGTTACACATACAAAAACCCCTATGTTAGGGTTGTTCTACTCAGTTTGGATTTAGAACTTCTGCACTAAAGAAAGCTTAGTTTGGAACTAGCTTATTAGTGTTTTTAGAATTTTAGAACACTATTCATTCACAGATTAGTTTAATCAACAGAAATTTGCGTACTACTTGAAGATTTAATACAAGAATGTATAACTGAACAAGGCTATCAAAGTCAAAGATCAGATATCAACAATATATATTTGGATAAACATGACACACATACAAAAAACTATATTCAAAGAATTAGAAAAATCTCCTTTGAATCAATGTATTAGAACAATATATGTTTTGAATGATAATAACTAGAAATGAGAATGTGAAATCAGTCGATGTAACGAATTAGGTTACAAGAGCTTATTCAATCGTACATAAGAACAGAATCAATAGTCTTGCTCCATAAAAGTTTAAGATAAGAAACTTGCTCAATAAAAAAGATAAAGTTTAGAAACTTGCCTTGTAGGCAAGCTACACAAGTGTAAAATAGTCTCCAATTACCCTACATAAATCATTGTAATCGCAATAATAATTAGTTATATAAATATTAGCTTCAGGGTTTAAACCATTATTTAGGTCATAACCTTAACTTATCACCTAACCATGTTGGTTAACAAACTTAACGAATCTGAAATCTCATCACGATCCAACATAACTTAATCTTTCATCTCTAACTTTTGAAAATATCACATTCGGTTTCATTTCATAACTCAATTAACAATCACTTAAAAATCTTTTACACTTTGTATTACAACACCTTACAATCTGTTATTGTAGTTTCTATTATGTCTTAACATCGTTAGCATGTATGCTTAGCCAATATAAGTCCATTGCACATGACCTGTAAATAGGCAGAAGTCACTGCCTGGGCTCAGGGCACGACGCAACTGTGCCGTTTCTGGTCTTGGCACCGGCGTAGCTGCTCTAGTGCACAGACAGAACCAGAAACGCAACAACAGTGTTCCGTTTTTAGCCCAACAAACACGAATTTCACCCACAAAACAGTGAATTTAACACCTACAATAAATATAAAACTATTATAAACATGATTGCTAACATATTCAACCACTTAGAACAATTTAACAACCACTTTAACTAATTTAATTCCTTAAATTTTATGTTTTCACACAAAACTCCATTTTTTTGACATTCTTCATAGAAATCATCATTGTGATTTCAATTCCTCACCAAATCACTTCATTCCAGTTACATTATCTTCGTTTCTTAATGAACTAGCATACACAAGCTTCAATTTGCAGTCTAGCATACGAATTGGCCAATAAAATTGGTACTTTTACAAGACATATAAGAAATACAAACACTGACATACTTTTCTTCCTTTTTAAACTGTAATTAACATACAATTCATGCTTAAACACCACTCTAATTATTATAAACACATATACTCATAATAATCAGTTGTATAGCAACAATTCAACAAATTGAAGTCACAGAATTTGAAAACTTAACAATTTTGCCGTAAAACCTATATATATATATATATATATATATATATATATGTGTGTGTTGTGTGTGTGTGTGTGTGTGTGTGTGTGTGTAATATCAAATTATAGAGAAATACCTTCGTATGCTTAGAGAATCCTTGCTAACCAACTGAAATTATTTTGAAATCACTTGATTTTCCCTCACTCTCTCAATTTTCTCTTAGTTTCTCTCTGTATTTCTATATTGTCTAGCTTTAGGGAAAATAAGAAGCGTAAAATAAACTGACTCCCACTCCCCCACTAAAGTCAGGTACAAAATCGAAAAGTTTGCATCAGTTGAATAAGTCAAAGGCCACAAGCCCTTGTTTGGCTACCATATAATTCCCCTACCAGATTATTTTTATATTTTTATATTATATAGTTTCATGTATCACACCTTTAGTTAACTTAAATAATTTATAATAATAATAATTAATAATAATTATAATCTCATTATAATTATACTTATAATTAATAAATAATTATATATCTAATTTAATTAATAAATTAGAAGTATCACTTAATTTAATTTATTTATTTCCTTTAAATTAAACAATTCATTTAATTTAATTATTTCCTTAGATCTTAAGCAATTGATTTAATTTTAATTATTTCCTTAAATTAAATCCTTCAAATAAAATTAATATTATTCAATTTAATTAATCATCAATCAATTTAGTTACTAAATTAATTCACTACAATTCATCAATTATTTATTTTCCTCAATAAATAAATTATTTAAAATATTTATTTATTTCAATAAATATTTAAATTAAATTACAAATTTCTCGATCGTTACATATATACCTTGTACAATATTCGTATTATACGTCGTAATAATCTTTATACTATACTTGTATAATAACTAGTATTATAAGTGTATTCCTCACGTAAAATAACAATTCTTATTATACATAATCATTTAATTCTTGAATTTCACTTTCCCCAACCCTTAGGGTTTTAAGTCCGCAGGTGAAAACTTTGTTTGTCATAACTGAAATATTATTAGATATTCCATTTCGTCTTTGAATTCTATCATTACGCGTTTCTTAGAAATTCAAAATTAATTCTCGAGCATAAACGGATGATTAGTGTTTTTACGAAAATTTCTCGAAAAACTTTTATTTTCGTCTTAGAAATTCAAATAATTTAATTCTAACACATAGCCAGAATCCTAACCACATTCGCATATTCTAGGTCATAGAACGACCTTTAAACAACTTACTCACTTTAATAAATAATTAAATTCATTTAATTCAAATAATCAAATAAAATTTAATTCACATAATAATCCGATTTTTCTCCGGCGTTACAGGTTTGACCTCCCGGGGTTGACTCTGGGCTTTGAATTTGATCCCCCGGGGTTATCTTCGAGACTTGAACAGAATATCTCGAGGTTATCTCTAGGACTGGAACTGGATCTTCCAGGGTTATCTCCGGGGTTAAAAACTGGATCTCCCGGGGTTATCTCCGGGGTTAGAAACTGGATCTCCCGGGGTTATCTATAGGATTAGAACTTGGATCTCCTGAGGTTATCTCCGGGGTTAGAAACTGAATCTCCCGGGGTTATCTCCGGGGTTGGAAACTGGATCTCCCGGGATTATCTCTGGGGCTAGAAACTGACCTCCCGGGGTTGGAACTGGATCTCCTGGGGTTATCTTCGGGGTTATAACTGGATCTCCCAGGGTTATCTTCTGGGTTAGAACTTGATCTCCCGGGGTTATCTCCGGGATTGGAACTTGATCTCCCTGGGTTATCTCTGGAGGTTAAAACTGCATCTCCTGGGGTTATCTCTGGGGTTAGATTTGATCTCCCGAGGTTATCACCGAGACTAGATTGATTTGACTTCCAGGATTATCTCTAGAAGACGATTCGGCCCTCCTACATGGTTAGTACTAAGAATGCAAAATTTCGAGTGTCTATAGATGCCCCTCTTTATCATGTTTATGCAATGTAATCACCGAATCTTTCCGATGCTATGCTGGGGTTATCGCCGGTGGCTTAAAATGTCCATCAGTATTATTTGAGACTGATTCGACGATAAGTTGTAGAGATGTTTTCAAGATCCCTGTTGTGGAGGTTTTCCAATGGTTGAGACCATAAGATTTTGACAGTGGGGTTGTCACCAACGTCCTTGTGCTTTTGAATCTGCTTTCCACCAAAGATGTTCTTCTCTTTTTTAAGTGACTCTCGGGGATTATTGATGTTTTATTCTGATAATGACTTGGCTTGGTTGCCACCATTGGATGTTTCTTACCATTACGCTGGCATTATCACCATCACTCTGACTTTCTACCAGGTTGATGTCGATATCTCCGCTGGGGATAAAACTTTGACTACTTGCTTTCAAAGCATTTTCACAATACTCACTCGAATGGTAGTGTTGTGAAGGTTAACCATCACCGACTTTCCTCGGTGCCTACTTGCACAGTAGTTTACAAGGGTCTGGAAATCACCGAGCCTTTATAGTGTCTCGACTGAGGATCTGTATAATAGATTCCATCATCGGTCCTCCCCGATTAAGATGGCTTCAGCATCAGACTTCTCTGATGCTTCGCTGGATTTATCGCCAATGGCTTGCAATATCAGATACTCTGATCTTCGTTGAAGTAGCTTTCAACGGCTTACATCATCGGACCATTTCTGATGCTATGCTGGAGTTGGCGCCAATAGTTTGCAGTGCTATGGATGCCTGTGAAGTAGCCTTCAACGGCTTACATCACCGAATCTTTTCCGGTGCTTCGCTGGAGTTGTTGCCAATGGCTTGCACTGTCAAGGATGCTTGACCCTCATTGAAGTAGTTTTAAACGGCTTATAGTGCCAGGGATGTCAGAAATCTCCGCTGGGGATATCTTTCTGACGAGTTACACTTCTGACAAGTTTGAATGCTTTTGATTGCAATCACAACCCCCGGTTTATGGCATCGAACCTTCGTGATGCATTGACAAGGGCCGCTTTCAATAACTTGTGTCATTGGCCTTCTAAAAACCCCATATGGGCGAATACCAATGACTTACATGTAGACCCGTAGTTTGGTCTCTGAATTCAGGATTTTAGGCCATTTCCGCTCAATCGCGTAGCACCTTTTTCCTTGATTTGACTTTTCAGCTTCTTGGACCTCCGTTGCAACTCAAATTTGAACGAGTCCGAGGGGGTAGGGACCACCCTAGGTAGCCATATGTAGACCCGCTGTAAGACCCCAACTTTTATGAATAAAGATAAATTTTTTATAAATATCATTTTTGAATATTATGTAGTGAATTTGATATAATGTTATAGTTGTGGGTAATATTTATAAATTTTACAAAGTACGCAAGTTGTTATATTATATTTGATTGGTCGGGGAATATTCGTTTTAACATAGAATATTCGTACGACGGCACAATCATTGGTGGACCCCACAACAAAATTATTGTCGAATTGAGAAAACGACAAAAATATGTTTTTATAAAATAACGGAGAAAGTTTTACCGTTAACTGTTGAAATATACGGTGGTAAAAATACAGTAATATGCGTGGTTGCATAGTAACACACGGTATTAATTATTGATGCTTACGTAAGAAGCCACTCAGTTTTACTCAATTATTGTTACAATAATTGCTACATAGTATCTCATATTATTGATTCAATTATTGTCACAGTATCATCTGCATAATATTTTATATTATTAAATCAATAATTGAGACGACAAAGTTATTCATATTTTTATTTGCAATATTGACGATGTTTAGAAAGTTCGGTCGAGAAGAGGTTTGGTCACCAAATTGCGCGCCAATAGGGAAAAATCCTTATCGGAAAGCCCCTTCTTTCTTGGAAATAATCTGGTTGTTAAATATTGTGAGTTATAATATTAATGATGAATAATTGTTGGAAGATGAAAAATGTATTGATTAAAGATAAAATGATTTGTGGTAATATTTATTCAATCTTTGATATAAATAAGAAGTCTGTTATGAGACATTTGTGGTAAGTTTGGTTTATTCTATAGGGGCCCATATGTTATCATCTAAGAGTCACTTTCGCTAATAGTAATTGCCTTTACCAGACGTTAAACCAATTATTATTTCACATTACAAGCGTCGACCAATTATCGTTTCACATTACAGGCATCGACCAATTGTCGTTTCTGTGACGCCCCCAAAATTAGGTATACATCACCCATCTTGGGTCGTCAGATACATAGTACAGAATACAAATACAACTTACAAATGCAACTGTCGTGTACAATACGACAAAACATAAACTGTGAGTTTGAATACAAATATTATCTTCTAGAGAGTATTCATACTCAAAAGGAGTCCTCATTACATTTATTAACACACTATTACATAGAATAGTGAGGACTACTAACTAATACTATCATTCGGACCATCACTCCGTTTCCCGACTTGCCCCAGCTACGTTCTCATTTCTTGAAGAGAACAGTAAAAGAAAGGGTGAGCTCAACTAGCCCAGTAAGAAATATTATGACTAAGATAATGCAGAATAAATTATCATTAGCCTTCAACAATGTTTAACTAATAAAAATATAATAGACATCAAGTTTAACTGCAGCGGAACAAGCAATCCATCAAAGAGTCAAGTAGAAAATAAACTCTACTATCTTTTATGATTTAAAAAGTTTTTCAACACTGTGATCGCTAAGACTCAGCTTAATAAAATAATCCACATCATCGAATCACCCCTGCACTACGGCCAAGGATATTCGTGTACTCATTAATGGTCATGATCATGCCAACAACTATCCATCAACGCACTACGGGCCGATGAGGACTTTTATCACATCATTTGTAACATTACGGTCATGATTATACCGAATAATCCCTGGTCATAATCATACCAAGTCCATCTATGCACTACAGGCCACATATGACTTTTAACATTTTATAAACATGAGGATGATGACAATGATATAAGAATTCAATAAAATAAGTTCAAGAATTAATTTATCCAAGAATTAACAACGTCCAAATTGTTAACATGATACTGCTTTGTGGAGTAAAATTCAAGAATGCTTAGAAGAAAATTTTCATGAAAAGATACTGGATGAAACGCAATTATCAAGGATATTCCACAAATTTCATGGAGTATAGAAGCCAAAACTTAACCAACTGAGTATAATAAAGAATGGAATAACAAAAGAAATCACCATGCATGCGATAGACCGCACAGACAGGTTATTCCCACAGAATAATAAATAATGGAACTAGGTCCGGCGTAAAACGCACAGACAGAATATTTCAACAGAATAATAATAAAGACGAAACCAGGTCCGGTGTAAAACATACAGACAGGATGTTCCAACAGAATAATAATAAAGACGGAACCAGGTCTGGTGTAAAACACACGGACAGGATGTTCCAACAGAATAATAATAAAAAACGGAACCAGGTCCGGTGTAAAACACACATACAGGATGTTCCAACAGAATAATAATAAAAACAGAACCAGGTCCGGTGTAAAAAAACACACAGACAGGATGTTCCAACAGAATAAAGAAGAATGTCACCAAGTATAGGTAGACCGCGTATACAGGTTATTCCAACAGAATAATAAGAAATGGAATAACAGCAGTTCTCTTCATGAATAAGAAAGAATAACACCCCTTACCATTTTAAAGAAGAGCTAAAATAAGGAAGTAGTTAAGTAGCAGAATACTCTTCTTCTCTCTCTCTATAGTTTCTCTCTCTAGAGTTCAGTAAATTCATAAGAAATAATGAAGGAATGAGCTGCTATTTATAGAAAAATAGAATGCATAGTAACTAATCCATGAACGGTCCAGATTGATTACTTTAATATGACGGTCCATATTTAATGAAAAATCTTTTAAAGAAAATATAATATATTCTATTTATAGAATAACTTTAATAAAGTATTCTGTTTTATATAAAAAGATGTTTATGTTTTATTACGTTAATAATACGAATAAAATAAAACGTCATTATCGCTAAATAATTCATATTTATTAACTGACAATAATTGAATCAAACCGAGTGATTTCTCACATATGCATTAATAATCAATACCGTGTGCTACTATGCAACCACGCGTATTACTGTACTTTTACTATCGAGTAGTTCAACAGCAACAATGGTAAAACTTCCGCCGTTATTTTTAATAAAATATTTTTGTCGTTTTCTCAATCCGACAATAATTTCGTTGTGGGGTCCACCAATGATTGTGCCGTTGTACGAATATTCCCTGTTAAAACGAATATTCTCCGACCAATCGAATATTATATAACAACTTGCGTATTTTGTAAAATTTATAAATATTACCCACAACTATAACATTATATCAAATTAACTCCATAATATTCAAAAATGATATTTATAGAAAATTCATCTTTATTTATAAAAGTTGGGGTCTTACAACCTCCCCTTCTTATGAAATTTCGCCCTCGAAATTAGGGTACGTACCTTTGTATGTCGAAGAGGTAAGGATACCTTGATTTCATTTTAGATTCTAACTCCCAAGTCATTTCCTCAACATCGTGGTTTCTCCACAAAACTTTGACTTGAGGTATAACCTTGGAGCATAGAATATGTTCCTTCTTATCCAAGATTTGAACAGGAACTTCTTCATACGTCAAATCCTCCGCTATTTCGTCTGGTTCTAACTCAATAATGTGGTTCGGTCTTCCACATATTTGCGTAACATGGATATGTGAAAAACGTTATGAACACGAGACATACTTGGCGGTAAAAGCGAGTCTATAAGCCACAGTTCCTACTCGATCGAGGATTAAAAATGGACCGATGAATCAAGGATTGAGATTTCCTCTTTTTCCAAATCTCGTAACTCCTTTCCATGGAGCAACACGTAAGAACACATGATCTCCT
Source organism: Panax notoginseng (assembly GCA_016801055.1). Classification (NCBI taxonomy): domain Eukaryota; kingdom Viridiplantae; phylum Streptophyta; class Magnoliopsida; order Apiales; family Araliaceae; genus Panax; species Panax notoginseng. The sequence goes on from CM029015.1 coordinate 135,149,500, forward strand.
ACATCAATTCTAACGTCCTTTCGATGAAGATTAGATAACTTTTTGTCGATCTTGTGAGGTTTTTATACGTTGTCGGATCGTTTGAATCTTTTTCTGTAGTCATACGTCCCAACTCCTGGTCCCAACAACGTTGCTTCACCACCTCATACCAGATATTGGAGAACGACATTTTCTTCCATACAATGCTTCGAATGAAGCCATGCCAATACTTACTTGATAACTGTTGTTGTAGGAAAACTCACCAATGGTAAGAACTTGTCCCAACTTTCCTTGAAGTCAAGACACAGAGTCTTAATAAATCTTCTAGAGTTTGAAAGTCCTCTCTGATTGTCCGTCCGTCTGAGGATGATATGCGAACTAAATCATAAATCTGTGCCCATAGCTTTTTGTAAACTAACCCAAAATCGTGAAGTGAATCTTGGGTCTCGATCAGAAACTATGGATACTGGCATACCATGCAGTCTTACAATCTCTGTTTATGTACATACGAGCAAGACGTTCAAGTGTATAAGTTTCTCGTATCGGTAAGAAATGAGCAGACTTGGTCAATCTATCAACAATGACCCAAATCGCATCTATCCTTGAGAAACCTTAGGAAGACCGGTAACGAAATCCATGGTAATGTGCTCCCACTTCCATTCTGGAATTTCAAGTGGTTGCAATGGACCTTTTGGTACTTGATGCTCCGCTTTGACTCGTTGACAAGTTAGACACCTTGAGATAAACAATGCTATCTCTCTCTTCATATTGCTCCACCAAAATGTATGACGAAGATCATGATACATTTTGGTACTTCCAGGATGGATTGCAAACGGTGTGTTGTGCGCCTCCATCATGATTTCATACTTTAAATCAGGGTTGTTAGGAACACAAAGTCTGGAGTTGACTCGAAGTATTCCTTCTTCATCGATTCTTACTTCCGGCATAGCACCTTCTTGCACTTTCTTCCTCAATAGCATCAGCTCCAGGTCTGTAGCTTGAGCAGCTTTAACTTTATCGATTAAAGTCGGTTCTACTCGTATATTCGCCATCATCACATGGGTCCCTGGAGTCTTTAACTCTATCTCCATCCTTTGCAAGTCACACAAAATGGGCCTTGTGTTGACAATATCGCACTCGTACTTGCATATGATCTTCTACTCAATGCGTTAGCTACCACGTTCGCTTTTCCAGGATGGTATTGAATGGTATGATCATAATCTTTCAACAGTTCAAGCCAACGTCGTTGTCGCATGTTGAGTTCCTTTTGAGTGAAGAAATATTTGAGGCTTTTATGATCCGTAAAGATCTCCACCTTCTCCCCATACAAGTAATGCCTCCAAATTTTAAGTGCAAAGACAATAGCTGCTAACTCTAGATCATGAGTAGGATAATTTCTCTCATATTCCTTGAGTTGTCTTGATGCATAGGCTATGACTTTTCCATATTGCATGAGAACGCATCCCAACCCTTTGCTCGAAGCATCACTATAGATGACAAATCCCTCCGAGCCAGATGGTATTGTTAGAACAAGTGCTGAAATGAGTCTCCCCTTGAGTTCTTGAAAACTCTTCTCACATTCTTCGCTCCAACCGAACTTTGTATCTTTTCGAGTCAGCTGAGTTAATGGAGTAGCGATTCGAGAAAATCCTTCCACGAATCTCTGATAATAACCAGCTAAACCAAGAAAGCTACGTACTTCAGTCACTGATTTAGGTTGCTCCCAGCTTTGAATAGCTTCAATCTTTGCCGGGTCAACAGATATTCCATGTCTTGATACCACGTGCCCAAGGAATGCTACTTCCTCAAGCCAGAACTCGCATTTTTTTAACTTGGCATAAAGGTTGTATTCACGAAGCTTTTGGAGTACCAGCCTCAAGTGTTGCTCATGATCTTCACGACTTTTGGAATAAATAAGGATGTCATCAATAAAGACAACCACAAAGTGATCCAAATATTCCTTGAATACCCGGTTCATCATATCCATAAAGGCAGCATGAGCATTAGTCAATCCAAAGGACATGACTAGGAATTCATAATGCCCGTACCGAGTTCTGAAAGTCATCTTTAGAATATCCTCAGTTCTAACCTTCAGCTGATGATATCCAGAACGACAATTGATCTTTGAAAAGAATTGTGCTCCTTGTAACTGGTCAAACAGGTCATCAATACGTGGCAATGGGTACCTATTTTTTATGGTGACATGATTCAACTCCCGATAATCAATACAAAGTCGCATACTTCCATCTTTCTTCTTCACGAATAGCACAGGAGAACCCCAAGGAGAAGTACTAGGACGAATAAAGCCAATGTCTAACAATTCCTGTAGTTGGATCTTTAACTCCTGAAGTTCAATAGGAGCCATTCGATATGGGACTTTGGAAATGGGTTTTGTACCGGGTTCAAGGTCGATACAAAATTTAATTTCACGCTCTGGGGGTAGGCCAGGAAGTTCTTCAGGGAATACGTTAGGGAATTTATTAACAATAGAAATATCATTCAAAACTGACGTATTTTTGTTTAGATCCGTGACATGAGCTAAGAAAGCTTGACATCTGTTTTTCAATAAACAAATAGCTTTATGGCTTGAGATGACAGCGATTGATTTTAATGGTTTGGTTGCTTGAATTCGCATAATAGGTCGATTAGGAATATGAAAGCTAACAACCTTACAAAAACAATCAATTTTTACATGATGAGTAGTTAACCAATCAATCCCTAGAATCACGTCAAATGCAAGTATTTTTAATGAAATAAGATCGACAGGTAATGTGTGGGTACCAACTTGAACCAAACAAGACTTATAAATCGTGGATGTAATGAAGGTTTCTCCCAATGGAGTTTCAACAGATAAGTTAAAGTCTAATTTCTCCGGAATCAAATTTAATCGATGAGCGCAAGTAGGAGAAATAAAAGAATGGATAGAATCGGTATCAAATAAAGTATAGACTTCGTTAGAATTTATGATAAGCTTACCCGTGATGACCTCATTCAGGTTCCTTGCTTTCTAGGAGGTCACAACAAACGCTCTCTCTTGCACTACTGGTTTTAACTTTTCTGGGACGGCCTTTGGTGTCTCCATCTTGGCTGAACTTGTTTTTGGTAAACGACAAAATCGAGCTAAATGACATTCTCTTCCATAATTATAACATGCTTTAGACGGCATCGCGCAGTTTAGACTGATGTGCCCCTCCCCTCCGCATTTGAAATATATGATAGGTGGTCGTTCTCCTTCCTTAACAACGGGTGCTGGTACTGACGTCTTTCCGTCATTGTTGAATCTCCTCTTCTTGAAATGACCATTCTTATTGTTTTGGCCCTGATTACCACCGAAGTGGTTACCATTTCTGGCATGTTGATTCCCTCCACGCTTGTTGTCACCGACTGCTCTCACTGGTATTATCATTTTGTCGACTGCTCTCTTTTGGTTGCGTTGACTCGTTATTGCGCTCCACTAACTGAGCCCTATTCACAACATCTGAATACAAACACAGTTTATGAAAAATAAGATGTTGGCATATCTCAGGTTTCAAACCTCGCAAAAACATTCGCGTCATTCGCTCTTCATTATCCACCAAGTGGGACGCAAACCGGGACAACTCAGCAAATTTAGCCTCATACTGCGACACGGTTATATTATTCTGCTCCAATTTGATGAACTCCACCTCCTTCATGTGACGAACGCTTTCGGGAAAGTATTTGTCATTGAACAGCTCTTGGAACTTCTCCCAAGACATCTTCAGTGCGGCAGGTTGAGTACGCTTAATCGATTCCCACCAGTAATCTGCCTCTCCTCGCAACATAAAGGCGGCAAAGGGAACCTTTTGCTCCTCAGAGCATCCCAAGACATCAAATATCTTGGTAATCTACTTTATCCATGTTTCCGCTATAAGTGGTTTTGGCTCTCCCTTAAACTCTGGTGGTCCCAGCTCCTTGAACTGTTTAGCGGTGACCGTCCGAGAGTTTTCAGTGTTTCCACCTATATTTTGGACAGGAGCCGCTCTTGCTTGCTGTTGCATGAACTGCATAAAGTTTCCGAACATTCCATCATTCATCATCTGGTCAGTGTTGTTGTTTGCATGAGGATTGTCACCTTCCTACTGCACATTATCCTGATTATTGATATGTGGTGAATCAACAGTCGCCTGTGCTCCATTGCTATTCTCAACATTCTCAGATGTCATTTTCAAATACTGCCACAAAATAAAAGTTAATTGATATATCATATATTATCCTTATATTATGACCGACCAATTAAATACCATGCAAATAAACTTAGGTAGGTCATACTAGCGAAGGAATTCCCCGTCTCTCTCCTCCTAGTTCTATTCTCACATCTTAGCCAGGGATCATATCCCTAAGCTCTGATACCAACTGTGACGCCCCCAAAATTAGGTATACATCACCCATCTTGGGTCGTCAGATACATAGTACAGAATACAAATACAAGTTACTAATACAACTGTCGTGTACAATACAACAAAACATAAACTGTGAGTTTGAATACAAATATTATCTTCTAGAGAGTATTCATACTCAAAAGGAGTCCTCATTACATTTATTAACACACTATTACATAGAATAGTGAGGACTACTAACTAATACTATCATTTGGACCATCACTCCATTTCCCGACATGCCCCAGCTACGTTCTCATTTCTTGAAGAGAACAGTAAAAGAAAGGGTGAGCTCAACTAGCCCAGTAAGAAATATTATACCTAAGATAATTCAGAATAAATTATCATTAGCCTTCAACAATGTTAAACTGATAAAATATAATAGACATCAAGTTTAACTGCAGCGGAACAAGCAATCCATTAAAAGAGTCAAGTAGAAAATAAACTCTACTATCTTTTATGATTTAAAAAGTTTTTCAACACTGTGATCGCTGAGACTCAGCTTAATAAAATAATCCACATCATCGAATCACCCCTGCACTACGGCCAAGGATATTCGTGTATTCATTAATGGTCATGATCATGCCAACAACTGTCCATCAACGCACTACGGGCCAATAAGGACTTTTATCACATCATTTGTAACATTACGGTCATGATTATACCGAATAATCCCTGGTCATAATCATACCAAGTCCATCTATGCACTACAGGCCACAAATGACTTTCAACACTTTATAAACATGAGGATGATGACAATGATATAAGAATTCAATAAAACAAGTTCAAGAATTAATTTATCCAAGAATTAACAACGTCCAAATTGTCAACATGATACTGCTTTGTGGAGTAAAATTCAAGAATGCTTAGAAGAATATTTTCATGAAAAGATACTAGATGAAACGCAATTATCAAGGATATTCCACAAATTTCATGGAGTATAGAAGCCACAACTTAACCCAACTAAGTATAATAAAAATAGAATAACAAATGAAATCACCATGCATGCGATAGACTGCACAGACAGGTTATTCCCACAGAATAATAAATAATGGAACCAGGTCCGGCGTAAAACGCACAGACAGGATATTTCAACAGAATAATAATAAAGACGGAACCAGGTCCGGCGTACAACGTACAGACAGGATGTTCCAACAGAATAATAATAAAGACGGAACCAGGTCCGGTGTAAAACACACGGACAGGATGTTCCAACAGAATAATAATAAAAACAGAACCAGGTCCGGTGTAAAACACACAGACAGGATGTTCCAACAGAATAATAATAAAAACGGAACCAGGTCCGGTGTAAACACACAAACAGGATGTTCCAACAGAATAACAGAAGAATGTCACCAAGTATAGGGTAGACCGCGTATACAGGTTATTCCAACAGAATAATAAGAAATAGAATAACAGCAGTTCTCTTCATGAATAAGAAAGAATAACACCCATTACCTTTTTAAAGAAGAGCTAAAATAAGGAAGTAGTTAAGTAGCAGAATACTCTTCTTCTCTCTCTCTATAGTTTCTCTCTATAGTTTCTCTCTCTAGAGTTCAGTGAATTCGTAAGAAATAATGAAGGAATGAGCTGCTATTTATAGAAAAATAGAATGCATAGTAACTAATCCATGAACGGTCCAGATTGATTACTTTAATCTGACAGTCCATAATTAAAGAAAAATCTTTTAAATAAAATATAATATATTCTATTTATAGAATAACTTTAATAAAATATTATGTTTTATATAAAAAGATGTTTCTGTTTTATTACGTTAATAATACGAATAAAATAAAACGTCATTATCGCTAAATAATTCATATTATTAACTGACAATAATTGAATCAAACTGAGTGACTTCTAACATAAGCATTAATAATCAATACCGTGTGCTACTATGCAACCACACGTATTACTGTACTTTTACTACCGAGTAGTTCAACAGTAACAATGGTAAAACTTCCATCGGTATTTTTAATAAAATATTTTTGTCGTTTTCTCAATATGACAATAATTTCGTTGTGGGGTCCACCAATGATTGTGTCGTTGTACGAATATTCCCTATTAAAACGAATATTCCTCGACCAATCGAATATTATATAACAACTTGCGTACTTTGTAAAATTTATAAATATTACCCAAAACTATAACATTATATCAAATTAACTCCATAATATTCAAAAATGATATTTATAGAAAATTCATCTTTATTTATAAAAGTTGGGGTCTTACAGTTTCACATTACAGGCATCAAACCACTTGTTGTTTCACATTACAAGCGTCAAACCACTTTTCTTTTTACATCACCAGTTGTCAAGTCACTTGCCTCTTCACATTGCAATGGCAAAGATAGAAATCTTCTATAAATAGAAGCTTATTTCTTCTTTCATTCTCACCAATTCACTACGACTCACAAGAGAATTCTATAGAGAGAGAATCAGAGAGAGAAAGAAGAAGAGTATTCTGCTACTACACTATTTCAGTATCCAATCTCCTACTAAGGTAAGGGGTATTATTTCTTTCGTATTCGTAAGGGATGTTATTTTTGTTCAATATTCGCTTGAAATAATATTTTCTTCCATACTCTGTAGTATGTAAATAATATTATTTCGTTTCAGATTTCAAATTCTATACTCGTTTTGTTAAAATTTTGGCTTTTATACATCATGAAATTAGTAGAATATCCGAGATGTTTGCACTTCATCCAGTATCTTTTCATGGAAATATTATTCTGAGCATTCTTTATAAGTTTTTAACTTTTTCATGTCAGAGTACTATTCACGAGGTTACTATTCCTGAAATACTATTCACAGAGTACTATTCACTCGAGTACTATTCACCCCGGGGTACTATTCATGATAAAAATTAATTTGTTTTCGATCTAAATTATTTTTGGTACAATATTATTCTTGAATTTTACTCCACAAAGCAATATCATGTTGACAATTTGGAAGTTATTGATTTTTGGATAAATTAAATTATAAATCTTTAAAAATTTATCCTTAAATTTGTTTTATTGAATTCTTATATCATTGTCATCATCCTCGTGTTTATATTATGTTGAAAGTCATCTGTGGCCTGTAGTGCATAGATGGACTTGGTATGATTATGACTAGGGATTATTCGGTATAATCATGACCGTAATGTTAAAAATGATGTGGTAAAAATCATCATTGGCCCGTAGTGCATTGATGGACAGTTATTGGCATGATCATGGCCATTGATGAATACATGAATATCCTTGGCCAGTAGTGATTGGATAATTTGTGGTCGTGATACTAATGAATATCCTTGGCCGTAGTGCAGGGATGATGTGGATTATTTATTAAGCTAAGTCTCAGCGATAAAAGTGATGAAAAACCTTTTAAATCATAGAAGATAGTAGATTTTATTCTCTACTTGACTCTTCTAATGGATTGCTTGTTCCTCTATAGTTAAACATTATGTTTGTTATATTTTATCAGTTTAACACTGTTGAAGGCTAACGATTAATTATTCTGCATTATCTTAGTCATAATATTTCTTACTGGGCTAGTTAAGCTCACCCTTTTGCTTTCATTGTCCTCTTCAGAAAATGAGAACGTAGCCGGGACTAGTCGGGGAACGAAGTGACGATCCAGATAATAGCATTAGTAGTCCTCACTATTCTATGAAATAGTGTGATAATAAATGTAATGAGGACTTATTTTGAGTTTTAATACTGTCTAGAAGACAATATTTGTATGAAAACTCACAGCTAATGTTGTGCTGTATTCTATACGATACTTAACAGTTGTATAAATTAAGTTTATGTTTGTATTTTGTACCATGTATTTGGCGACTCAGAATGGGTGATGTATACCTATTTTGGAGCCATCACAGTTGGTATCAAAGCTTAGGAATATAATCCCTGGCTAAGATGTGAGACAAGAACTACGAGGGGAGAGACGCGGAATTCCTTCGTTAGTGTGACCTACCTAAATTTATTCGGTATTTAATTAGTCGGTCAAAGTATAGGGATAATATGTGACATGTCAGTTAACCCTTGTTTTATGACAGTATTTGAAAATGACATATGAGAATGTTGAGAATAGAAATGGAGCACAGGAGACCGTTGATTCTCCACAGATCAACAATCAGGATAATGTACATCAGGAAGGCAACAATTCTCATGCAAACAACAACACTGACCAAATGATGAACGATGGAATGCCTAGAGTCTTTCTGCAATTCATACAAAATCAGGCAATAGAGACTCACGTCCGAAATACAGGTGGAAACACTGACAATTCTCGGACGGTCACTGCTAAACAGTTCAAGGAGCTGGGACCACCAGAGTTTTTTCGAGAGCTAAAACCACTTAAGGCGGAGACGTGGATAAAGCAGATCAACAAGATATTTGATGTCTTGGGATGCTCCGAGGAGCAAAAGGTTCCCTTTGCCACCTTCATGTTGTGGGTAGAAGCAGATTACTGGTGGAAATCTGTAAAGCGTACTCAACCTGCCGCACTAAAGATGTCTTGGGAGAAGTTCCAAGAACTGTTCAATGACAAGTACTTTTCCAAAAGTATTCGTCACATGAAGGAGGTAGAGTTCATCAAGCTGGAGCAGAACAATATGACCCTATCGCAGTACGAAGCTAAGTTTGCAGAGTTGTCCCGGTTTGCGTCCCACTTGGTTCATAATGAGGAGAGTATGACGTGGATGTTTCTAAGAGGTTTAAAACCTGAGATACGTCAATACCTAATTTCTCATAAACTGTGTTTTGTATTCAGATGTTTTAAATAGGGCTCAGTTATTGGAGCGCGATAATGAGTCAACCCAACCAAGAGAAAGCAGCCGGTAAAATGATAAAAATAGTGGTAGCAGTCGTCGAAGCGGTGACAAAAAATGTGGAGGGAATCAACATACCAGAAATGGTAACCACTTCAGTCGTAATCATGACCAAGACAATAAAAGTGGACATTTCAAGAAGAGGAGATTCAACAATGATGGAAAGACGTCAGCACTAGTACCCGTTGTTAAGGAAGGAGAATGAGCACCTATCTAATGCTTCAAATACAGAGGGGAGGGACACATCAGTCCAAACTGCGCGATGCAGTCCAAAGCGTGTTATAATTATGGAAGAGAAGGTCACCTAGCCCGATTTTATCATGCATCGAAGACAAGTCCAGCTGGGATGGAGGCACCAAAGGTCGTCCCAAAAAAGTCAAAGCCGGTAGTTCAAGGGAGAGTGTTTGCCGTGAGCTCCTAGAAAGCAAGGAACACGAACGAGGTCATCACGGGTAAGCTTATCATAAACTCTAGCGAAGTCTATACCTTATTTGATATCGGTTCTACCCATTCTTTTATTTCTCCTACTTGCGCTCAACGTTTAAATTTAACTTCAAAAAAATTAAACTTTGACTTATCTGTTGAAACTCCATTGGGAGAAACCTTCATTACATCCACTGTTTATAAGTCGTATTTGGTTCAAATCGGTACCCTTACATTACCTATCGATCTTATTTCATTGAAAATGCTTGTATTTGACGTAATTCTAGGGATTGATTGGTTAACTACTCATCATTCAAAAATTAATTATTTTCGTAAGGTTGTTAGCTTTCATATTCCTAACCAACCTATTATGCGAATTCAAGCAACCAAACCATTAAAATCAATCACTGTCATCTCAAGCCATAAAGCTATTCGTTTATTGAAAAACGGATGTCAAGCTTTCTTAGCTCATGTCATAGATTTAAACAAAAATACGTCAGTTTTGAATGATATTTTTATTGTTAATAAATTTTCTGACGTATTCCCTGAAGAACTTCCTGGCCTACCCCAGAGAGAGAAATTGAATTTTGTATCGACCTTGAACATAGTACAAAATTCATTTCCAAAGCCTCATATCGAATGGCTCCTATTGAACTTCAGGAGTTAAAGACCCAATTGCAGGAATTATTAGACATCGGTTTCATTCGTCCTAGTACGTCTCCTTGGGGTGCTCCTGTTCTATTCGTGAAGAAAAAAGATGGAAGTATGCGACTTTGTATCGATTATCGGGAGTTGAATCATGTCACCATCAAGAATAGGTACCCATTACCACGTATTGATGACCTTTTTGACCAATTACAAGGTGCCAAATTCTTTTTAAAGATCAATCTTCGTTCTGGATATAATCAGTTAAAGATTAGAATCGATGACATTCCAAAGACAACTTTCAGAACTCGGTACGGGCGTTATGAATTCCTAGTCATGTCTTTTGGATTGACTAATGCTCCTGCTGCCTTCATGGATATGATGAACCGAGTATTCAAGAAATATTTGGATCACTTTGTGGTCGTCTTTATTGGTGACATCCTCATATATTCCAAAACCCGTGAAGATCATGAGCAACACTTGAGGCTGATACTCCAAAAGCTTCGTGAAAACAAGCTTTAAGCCAAGTTGAAGAAATGCGAGTTCTAGCTTGAGGAAGTAGCATTCCTTGGGCACGTAGTATCAAGTCATGAAATATCTGTTGACCCGGAAAAGATTGAAGCTATTCAAAGCTGGGAGCAACCTAAATCAGTGACCAAAGTACGTAGCTTTCTCGACTTAGCTGGTTATTAACAGAGATTCGTAGAAGGATTTTCTCAAATCGCTACTCCATTAACTCAGCTGACTCAAAAAGATACAAAATTTGGTTTGAGTGTGGAATGTGAGAAGAGTTTTCAAGAACTTAAGAGGAGACTTATTTCAGCACCTGTTCTGACAATACCATCTGGCTTGGAGGGATTTGTCATCTACAGTGATGCTTCGGGCAAAGGGTTAGGATGTGTTCTCATGCAACATGGAAAAATCATAGCCTATGCCTCTCAACAACTCAAAGAATATGAGAGAAATTATCCTACTCATGATCTAGAGTTGGCAGCTGTTGTCTTCGTACTTAAAATTTAGAGGCATTACTTGTATGGGGAGAAAGAGGAGATCTTTACGGATCATAAAAGCCTCAAATATTTATTCACCCAAAAGGAACTCAACATGCGGCAACGCCGTTGGCTTAGACTGTTGAAATATTATGATCATACCATTCAATACCATCCTGGTAAAGCGAACGTAGTAGCTGACGCATTCAGTAGAAGATCATATGCAGGTATGAGTGAAATATTATTAACGTAAAGGTCCATTTTATATGACTTGCAAAGGATGGAAATAGAGTTAGAGACTCTAAGGACCCATATGATGATAGCGAATATACGATTAGAACCGACTTTAATCGATAAAGTTAAAGCTGCTCAAGCTATAAACCTAGAGCTGATGCGTATGAGGAAGAAAGTGCAAGAAGGTGCTATACCGGAAGCAAGAATCGATGAAGAAGGAATACTTCGAGTTAACTCCAAACTTTGTGTTCCTAACAACCCTGATTTAAAGTATAAAATCATGATGGAGGCACACAACACACCGTTTGCAATCCATCCAGGGAGTACCAAAATATATCATGATCTTCAACATACATTTTGGTGGAGCAATATGAAGAGAGAGATCGCAGAGTTTATCTCAAGGTGTCTAACTAGTCAACGAGTCAAGGCGGAGCATCAAGTACCAAAAGGTTCATTCCAACCACTTGAAATTCTAGAATGGAAGTGGGAGCACATTACCATGGATTTTGTTACCGGTCTTCCCAAGGTTTCTCAAGGCATAGATGCGATTTGGGTCATTGTTGATAAATTGACCAAGTCGGCTCATTTCTTACCGATATGAGAAACTTATACACTTGAACGTCTTACTCGTGTGTACATAAACGAGATTATAAGATTGCATGGTATGCCAGTATCCATAGTTTCTGGTCGAAACCCAAGATTCACTTTAAGATTTTGGGTTAGTTTGCAAAAAGCTTTGGGCACGGATTTACGATTTAGTTCAGCTTATCATCCTCAAACGGACGGGCAGACAAAGAGGACTATTTAAACTCTTAAAGATCTATTAAGACTCTGTGTCCTTTACTTCAAGGGAAGTTGGGACAAGTTCTTACCATTGGTGGAGTTTTCCTACAACAATAGTTATCAAGCAAGTATTGGCATGGCTCCAGTCGAGGCGTTGTATGGAAGAAAGTGTCGTTCTCCAGTATGCTGGGATGAGGTGGGTGAAGCAACGTTGTTGGAACCGGAGTTGGTATGTATGAGTATGAAAAAGATTCAAACAATCTGACAACGTATAAAAATCTCACAAGATCGATAAAAGAGTTATGCTGATCTTCATCGAAAGGACGTAGAATTCAATATTAGAGAACATGTGTTGTTACGTGTTGCTCCATGAAAAGGAGTTACGAGATTTGGAAAGAGAGAAAAGCTCAATCCTCGATTCATTGGCCCATTTTTAATCCTCAAACGAGTATGAACTGTGGCCTATAAACTCGCCTTACCGCCAAGTATGTCTCGTGTTCATAACGTTTTTCACATATCTATGTTACGTAAAATATGTGAAAGACCCAAACCACATTATTGAGTGAGAACCGGACGAAATAGTGGAAGATTTAACGTATGAAGAGGTTCCTATTAAAATCTTGAATAAGAAGGAGCATATTTTACACTCCAAGGTTATACCTCAAGTTAAAGTTTTGTGGAGAAACCACGATGTTGAGGAAATGACCTGGGAGTTAGAATCTGAAATGAAATCAAGGTATCCTTATCTCTTCGACATACCAGGTATGTACCCTAATTTCGAGGGCAAAATTTCATAAGAAGGGGAGGTTGTAAGACCCCAACTTTTATGAATAAAGATGAATTTTCTATAAATATCATTTTTGAATATTATGGAGTGAATTTGATATAATGTTATAGTTGTGGGTAGTATTTATAAATTTTGCAAAGTACGCAAGTTGTTATATTATATTTGATTGGTCGGAGAATATTCGTTTTAACAGAGAATATTCGTACGACGGCACAATCATTGGTGGACCCCACAACAAAATTATTGTCGGATTGAGAAAACGACAAAAATATGTTTTTATAAAATAACGGAGAAAGTTTTACCGTTAACTGTTGAAATACCCGGTGGTAAAAATACAGTAATACGCCTGGTTGTATAGTAGCACACGGTATTGATTATTGATGCTTACGTAAGAAGCCACTCAGTTTTACTCAATTAATGTTACAGTAATTGCTGCATAGTATCTCATATTATTGATTTAATTATTGTCACAGTATCATCTACATAATATTTTATATTATTAAATCAATAATTAAGACGACAAAGTTATTCATATTATTATTTGCAATATTGACGATGTCTAGAAAGTTCTGTCGAGGAGAGGTTTGGTCACCAAATTACGCGCCAATAGAGAGAAATCCTTATCGAAAAGCCCCCTCTTTCTTGGGAATAATCTGGTTGTTAAATATTATGAGATATAATATTAATGATGAATAATTGTTGGAAGATTAAAAATGTATTGATTGAAGATAAAATGATTTGTGGTAATATTTATTCAATCTTTGATATAAATAAAAAGTCTGTTATGAGACATTTGTGGTAAGTTTGGTTTATTCTATGGGGGGCCATATGTCATCATCTAAGAGTCACGTTCGCCAATAGTAATTTCCTTTACCTGACGTCAAACCAATTATCATTTCACATTACAGGCATCGACCGATTATCGTTTCACATTACAGGCGTCGACCAATTGTCGTTTCACATTACATACGTCGACCAATTATCGTTTCACATTACAGGCATCGGCCAATTGTCGTTTCACATTACAGGCATCAAACCACTTGTTGTTTCACATTATATACGTCAAACCACTTTTCTTTTCACATCACCAGTCGTCAAGCCACTTGCCTCTTCACATTGCAAGGGCTAAGCTAGAAATCTTCTATAAATAGAAGCTTATTTCTTCTTTCATTCTCACCAATTTACTACAACTCACAAGAGAATTCTATAAAGAGAGAATCAAAGAGAAAGAAGAAGAGTATTCTGTTACTACACTATTTCAGTATCCAATCTCCTACTAAGGTAAGGGGTATTATTTCTTTCGTATTCGTAAGGGATGTTATTTTTGTTCAATATTCGCTTGAAATAATATTTTCTTCCATACTCTGTAGTATATAAGTAATATTATTTCATTTCAGATTTTGAATTTTATACTCGTTTTGTTAAAATTTTGGCTTCTATACTCCATGAAATTAGTAGAATATCCTTGATATTTGCACTTCATCCTGTATCTTTTTATGGAAATATTATTCTGAGCATTCTTTATAGTTTTTAACTTTTTCATGCCGGAGTACTACTCACGGGGTTACTATTCCCTAAGTACTATTCACTCGAGTACTATTCACCCGGGGTACTATTCATGATAAAAATTGATTCGTTTTCGGTCCAAATTATTTTTGGTACAATATTATTCTTAACTTTTACTCCAAAAAACTGTATCATATTGACAATTTGGACGTTATTGATTTTTGGATAAATTAAATTATATATCTTTAAAAATTTATCCTTGAACTTGTTTTATTAAATTATTATATCATTGTCATCATCCTCATGTTTATATTATGTTGAAAGTCATCTGTGGCCTGTAGTGCATAGATGGATTTGGTATGATTATGACTAGGAATTATTCGGTATAATCATGACCGTAATGTTACAAATGTTGTGGTAAAAGCCCTCATTGGCCCGTAGTGTATTGATGGACAGTTGTTGGCATGATCATGACCATTGATGAATATACGAATATCATTGGCCAGTAGTGCATGGATAATTTGTGGTCGTGATAGTAATTAATATCCTTGGTCGTGGTGCAGGGATGATGTGGATTATTTATTAAGCCGAGTATCAGCGATAAAAGTGATGAAAAACCTTTTAAATTATAGAAGATAGTATATTTTATTGTCTACTTAACTATTCTAATGGATTGCTTGTTCCGCTGCAGTTAAACTTGATGTTTGTTATATTTTATCAGTTTAACACTGTTGAAGGCTAACGATAAATTATTCTGCATTAACTTAGTCATAATATTTCTTCTGGGCTAGTTGAGCTCACCATTTTGCTTTCATTGTCCTCTTCAGGAAATGAGAACGTAGCCGGGACTAGTCGGGGAACGGAGTGACGGTCCAAATGATAGCATTAGTAGTCCTCACTATTCTATGAAATAGTGTGATAATAAATATAATGAGGACTTATTTTGAGCTTTAATACTGTCTAGAAGACAATATTTATATGAAAACTCACAGCTTATGTTGTGTCGTATTCTATACGACACTTAACAATTGTATAAATTAAGTTTGTATTTATATTCTGTACCATGTATTTGACGACTCAGAATGAGTGATGTATACCTGTTTTGGGGGCGTCACATACGTGTTATAAATCATATAATAAAATCACTACATGGTCTTGAACTCGTATTTAACTTTTGAATTAGGGTTATCAAATTAATACTAGGGTTTTCTACCATTACATCATAATTGACCAACCATTATCGGTATATACATACAGTACATAGCTATAGCACTGAAATATAATTAATATTATATTATTATTCTCATTCCTTATTCAAAATCCAAAATTAGGATTTTGAATCCATATTCGACTTAACATTATATACCATTATTAATTAAGTTAAAATAATTAACTTAATTAATTTAAAATAAATTCATATAATAAAATAGTTATTATAATAATTCTAATAATCATTTCATATATTATTTAAATAATATTATAATCATATTTTCATGGAAAATAATAAAAAATATTAATACAAAATTAATTTAATTATAATAATAAAATTTATAAGGATCAATAATTCCGTTTAAAAAATATATATGTAAATATTCATGTAATAAATATATTTTTATTTATCACATATGTACATACACTTTACCTTGCACATATTCCCACTTTTATTATAAAAAATAAAAAAAATTATACGCAAAATTTCTTATTTAATTTATATCGAAAATATTGGGTTATTACATTCACCCTCCCTTGTAAGGATTCTGTCCCCAGAATCACCGTTTCAAAACTTATAAACACTAGGGTATATAGCATACACAGTCATTTCAAGTAGATCTCGATCAGATTCGATCGAACTGATCTTTAACTATTCAACATAAAGCTTGTATATCTGATTAAACGGAAATTTTATTTCTAATAGAACTCAAATTCCTCATTCAAATTTTTTTTATAAAACAATTTACTATATTTAAGAAAAGCATATATAAGAAAATAAAATTTATTCGAATAATACCTGGAGTTCCTTCACCTGCTGCTACCGCATCCTGAACGGTCATGTTGAAGACTCTTGCAGTTAATTTTGTTGGTTTGCTTGTTGAAGTTGGCCCAATTATTGCCAGAGTCCCGCTGCCTTTCCCCGTAGTCACACTCCTTGCATCCATTCTCCTTTTCAGATAGTCTTTCACCTTATGCTCCATTGATCCACACAGAAAATGTAATGACCCAGAAAATCGAACAATTTGTAAAATAATTTTATTTGATTTAATAATGAATAAAATTATATTATATGTTATTATTATGTGATAATAAAATGAAGGTTGTTCTATAACCTAACAATGTCGGAACGTCATAGTATTTTGGCTTCGTGAAGGAATTAAAGTGTTCGAATTTCCAAGACGAAAATAAAAGCTTTTCGAGAAATTTTTTGAAAAATACTATTCACGCATTTCTGCTCGGGAATTATTTTTGAACTTTCGAGAAATACATAACGATAGAATATCGAGGTAAGATGGATTATCCACTAATGTTTCAGTTATGGCAAACACAGTTTTTCGCCTGCGGACTTAAAATCTAACGGTTAGGGAAAGTGATTCCTGAGAAGGGAATGAAATACGTATAATGAATTAAAGTGATGATCATATAATACGTAGGTATAGTACGAGGTAATGAATACTAGTATGATACGAGGTATTATACGAGTATGTATGAATGATGGTATGTCGTACATGAATAAGTATACGAGTGGAATGCGAGGATAATGCATAAATTATACGTTATAAGGCTTTAAGCCAAATGTGTTGAACTTGTAGGATTGGGTAGGAAATTATAATGTCCAATTGGAATTATGATAAAGCCCAAATGTAGGAATGGATAAGTCCAATATGAATTAATGTTAAAGCCCAAATGTTTGTTTAATGCAAGCCCAAATTATAAGTTAAGTTAATTAAGCTAAGAGCCCAAAGTAAGAACTGATGGGTTATCGGATGATTAAAACCCATGGGGAAACCCATGGGTGATTCAAAGTGATGAGCAAGTAAACTTAATGGTTAAGCAAAGGATAATTCAAGTGGTGACCAAGTAAAGTGTGTAAACTTAAGGGCTAAGTAAGGGATAAGTTATGTAATGACTAAGTAAACTTGGTGGCTAAGCAAAGTGCTTATAATTAATGGCTAAGTAAAGTGCTTATAAGTAATGAGTAAGTAAACTTAAGGGCTAAGTAAAGGAGAAGTTAAGTGGTGAGCAAGCAAATAAGGTGATGAGCAAGTTAACTTAGTGTTTAAGTAATGAATAGTACGGAGGTGATTAAGGAGGTGGATGACTTATTGACTATTAAGCCCTCACTTTGTGATTTCTATAAATAAGAAGGATGCTAGCTCATTTGTTGGTTGTTTAATTTCATCCAACATCATAAGTACTTATTAGTTAGAGAGAAAAAGCTAGAAAAGCTATAAAAGCTAGTCTTTCATAGTTCAAGAAGCAAGATGAAGATTAAAGTTTAATCAAGTGATCTTCATGGGTAAGAACCTAAACCATGATTCTCTTTCTATTCAATTGGTAGAGAAATAGGTAGTGGTAGAACATGTATGCGAAGAAGAAGTAGGAATGACTAATCAAAGGACTTAAGTCTTAATAAGCTTGGATAAGCAAGGTGTTCATATATAAGTTATGAACCAAGGAAGAACTTGTAAGAACTTATCATATGTTATAATAATGAAGTTTTATGATAAGAAGAAGCAAAGATGGTGGTTAAAAGATTAAGACTACGATAATTCATGAGAAATAAAATCATTAGTAGTTTATACTTTTATAAGTTATAAACTCATGAAGAACAAGTAATAACTTATCATGAATATAAGTTAATGATATACGAATGTTAAGATGTTAGTATGATGGAATGAATCTATTTGAAACAAAGAACAAATCTTAAGTAACGAAGGCTTGACGGAATTTACGAGATTAGATGATAATCGCCGAAATCGTGGAATTCTTGGAATGAAAGTCAAATTTTGATATTGAGCTTGAAAATATTGGTTTACGATGGAGTATAGTCTCATTTGGAATTTTAGAATTGCAGACTCAAAAATGACCGAATTTCGACTTAGAACAAAGAAACGAGCGTTGAACGTTCACGAACGTTTATCGTTTTCATTAAAAAATGAACTCAAAGGTGAATCTTGAGTTAACGGATTCAAAAATATAAAATTCTTTCTTAAGCATGTAGAGTATGTAATTTATGAGGTAATGACTTTTGAACGAGCCAATTCGGAGTTAAAATGAAGAAGTTATAAGCCCGGGAATCTCATATAAGAAAAAATCTGTCAAAATTTTCTGAAGCTCAGGGTCCGCACCGCAGCGCAACCCAAAGAAAAATGCCCGGTGCTGCAGCGCGAGGCCGAACCATAGCATACTGTTAGTTGGCGCCGCAGTGCGGCTAATAGAGAAGGAGATGGCGCCGCAACGCCGTGACGGAGTCCTAGGTACTGGAAACCCGCGCCGCAGCACGAGTTGTAGAGCACAAGTAGGCGCCGCAGCGCCAGCACTAAGTGAAGCGTAGAAAGGAATGTTTTTGAATGTAAAGTAAAGGAGAAGTGAATGAAGAGTAAATTAAATCCTTAATTAACTTAATGTAACATCATTAAGGATGTTATAAACCTTAAGTATATCACTAAAGGTTTGAGGTAAGTTAATTGAATGTGAACGTGAACGGTATGCAATAAATGTACTTAATCAATGACGATTAAGTTTCGCTTAATAATGTAAGAGCGTTAGTAAGCCATGAGGAAGGATGATTAACTCAAAAAATGGTATTAATAAAGTAAATCCACTTAAGATATAGAAGAGAAAGAAGTTGGTAAGAACGATGTAAATTATAACGTCAAGCCGAAACCAATAATAACAAATCTAATACAAGATTAGATTGAGAAGAATGGTAAGATTCATTAGGAACCATGTATGTTCATTCATGACCTAATGTGGTATGTTATGTGGTTATGTGTTGTAGAGACTGTAAAGACTCAAAGGGAAAGTAATTATACTGTAGCAGATGCTGAAAACAAGTTTTCTTAACGCTTGTCTAACCTTCGTGTTAGCCAAGTTTTCAGTGATTCATGTTACGAGATGCATGAATTATTTTACGAAAGGGTCGATGCCAGTTTTAACTCGGCTAGACTAATCTTCAAAGATTGATTGATTTATTTACAAGTCTTTCAATATAGAATTGATAACGCTATCATACGCCAATTGTTTGGTAAGGATTCAAGGTAAGCCTGAGTATGAATATATAAATGTATTTTTACATCGATTATTCAATGGGCACGCGAGGTTTCCAAAACTTAAACGTAAATACGTTTAACGGATGAGTGTTGATCAATATAGAGTACTATAGGCTGATCACCTAGATGTGCTCGTAAGAAATATCAGACTTACGGTCTTAGTACCGGGTTGTCCTTTTCATGAATAAAAGCTAAAGAGAATGTTCATGGTCTATGGACCTACTCAGAATTTCTAAACTACTATATGTACTTCGAAATTATTTTATGAGATGGGAAGTGTTATTCAATGTTCCATAGTACTTCGTAACTATTGTTCAGTTATTGAAGAATAATCATATGATTCTCGAAGTGGTATTTATTGAAAGTATTATGCACACAAGCCAATCATGTTTGATGATAAAACATATACTTTGTAACAATCTTATTCATTTATTAATAAAAGGTATTAATTTCTTAAAGACTTTTAAATTATCTACATGATGTTGCTTTATAATATGTGATAAACCCATAGTTTTAAGCAATGCTTTTAGAATAATGAGGATGATCATTCTAATGACATCTAAATTCTTAGAAAGCTTAAAACTAAAATAGTTCCCAATCGTTGGAATACTAAATAGGGGATTAGTGAATCCGGATAGATTGGTACATATGTTACTTGCTCATTGGATGAGGATGATTGATCTCATGATCATTTGTGTGGAGACACTAAAGCAAGTATGTAGGTGCTTATTAGAGAATAAGTTCACTAAACGTGGCTCGCTAAGGAATACCTAATGGAGTTTTACTTGCCTGTCAATAGAAATTCTTGTAGTGATAGTAGTACAAGTGATCCTTGGACTTGAGATCATCATAGTATCTTGCGTATGATGAGTTATACTTTGACTTATTCCTTAAGACCCGTAGGGTATATCAAAGGGTATGCTTGGGTATAATAAGTTGTACATGGAGATAATGTATGATCAATCAAGAATCTATCACTTCTAGTAAAAGAAGAGAAATGTCATATGTGATTCGATAAATGACAACCAAGTAGTCCTTGGCCAAGGCAGAATTAAATTAGAAAGAAGTTTCTAATGTGCATTATTTAGAGTTGTGCATTTAAAAGTCGAAATACATATAATTAAATAAAATAAGACTTGACAGTAATTCCATATCTTATATTTAATTGAGACATTGTATGGTGGAAGGATTGAATTGTACGATAACTATTAACTCAAATGTTCTTTTTTTATTAATGTTGAAATCTATAATATGTGGAAAGTCGTTGATCGCTAGGGAGACTTATCCCTATTGTAAAATAAATATTATTTACTTAAATAAATTAATATTTTAATTTATTTATCTATATAAGATTAGAATTATTCTAATTAATTTATTCACAACCGGTTTAATATGGAGAACCTAAAGGGTCACACTATAAAAGAAAGAATAATTATTTAAGAAGTTAATGGCATAATCGTAATAATAAGTTAAGTATATTTAATTTAATCTATGGTGATAGAATAAATTAAATAGCTTAATATTTATTATTTAATATTTTAGAAATATTAAATATAAATTAATAAGAGAAGTCTTATTATTATTATTACTATTATTATTATTTAATTCCTAAAAGAGTTTGAGAATTAATTAATAAAAGTACTCTCATATATCCTAATAAGATTAGGAGGCTAATTAATTAAAAGAGTTTAATTAATTATTCCTAATAGGATTGGGAGCCTAATTAATTAAAGGAGTTTAATTAATTAAAATAAAATCCAGTTCTTTAATTGTTAAGGAGGGTTGCCCACATCAATAAATAAGATGAGTCTTATTATGGGTGTTAGAGTTAATGTTAACTTTTTCACAACAGACGATTCCAATTGTTGGAGAGTACGTTCTTTTCTATAGAGATAGAAAATTAGGGTTTAGTCAACCACCCTTCTTCTTGAATATTTCTTTTTCCTTGGTGGATCACCTCTAGACGCCAAACACTTGGGCGGCTAACGTTGATCAAAGGAAAGAACCAAGCTCGGTGGATTCAAGTTGAACGCGAAAGAATTTGAAGGTGAACTTGTACCTGAGGAAGCTCGGATCTTCAAGGGTATGATTCTTGTTCTTCTTCTTTTCGTTTAATTAATAATTGTGCATAAAGGATGGTCCGGGTATATAGTTTGTAAAATTTTAAAAATCTGATTTTCCATGCTTCCGCTTATTTTTGCAATTTCATTGCGTTCATGAATATTACAAACCTAACAGTGGCATCAGAGCCAAACCTTTATGCAAAATATTAATTATTTTAATTTGATATGTATATTGATATGTGTTTAGAACAATTTAATTGGACATAATTTTATTATATAAAAAAAAAAAAATTTCGCTCGCCCGTATATTTGGTGAACGCTTATTTCGTTATTCATATAATAGACCAGATGTTTCTTCCTACGGTTTATATATATATATATATATATATATATATATATATATATTATATTATATATATTATATATATATATATATATATATATATAATCAAAGGAATCATGCCAAGAATCTCTGAACACATAAGCACACGTGATTCTCCATGTAAATTTTTTGTGAAGCAACAGGAAAAAGAATTGGCTTGTGGGTTTTAAAGATATATATATATATATATATATATATATATATATATATATATATATATAATATTCTTAGTAATTTTATAATTAAAATAAAAGTTTATTTTAATTTTAAAATAAAAGGTTCATTTTAATCTGAAAATAAAAGATTTATTTTAATTTTAAAATTAAATTTCATGCTAACTAATTAGAGTTAGAAATGGATTCCATGATAACTAATTGGAGTGAAAATTAGATTTCATATTTCCTTAAATAAAGGAGTTTATTTATATATGAAATAAGATTTTATATTATTCAAAATAAAGGAGTTTATTTATGAATAAGAAAGAGATTCAGTATTTCCTTAAATAAAGGAGTTTATTCAGATATGGAATAAGATTTCATATTATTCAAAATAAAGGAGTTTATTTGTGAATAGGAGAGAAAATCCGTGTTTCCTTTAATAAAATAGTTTTTTTATTTGGAATTGGATTCCATAATTAATTAAAATAAAGGAGTTTATTTTGATTAAAGATTTTGAGTAAAATAAAATAGTTTATTTTATTCAAAATTGGATAAATTAAAATAAAGGAAGTTTATTTTGATTTAAATTTGGATTAAAATAAAGGAGTTTATTTTGATTCAAAAATTAGATTTTATGCTAACTAAACTTGCCAATTAAATGATATCAATATATATATTGAATGTTTATTATTCATGAGATGAATGTTATTTATTGATGCATATGATGATGTGTATGATAATAAATGGTACTTATTATGGACTATTGACCAATGTGATTGGATTTTATTTTAGTTGGATGCATGAATATATGTGTTTTATTAAATGGGCCCTGCGTACCTCGTCTTCTCTAATTTTTCTTAATATAAATTTTATCTTACTCCTATGTACTTCTCCTTGACTGCTGATCAAGATTTCTATTTATTTTAAATACTTTTGTAATAGGAATAGTTAGAATTAATTTTGAAAAATTGGAGATCAAGGGGCAAGGAGCGCTTGAAGACCCGTTTGTAATAGAGCTCGAGTTTAAATTTAATAGTTATATTTAAATATTAATTCTTGCACCCCTAGGGTTTGATCTTTTGGTTCACTTGGTGGCTCTAGTGAACCAAACTAGAATAAAAGTCCATAATCAATCCGAGAAGAATATCGTATTCTATATGTGCATGCTTATATTATATATATATATATATATATATATATATATATATATATATATATATATATATATATATATATATATATATATATATATAATGCAAACATGCTTTGCATGTTAATTAATATGACGCGTATTTTATATATATATGTGCATGCGCGCTAAACAAGATGAGACAAATTAATAACAAACCCCTCAAAGATTTTATATTAATTCCTAACCGTTCAAAGATATTTGAAATATCGAACGTCGCCTTCTAGCATGATAAAAATAATAGAGTATCAATTAATTATTATAAGTTTGTTGTGTCACCACAAGGTTTATCTTAATTCTTTGAGATGTTAATTTTATCACATTTGATGGTTATAAAAAATTTGTACAATGTTATTTTGTTGTGTCACCACAAGGACAATATTTTTCTTTTTTGAATATATGGAGCGCTAGGTTGGACTTAACTTCGATAATTTTGATTTGGATGTGCCACCACTTGATCAAAATAATCTAAGAGGCAAAATACAAGAAGTTGCATAGTTGATGTAATTGACAAGAGTTGTTTACCTATTTATTTATAAATAGTTTGTTGTGTCACCACAAGGCTATATACATTTGAAATGGGATCCTTATTCTCACTAGCAAATCTTTAATTAGATTTTGTTGAACTATATAAGTGAGGGTAATATAGTTTGAAGAAAATAGTGAGAGATACCAATTTAAAACAAGACCTAATTTATTTTGGTAATTAATAAAAGAATGTATGCTAAAATGTTGTTAATTACAAATTCATTTATAGAATTTTATAATGTCTAAATTACTATCACTGTGAAGCATATTAGATGCTATTTAACCGGACCGAATTAAATGGACTGGTTAAGGAAATTGAGAATAGTTCTCATGGCTGAAAAGCTATCTTATGCCCTTAATACGCTTATCCCTGCAATGGTTGCAGACAATGCCTTTGAGGAAGAGATTGCTACTTTTATAAATTGGCAAAATGATGCACAGTTGGCTCAATGCATCATGCTCGCATCCATGAGTAACAAGCTTTAGTGTCAGCCTGAAACTATGGGTACTCCTACTATACTCCTGCACATCAAGTAGTTGATGGTGATTAAAGTAGGACTGATAGATATCAGATATCTAAGGAGCTCTTCCGATATAGAATGACCAACGACACTAAGTACAGACACATGTCCTAAATATGATCAATTTGATTGAACAATAAGGACAACAATTTTTGTCATGGATGGAGAGTTGAGCCAAGATTTGATCTTGCACTCACTCGCGGACTCCTTTCACAATTGTTGTGAATTTTTCATATGAACAAGCTAGATATCAGCCTCGCTGATTTGCTTGACATGTTGAAAAATGTTGAGAGTCACTTTACAACCAAGAAAAACCAAGTCTTACTGGTAGGGGCCAAAGGATCTTTTGAAAAGAAGAACGATTCTAAGAAGGTAAATAGAAAGGAAAAAACAAAGAATAATAAGAACAAAACTGATACGGATAGCAAAGGAGTTTGCTTCCACTGCAATAAGCCTGGACACTGGAAAGAAACTACAAGAAGCATCTTGCAGAGGTTAACCAAAAGAAGCTTAGTAAAGTTTCGGTTACAAATATAATTTTGTTCATGATTTAAAATAAATTTTTCTTTAAGTCAAGATTCTACTTGGGTATTGGATACCGGCTTTGGTTATCATAAATATAGATTTATGAAGAGATCAAGCAGAAGTAGAAAGCTAAACAAAATTAAGTAATCCTATGTGTGAGAAATGAAGTAAAGGTTGCTACATTAGCCATATAAACTTATAGTTTAGCAGTGCCTACGGGTAAATCTATTAAGTCAATAAGTTGTTATTATATTCCAGTTCTTGTTAGAAATATTATTTTCATTTTTTTGTTGGACAATAAAATCTTTGGTATTATATTTAAGAACAATTGTTGTTCTATTTATAATAATAATAATTTGTATAGAACTGAAATATTACTTAATGGATTTTGTATACTTGACTTACGTGAAAATTATTTTGTAAATTGAACAAACTAGTACAAGAAAAGAAGATGATCATTCAAAGAGTTGAATGTGTGTATTTGCAGAAATACAAGTATGAATTATTTGAAAGGTTCAAACAATTCAGAAGTGAAACAAATTGGTAAAGTATTAGGATTCATTGATCGGATCAAGGAATAAATACGTGTGCAATAAGTTTCTAGATCATCTCAAAAGGTTTTCTCATAAAGGACACCTCCTGATACACAATAATTGATTGCTGTATCTGAAAGAAAAAATTATACCTTGTTAAACATGGTGCAGTCCATAATGATTTTACCGACATTCCAGGATCCTTCTGGGATAATGCCCTAGAAATGATTGCATATCTACGAAAAGGGTAACCTCAAAATTCGGCCCCAAGACTCCATGAAAATTATGGACAAGGAGGATTCCTAATCTTAAGTATGTTAAGATAAGGGGTTGTCCAACTTATGTGAAAAAGTTTTAAAGGATAAGCTTAGGACAAGATTTGACAAGTACAAATTTGTGAGATATCCTAAAGTAAGTTTAGGGTATATGTTCTATAATCCTACTTAGCAAAAGGTGTTTGTAGCGAAACACGCTACCTTTTAAGATAAAGGGGTTTATCATTGAAGGGGCTAGTGGGAGGATAATACATCTTGAAGAGTTCAAGAACCACAAAACACTATAAGTCAAATAAAAAGAACCTGTAGATAGACCTATTGTACCATAACTGAATCGTAAATTTAGAATAGTATCAAAGATACCTAGGAGGTATGGATTCATCATGGATGGTGATGATGATGAGGTACGTATCATAGAAGATGATGATCCAGTTACATACGATGAGGTAAGAGTTGTAAACACTCAGAGAAATGATTTAAAGCAAGTTTCTCAAAAATAGAACATTCGTTTTGATGAAATAATCAAAAGAGTTTGATTTTACCAAAAAATAAGAATGAACCTAGTGTGTACAAAAGGGTCAGTGGGAGCGTCGTGACATTCCTAGTATTATATGCTGATATACTACGGATAAGGAATGACATACCAATGTTACAATCAGTAAAGATAAAGAAGAAGGGTATGAGATATCATGGCGATTGGCTTTAGTGCAAGTGGGAGATTGAAAGTAGTATGCACACAAGCCAATCATGTTTGATGATAAAGTATATACTTTGTAACAATCTTATTCATTTATTAATAAAAGGTATTAATTTATTAAAGGCTTTTAAATTATCTACATAATGCTGCTTTATAATATGTGATAAACCCATAGTTTTAAGCAATGCTTTTAGAATAATGATGATGATCATTCTAATGAGATCTAAATTCTTAGAAAGCTTAAAACTAAAATAGTTTCCAATCGTTGGATTACTAAATAGGGGAATAGTGAATTCGGATAGATTGGTACATACGTTGCTTGCTTATTAGATGAGGATGATTGATCTCATGATCATTTGTGTGGAGACATTAAATCAAGTATGTAGGTACTTATTAGAGAATAAGTTCACTAAACGTGGCTCGCTAAGGAATACCTAATAGAGTTTTACTTGCCTATCAATAGGAATTCTTGCAGTGATAGTAGTACAAGTGATCCTTGGGCTTGAGATCATCATTGTATCTTGTGTATGATGAGTTATACTTTGACTTATTTCTTAAGACCCTTAGGGTATATCAAAGGATATGCTTGGGTATAATAAGTTGTACATGGAGATATTGTATGATCAATAAAGAATCTACCACTTCTAGTAAAAGAAGAGAAATGTCCTATGTGATTCGATAAATGACAACCCAGTAGCCCTTGGCCAAGGCAAATAAAATTAGAAAGAAGTTTCTAATCTGCATTATTTGGAGTTGTGCATTTAAGAGTCAAAATACATATAATTAAATAAATTAAGGCTTGACAGTAATTCCATGTCTTATATTTAATTGGGACATGGTATGGTAGAAGGATTGAATTGTACGATAACTATTAACTCAAAGGTTCTTTTTTGATTAATGTTGAAATCTATATTATCTAGAAAGTCGTTGATCGCTAGGGAGGCTTATCCCTATTGTAGAATAAATATTATTTATTTAAATAAATTAATATTTTAATTTATTTATTTAAATAAGATTATAATTGTTCTAATTGATTTATTCACAACCGATTTAATATGGAGAACCTAAAGGGTCACACCATAAAAGAAAGAATAATTATTTAAGAAGTTAATGGCATAATCGTAATAATAAGTTAAGTATATTTAATTTAATCTATGATGATAGAATAAATTAAATAGCTTAATATTTATTATTTAATATTTTAGAAATATTAAATATAAATTAATAAGAGGAGTCTTATTATTATTATTACTACTATTATTATTATTTAATTCCTAAAGGAGTTTGAGAATTAATTAATAAAAGTACTCTGATATATCCTAATAAGATTAGGATGCTAATTAATTAAAAGAGTTTAATTAATTATTCCAAATAAGATTGGGAGCCTAATTAATTAAAAGAGTTTAATTAATTAAAATAAAACTCAGTTCTTTAATTGTTAAGGAGGGTTGCCCCCATCTATAAATAAGAGGAGTCATATTATGGTTGTTAGAGTTGTTGTTGACTTTTTCACAACAGACGATTCCAATTGTTGGAGAGTATGTTCTTTTCTATAGAGATAGAAAACTATGGTTTAGCCAACCACCCTTCTTCTTGAATATTTCTTCTTCCTTAGTGGATCACCTCTAGAGGCCAAACACTTGGGTGGCTAACGTTGATCAAAGGAAAGAACCAAACTCAGTGGATTCAAGTTGAACGCGAAAGGATTTGGAGGTGAACTTGTACTTGAGGAAGCTCGTATCTTCAATGGTATGATTCTTGTTCTTCTTCTTTTCGTTTAATTAATAATTGCGCATAAAGGATTATTTTTGCAATTTGATTCCGTTCATAAATATTACAAACCTAACAGTGGCATCAGAGCCAAACCTTTATGCAAATTATTAATTATTTTAATTTGATATGTATATTGATATGTGTTTAGAATAATTTAATTGGGCATAATTTTATTGTATAAAATAAAAAAATAAAAAAAATTCGCTCGCCCATATATTTGGTGAGCGCTGATTTCGTTATTCATATAATAGACCAGCTGTTTCTTCCTACGGTTTATATATATATATATATATATATATATATATATATATATATATATATATATATATATATATATTAATCATAGGAATCATGCCAAGAATCTCTGAATACATAAGTACACGTGATTCTCCATGTAAACTTTTTGTGAAGCAACAGGAAAAAGAACTGGCTTATGGACTTTTAAGATATATATATATATATATATATATATATATATATATATATATATATATATATGTATATGTGTGTGTGTGTGTGTGTGTGTGTGTGTGTGTGTGTGTGTGTGTGTGTGTGTGTGTGTGTGTGTGAAACTCCAGATTTTATGATTAAAGATTTAATTTTTTCGAAATATTTTTTTAAATATTATGGTGTGAATTTAAGATAATGTTATAGTTGTGGGTCGTATTTATAAATTTTGCAAAGTATGCAAGTTGTTGTATTATATTCGATTGGTCGGGGAATATTATTTTTGTCGGGGAATATTCGTACGACGGCACAATTATTGGTGGACCCCACAACGGAATTATTATCGGATTGGCAAAACAACAAAAATATTTTATAAAAATAATGGCGGAAGTTTTACCGTTAATACTGTTGAACTACTCGGTAGTAAAAGTACAGTAATGTGTGTGGTTGTATTACTGCATACGGTATTGATTATTGAGGCTTACGTGATTAGTCACTCAGTTTTATTTTATTGGTATTATTAATGTAATAAAACAGAAAAGTTTTTTATATAAAACAGAATACTTTTATAAAGTTATTCTTTTTATTAGGCTAATAGTAAAAAAATTTTATATAAAACAAATTACTTTTATAAAGTTATCTATTTTATTAGACAATAATTAGAATATATTATATTTTATTATGCATAGTATTTGCATAGTGCCTGCATAGTAAAATCTTTTATAAAGTTATTCGTTTTATTAGATTATAAATAGAATATATTATATTTCATTTAAAAGATTTTGCTTTAAATATGGACCGTCGGATTAAAGTAAATCAATCTCGACCGTTCATGAGTTAGTTACTATGCTGTCCATTTTTCTATAAATAGAAGCTTATCCCTTCATTATTTCTTACGAATTTACTGAAGCTTTAGAGAGAGAAACTATAGAGAGAGTTCTTCTTCTATAATCTTGAACGTATTTATTTAGAGTTTAAGAAAGCTTTGAGCGTAGTGCAAGTTTTCTTCGAGTATATCCTCGTCTTACCAGTCGGAATACTCTTCTTTCAAAGGTAAGGGATATTATTTCTTGTACCCGTAAGGGGTGTTATTTCTTTTGTATTCATGAAGAGAACTTCTGTTATTCTATTTCTTATTATTCTGTTGGAATAACCTGTATACGCGGGCTACCCTATACTTGGTGACATTCTTCTATTATTCTGTCTTTATTATTCTGTTGGAATATCATGTCTGTGTGTTTTACACCGGACTTGGTTCCGTCTTTATTATTCTGTTGTAATATCATGTCTGTGTGTTTTACACCGGACTTGGTTCCGTCTTTATTATTCTGTTAGAATATCATATCTGTGTATTTTACACCGGATCTGGTTTCGTCTTTATTATTCTGTTGGAACATCCTGTCGGTGTGAATTTCACCTGACCTGGTTCCGTTATTATTATTCTGTTGGAATAACCTGTCTATGCGAAGTACCACATGCATGGTGATTTCTTTTGTTATTTCATTTTTTATTATACTCAGTTGGTTAAAGTTTTGACTTCTATACTCCATGAAATTAGTAGAATATCCTTGATATTTACGCTTCATCCAGTATCTTCTCATGGAAATATTCTTCTGAGCATTCTTGAATTTTACTCTACACAAAAGTATCATGTTGACAATTTGGACGTTATTGGTTCATGGACAAATTAATTCTTGAATTTATTTTATTGAATTCTTATATCATTGTCATCATCCTCATATTTATATTATGTTGAAAGTCATCTGTGGCCTGTAGTGCATAGATGGACTTGGTATGATTATGACTAGGGATTATTCGGTGTAATCATGACCGTAATGTTACAAATGATGTGGAAAAAGTCCGCATTGGTCCGTAGTGCATTGATGGACAGTTTTTGGTATGATTATGGCTATGGATTCTCTTTAGCCGTAGTGCAAAGATGAATTATTTTATGGCATGATCAGGACACTTGATGAAAATACGATTATCTTTGGCCCGTAGTGCATGGATAATTCGTGGTCGTGATACTAAAGAATATCCTTAGCCGTAGTGCAGGGGTGATTCGATGATGTGGATTATTTTTTAAGCTTAGTCTCAGTGATAAAAGTCATGAAAAACCTTTTAAATCATAAAAGATGGTAGATTTTATTCTCTACTTGACTCTTTTAATGGATTGCTGGTTCCACTGCAGTTAAAATTGATGTCTATTATATTTTATCAGTTTAACATTGTTGAAGACTAATGATAATTTATTCTGCATTATCTTAGTCATAATATTTCTTACTGGGCTAGTTGAGCTCACCCTTTCTTTCACTGTTCTCTTCAGGAAATGAGAATATAGTTGGGACGAGTCGGGAAACGGAGTGATGGACCAGATGATAGCATTAGTAGTCCTCACTATTCTATGTAATAGTGTGATAATAATTGTAATGAGGACTCCTTTTGAGTATGGATACTCTCTAGAAGACAATATTTGTATTCAAACTCACAGTTTATGTTTTGTCGTATTGTACACGACAGTTGTATTATTAAGTTGTATTTGAATTCTGTAACATGTATCTGGCAACTCAAGATGGGTGATGTATACCTAATTTTGGGGGCGTCACAGTTGGTATCAGAGGTTAGGGATATGATCCCTGGCTGAGATGTGAGGCAAGAACTAGGAGGGGAGAGACGGGGGAATTCTTTCGCTAGTATGACCTACCTAATTTTATTTGGTATTTAATTGGTCGGTCAGAGTGTAGGGATAATATGTGATATGTTAATTAACCCTTGTTTTGTTGCAGTATTTGATAATGACATCTGAAAATGTTGAGATGAGCAATGGAGCACAGGAGACCGTTGAGTCTCCACAGATCAATAATCAGGACAATATGCAACAGGATGGCGATAATCCTCCTGTAAATAACAACACTAATCAATTGACGAACGACAATACGTTTAAGAGCTTTTTAGAATTCATGCAACATCAGGCGAAGGCGGCTCCTGTTCATAATGCAGGAAGAAACAATGGTAACCCACGGTTGGTCACCGCTAAGCAATTTAAGGAGCTGGGACCACCAGAGTTTTTGAGAAAGCCAGAACCACTTAAGGCAGAGACATGGTTAACATAGATCACTAAGATATTTGATGTCTTGGGATGCTCAGAGGAGCAAAAGGTTTCATTTGCCACCTTTATGTTGCGTGAAGAGACAGATTACTAGTGGGAATCTGTAAAACGTACCCAGCCTGATGCACTCAAAATATCTTGGGAGAAGTTCCAAGAGCTGTTCAATGACAAGTACTTTCCCGAAAGCATTCGTCACATGAAGGAGGTGGAATTTATCTAGTTGGAGCAAAACAACATAACCGTGTCGCAGTACGAAGCCAAGTTTGCCGAGTTGTCCCGATTTGCGTCCCATTTGGTTGATAATGAGGAGAGAATGACGCGAATGTTTCAAAGAGGTTTAAAACCTGAGATACATCAATATCTTATCTCTCATAAACTGTGTTTGTATTCAGATGTTGTTAATAGGACTCAGTTATTGGAGCGCGATAACGAGTCAACCCAACCAAAAGAGAGCAGCCGACAAAATGATAATACTGGTGATAACAGTCATCAAAGAGGTGACAATAAGCATGGAGGGAATCAACATGCCATAAATGGTAACTACTTCGGTGGTAATCATGGCCAAAACAATAAGAATGGACATTTCAAGAAGAGAAGGTTCAATAATGACATGAAGATGTCGGCACCAGCACCAGTTTCAAAGGAAGAAGAACGACCATCGGTCGTATGTTTCAAATGCGGACAGGAGGGACACATCCGTCCAAACTGTATGCAGCAATCCAAAGCGTGTTTTAATTACGGAAGAGAAGGTCACCTAGCTCGATTTTGTCATATGGTGAAGTCAAGTCCAGCTGAGATAACGATGTCAAAGGATGTCTCAGACAAGCCAAAGTCGGTAGTTTAAGAGAGAGCATTTTTTTCGTGACAAGGAACCTGAATAAAATTATCACGGGTATGTTAGTCATAAACTCTTGTGAAGTCTATACCGTGTTAGATACCGGTTCTACTCACTCTTTTATTTCACCTAGTTGTGTTCAATGTTTCAACTTAACTCAGGAGAAGTTAGACTTTGATTTATCTGTTGAAATTTCGTTGGGAGAAACCTTAGTTACCTCCACTATTTATAAATCTTATTTGATTCAAATCAACACTTTCACGTTACCTGTCGATCGTATCTCTTTGAAAATACTTGCCTTTGATGTGATTTTAGGAATCGATTGGTTAACTACTCATCATGTTTTTTTGTAAGGTTGTTAGCTTTCATACTCCTAACCAACCTGTTATGCGAATTCAAAGTAACCAAACCATTAAAGTCAATCATTGTCATAGCAAGCCATAAGTAAAGAGCCATGAGCCTTTATCTGGTGACTTCCTTGTGTGGAATGCACCGAAGCCATACTTTTTGTAGGCGACGTCGTGAATGACGATGGCAAGTTGATAGTTATCAATGTGACGTACTATCCAAGTCTTGGATGAGGGTCACAGTTTTGAACGATATTTCTATTATTAATAAAGTTCCTGACGTATTCTTGAAGACTTCTTAGCCTACCCCAGAGCATAAAATCAAATTTTGTATTGACCCCAGTACAAAACCCATTTCTTAAACCCTCAAATATTTCTTCAACTAAAACGAACGTATTATGCGCCAAAGACGTTGGCTCGAGCTGTTGAGGATTATGATCGTACCATTCAATGTCATCGTGGAAGTGAGAACGTGGTAGCTGACGCGTTGAGTAGAAGATTGTATGCGAGTGAGATGTTATTAACACAAAGACCCATTTCGTATAGCTTACAAATGATGAAGATAGAGTTAAAGACTCTAGGGACCCACGTGAAGATAACGAATATACGATTAGAATCGACTTTAATCGATAAAGTTAAAGCCGCTCAAGCTACATACTCAGAGCTGATGAATGTGAAGAAGAAGGTTCAAGAGGGCGTTATTCTAGAAGAAAGAATCGATGAAGAGAGGAAATCTCAACCCTCGATTTAATTGACCCATTTGAAATCCTCGATCGAGTAGGAACTGTGGCTTATAGACTCGTTTTACCGCCAAGTATGTCGCGTGTTCATAACATTTTTAACGTATTGATGTTACGTAAATATGTGAACAATTCGAACCACATTATTGATTTAGAACCGGACGAGATAGCCGATAATTTAACGCATGAAGATGTACCTGTCAAAATCCTGAAATGTATTCAACACTCAAAGGTTATACCTCAAGAGTTAGAATCCGACGAAGTGTCCTCATCTGTTCGGCATACCAGGTACGTACGTAAATTTCGAGGGCGAAATTTCATAAGGAGGGGAGATTGTGAAACTCCAGATTTTATGAATAAAGATTTAATTTTTTCAAAATATTTTTTTAAATATTATTGTGTGAATTTGAGATAATGTTGTAGTTGTGGGTAGTATTTATAAATTTTACAAAGTATGCAAGTTGTTGTATTATATTCGATTGGTCAGGGAATATTATTTTTGTCGGAGAATATTCGTACGACGACACAATTATTGGTGGACCCCACAACAGAATTATTGTCGGATTGGTAAAACGACAAAAATATTTTATGAAAATAACGGTGGAAGTTTTACTGTTAATACTGTTGAACTACTCGGTAGTAAAAGTACAGTAATACGTGTAGTTGCATAGTAGCATCCGGTATTGATTATTGAGGCTTACGTGATTAGTCACTCAGTTTTATTTTATTGGTATTATTAATGTAATAAAACAGAAAAGCTTTTTATATAAAACAGAATACTTTTATAAAGTTATTCATTTTATTAGGATAATAGTAAAATCTTTTTATATAAAATAGAATACTTTTATAAAGTTATCTATTTTATTAGACAATAATTAGAATATATTATATTTTATTATGCATAGTATTTGTATAGTGCCTGCATAGTGTTTGCATAGTAAAATCTTTCATAAAGTTATTCATTTTATTAGATTATAAATAGAATATATTATATTTTATTTAAAAGATTTTGCTCTAAATATGGACCGTCAGATTAAAGTAAATCAATCTCAACCGTTCATGAGTTAGTTACTATGCAGTCCATTTCTTACGAATTTACTGAAGCTTTAGAGAGAGAAACTATAGAGAAAGTTCTTCTTCTATAATCTTGAACGTATTTATTTAGAGTTTAAGAAAGCTTTGAGCGTAGTGCAAGTTTTCTTCGAATATATCCTCGCCCTACCAGTCGCAATACTCTTCTTTCAAAGGTAATGTATATTATTTGTTGTACCCGTAAGATGTGTTATTTCTTTTGTATTCATGAAGAGAACTTCTGTTATTCCATTTCTTATTATTCTGTTGGAATAACATGTATACGCGGGCTACCCTATACTTGGTGACATTCTTCTATTATTTTATCTTTATTATTCTTGTGGAATATTCTGTCTGTGTATTTTACACCGGACATGGTTCCGTCTTTATTATTCTATTAGAATATCCTGTCTGTGTATTTTACACTGGACCTGGTTCCGTCTTTATTATTCTGTTTGAATATCCTATCTAAGTGTTTTACATCGGATCTGGTTTCGTCTTTATTATTCTGTTGGAACATCCTGTCGGTGTGAATTTCACCTGACCTGGTTCCGTTATTATTATTCTGTTGGAATAACCTGTCTATGCGAAGTACCGCATGCATGGTGATTTCCTTTGTTATTCCATTCTTTATTATACTCAGTTGATTAAAGTTTTGACTTCTATACTCCATGAAATTAGTAGAATATCCTTGATATTTGCGCTTCATCCAGTATCTTTTCATAGAAATATTCTTCTGAGCATTCTTGAATTTTACTCTACACAAAAGTATCATGTTGACAATTTGGACGTTATTGGTTCCTGGACAAATTAATTCTTGAACTTATTACTATTCCCAGAGTACTATTTACGGGGTACTATTCACTCAAGTACTATTCAGCTGGGGTACTATTCATGATAAAAATTGATTCGTTTTCGGTCCAAATTATGTTTGGTGCAATATTATTCTTGAATTTTACTCCACAAAGCAGTATCATGTTGACAATTTGGACGTTATTGATTTATGGATAAATTAAATTATAAATATTTAAAAATTTATCCTTGAACTTGTTTTATTGAATTCTTATATCATTGTCATCATCCTCATGTTTATATTATGTTGAAAGTCATCTGTGGCCTGTAGTGCATAGATGGACTTGGTATGATTATGACCAGGGATTATTCGGTGTAATCATGACCGTAATGTTACAAATGATGTGAAAAAAGTCCTCATTGGTCCGTAGTGCATTGATGGACAGTTTTTGGTATGATTATGGCTATGGATTCTCTTTAGCCGTAGTGCAAAGATGAATTGTTCTATGGCATGATCATGACCGTTGATGAAAACACGATTATCTTTGGCCCGTAGTGCATGGATAATTCGTGGTTGTGATACTAAAGAATATCCTTGGCCGTAGTGCAGGGGTGATTCGATGATGTGGATTATTTTTTAAGCTGAGTCTCAGCGATAAAAGTCATGAAAAACCTTTTAAATCATAAAATATAGTAGATTTTATTTCCTACTTGACTCTTTTAATGGATTGCTGGTTCCGCTGCAGTTAAAATTGATGTCTATTGTATTTTATAAGTTTAACATTGTTGAAGACTAATGATAATTTATTATGCATTATCTTAGTCATAATATTTCTTACTGGGCTAGTTGATCTCACCCTTTCTTTCACTGTTCTCTTCAGGAAATGAGAATATAGTTGGGACGAGTCGGGAAACGAAGTGATGGACCAGATGATAGCATTAGTAGTACTCACTATTCTATGTAATAGTGTGATAATAATTGTAATGAGGACTCCTTTTGAGTATGGATACTCTCTAGAAGATAATATTTGTATTCAAACTCATAGTTTATGTTTTGTCGTATTGTACACGACAGTTGTATTATTAAGTTGTATTTGAATTCTGTACCATGTATTTGGCGACTCAAAATGGGTGATGTATACATAATTTTGGGGGCGTCACAATATATATATATATATATATATATATATATATATATATATATATATATATATATAATAATATTCTTAATAATTTTATAATTAAAATAAAACTTTATTTTAATTTTAAAATAAAAGGTTCATTTTAATCTTAAAATAAAAGATTTATTTTAATTTTAAAATTAAATTTCATGCTAACTAATTAGAGTTGGAAATTGATTCCATGATAACTAATTTGAGTTGAAATTGGATTTCATGTTTCCTTAAATAAAGGTGCTTATTTATATATGAAATAAGATTTCATATTATTCAAAATAAATGAGTTTATTTAGATATGGAATAAGATTTTATATTATTCAAAATAAAGGAGTTTATTTGTGAATAGAAAAGAAAATCTGTGTTTCCTTTAATAAAGGAGTTTTTTTTTTACTTGGAATTGGATTCCATAATTTATTAAAATAAAGGAGTTTATTTTGATTAAAGATTTTGAGTAAAATAAAATAGTTTATTTTATTCAAAATTGGATAAATTAAAATAAAGGAAGTTTATTTTGATTTAAATTTGGATTAACATAAAGGAGTTTATTTTGATTCAAAAATTAGATTTTATGCTAACTAAATTTGCCCATTAAATGATATCAATATATATATTGAATGTTTATTATTCATGAGATGAATGTTATTTATTGATGCATATGATGATGTGTATGATAATAAATAGTATTGATTATGGACTATTGATCAATGTGAATGGATTTTATTTTAGTTGGATGCATGAATGTATGTGTTTTATTCAATGGGGTCT
This sequence comes from Panax notoginseng, assembly GCA_016801055.1. Lineage (NCBI taxonomy): Eukaryota > Viridiplantae > Streptophyta > Magnoliopsida > Apiales > Araliaceae > Panax > Panax notoginseng. The sequence goes on from CM029015.1 coordinate 135,187,250, forward strand.
GCGTACCTCGTCTTCTCTAATTTTTCTTAATGTAAATTTTATCTCACTCCTATGTACTTCCCCTTGACTGCTGATCAAGATTTCTATTTATTTTAAATAGTTTTGTAATAGGAATAGTTAGAATTAATTTTGAAAAATTGGAGATCAAGGGGCAAGGAGCGTTTGAAGACCCGTTTGTAATGGAGTCCGGGTTTAAATATAATAGTTATATTTAAATACTAATTCTTGCACCCCTAGGGTTTGACCTTTTGGTTCACTTGGTGGCTCTAGTGAACCAAACTAGAATAAATCTATAATCAATTCGGGAAGAATATAGTATTCTATATGTGCATGCTTATACTATATATTATATATAATATATATATATATATATATTATATATATATATATATATATATATATATGCATGCGCGCTAAACAAGATGAGACAAATTAATAACAAACCCCTCAAAGATTTTATATTAATTCCTAACCGTTCAAAGATATTTGAAATATCGAACGTCGCCTTATAGCATGATAAAAATAATAGAGTATCAATTAATTATTATAAGTTTGTTGTGTCACCACAAGGTTTATCTTAATTCTTTGAGATGTTAATTTTATCACATTTGATGGTTATAAAAAAATTGAACAATGTTATTTTGTTGTGTCACCACAAGGACAATATTTTTCTTTTTTGAATATATGGAGCGCTAGGTTGGACTTAACTTCGATAATTTTGATTCGGATGTGCCACCACTTGATCAAAATAATCTAAGAGGCAAAATACAAGGAGTTGCATAGTTGATGTAATTGATAAGAGTTGTCTACCTATTTATTTATATATAGTTTGTTGTGTCACCACAAGGCTATATACATTTGAAATGAGATCCTTATTCTCACTAGCAAATCTTTAATTAAATTTTGCCGAACTATATAAGTAAGGGTAATATATTTTGAAGAAAATAGTGGGAGATACTAATTTAAAACAAGACCTAATTTATTTTGGTAATTAATAAAAGAATGTATGCTAAAATATTATTAATTACAAATTTATTTACAGAATTTTATAATGTCTAAATTACTATCACTGTGAAGCATATTAGATGATATTTAACCGGACCGAAATAAATGGACTGGTTAAGGAAATTGAGAATAGTTCTCATGGCTGAAAAGCTATCTTATGTCCTTAATACGCTTATCCATGCAATGGTTGCAGACAATGCCTTTGAGGAAGAGATTGCTACTTTTAAAAAGTGGTAAAATGATGTCCAGTTGGCTCAATGCATCATGCTCGCATCCATGAGTAACAAGCTTCAGCATCAGCCTGAAACTATGGGTACTCCTACTATACTCCTGCACATCAAGTAGTATATGGTGATGAAAGTAGGACTGATAGATATCAGATATCTAAGGAGCTCTTCCGATCTAAAATGACCAACGACACTATAGTATAGACACATGTCCTAAACATGATCAATTTGATTAAACAATAAGGACAACATGTTTTATCATGGATGGAGAGTTGAGCCAAGATTTGATCTTGCACTCACTCCCGGACTCCTTTCACAATTGTTGTGAATTTTTCATATGAACAAGCTAGATATCAGGCTCTCTAATTTGCTTAACATGTTGAAAAATGTTGAGAGTCACTTTCCAACTAAGAAAGACCAAGTCTTACTGGTAGGGGCCAAATGATCTTTTGAAAAGAAAAACAATTCTAAGATAATAAGAACAAAACTGATACGAATAGCAAAGGAGTTTGCTTCCACTGCAATAAGCCTGGACACTGGAAATAAACTACAAGAAGCATCTTACAGAGGTTAACCAAAAGAAGCTTAGTGAAGTTTCGGTTACAAATACAATTTTATTCATGATTTAAAATAAAAAAATTTTAAGTCAAGATTCTACTTGGGTAATGGATACCGGCTTTGGTTATCATAAATATAGATTTATGAAGGGACCAAGCTGAAGTAGAAAGTTATACAAAATTAAGTAATCCTATGTGTGGAAAATGAAATAAAGGTTGCTACATTAGCCATATAAACTTATAGTTTAGCAATACCTACGGGTAAATCTATTAAGTCAATAAGTTGTTATTATATTCCAATTTGTTAGAAATATTATTTCTATTTTGTTGTTGGACAATGAAATCTTTGGTATTATATTTAAGAATAATTGTTGTTCTATTTATAATAATAATGTGTTGTATAGAACTGAAATATTACTTAATGGATTTTGTATACTTGACTTACGTGAAAAATTATTTTGCAAATTGAACAAACTAGTATAAGAAAAGGAGATGATCATTCAAAGAGTTGAATGTGTGTATTTGTAGAAATACAAGTGTGAATAATTTGAAAGGTTCAAAAAATTCAGAAGTGAAATAAATTGGTAAAATATTAGGATTCATTGATCAGATCAAGGAATAAATACTTGTGCAATAAGTTTCTAGATCATCTCAAATGGTTTTCTCACAAAGGACACCTCCTGATACACAATAATTGATTGATGTATCTGAAAGGAAAAATTGTACCTTGTTGGACATGGTGCATTCCATAATAATTTTACCGACATTCCAGTATCCTTCTGGGATAATGCCCTAAAAATGGTTGCATATCTACGAAAAGGGTAACCTCAAAATTCGGCCCCAAGACTCCATAAAAGTTATGGACAAGGAGGATTCCTAATCATAAGTATGTTAAGATAAGGGGTTGTCCAACTTATGTGAAAAGGTTTCAAAGGATAAGCTTGGGACAAGATTTGACAAGTACAGATTTGTGGGACATCCTAAAGTAAGTTTAGGGCATATGTTCTATAATCCTACTTAGCAAAAGGTGTTTGTTGCAAAATACGTTACCTTCTAAGATAAAGGTGTTTATCATTGAAGGGGCTAGTGGGAGGATAATACATCTTGAAGAGTTCAAGAACCACAAAACACTATAAGTCAAATAAGAGGAACCTGTAGATAGACCTATTGTACCACAACTGAATCAAAAATTTAGAATAGTACCAAAGATACCTAGGAGGTATGGATTCATCATGGATGATAATGATGAGGTACGTATCATAGAAGATGATGATCCAGTTACATACGATGAGGTAAGAGTTGTAGACACTCAGAGAAATGATTTAAAGCAAATTTCTCAAAAATAGAACATTCTTTTTGATGAAATAATCAAAAGAGTTTGATTTAATCAAAAAATAAGAATGAACCTAGTGTGTACAAAAGGGTCAGTGGGAGCGTCGTGACATTCCTAGTATTATATGTTGATATACTACGGATAAGGAATGACATACCAATGTTACAATCAGTAAAGATAAAGTTGTCTAAACATTCCTCCATGAATGATTTGGGAAGAGTATCTTAATTAGGGATACAAATCTATATAGATAGATTTAATAGGATGCTCGACTTAACCCAAGGAACGTATATTCATTTGATGCTAAAGTCGTTTAGCATGGCAAACTTCGTGGGATGATTCATGTTGATGAGCCCTGGAGTGTATCACTCTTAATAGTCCCAATACACTCATAAAAGAGAGATTGCATGCGTAATTATCATGTATACAATGAAATGTATGAGACCTGATGTTGATCAGTCATATTCTAAAGAAGTTCACTATAAGCCAGTGAGAAACAACTTAAAGTACTTAACCGGTACTAAGGATGTGATTAAAATTCATGGTGGGTCTGAATTAAAACTAGAGGGCTTAACAGACTCAAAATTTTCTTCAGACAGACCAAGATGACAGAAAATTCACTTTAAGGTAAAGCGTTACCTTGAACGATGGTGTAGTAAATTGGAAAGATTCCAAACAGCAAAGAGTTGCTGGTTTAGTGATAAAGACAAAGTATATAGCTATAAATGAAGTTGCAAGTTGATTGTTTGGATGAAAAATTCATATAAGAACTAAGAATAGTTCCTAAGTCTCATCTTGGATCTAAACATGTGTTGTGGCACTTTCATTTGATTATGGGAATCATTGAAAGATGGGAAATCACTATAGAGATAGTGGAGAGGGCTTAAAAGACTAAAATTTTTCTTCAGATAGACCAAGATGACAGAAAATCTACTTTAAGGTAAAGTGTTGCCTTGAATGATGGTGCAGTGAATTGGAAAGGTTCCGAACAGCAAAGAGTTACTAGTTTAGTGATAAAAACAAAGTATATAGCTGTAAATGAAGTTGCAAGTTGATTGTTTGGATGAAAAGTGCATTACAGAACTATGAATAGTTCCTAAGTCTCATCTTGGATCTAAACATGTGTTGTGGCACTTTCATTTGATTATGGGAATCATTGAAAGATGGGAAATCACTATAGAGATAGTGGACTATCAAAAACAACATTACATATCTATTTACTGAAGCTTATCCAACTGTAGGATAATCGTCACTTAGAGAAGAAGGGTATGAGATATTTTGGCGATTGTCTTTAGTGCAAGTGGGAGATTGAAAGTAGTATGCACACAAGCCAATCATGTTTGATGATAAATCATATACTTTGTAACAATCTTATTTATTTATTAATAAAAGGTATTAATTTATTAAAGGCTTTTAAATTATCTACATGATGCTGCTTTATAATATGTAATAAACCCATAGTTTTAAGCAATGCTTTTAGAATAATGATGATGATCATTGTAATGAGATCTAAATTCTTAGAAAGCTTAAAACTAAAATAGTTCACAATCGTTGGATTACTAAATAGGGGATTAGTGAATCTGGATAGATTGGTACATACGTTGCTTGCTCATTGGATGAGGATGATTGATCTCATGATCATTTATGTGGAGACACTAAAGCAAGTATGTAGGTACTTATTAGAGAATAAGTTCACTGAACGTGACTCGCTAAGGAATACCTAATGGAGTTTTACTTGTCTGTCAATAGGAATTCTTGCAGTGATAGTAGTACAAGTGATCCTTGGGCTTGAGATCATCATAGTATCTTGTGTATGATGAGTTATACTTTGACTTATTTCTTAAGACCCTTAGGGTATATCAAAGGATATGCTTGGGTATAATAAGTTGTACATGGAGATAATGTATGATCAATAAAGAATCTACCACTTCTAGTAAAAGAAGAGAAATGTCCTATGTGATTTGATAAATAACAACCTAGTAGTCCTTGGCCAAGGCAGAATGAAATTAGAAAGAAGTTTCTAATTTGCATTATTTGGAGTTGTGCATTTAAGAGTCGAAATACATATAATTAAATAAAATAAGACTTGACAGTAATTCCATGTCTTATATTTAATTAGGACATTGTATGGTGGAAGGATTGAATTGTATGGTAACTATTAACTCAAAGGTTCTTTTTTGATTAATGTTGAAATCTTTATTATCTGGAAAGTCGTTGATCGCTAGGGAGGCTTATCCCTATTGTTGAATAAATATTATTTCTTTAAATAAATTAATATTTTAATTTATTTATTTAAATAAGATTAGAATTATTTTAATTGATTTATTCACAACCGGTTTAATATGGAGAACATAAAGGGTCACACCATAAAAGAAAGAATAATTATTTAAGAAGTTAATGACATAATCGTAATAATAAGTTAAGTATATTTAATTTAATCTATGGTGATAGAATAAATTAAATAGCTTACTATTTATTATTTAATATTTTAGAAATATTAAAAATAAATTAATAAGAGGAGTATTATTATTATTACTATTATTATTATTATTATTTAATTCCTAAAGGAGTTTGGGAATTAATTAATAAAAGTACTCTCATATATCCTAATAAGATTAGAAGGCTAATTAATTAAAAGAGTTTAATTAATTATTCCTAATAAGATTGGGAGCCTAATTAATTAAAAGAGTTTAATTAATTAAATTAAAACCCAGTTCTTTAATTGTTAAGGAGGGTTGCCCATATCTATAAATAAGAGGAGTCTTGTTATGGGTGTTAGAGTTGTTGTTGACTTTTTCACAACAGACGATTCCAATTGTTGTAGAGTACGTTCTTTTCTATAGAGATAGAAAACTAGGGTTTAGCCAACCACCCTTCTTCTTGAATATTTCTTCTTCCTTGGTGGATCACCTCTAGAGGCCAAACACTTGGGTGGCTAACATTGATCAAAGGAAAGAACCAAACCCGGTGGATTCAAGTTGAACGCAAAAGGATTTGGAGGTGAACTTGTACCTGAGGAAGCTCGGATCTTCAAAGGTATGATTCTTATTCTTCTTCTTTTCGTTTAATTAATAATTGTGCATAAAGGATGATCCGAATATATGGTTTGTAAAATTTTAAAACTCTGATTTTCCATGCTTCTGCTTATTTTAGCAATTTGATTGCGTTCATGAATATTACAAACCTAACATTTATATAATATATTGTTAGACTTGTTGAGCTAGTTATGATCACTTCTTGCTTGAATCATATGATTGCAGCTAAGGTCGAGCGAACTGAGGGTTCTAGCAAAGATAAAGCTAAGGCGAAGATGAACGATTAGTTTACCTTGTAATAGACTTGTAAGTTGTATGTATCATATTATGAAGAACAAAGAATGTAATGGTTTTAGAACCTGGGAACGGGATTTATTATTATCAATGTAATTAGAATGTCGTTGATACACTTATTTTGATGTTGTTTCAATAGAATGAATGTACAGTTATGAGTACCGTGTAGCACCATCTGTCGGGTTAGAAGATGCCCAAATTTGGGGGCACCATAGAAAATACCCACTATTCATCCTTGGATTGGGGCAGTTGGGAGAGATATGTCCCTCGTGCCCGCACTTGTAACACACATACTTTTCCTTGAGACACTTACCTGAATGATTCTTTCCACTGTTCCCACATTGTACCACCTGCTTCTTTACACCTTCTAACTTAACCTGGATATTCCCGAAATTGTTCCCTTTTCTTTTCTCATTCCTATTCCCACTACTGGCTTCCCTCTTAATAACTCCCTCGCCCTTACCCTTGTTCCTTTTTTCCTTGTTGTAGAGGCTCATGGTCTCACTTCCCTCCTCGGATATGATAGCCTTTTCCATGAGTGCTACGAACGTAGTGATCTGCAGCACCGCTGCCTTATTGTAGAGCCAGAGTTTTAATCTCAGCTCGAACCTCCTTGCCTTCCTTGCCTTCCTTGCCTCCGTATCAACTTGATGCAGAGTGAACCTAGCTAATTTATTAAACTTTGCGGCGTATTCTGACACCGTCATATTGTCCTGCTTTAACTCAAAAAATTTTACCTCCATTCTAGCCTGCATACTAGACGAGAAATAGTTTTCGAGAAATAGCGTCTTAAACCTAGTCCATGTAACTACACTTTCTCCTGCCCTAGCTTGATTTGCCTCCCTGCAAAAATTAGCCTCCCCCTTCATCATATAAGTGGAAAAAGTAGTCTTTTGCCCTTCATCTACCCTAGCAATCACAAACACCTTTTCTATCTCCTTTACCCAAGTCTGGGCTTCTATAGGGTCAATTATACCTCTAAATTCTAGTGGTCCGACCGTTTTGAAGTCGTTGAAGTTTTCCAATCAATTTTCTGGTTGATTCCCTACGGTTGGCAATCCAGTCTGCATGGCTTGAACTACCATATTCATAAAGTTCTGCATCAGGTCTGGTTGTTGTCCTCCAGCATTGTTGACAGATTCTTCTCCCCTTTGGTTTCGAGTTTGATGTCTTGACGGCATTATCTAGTTTAAGTCATAGTACTTTATATAGCATAACAAATACTGCTTTAAGCATTCGCTATTCCTTTGTGACCACAAAAGTTCGGAATCGCTATTACACTTATACAAAAGTTGAGAATATTACATTATACTAACATATTTATTATTTACATAACATCGAACACACATAATCAAATAGTACTTATACTACTTATTCACTACGCCTTTTTCTTGATCTTGGACAACCTTTCGCTTGATGACCCTCTATCCCACAAATAAAACATACACCTTGCTTCGGATTGGGACAATGAGGAGAGATATGTCCCTCATGTTCGGAATTATAGCAAACATTTTCCCCTTTCCTGCATAAGCCTTCATGTTTCTTGTTACATTTTGTACACTTTTCTATTTTGTTAGAGTTCCCTTGGTTATGATAGGGATTTCCTAATTCGCGGTCTTTCATTTTTCCTTTTCCTTTCTTACTCGGAGCTGCACACGATTTGTTGCTTTTGGCTCTCATCTGATCAATTTAGATTTTAAGCTTATCTTGTTCTTCCATTGTTTCGATTAATGATTTTCGTAATTGACTATTGAGTAGCTTTTCTATTTTCCACAACTTTTCCAGAGAAGAAACCTTGTTCTTTAGATTCTGAACTTCTGTTGATGCTTGATCAGCTTCAACTTTAGTATCCGAATCACTATCTGTCAGTTCTATTGCTTCTAGATCTGGTACTATATTTTCCAAAATAACCACCTCATTGGGGTTGCTTTTAAGGTGAGCCTCTATTTCAGCTATTGGCTTTGATATTGGCTCGGTCATGGAGATTGGCTCCTTCTTTACGATCTGAGGGTATCCTAATCCTTTCCCGCCTGACATCTACACATAAATTATTTTTATTAGCATATAATATATACATACAGCAAATAATAGTTTTATATTGGTTACTTTTATTTTATTTTACAATGAATTTATTTAATTCATCTTCTTTTAAACTCTATGAGTTATTTGTATCTTCAACGTTTTCCTCTGTCCAAAAGGTTATAGTCTAAGGAATACCCCACCTAAGGTTTCTAACCTAAAGCTCTGATACCAACATGTGACTTTCATTGTGCTTCCTACCATAGCACCTGATGAGTGGATTTTATACCCATGAATTGAGTGCATTTGAGCTTAATCTTTTGGATGTTTTTAAGTGTTTATGTCTATTCATGCATATTTTATGTTGTTTTGTAAGAATTGGAACAAAAGTTACTTGCATCGACGTTTGGGGTTACTAGATTCGCATTTTTGGCTTGCTATTTACATAGCAATCATTTCAGGGATAATTTCAGCATTGCTCCAGCCCTTATTTTGAAACCCTCAAAGAATAAAAGTTGTAGATCTACATCTCCTCTTTTCGGAATATCTTAAATCATAGAAATTGGAGTTCGGACGAAGAAGTTATTGCAATTTTCCCAAAGGAAGTCAGAGCTAAAAATTTCAGAAAATGTCCTAGCGCCGGAGCGCCCATTCCTTGCCTATTTCCAGCGTCGGGGCGCTAGGAGACAGTTTCCTATCGCCGTGAGCAGTGCTGGGGCGCTGGTGTAGGTATTGATCAAGCTTGGACGCATTTTGGGGCGAATTTGATACTTTTTTGACTCCAAATTGGATTGGTTTTGCTCCTAAGCTAAAAATTAAACTTGTAACCTATAAATATATGATGTGAGGCACAAAATAAAGGGAGAGGAGATAGATTAGATTAGAAAAAATACTCCATTAGACTAGAACATAAACCCTAGTTCTTAATTAGCCAATGGAGATTGAAGCAACTTGAAGAACACTAAAGATTCAAAGCAAGAGCGGAAGAGGAGTCTCAGGACTATTGACAACAGATTTTATTCTCTTCTCTTATCTTACTTTTATCCTTTAATGTCTATTCAGTTGTGAATTCTTGATTTTAATTCAATGACAATTAACTAAATTTCTTGTTTAAGATTGCAACGGATCTTTTTGCATAGCTTATTTTAGTATGCTTCCATGTTAATTACTGTGATCTATTCTATGGATTGTCTATTATGATTGCGTATAATTGTTTAATTGTCTAGCTAACAATTACCATGATAATTTATATGAATTCGGGAGATGAAATATAGATTTAGATCTGATCATAATAGTATGTGATTGTATTTTTTGCATGGTGTTGGAATTCATGATTTGTGTTTAGGATAGGGATATGCCTTTACGCCACGTATAATCTGATAGGGAACATGTGCTTTAAATCCTTTTTAATCGTAATTCACATAGGAATATAGTAAATTAGTTAATTAGGGCGTTTGATTCAATTCTATCAACTATGGATTTGGATTAATATGTTTGTGATGCATCGGAAGGTGGTTATAAACACTAATAAGTTCCTGATTAACAATCCAGAATAGTGAGCATAATTAATAAGAAGTGAAATAATAAGTGAAGTTGTGATCTTAAATCTCTATAACCTGATTTTCAACTAGTGGTAGTAGTAGTAGTAGTTTAATTATATATTTTAATTCAAAACATTAAATTGATTGTTTAAATAAAATTAGTTTGGTTAAGAACTAGTACTTGGTGATTTTTATTAAATAATTCCTCGTGGGAACGATACTTTTCTTATCACTTTATTACTTGTTGACCGTGTATACTTGCACGTATATTTTGATTGTGAAATCGATCAACAAGTTTTTGATGCCGTTGTCGGGGAATTAGTTTAATAATTTTGCCAATATTAATTTGTATCAAATTAGTTTTAATTTAAACGTTTTTTTATTTTCTTTAATTCTCTCTTTATTTTTTTCTTTCTTTTCAGGTACCATAGCAGAATTTAATTATCAATGGCCGTATACGAGAATGACTCAGCCAAGGGGAGCAGAGATTGATGGACTCGCGACACTTTCTATATTGTCAGCACAGATTGAGATACTTTCGAGGAGGTTGGACGCTTTTGCAGCACAACGTCGTCAAAGTATGGTTGTTACTTGTGATTATTGTGCTGAAAATCATTTGAGTCATCAATACGCCATCAGTTTTGACCCGGTACAGTATGGCGGTGATTACCTTAACAATTATGTCTATCCCAACAACTATCATCAGGATTGGGGGTATCACCAAGATTTTTCATGGAGTTATACTCATCAAGACCAATTTTATGCTCTAAGTCCAACATACCCACCGGAGTTCTCGTGTCCACCTCCACTACATCAGGAAGAAAATCTAAATTTAGAGGAAATTCTGTCCAAGTTCATAGCTTCATGTGAGGAGAGGAGGATTAGTTAAGAGATATCGAGTTAAAATTTTGCGGAACAACTATTCAATGCCTTGAACATTTGTCCTCAATACACTTAGCCCTATGACATGGATTTCGAGAATGATGGAGAGCCCGAAAAAAATCTGCAACTGGATGAGCCACAATATGTTGAAAGAGAGAAAATAATTGGGGACCAAGAAAAGGAGATCGATGAAGATTTAACTGTAAGCTTCAACGAAGATGAGCCGATTTCATTAGTATCCCATGTGCCTCCTCCATCAAAGTTCAAGAATCCGGGAAGTTTTGCAAAACCATGCCCAATTGGCAGTCATGTCGTCGGCAAAGCTCTTTGTGACATAAGAGCTATCACAACTTTAGAGCCATGGTGGGATTAGAAAGGGAAGATAGAAAAAGAACTTGTTGTGTTTGACAAGCATCCATGATGTAAGACCCCAACTTATTCATAAATAAAATTGAATTTCCTCTAATTATTATTTTTAAATAATAAGGTGTTAATTTGATATAATGCTTTTGTTATGGGTGAAATGTGCAAATTTTGTAAAATAAGCAAGTGGTTATAAAATATTCATTATTGTCGGGGAATATTCGTTTGGTCGTGGAATATTCTTACTGTCGGATAATATTCGTACGATGGCGCAGCCATTTGTGGGCCCCATAACAGAAAACGGTCGAATGAAGAAAACGACAAGTTTGAGTTTTTACAAATAACAGCATAGTAGTTACCGTTAACACTGTTGGAATACCCGGTGGTTAAAATACAGTAATACACATGGTTGCACAGTAGCACACGATATTGCACAGTATTGTTGAATTATTGATCCTTACGTAAGAAGGCACTACTCAATAACTGTTACAGTAATTACTGTTCAATATTTTATTTTATTGATTCAATAATTGCTATGTTGATATTTTATATTATTGTTATTTCAATAATTGTCACTGCACAGTATTTCCCATTATCAGAACAATAATTCATATTATTTGAATAATATTATTAGATAGCATTATTGGCAATGTCTAAGGAAGCTCTGTCTAAGGAGAGGTTTGGTCACCTAATTGCTCGTCAGTAAGGAGAAATCCTTATCGGAAAGCTCTCTCTTTCCTGGGAACGACCTAGTTGTCATAATTGTGATTCTATAATATTATTTGTGAATAATTAATTATTGATTTATATGATAAGGAAATATTTATTTTATGTGAAATTAATGCTGAGGTATTTTATCAGTATTTTGTCAGAATGGAGGTATTAAAAATCATCCGTATGTGGATTTCGGACATTTTCTATTTAGAATTTAGAAAAACCTAAAGCTACAAAGTTGTAGAGAATTAAATTTCCTATGGAAAAGACATGAGATTTGACCTTTTCTGATAAAAATGCTATTTATTATGAATTATTGAAGTTTCAGAAATTAAATGTTTTTATTAAAATTAGGGGTGGGACCCACTTTTGTCCTTCGTTGATAAAATGTGTTGAATTAAATTTTAAATGTGGAGGGCTGGTAGGTGGCTTGTGGCATGCATAGAAAATAATATTATTATTTTATTTTTTAGTCTCATTTGGCGTTCTAGCATTTTCCTATAAATAGGCGCTTAGGTTAGAATTGAAAATCACACCAGAACCAAGTTTTTTCTCTCTATATATTATCGAGCGTATTTTGTGAGTATTTAGATACTTTGAGAGTTCCTATTCAGTGCAATTTTCCTTCGACTTTACATCCGATATTCTGATTAGAAATACTGTTATTTTGAGGTAAATGATGTTATTTTCTTCGTAAATGATATTATTTTCTTCAATATCATTATGCCAAAATATTGATATGAATTTTATTGTAGAATTTCTACCTTTTTGTGTCGAGATTACTATTCACGTATACGACACTATTCATGAATACGGCACTATTCACAGAAAAATAAAATTTTCTCTTCTTTGTCCAAGATGTTTATTATGGTTACTACCTTGATTGTATTCATGTTTTGATCTTTATTTTTGAATTCTGCTCCACAATTGATTATTATGGAGTATTTTTGAACTTGGATAAACTGTAGTACGAATCTCTAATATTTATCCTTTTGTCTCACTGGATTCATTTTTTTTAAGATATTTTTCATCATCCTCAGTCCTAAATGATGATATTACTGAATATCTTTGGCCTGTAGTGCAAAGATGAATGATTAACTGATGAATATCTTTGGCTCGTAGTGTAAAAATGAACAAGTGTTGAGATGAACATGACCAACTGGTGATACAAATGAATATCTTTGGCCTGTAGTGTAAAGATGAATATTTGATTCAAGATGTATATTGATTGATGTTACAGGGATAAAATATTGATGATGGACTTTTAAATCTTAGAAGATAGTATAATTCATTCTCTACTTGACTCTTCTAATTGATTGTTGTTTTCGCTGCAGTTGTTGATCTAAAACTTGTTGTCTATTATATTCTTTTAGATTTTTCCCTGTTCAAGACTAATGATAATTTGTTGTATATTATCTCAGCCATAATATTCTTTACTGGGCTAGTTGAGCTCACCCTTTTTCTTTCTGTTCCATTTTTCTTCTCAGTAGGTAAGAATATAGCAGGAACTAGCCGGGATATGGAGTGATGGTTCTAAAAAGTTATTTTAGCAGTCCTCACTATTTTTGTAAAATTGTGTATCAATAATTGTAATGAGGACTCCTTTTGAGTTTTAATACTGTCTATTAGACAATATTTGTATTTAAACTCACATTATGTGTTGTCGTATTTTACACGATAATTATATTAATGAAGTTGTATTTGTTTCTTTACCATGTATTTGACGACTCAGAATGGGTGATGCATACCTATTTTGGGGGCGTCACAGTTGGTATCAGAGCTTAGGGATATGGTCTCTAGCGGAGATCAGGGAATAGAACTTGGAGAGGAGAGATGTGTAAATCCTTCGCTAGTGTGTCCTACCTAAGCTTATTTGTTGGTCAGTCATAATATAGGGATATTATGTGATATGTTAATGTGTTTAATTAACCCTTATTTTATGGTAGTATTTAAGAATGGCAGCTGAGAATGTTAACAATGGAGTGTATGAGACCGTGGAAACACCTTTAATCACAAACCAGGAGAACGTGCGACAAGAAGGCAATATTCCTCCTGTAAACAACACTACCGAACAAATGATGAATGATGGAATGTTTAGAAGCTTTTTACAGTTCATGCAAAATCAGATGAGGGAGACTCGTGTACAAAATACGGGTGGAAATGACAGTAACGTACGGCTTGTCACAGACAAGCAGTTTAAAGAGTTGGGACTACCAGAATTCTGGGGAAAGTCGGATCCAATCAAGGCGGAAACATGGGTCAAGCAAATTACCAAGATATTTGATATCTTGGGATGCACAGAGGAACAGAAGGTTCCATTTGCCACCTTTTTGTTCCGTGGTGAGGCATATTACTGGTTGGAATTTGTGAAGCGTACCCAGCCTGCCGCATTCAAAATGTCTTGGGAAACGTTTCAAAAACTGTTCAATAATAAGTACTTTCCTGAAAGTATTCGTCATATGAAAGAGGTAGAGTTTATCAGACTAGAATAAAATAACATGATTGTGTCTCAGTACGAGGCGAAGTTCGCAGAGTTATCTAGGTTTGCACCTCATTTGGTAGAGAATGAGGAACGAATGACACGGATGTTTCTGAGAGGTCTAAAACCCGAGATTCGGCAATATCTTATCTCTCATAAATTTTCTTTATATTCAGATGTTGTAAAAAGGGCTCAATTATTAGAGCGAGATAATGAGTATGTTCAACCGACGGACCACAACCAGAGTCATACCAGTGGCAGCAGTCATCGAAGTAATTAAAACCAGCGGGGAGGAAAATATTTGGACAAAAGCGGTAACCACTCTGGTGGTAATCGTGGCCATGATAATAGACGAAGCGAATCGGGAGGAGATTTGATGAAGAGAAGGTACAACAATGATAACGTGAAGGCGTCAACACCAACATCAACTGTTTCTAGGGGAGGAGAACGACCACCGGTCATATGTTATAAATACGGGAAAGAGGGACATATCAGCCCAAACTGCCCACAACAATTCAAGGTATGTTATAACTATGGAAAAGAAGGTCATATAGCTCGAAATTGTTCTGTAGAAAAACCAAGTCCAGCGGGGATGGTGTAAGACCCCAAATTTTATGAAATAAAAGTATTCAATTTTTTTTATAATTACTATTCAGTAAATGGTTAAATTGATAAAAGTTTAAAGTTATGAGTGAAATATGATTTTTTTTTTCAAAATAAGCAAGTGGTTATAAAATAATCATTGTTGTCGGGGAATATTCGTTTGGTCGTGGAATATTCTTTCTGTCGGGGAATATTCGTACGACGGCGCAGCCATTTGTGGGCCCCATAATAGAATAACTGTCGGGTGAAGAAAACGACAAATTTGAGTTTTTACAAATAACGGCGTAGTTGTTACCGTTAACACTGTTGGAATACCCGGTGGTTAAAATACAGTAATACGCGTTATTGCACAGTAGCACACGGTATTGCATAGTATTTTTAAAATTATTGATTCTTACGTAAGAAGGCACTACTCAATAATTGTTACAGTAATTACTGTTCAATATTTTATTTTATTGATTCAATAATTGCTACGTTGAAAATTTGTATTATTGTTGTTCAATAATTGTTGTTGCACAGTATTTTCCATTATCAGATCAATAATTCATATTATTTGAATAGTATTATTAGATAGCATTATTGGCAATGTCTAGAAAGTTCTGTCTAAGGAGAGGTTTGGTCATCTAATTGCGCGTCAGTAAGGAGAAATTCTTATTGGAAAGCCCCCTCTTTCCTAGGAACGGCCTGGTTGTCATAAATGTGATTCTGTAATATTATTTGTGAATAATTAATTATCGATTCATATTATAAGGAAATATTTATTTTATGTGGATATAAATGAGGGATATATTTTTGTGGTTAAAAATGAAGGAGTTAATGTTGAGGTTTTTATCAGTATTTTTGTCGGAATTGAGGTATTAAAAATCAGGGTTTTTGAGATATTTTGCGGGGGTTATAATTTTTAATCCGACCGTTGGATCGTGGTAATTTTTGGATATGTTATACATATATAAGTTGAGTATATGTTCACAAATTTTGAACCGTTAAAAATAAACGTATGATTTGTTATGAATTTTACGAGATGACTGGTTCAGAAATTGTTGAATTTTCGGAGTTTATCATTTTGGTGAAAAATTCTAGAATTGGTGGGCCCCACTTGTGGTTGGTGAAGAAATGTGCTGAATTATATTTCAAATGTGGTGGGTGGAAATAGTAGCAGATAAAGCCATCAGGTTGCAGGTCAAGCCTACTAAAATTTTCCTATAAATAGAGGGCTAAGTTAGAATTAAAAATCACACCAGAAACAAGTTTTCTCTCTTTCTCTCTCTATATTATGAAGCATATTTTATGAGTATTTAGATACTTTGAGAGTTGTTATTCAGTGCAAGTTTCCTTCGGCTTTGCATTCCAGTCAGAAATACTGCACTTTTGAGGTAAGGGATAGTAAGGGATTTTAAGGGTTGTTATATTTTCCAGTTTCGTAATTTTTCTGACCTTCAAAAATTCTGGAAAAATTTGAAATGATATTTTGATGAGTTTTCTTGATTGTGTCCAAAAATGGTGATTTTTGGATGTATAGATTAAGAGTTATGAATTTTATGAGAAAAGACTATTTTAAAAGTAACCGCTTATAATTCCTTGTGGTTAACTCCAAAATTGATGAAATTTTTATTGGGAGTACATGTATATGATAGGATTATACCCTGTGAATTTCAGAATTTTTAGATAAAGGTATAATTTTTGATAAATGTCTAAATATTCGGCTATTTTGGCCATATGAAAAATAGTAAATGACTTTTAAAAATTCTGAGAAAAATATATGTTCAATATGGGACTATATTCTGCTAAATTCCAGAAAAGAAATATTTTTGGGACTGATTTGGTATTTTTTTTATGAAAATAGTCTAGTTATGAGTAAATGAATTAAATATGTTTTGTGAAGAAAGAAAATTGGAAAATAGGATTTTATGGCTTGAGAATCCTATATGAGGTATATGCAGATTTTTGATGAGGGTTTTTGGTTATTGATGATGAAATTGTAAGAGTTGGCATTTTATGATGATTAAATGCATTAATTAGTAAAGTGTAAACAATTAAAATAAATTGTTTATAAATTTAAGTAATGTTATTCTTTCAATATCATTATACCGAAATATTGGTATGGATTTTATTGTGGAATTTCTATCTTTTGTGTCGGGGTTACTATTCATGAGTTACTATTCACGATTTACTATTCATGAGTTACGAATATTACTCTTGAGATTAAAACTATATGTTGATCATATTATTTTTATCATCATATATAACATTTTTATAACCCTGATGTTGAAATTCTCTTTCACTGGAGTGTAAAGATGGGTAGATTATTGGTATGATCATGACTAGGGTTCTCTTTGGCCTGTAGTGCAAAGTTGAATTGTGACTGGTATGATCATGACCATTGAATTTATAATTGAATATCTTAAGCTTAAGTGCAAAGGTGAATTGATCAACATGATTATAATTATTGTTTATATAAATTCTGAAATGATTGTATATTTCTTTGAGATATTAATATATTTGGCCGTAGTGCAAATATGAACTGTTGAGGAATATCTTTGGCCTGTAGTGCAAAGATGAATTGTTGATGAATATCTTTGGCCCGTAGTGCAAAGATGACATGTTGTTGAATATCTTTGGCCAGTAGTGCAAAGATGAACAGATGTTGAGATGAACATGACCAACTGGTGATACAAATGAATATCTTTGGCCGTAGTTCAAAGATGAAGTTATTCGTATGATTATGAACAAGAAATGTGATTTGGTGTAACCATGATCTTTGATGTTTCAGGTAAAGATAGGTGATGAAAATTATCTTCGTCCTGGATGTGAAGAAAAATTTAGAATCACAATTATGATTATGAGTTATTTATATGATTGTGGACCAGAACTGTTGATTGATGTTACAGGGATAAAACATTGTTGGTGGATTTTTAACATGGAGAAGATAATAGACTTTATAGTCTATTTGACTCTTCTAATGGATTGCTCGTTCCGCTGCAACTATGGTTGAAAAGTTTTATCATCTACCATATGTTCTAAATCTCTGATTTATTACTGATGAAGACTATTGATAATTCAATTATCTTTAGTCATGATATTCTTTACTGGGCTAGTTGTGCTCACCCTTCTATTTCACAATTCCTTTCAGGTAATAAGAGTGTAGCTGGGTCGAGCGAGGGTAACAGGGGAATAGAACGGTGGTCATCATTTAGGAGTTATATTTGGTGAATCATCTAGGGTGAAGCGAACCCAACGTTGGAAGGGTGTTTTGTCACTATCATACAAGATGTCTAATGACATACAACCTCGTGTCGTCATAAGACAGGATTGTGCTCATCCACTTGCTGAGTATATCTACGAGCACTACCTATATAATCTTGGTGTTTGTTTGAAGTATAATTCTCAATTAGAGACAGTGAAGATAATGATAAGTCAAGAGAAGACTCACCATTGGGAAGAATATGATAGTAACCTTCTCATTTTTCTTTGGGGTCTATTGGGTCAACCAAGGATAATTCTGTGGCCATATGATATCTATCATAACCTAGAAGCATGGCCTCCCATGTACGAAGGTTTTCTTGAGCACTTCCTAAATATTCTAGTTTCTAAAACAGTTTTTGACTGTACCTTTATGTAAGGTACCTTTGTGAGGTGCTGATACATGATGGTGTTCAATGTCACATTTGGTATATATTTGTATCCAAACTCACAGCATATGTGTTGTTATATTTTGCACGACAATTGTTGTAATAAAGTTGTAGTTGTTTTCTGTACCATGTATTTGACGACTCAGAATGGGTTGGGTGGAATGGACCTATTTTGGGGTTGTCACAGATGGTGACTCCAAAAGCTGTTCCGGACAAGATAAAATCAGCGGTTTCTGGAAGAGCATTTGTCGTGACTGGTCAAAACGCAAGAAACCCAAATGAGGTGATCACGGGTAAGCTAATCATAAACTCTTGCGAAGTTTATAATTTGTTAGATACCGGTTCTACCCATTCTTTTATCTCTCCTGCTTGTGCTCAACGTTTGAACTTGACTCTGGAGAAATTAGACTTTGACTTATTTGTGGAGACTCCGTTAGGAGAAACTTTCATTACATCCGCTGTTTATAAATCTTGTTTGATCCAAGTTGGCACCATCACATTACCTGTCGATCTTATTTCTTTAAAAATATTTGCATTTGATATGATTTTAGGGATTGATTGGTTAACTATTCATCATGCCAAAATTGATTGTTTTCATAAGGTTGTTAGTTTTCATATTCCTAACCAACCTGTTATGAGAATTCAAGCAACTAAACCACTAAAATCAATCACTATCATATCAAGCCATAAAGTTATTCGTTTATTAAAAAATGGATGTCAAGCTTTCTTAGCCCATGTCACGGACTTGAACAAAAACACGTCAGATTTGAATAATATTTCTATTGTTAGTGAATTTCCTGACGTATTTTCTGAAGAACTTACCGGTCTACCCCCAGAACGTGAAGTTGAATTCTTTATTGACCTTGAACCTAGTACAAAGCCCATTTCTAAAACCCCATATCGAATGGCTCCTATTAAACTTCAGGAGTTAAAGTTCCAATTACAGGAGTTGTTGGACATCGGTTTCATTCATCCTAGTACATCTCCTTAGGGTGCTCCTATTTTATTCGTAAAGAAGAAAGACGGGAGTATGCGACTTTGTATCGACTATCGGGAATTGAACCATGTCACCATCAAGAATAGGTATCTGCTACCTCGCATTGATGACATGTTCGACCAGTTGCAAGGAGCACAATTCTTTTCAAAGATCGATCTTCGTTTGGGATATCATCAGCTGAAGATTAAAACTGAGGATATTCTGAAGACTCCCTTTAGATCTCGGTACATGCATTATGAATTCTTAGTCATGTCTTTTAGATTGACTAATGCTCCTACTACTTTCATGGATATGATGAACCGTGTGTTCAAGAAATATTCGGATCAGTTCGTTGTTGTCTTTATTGATGACATCCTCATCTATTCCAAAAGCCGTGAAGATCATATGCACCATTTAAAGCTAGTACTCCAAATGCTTCGCGATAACAAGCTATATGCTAAGCTGAAGAAATGCGAGTTCTGGCTTGAGGAAGTAGCATTCCTTGGGCACGTGGTGTCAAAACATGGAGTATCTGTTGACCCGGCGAAGATTGAAGCCATACAAAGTTGGGAACAACCGAAATTGGTGACTGAAGTACGTAGTTTTCTAGGCTTAGCTGGTTATTATCGGAGATTTGTGGAAGGATTTTCTTGAATAACTACTCAGTTAACTCAGCTGACTCAGAATGATACAAAATTCGGTTGGAGCGAGGAATGTGAGAAGAGTTTCCAAGAGCTCAAGAGGAGACTCATTTTGGCACCTGTTCTGACAATACCATCTGGTTCGGATAGATTTGTTATCTACAGCGATGCTTCAGGTAAAGGCATGGGAAAGTCATAGCCTATGCCTCGCGACAACTCAAAGAATATGAGAGGAATTATCCCATCATGATCTGGAGTTGGCAGCAGTCGTTTTCGCGTTGAAGATCTGGACACACTACCTGTATTGGGAGAAAGTGGAGATTTATACGGATCATAAGAGCCTTAAATATTTCTTCACCCAAAAGGAACTCAACATACGTCAATGATGTTGGCTTAAGTTGTTGAAAGATTACAATCATACCATCCTAAAAAAGTGAACGTAGTAGCTGACGCATTGTGTAGAAGATCATATGCGGGTACGAGTGCGATATTGTCAACGCAAAGGCCCATTTTGTATGACTTACAAAGGATGGAGATAAAGGTAAAGGCTCCAAGTACCCACGTGATGATATCAAACATACGAGTAAAACCGACTTTAATCGATAAAGTTAAAGCTGCTCAAGCTACGGACCTAAAGCTGATGCGTATAAAGAAGAAAGTGCAAGAAGGTGTTATTCCGGAAGCAAGAATTGATGAAGAAGGAATACTTCGAGTCAACTCCAGACTTTGTGTTCCTAACGATTCTGACTTAAAGCATAGAATCATGATGGAGGCACACAACACGCCGTTTGCAATCCATCCTGGGAGTACCAAAATGTATCATGATCTTCGACATATATTTTGGTGGAGCAATATGAAGAGAGAGATCGCGGAGTTTATCTCGAGGTGTTTAACTTGTCAACGTGTAAAGGCGGAGCATCAAGTGCCAAAGGGTCTATTGCAATCACTTGAGATTCCAAAATAGAAGTGGGAACACATTACTATGGATTTCGTTATGGATCTTCCCAAGGTTTCTCAAAGCATAGATACGATTTGGGTTATTGTTGATAGATTAACCAAGTCTACTCATTTCTTGCTGATACAAGAGACTTATTCCCTTGAACGTCTTGCTCGTATGTACGTGAATGAGATTGTGAGATTGCATGGTATGCCAGTATCCATGGTTTTGGATCATGACTCAAGATTCACTTCACGATTTTGAGTTAGCTTACAGAAAGCTATGGGCACGGATTTACGATTCAGTTCGGCATACCATCCTCAAACGGACAGGCAATCAGAAAGGACTATTCAAACTTTTGAAGATCTATTAAGACTCTGTGTCCTAGATTTCAAAGGGAGTTGTGATAAGTACTTACCATTAGTGGAATTCTCCTACAACAATAGTTATCAAGCAAGTATAGGTATGGCTCCATTCGAGGCGTTGTATGGAAGAAAATGTCGTTCTCCAGTATGCTGAAACGAGGTGGGTGAAGCAACGTTGTTGGGACCAAAATTGGTACGTATAACTACAGAGAAAATCTAAATGATCCGACAACGTATACACACGGCACAAGATCGATAAAAGAGTTATGCGGATCTTTATCGAAAGGACGTGGAATTTAATATTGGGGATCATGTATTATTATGTATTGCTCCATGGAAGGGAGTTACAAGATTTGGGAAGAGAGGAAAGCTCAATCCACGATTTGTTGGTCCATTTGAGATTCTTGACCGAATAGAAAATGTGGCCTATAGACTCGCATTACCTCCAAGCATGTCTCGTGTTCATAATGTTTTTCACATATCTTTGCTTCGTAAAAATGTGAAAGACCCGAACCACATAATTGAGTTAGAACCAGACGAGATAGCCGAAGATTTAATGTACGAGGAGGTACCTGTTAAGATCTTGGATAGGAAAGAGCATGTCCTACGCACTAAGGTTATACCACAAGTTAAAGTTTTGTGGAGGAACCATGCTATTGAGGAAATGACTTGGGAGTCGGAATCGAAAATGAAAGCGAGATACCCTCACCTTTTCGAAACACCAGGTACGTATGTCAATTTCGAGGACGAAATTTTATAATGAGGCAACTTATTCATAAATAAAATCGAATTTTCTCTAATTATTATTTTTAAATAATAAGGTGTTAATTTGATATAATGCTTTGGTTATGGGTGAAATGTACAAATTTTACAAAATAAGCAAGTGGTTATAAAATATTCATTGTTATCGGAGAATATTCATTTGGTCGTGGAATATTCTTCCTGTTTGGAAATATTCGTACGATGGCGTAGCCATTTGTGGGCCCCATAACAGAAAACGGTCGGATGAAAAAAATGACAAGTTTGAGTTTTTACATATAACGGCGTAGTAGTTACCGTTAATACTGTTGGAATACCCGGTAGTTAAAATACAGTAATATGTGTGCTTGCTCAGTAGCACACGACATTGTACAGTATTGTTGAATTATTGATCTTTACGTAAGAAGGCACTACTCAATAATTGTTACAGTAATTACTGTTTAATATTTTATTTTATTGATTCAATAATTGTTACGTTGATATTTTATATTATTGTTGTTTTAATAATTGTCACTGCACTGTATTATTTTATTATCAGATCAATAATTCATATTATTTGAATAATATTATTAGATAGCATTATTCGCAATGTCTAAGGAAGTTCTGTCTAAGGAGAGGTTTGGTCACCTAATTACGCGTCAGTAACGAGAAATCCTTATCGGAAAGCCCCGTCTTTCCTAGGAACGACCTGGTTGTCATAATTGTGATTCTGTAATATTATTTGTGAATAATTAATTATTGATTTATATGATAAGGAAATATTTTTTTATGTGGAATTAATGCTGAGGTGTTTTATCAGTATTTTGTCAGAATAGGGGTATTAAAAATCATCCATATGTGGATTTCGGACATTTTTCTTTTGGAATTTGGAAAAACTTAAAGCTACTAAGTTGTAGAGAATTAAATTTCCTATGAAAAGGACATGAGATTCGAATTTTTCTGATAAAAGGGCTATTTATTATGAATTATTGAAGTTTCGAAAATTAAATATTTTTTTTTAAAATTAGGGGTGGGACCCACTTTTATCCTTTGTTGATAAAATGTGATGAACTGAATTTCAAATGTGGAGGGCTGGTAGGTGGCTTGTGGCATGCATAGAATATAATATTATTATTTTATTTTTTAGTCTCCTTTAACGTTTTAGCATTTTTCTATAAATAGGCGCTTAGGTTAGAATTGAAATTTACACCAGAACCAAGTTTTCTCTCTCTATATATTATCAAGCGTATTTTGTGAGTATTTTTAGATACTTTGAGAGTTTCTATTCAGTGCAAGTTTCCTTCGGCTTTACATCCGATATTCTGATCAAAAATACTGTTATTTTGAGGTAATGGATGTTATTTTCTTCGTAAATGATATTATTTTCTTTAATATCATTATGCCGAAATACTGATATGAATTTTATTGTGGAATTTCTACCTTTTTGTGTCAGAGTTACTATTCACGTATACGACACTATTCACAGAAAAATAAAATTTTCTCTTCTTTGTCCAAGATGTCTATTATGGTTACTACCTTGATTGTATTTATATTTTGATCTTTATTTTTGAATTCTGCTCCACAATTGATTATTATGGAGTATTTTTGAACTTAGATAAACTGTAGTACGAATCTCTAGTATTTGTCCTTTTGTCTACTAGATTCGTTTTTTTTAAGATATTTTTCATCATTCTCAATCCTAAATGATGACATTACTGAATATCTTTGGCATGTAGTGCAAAGATGAATGATTAACTGATGAATATCTTTGGGCCATAGTGCAAAGATGAACTAGTGTTGAGATGAACATGACCAACTAGTGATACAAATGAATATCTTTGGTCTGTAGTGCAAATATGAATATTTAGTTCTAGATGTATATTGATTGATGTTACAAGGATAAAATATTGATGATGGACTTTTAAATCTTAGAAGATAGTAGAATTCATTCTTTACTTGACACTTCTAATGGATTATTGTTTCCGCTGCAGTTGTTGATCTAAAACTTATTGTCTATTATATTCTATCAGATTTTTTCCTGTTGAAGACTAATGATAATTTGTTGTATTTTATCTTAGCCATAATATTCTTTACTTGGGCCAATTGAGCTCACTCTTTTCTTTTTTATTCCATTTTTCTTCTCAGGAGGTGAGAATATAGCAGGAACTAACCGGGGTATAGAATAATGGTTCTAAAAAGTTATTTTAACAGTCCTCACTATTTTTGTAAAATAGTGTATTAATAATTGTAATGAAGACTCTTTTTGAGTTTTAATACTATCTATTAGACAATATTTGTATTTAAACTCACAGTATATGTGTTGTCATATTTTGCACAACAATTGTATTAATAAAGTTGTATTTGTTTCTGTACCATGTATTTGATGACTCAGAATGGGTGATGTTTACCTATTTTGGGGGCATCACGCATGCCACACTCTGATCACCGACACAATGGGAAAAGCACCTAGTTGTTTGCCGTATTTAATGGGGATTCTATCTAAAAAGAGAATGCTAGGTGACTTAGATTCAATGGCTATTACAAGTGGGAATCTCTCGAAAGATACATTGTTACTGATGGATGGAGGGTTCCTCAATTTTCGTAGGGGAATTGGACATAGAATTGAAGAAGTCAGACTGAGACTATAAAACAAGCGCTTATTGGGAGGCAACCCAAGTTTAATTTTTAGATTTTGTTTTTATTAGGTTTTATATTAATAGCTTTGAATTTACATTTAGTTAGGATTTAATAAAATTGTTTCAATCATTGTTTACAGGTTATTCAAGTCAAATTCAATTGTGGTGCCCAATTTATTCCATGTACCTAGCCTATTCTCCAAACTTAGCGGACAAGGAGGAAGATTGCTATATTTTTAGGGAAGTCCTCTGCTTTACTTTTTTCTATTTCAGCCATTGAGGACAATGTGTAGTTTAATTTTGGGGGCATTTTAGTGTTGTATTACATATACTTAGTTATTTGCATTGTAGTTCGTTATTTTTATGTGTTAGCATTGTGTGTGTTTTTTAGGTTGCATATAATACATGGTAGTTAATTGTATATGAATACATGTGTTGCATTAGTATGTGTTTATGTAGTATAATTGCATTTTTTTTCTGCATGAATATGTGCGATCTATTGGTGTGGTCTTAGCTCGGCCTATGATAAGATTGATTTTGCATGTTAACTTGAACAGTGTTGATAATTGATGATGAGTTCTAATTTTAAACATGAAGAAAATCTGAGCCTGTCTGAAACATATGTAACCGGTTAGGAATTAAAGTTTAACTATTTTAATCCACTTGATTCAAGGGTTTCATAATTTTTTTTTCTGAGGGAAAATCTTGGTTAAAATTTAAGAAAATTAGTGAACTGGCAGCAAAGGTTAGAATGGAATGATGTAAAAGCTTGAGTTTGGGGAAATCTATGGGGTATATATATACAAAATGAAAAAAATAAGAAAAAAAGAAATGATGAAAAGAAAAAAAAAATAGAAATTCCAGAAAAAGAAAAAAATGAATAAACACCGTGACATGCTTGTCTAGTTTTGTGGCCTTTGTTACTTGAGTAAGTAAGGCCGAGGGGATTGTCTTTACACCTAGCGCCCTAAGGTTTTAATATTCTAGGAGTCGTTGGTCGAAAGCTCGTTAAGATAGCATTGAAAAGCCTAAAGGAATAAGACATTGCACAGCCATGAGAAAAATAAAAAATGAATAAAACACGAGAAAGAGTAAAAATGCCATCGCGGTTGAATAAAGTATAAATAAATCTTATATTTACCCTTAGACTTGGTAATTGCTTAGTTTTAACCGAAGTTGTCATGTTAGCAAAAGTAATTGAATTGGAACTGAAATTTTTCTTCTAAGAAGTTTGTTATGTGATTATCTTGAATTATGGTTGGTTAGAATGGTTAACAAGCACACACGCACAACATGGGTAATGACAGGTTTGGATTGACTAATTAGTTAGAGTTATAGATTTTGACTTGATTAGATACATTGTTTGAGTATCATTGGTATCTTTGAGGCATGTTGCTATATATCATACTGACTTATTACTTGATTCGTAGGTATATTAGGAAGTAGATCATGCATATGCATTCATGTAGTTGAGTTAGGTTGTTTATTTTTAGTTCTTTTGTGTTTTTGCTTGAGGACAATCAAATGTTTAAGTTTGGGGGTATTTTATGAATGGGTTTTATACCCATGAATTGAGTGCATTTGAGCTTAATCTTTTAGATGTTTTTAAGTATTTGTGTCTATTCATGCATGTTTTATGTTGTTTTGTAGAAATTGCGACAAAAGTTACTTGGATCGACATTTGGGGTTGCTAGATTCGCATTTTTTGGCTTGTTGTTTACATAACAGCCACTTCAGGGCCGATTTCAGCATTGCTCCAGCCCTTATTTCGAAACCCTCAAAGAATGAAAGTTGTAAATCTGCGTCTCCTCTTTCCGTAACATCTTGAATCATCGAAATTGGAGTTCGGACGAAGAGGTTATGGCCATTTTCCCAAAGGATGTCAGAGCAGAAAATTTTAGAAAATGTCCCGGCACCGAGGCGCCTATTCCCTGCCTATTTCCAGCGTCTGGGAGCTAGGAGGCAGTTTCCCAGCGCCGTGAGTAGCGTTGGGGCACTGGTGTAGGGCTTAATCAAGCTTGGACGCATTTTGGGGCGAATTTTGATACTTTTTTTACTCCAAATTGGATTGGGTTTGCTCCTAAGCTAAAAATTGGACTTGTAATTTATAAATACTTGTTGTGAGGCATAAAATAAAGGGAGAGAAGATAGATTAGATTAGAAAAAGCACTCCATTAGATTAGAACATAAACCCTAGTTCTTAATTAACCATTGGAGATTGAAGCAACTTGAAGAACACTAAAGATTCAAAGCAAGAGCGGAAGAGGAGTCTCAAGACTGCTGACAACAGATTTTATTCTCTTCTCTTATCTTACTTTTATCTTTTAATGTCTATTCAGTTGGGGATTCTTGATTTTAATTCAATGACAATTAACTAAATTTCTTGTTTAAGATTGCAACGTATCTTATTGCATAGCTTATTTTAGTATGCTTATGTGTTAATTACTGTGATCTATTCTATGGATTGTCTATTATGATTGTGTATAATTGTTTAATTGTCTAGCTAACAATTACCATGATAATTTATATGAATTAAGGAGATGAAATATAGATTTAGATTTGATCATAATAGTATGTGATTGTGTTTTCTACATGGTGTTGGAATTCATGATTTATGTTTAGGACAGGGATATGCCTTTACGCCACGTATAATCTGATAGGGAACATGTGCTTTAAATCCTTTTTAATTGTAATTCACATAGAAATATAGTGAATTAGTTAATTAGGACGTTTGATTCAATTCTATCAACTATGGATTTGGATTAATATGTTTGTGATGCATTAGAAGGTGGTTATAAATACTATTAAGTACCTGATTAACAATCCAAAATAGTGAGCATAATTAATAAGAAGTGTTTTAATATAAGTGAAACAATAAGTGAAGTTGTGATCTTAAATCTCCATAACCTGATTTTCAACTAGTGGTTGTAATGACCGTGAATTTTAAAACTCCTTATTAATTAAATATGTGATTTAATTTTAATAAGTTAGTTTTGTGAGTCTACGTAAACCTTATGTGGTTATGTGAATTTATGAAATGATTAAAGGGAGTCACTAACAGTTTATTTAAATTAGTGGACTAACCCTAGGAGGTTGATATCAAAGAATTGATAAGATTCTTAATGATTAAATATTCAATCCATTTGAATATAGTGATAGATTTTGAACATATTGATTCATTTCAAATATGGGTATATCACCACTATAGAAGTTAAATTATATCATATAAGACTTATGTGGTGTTAGAAATTGGAAATGGCTTGAAGCTTACCCATTTTGGCACTGCCAGGGACCGGCGCAGCTGCGCCCTCCCAGCAGTACAAAATGGCGTAGCTGAGCCAGTGTCCAATCTGAGAAAAGTTAGTTTCTACTGTAGAAAATGAAATGGAACATTAATGTAAGGTGTGACATGCATAAAATCATATTATAAGAATATATTCTAATGATATGGAGTATCAAGTAGTGCAATAAAATCATAAGTGATTTTTAAACAGAAATAATTAAATATATGTGTATTCTAGAAATTGGAAAAGAAATTATGTATGTACACCGGATAGATAATATTAAATAATGTGATAATATGGTTATGTGAGTAACAAAATATAATTATGGAGATACCCGGACAATAATAACTAACGGTGTTATTTTATTGTGTGTATTTAATGTACATGAATTATATGATGTGGGTATTTAGGTAATCCCTAATTTTCCTAATATGATAACAATTGTACATTAAAATTTTATTTTGGGAATTAAAAGAACCAAACCAAGCCTTAAATAACTTGTTGCTGAGATTTTTCTCTCTTGTCCCAAATTAAGTGTCACAAAGTACATGAAAAGTAGCCTACACTCAAATTTACGTAACTTCCAAGTGGCTAAGCATAGGTAATGATTTCAAGGCCAATGGCTGATGGTGGGTTGTTCAACCACTCTTTAGTAACCATTGTTTTCCTCCATTGCACCATGAACTCAACCTTAGTGCAATGTGATTGTCCAGTCTAACTTCCCTTTATAAATAGAAGCTTTAGTTTCAGATTTTGTTGTTTGTTAAGTCTGATATGGGAAGTTCTAAGTTGTTGAGGAATTTTGGAAGCATACTCAGTGTGTAAGGAGTCTAATCCAAGCTAAAGAGGTATAAACTTTAATTGTGTTCTTAGATGGGTTTTTGTCAAATTCTTGAAATTACTTGAAATTCTTTATTAATCAAAGTGAATTAGCATGCTATAATGTGTTTAGGAAGTAGGCTTTCATGTTTGAACTCTTAATTGATGGTTTGGAACATGTTTAAACTGAATAGAATCACGTTGGGTAAGGCTCTGCAAAACAGAGTTTGTTTCTGCTTCTGGTCCCGACATGGCGCAACTGCGCCCTATTTGTACTAGGGTGTAGCGCAACTGCGCCGTACCTCAGATTCAATTTCTGGTTTATGTTATCCTAGGCATTGCCAATTTGGTATTATAACTCATATATGTACATGAACAGAAGTATAACATGTTATATAAAGATTTCTTATGTGGTATAAAGTAATCAACTTGGATTAGTAAGAAAGTTTGTAACAAAACTTAAGGTTTCTAAAACAAACTTTGAGGAAAACTTATATTCACAAGTTCTAAACTTAGTGACTCATATGCATGACTGATTTCAAAACTAAATGAGCATGATATAGGATGTATAATGTCTTTATCATGATTAAACTTGTTAGCTTTGTGTTAGAGAATGTTTTAAAGGAAAAGCTTGTTATGTTAAAGCTAATAAACATAAATGCTACAAGGAGAAGTTTTTGATCTTGAAAAGAAGTTAACATGACTTAGTTATTGATGATAAGGGTTTTAAAATTGTCTTATATGTGTTATCTTGCCTCATTCAAGAAAAAGTGATTTTAAAGGTAACCTTGAATATGTTTTCAAAAAATTTAGTTGCATCACATGTATATATAGATTCTAAAGAAGTAAGATGTCATGTTATGGCTATAATACTCCTAGACATGATTCATATGTATTAAGCATGATGATAACTAAACCAAACATGAGTTTAGAGCATGATTTGAAGTGTTAAACAATGTTAGTTGTGAACAAACAATATGAACACCACGAGCATATGTGTTAACTGATTGAGTGACCTCCCTAGGTAAACCTATGATCAAGTTATAAGGCACAATAATTACATGACCCTTTATGCTTGAATTCTATGGAAAGTCACAAACTAAAAGTAAACTCAAGAATGGTTATTCACTTTTGTAAAGACATCTAGCATGTATGTATGTTAATGTATATGTATAGGGGTATGTTAGAGTTGGATTGATAACAAGAAGTGCAAAGCTCAAACCTAGTCTGGCCAAGGGATAG
Organism: Panax notoginseng; assembly: GCA_016801055.1. Classification (NCBI taxonomy): domain Eukaryota; kingdom Viridiplantae; phylum Streptophyta; class Magnoliopsida; order Apiales; family Araliaceae; genus Panax; species Panax notoginseng. The sequence goes on from CM029015.1 coordinate 135,217,569, forward strand.
CGCAGCTGCGCCGTCCCTAAGCCTAGATCAGGCGCAGCTGCGCCATCCTGTAGTCTTGCCAAGATTCTATTTTTGATCTGCAGTTTAAAGGCATGCTTATATGATTATTTTACCTTGTAATATGTGACCAATAAGCCATATAATGTGTTAAGAAGTATGCTATGTGATGACTTGATTCTTGTAAGTGTAAACTCATATTAGTTTACACATACTAATTGAAAAAGATCGACTTGTTAACGTTAGGTCATTTCAACGCAAGTTAATTAAAGATAGAATTAATTGTAGCTGAGCAAGCAGGCAAGTTCCCTAACCTTACTCAAATTATTATTGAGCAAGTTCCTTGAACTTCACTCTTTGGTCGTGCAAGTTCCTTAATTCTAATTATTTTACTTGAGCAAGTATCCGAACACTATTTTTATTGTGTTGCAAGTTTCCTAACTTACACAACTTTGAGTTTTGTGAAAGTTTCATATCCTCCTCATATTGCATTGAGCAGGTTATTGTTGAATTGAAGGTTATTTATTTAAGGTTGAAATTTATTTCCAAGCATGCTATTAAGTGGTTTAATTATCTTACAATTATTCCACATCGATATTATTGATATTCGCACTTAGTGCACTTGAGTTCGTACAGTCTTGGACTTGTACATCATTTAAAATTCTATAATTCTTAAACTGTGTTAGATAGAGTCTGAACCTTTGTTCGATCAGACAAGTGTATGAAGTTTTATAAAAGATATCCAAACCAATTGATGGTAAGGATTCTTAGACTGAAAGAACACCCCTTTTATGATAGGGGAGTACCCCAGGTATCTAATATAAGATACATAGAGCATATTTAAATGCTATGCATATACATGGTGTGCGCGAGGTTGATCCCCTCAAGTGCTTATTCTATAGCCAGTAACCAAAGGGTCAATTAACAATTGATTCCATTAGAGTGTTATAGTCAAAGTCTACTTGACTAGCAGTTATTCTCAAAGCAACCATTATCTTTGCTTCTAATATTCATATTATTGAATCATTCAGATATTCATATTGTTGAATTTATTGTCAGATATTTTCCATTCATCATGAAATATCCTTATTGTTGTATTTAAATTGTTGAACAAATTTGTTGCTCATCCTTGCTATATCATGAATTATATTGCAGCTAAGCCCGAGACCTCAGGGAAGGACAGGGGTAAAGGAAAGATGTAGGATAGTGGCAAGGAGCAGACTTTACTTTATGCCTAGTTTAAATTAGTATTATGTAATATGAATCCTAATGTTTATTTTAGGGTATGTTTGTAAGATTGTATTAAGGTTATAGAATCTTGGGACTAGTAACACCCTTTTGAATGAACGACGTACATTTATTATATTCCGCATTTTAGTTATCGTATGTTGTTTAGAGGTGGATGTTTATATTTTATCGTGATGACAGGGCCGGGGTCAGAGGACTCAGATCAGGGGTGTCACAAGTTGGTATCAGAGCTGTAGGTTATAAACGTTAGGAATGCAAAATCTAGGTTATAACCTTAGTAGAAAACTCAAGTAGAGTATGTAAGTGATGGGTTGAGGAAATCCATCAAGTTTTATTGTGATACTGAAGTTGTTTATTTAAATCAAAAATGATTAATAGACGTCTTAAACTTCTTAATGCTAGCATGGATAGCATATCACATAAAGCCTAATAGTTTACTTCCTTTCACTACTACATAACAGTAAATAGATAACGCGAAAAAAATATTGTGGTTTCGGTTAGAAAAACGTCGTGGTTAAGGGTGTCATCTATTTGACACCCTTACACAATGTTTTTAAAACGTTGTAGTTAAGCACATTACACAACGTTTTTAAAGAAAAAAACGTTGTAGATTTGTTTTTCATAAATTAGCAGATGCTTAAAAACGTTGTAGAATGTATGATTCCACAACTTTTTTTGGATAAAAACGTTGTAGTTTAATATATCAGACAATGTTTTTAACCAATTTATACAACATTTTTAAAATGTTGTAGATAAAGAAAAATAAAGGTTGTGATTCACCTATATTACCAATGCACCTGCAATATGCTAATGCCATGATATATAGCTAAAAGGCCTAAATTCTCATTTAAATTTAAAGCCAAAATGTATCAACCATTCAAAATACAACCCAATAATATCATTCGTTTACAGTTTTAAATTACTACATCCACAAAATATACCAAACTATCCATAAAATTAAGTTGTGCAGCACTACCTAAGTTGTGGTGCACTACCTAAGCTGTCGATCTTGGTCAAGAGCTCAGCAAACTTGACAACAATGTGAGAGGTGTGGCAATCAAGAACTGGGGCAAACCATAGGCTTCCATTCAGAGGTGAGCGATCGGAGTTTCTGCTGCAAATCCGCAGACACAGAGGCACACCGATCCAGGTGGTCACGCAAGATGGCAGAGCTCAATACCTCATCACTCAAGAATTTGATAAGGAAAATTCTCTGCTTCAAGGACAGAAGCACCTTAGTCATATATAAGCAAGGAACAAGTGTGGCAAATCAAATTCTGTGATAATTACAGATAGAACAGACAAAAAAAATTTCACAAGTTACTAAGGTACTACAGACATTTGCAACTGTAATAAAAATTTAACTATATAGGTTAGCAGTCACAATTGTTTACCCAAGCTCTACTCGGAAGCATACCAAATTTTATACCATGAAGAAAACAGCTCACTGCATATTGTAACCAAATCTCATCATTGGTTTCTTTGTAAGCCTGAAACATAGATACAGCACTAGACCAGATTAGATATTAAAATTCTAAAATTACAAGTAAATATATGGTTTCATAAGAAAATAGAAAATGAGTACCTTGTCACAATAATTTCCCTAGCTAATCCAGCCTTTAGGAAAGTTCTTAAAAAGGCTGATTGAGTTTGAATATGCAATATTGGCCCCTTCTGAATCATTAAGCTTCAACAAGGCATGAAGAAGAGTAATTTGAAAATCATTAAGGCAGTAGGTACTGTTTGTATAGCATTGATTTTCTATTGCTTCAGTTGGAAGATATTGAGCCAACACATTCCCTTTTATAATTTTATACATTCACACCCGTTGAGTATTCACACAAAAGCAGCCCAATGATTTTAGCATATAGCCGTTTGTTAATAGAGCAGGGATATCAATTAAGATATCAATTAAGATTGATATCCGCTTCAATTTAGACAAATAATTGATTTCCCATTCAAAAAAGTATCAATATCTATTTACCCACTAACAGGTACACTGATTTATCCCTGAACATATTTTACTCTTAACAAATATTATATGATTTCCCCAATCATGCGTTATATGTACATATAAACCACTAACACACGGTTTTCCATAACCGCAGTTTTAAAGAAAGACTTGACAATTAATTCTTAACTGATGTTATGGTAGAATCAAATAAGGGCCAATCGCGTTATCCTGCTGTCATCATTTTAGGTGACAGTAATAAATGGTTTTCTGAATTGTTTTCATAATGACCAGACAATTTATTCCCAAATTAAAGCTCAAATTAATTTGTTCCCAGATATACATCTTTCAGCTAATTATAATCACTTTGGATACATATATATATATATAGAGAGAGAGAGAGAGAAAGACTATTTAGCAGCTTTATTTAAGGGAACACTCTTCTGAATCATTGATTTTCAAACTACTCTTCTTCATACATCCCAGCTAAGAAGACTTTGACAAACTCATCCATGTTATATCAACAAGTAAGCATGTTGTACCTTTATTTACCACAATTACTCACTTTTTTGGCCTGATGACCTCACAAACTCTATATTGTTTGGAGTGCTTATATTAATTTACTGTGAGTATATTGCTATGTATGGGTGCAGCAAAGAGGAAAATGGATATGTACCTTACAGAAATTCCAAGCTGACACGCATACTACAAAACTCTCTAGGAGGTAATGCAAGAACTGCCATAATTTGCACTATGAGCCCTGCACACAGTCATGTTGAGCAGTCAAGAAATACCCTGCACACTGTGAATGGTGTGCAGCTGAACTAGTTTTACTATGGATACAAAGGACTACTAATACTACCATTTAAGAAAACCAACTTATTCTTTATAGTAGAGAGAAAATAAACACCAATATCATGTTACAAGTGCCATAAGTTATTATTAAAAAGATAAAGAAGCTAACACTCTTTTTATTTTTATTTTATTTTTTTACTATTAATTTCACAATTGCATTGGGGAGGGGAACCTAATAAGAAGAAATAAAGAACCAACTGATGGCTGAACGGGAAAAGGCATAACAACATTTCTTTTCTATCTACTAATGCAATTGTGAAACATAAAGCACTAATAAACAAGTGTAAACTCAAATCTAAAATATCTCGCAGCAATTGCAGCTCATATGATCAGCAACTAGAAAATTTAAAGAAAATAGGAAGATTGCCTTTCCAGTCCCAGAGGAATTATAATTTATCAAAACACTTGTAGGTCAACCAAATCCAGGAAAGGAACACAAGGACAAGTGAAAAAACAAGTACGAATATACACCATGGGATGTGGAATATTAAACTAATTCCAGAGAATTTTTACACAATATACTAGGGTCAACTTTGACAAAATCTACACCACTTGAACCAATAATTCTGGAAATCAATTTTCAATCATATAGCCATTTGAATCATTTCAAAGCTAATCACACAGTAAATATAATTAAAATACAATTAACCAAGACCAATAATTAGTAAAACAACAAAAATCATAATTAATAAGTGGTACGAAAAATCTCACAATAGATTTGACTACTATGGCTTCAGCTTCGTGATCGGCGGTGGCTGCGACCCTTCTAGCATCTCCGGAAGAGAAACGGTGGTAATCCTCGGGAGGAACAAATGGCGGCTTCATCGACGCGAACTGAAGATGGCGCTTTATCGACTGTGGGATCTGTCCACCGCCATTAGATGGCGGTTGATGAGGTGACGCTGCCTGGCAGTTTGAAGCTCGAGCTCCGAACATTGGATTGGAAACGACTGAATAACAAAATGATTAAATAGAAGTAAGAGTAAAATAGAGGTTATTAGTGTATATGTATTATGCGGGAGAGGGGGTTTGGATTTGGGGTTTTAAAGAGTGGGTGGGGATCTGTAGGGTGTTTTTTAGAGAGAGAGAGAAAGTGAGAGGTTAGGTCGGGGGAAGGATTTGGAGAGGAAATGGGGAAAGAGAGAGAGAGAGAGAGAGAGAGAGAGAGAGCAGCGGCGCACGACGGCCTTTTTTGATGGTTGTGGAGGTAGGGAGTGAGAGAGAAGAGAGGCTATAGGGTTTTGGGAAATCTATTCTTGCATTTTATTTTAATTCAGTTCGGCATTTTTTTTTCTTCCGTGTTTTTTAGATAGATAACCTTTTTTTAAAAAAACGTTATCTATTTAAAACCAAAAAATTGCCCTTATAAATATATAACGTTTTTTTATATGTATCTACAACGTTTTGCTAAAAAACGTTATAAAAAAAATACCACAACGTTTTTTATAAAAATGTCATCTTTTAAGTGTTGTCTTTTTATGGTTTTGTAGTAGTGTTTCCTCAGATCATTCCGCCTAGGAGAGTACCACAAAACTAGAGGGAGGAAGGATATGTTAACAATGGTGGAGGGGCAAATGTCGATACAAATGCAAAACTTCATTAACCTATTAACTGAGGCAATGCATAACAGACCCCCGCCAACAGCAGGGCAGCCAGGACAACACTTGACTAGCTTTAAGGACTTTAAATTGGTAGGACCACCGGAGTTCCAGGGAACCTTGGACCCAATTGAAGCCCAAACATGGATAGAAGAAATGGAGAAGGTGTTTGAGGTCACACGAGTGGCCGAAGCACAGAAAACTAGCTTTTCCACTTTCATGATGAAGGGCAAAGCTAACTATTGGTGGAAAGCCAATAAAGGCCGAGCAGACGAAGGAGTTATTCCTTGGGATAGATTTAAGGAGCTATTCCTCGAGAATTACTTCTCGGAGAATACGCAACAGGATATGGAAGTTAAGTTTCTAGAACTGAAGTAAGGTAGTATGTCTGTCGTAGAGTACGGGATAAGATTTAACGAGTTGGCCCGATTCGCTTCACATCAAGTTGGCACGGAGGCCAGGAAGGCAAGGAGGTTTAAATTAGGATTGAAACCATGGGTGCAGAAAGCAGTGGATGTATTAAAGATTAAGACTTACTCTGATCTATTGGAAAGGGCTATCATTGCCGAAGGAGGCAATGAAGCCATCGCTCGATTCAAATAAGAAAAGAAGACCGGTCAGGAAGGACAGAAAGGGGAAAGCAGCGTGGGAAGCAACCCCAATAAGCATAAATGGACGGAGAGCCAATCCTCTGGAGGTAATAAGTTCGGAGGGGAAGCCAACAAAAGTATGAAGTGCAACAACTGTAGGAGGAATCACTCGGGGGAGTACATGAAGAGAAAGAGTGTTTGTTATTGTTGCGAACGACCGGGGCACATGGCTCCTCAGTGTTCGAATAAGCAGAAGGGAGGATGTTTCTCGTGTGGAGCCATAGACCATCAAATTAAGGACTACCCGAAGAGAAAGGGCAATGCAGCTAGCGGCAACCGTAGCAATAACAACAATGGGTTGAACATTGGAGGCCCAGCCTGTCAAGCCAACAGACCAACGGCACTAACGTTTAACATGACCGTACAGGATGCGGTGGAGTCTAAGGACGTGGTGTTAGGTATCATTCTGATCAATGATATAGATGCATACGTGTTATTTGATTCGGGTGCTACTTGCTCTTTTATTTCCAAAGAGTTTGCTAAACGGTTAGACTTACCCCGTGAGAGATTAGAATACCCTATGAACGTAGAAGTAGCGAACAAGGAAATTATCCCCGTAGAATACATTCATAGGAATTGTTATACCGAATTGCGAGGATTTAAGCTCAAAGTGGATTTAATACCGATTCGTTTGGGGGAGTTCAATGTAATTTTGGAATGGATTGGTTATCGGTTCACGTAGCAGTTATAGACTGTAAGAAGAAGTGTGTACACCTTAAGACTCCGAATAAGTCAAAGGTGGTATTTTATAGTAGTAAATCTGTGACAACCCAAAAATTTATAAAATCTTGAATGATTAGAATAAAGGTTAAAGAATAAAACCTAGATAAGAATTTGAGGATTTATTTAAAATTTTCAAGTAAAACCTATATGGTTTGCTATTCGAAAGAGAATAGAGAAAATATGGGTTACAAAATTCCAAAACCCTAGAAATGAATTAATATGTACTTTAAGGAATATCAAGAATAAGGTATTACGATACATGTACATTCGATGTGAACTGAATAGTCTAAGAAATATTATATAAGTACATATGAAAATTTTATTAAAGAGATAAGATTTCACATGAAGAGATGTTATGAGATTAAACGAAGATGAGTATATGTATAGAAATATATATATATACGTAGTAAGGTGCTATAAATATTTTAGCAAAAGGAATGATGAATTAAGTTAATGATATAAGGATCAAGATAAAACTATGTTAGTAATTAACATAGCTTGAATGTGGGCCTTGATTGGCAAATAAAAAGATAAATAAGTTTAAAGTTGTTAGTTAATACGATTAGCAATAAGAAATGAGTAATTTAAAACTCAAAATTTGAGTTAGAGATAGAATTTTGAAGCATGGACTGCTCGGTTGCGTCCGGAACGTCAAGTTTAGTCAAAATAGACAGTAAACACAAAATGTGTAAATGTTGACTTTTGGTCAAAGTCAACGGTTGACTTTTTATGGAGAAAAGTCAAAATTAGTGTGAAAAGTGAAATATGTTATGTTTATGTGAATTATGTGTATGATTAAATAAATATACATTATATAATGTGAATACATTTATTTTGTATATAAAAGTGAATTAAGAATTAAGTTATGTAACCTAATATATATATTAGGTGTGTTAATTAAATAACCTAAGAGGTTATAATATGGGAGAATATTAGTATATAAATATATATACTAAATTAATAGATTTATTTTATATATCTCAAATAATTAATTTTATAACCAAGTCAAATTGAGTAATGAAATTAAAATGGCATAAGTAAGGAATTTATTTTCAAGTGTGAGAAATAAAAAAAAACCCTAATTAAATGATTAGGGTAAAATAGAATTAGAAGTATTGGACTTTAATGATATCATAGCCCAATAATTTAAATAGAGTCCAAGAGAATTAAATTTAATGGACTAAGGAGGTTTTATTATTTAAACAAGCCCAATTAATTAATTAAGCATGGGACTTGTAGATAAAGTGATTAAGGGCAATTAAATTATTTAATATAGCCAATATACTATGTATGAGACAAGTATTATATTGACCCAATTTAATTAGGGTTGAAAGCCCAAGTTGGTTGTTGTTAGTAAGTAAAACAAGTAAATTTGTTAGCTCAATGGAATTAACTAAGGGCCCAAATTAAGCTCACTTGTGGGAGGATGATAATATTAAAAATAATATTAAGTTAAGAGATATATTTTTTTATTATATCAAGTTATTAATTTTATAACTTAATTAAAACAAGTTTAATTGGGTTATAAAATTTAATGTGCTAAAGTGAGGATTTAAATTCTAAATATTTAGAATGGATACCCTAATTAAATATTTAGGGTGGGATAAGATGAAATGATTGGACTATGTAAATATTACATGGTCCAAAAGATTAATTGAAAGCCCAAAATATTAAGATAGTGGCCCAATTTTTTTTAAAAATCAATTAGTGATGAGGACATTTTTGGGCATTCAATAAAGCAATTAAATAATAATAAAAGATATGTGAGTGAGTCTAAGGCCACATGGCCGGTTATATTAGAGGTGGAAAAAGGAGGTGAAAAGATATTTGTAACATATCTTAGATCTTAGATCTTATTTCTCTCTCATCCCTTATTTCTCATTTTCCTTATTAGCTAACAAGCAAAAGAGAGAGAAAATCGTGAGAAAGAAAAGAAAGAAACGGGAAAGAGCAAAAGATAGAGAGAAACGTGAAAGGGAAACCGAAAGGGGGAGAGAGAGAAGAGGAGCGGCAAGCCATGGAAGAAGGAAGAAGGAAGAAGAAGAAAGGTATAAAAAAATTTCTTCCTAAGCTTTTCTTTCTTTCTTTATTTTTGTGATTTGAGAAAAAGGGGGTTTTTGATTTGGATGTTCAAACCCTTATAATCTATGTGTTTTTCATGGATTCAAGTATGGATCTACTCATTTTGGGTGTTGATTTTGTTGGAATCAAAAAGGAAAAGAAAAATAATTTTTCTAGTTTAGAAACCCAAAATTTCTATTTACTTTGAAAATCCACCGTTTTAAATCTATAACTCCTTTTTATGATCCGTCAAAGAGGGGTACTAGATATATGTGTCTACTAGTTAACCCAAGTGGTAGCACTCAAAAATGTTGAGTTTTCATGGTGTAGTGGCTGATTAAGCCAAAACAGACCCGATTTTGGAAAAGAAAATAGTACTGTTTTTGGGGCAGTCTGAAACGAGGGCATTTTCGTCCGCTTTTTGTACTTTAAAATTTCTGGAAAAATTTGGAGTGGTAATATCAGAAGTTATGCAGGTTGTGTAAAAAATTGAGAATTTTTGGCCATACGGTTTGAGAGTTATGGATTTTACGGTGAAAGACTATTTTTATGAAGTCACCCGAATAACTCTCTGTATATAAATCCAAAAATTACAAACTTTTTACTGGAAGTACATGTGTATAACAGGGTTATACTGTAAAAATTTTAGAATTTTTGGAGTTAATCTCAATTTATGAAAAATCGGAGAAGATTTGGCTATTATGGACTATTTAAATATAGTAAATCTATTTTAAAAATTCCGGAAAAAATATATGTTCAATATGAAACTATATTATGTCAAATCCTGGAAAAGAAATATTTTTGGATGTGATTTGGTATTTTTCATCTAAATGATGAGAAATGGATAAATGGATTTAATTAAAGATATGATGTCCAAAAATATGAAAAATGTGATTTATGACTTGAGACCCTTGAGCATGGTTTGTGCAAGTATTTGATGAAGTTTTAGGGTCGGGTGTGAGGTGTTATAAAGTTTATGGCATTTTAGAATGCTTAAACTAGTTATTTAATAAAAGGAAAATAATTGAAATAATTGTTTATGAATGTGATTAATGATTTAAATTATTTTTATAGGGCTAATAATATTGGATTAAGATATTATTAGTAGTATTTGACTGAAATGTTATTAAAAGGTTGATAACCTTAGCGTAAAATATTATTACATAAATAATAATATTTGGCGGGAGATTAAAATAAGAGATTTACGTTATTTTTCGATATGGTTGTTGAATTTGATATTCAATGAACTATGTTATGTTTATAATAGAGTAAAATGAGAATTCGGGGTGATGAATTTGATTTTGGGTTGCTGAAATTGAATTCAGTTTGCTAAACTGATTTTGGTCTGCTGAAATAGTAATTTCAGGATGCTGAAATGTAATTCGGTTTAATGAAATGATATTTCAGTTTTCTGAAAGGTTATCTAATTTACTAAGATAACACATAAAGGTAAAACTTATAAGTATAAGTTAAGACATGATGAAAAGATTATCAAAGCATAATGATAATACTAAGATTAAGATGTAATGTCTAATACTTAACTTTGTGATTGAAGGTTAGACAAGTTAATATAATATGATGAGATTATAAGTAAGTAAATGAATATGGTGGTAAGATTATCTAATATTTGATGATGTGATTAAGTGTTAGATAGTATTATGGAATAAGGTATGAGATACTAATTGAAAGATCAATCTTATATCTAATAGGTCTTTTCAATAAAGAGAATAAATTAAATTGCGTAGCGGTAATCGACTATGCAGGCAAGTTTCCTTAACTCAAACTCGAGTTATATTTCAAAGCATGTTAGTGAATGATTATTGATGATTATTCACGTCTAAACTGATTTTTGAATCGCACTTAGTGCATGTTGCATATGTTCATCAGGTATGAAAGGCTGATCACCTTCATTACCCTAAGGTTCAGATAAAGTTATTTCTAGTCCTTGTTGACTTTAAACGTTATTGATTCAGTCATTCAATTATTGACATCTTGATTCATGTTCCTTCACAATTATTAAATTGTTGAAAACTTGAAAGCTTATTATTCTTTTAATCATGATATATCTTTATTGAACTTAAACTTGCTGGGCAAAGTAGTTGCTCACCCTTGCTATATCATGATAATAAATTTCAGATAAAGGCGAAGGCTTGAAGAAGGACAAAGACAAAAGCAAAATACAGTAATAGATCGTTACAAGAATAACTATTTAGTTATCTTATTGTAAACCTTTGTAAATTTAAAGGTATGTATTCAGTTAAGGTTGATAAATATGGGAAAATGTTATAGAATTATGTAAAATAAACAATATATGTTTATTTGTTCCGCATTAGATGATAGAATACATATGATGATAAAGTATCGTAACGTACCAAGTCCGAGGTTATTGGGACCCGGATTTGGGGGCGTCACAAAATCGCTGAGACAATCTCATTGTCTGACGATGGTGCAAGCGTAGAGATTGCTTAGGGAGGGTTGTATAGGTTATTTGGCTCGTGTGGTTGATACTCGACGAGTCGAGGGTGAACCGAGTCAGATACCTATTGTAAGGGATTTCGTGGATGTCTTCCCAGACGAGATTCCGGGATTACCACCGAATAGAGAGATTGAGTTTGTTATTGATTTGGCACCAGGAACATCACCGGTATACAAAGCGCCATATCGTATGGCACCGGTAGAGATGAAAGAACTGATTGCTCAATTACAAGAGTTGTTAGACAAGGTATACATTCGACTGAGCGTATTACCGTGGGGAGCACCAGTCTTATTCGTAAAGAAGAAAGATGGGTCGCTAAGACTTTGTATTGACTATCGAGAGTTGAACAAGGTCACCATTAAGAACAAGTACCCATTGCCCAGGATAGACGATTTGTTTGATCAGTTGAAAGGGGAAAAGTACTTTCTAATGATTAAATTAAAGACCGGTTATCACCAACTGAAAGTGAGACCGGAGGACATTCCGAAGACAACATTCAAAACTCGGTATGGACACTTTGAGTTTCTGGTAATGTCATTTGGATTGATAAACGCGCCAGCAGCATTTATAGACTTGATGAACAGAGTGTTCAAATAGTATTTAGATAAGTTTGTTATCGTATTCATCGATGACATTCTAGTATATTCAGAGACGGAGGAAGAACACGCCGTGTGACGCCCCCAAAATTAGGTATACATCACCCATCTTGGGTCGTCAGATACATGGTACAGAATACAAATACAACTTACTAATACAACTGTCGTGTATAATACGATAAAACATAACTATGAGTTTGAATACAATTATTGTCTACTAGAGACTATACAAACTCAAAAGGAGTCCTTATTACAATTATTGTCACACTATTTAACAGAATAGTGAGGACTACTAATACTATCATCTAGTCCATCACTCCGTTCCCCGACTCGTCCCAGCTATATTCTCATTTCTTGAAGAGAACAGTGAAAGAAAGGGTGAGCTCAACTAGCCCAGTAAGAAATATTATGACTAAGATAATGCAGAATAAATTATCATTAGCCTTCAACAGTGTTAAACTGATAAAATATAACGAACATCAAGTTTAACTGCAGTGGAACAAGCAATCCATTAAAAGAGTCAAGTAGAAAATAAAATCTACTATCTTCTATGATTTAAAAGGTTTTTCAACACTGTTAACGCTGGGACTCAGCTTAATAAAATAATCCACATCATCGAATCACCCCTGAACTACGGCCAATGATATTCGTGTATTCATTAATGGTCATGATCATGCCAACAACTGTCCATCAATGCACTACGGGCCAATGAGGACTTTTACCACATCATTTGTAACATTACGGTCATGATTATACCGAATAATCCCTGGTCATAATTATACCAAGTCCATCTATGCACTACAGGCCATAAATGACTTTCAACATTTTATAAACATGAGGATGATGACAATGATATAAGAATTCAATAAAACAAGTTCAAGAATTAATTTATCCAAGAATTAACAACGTCCAAATTGTCAAACATGATACTGCTTTGTGGAGTAAAATTCAAGAATGCTTAGAAGAATATTTTCATGAAAAGATACTGGATGAAACGCAATTATCAAGGATATTCCACAAATTTCACGGAGTATAGAAGTCAAAACTTAACCAACTGAGTATAATAAAGAATGGAATAACAAAAGAAATCACCATGCATGCGATAGACCGCACAGACAGGTTATTCCAACAGAATAATAAATAATGGAACTAGGTCCGGCATAAAACGCACAGACAGGATATTCCAACAGAATAATAATAAAGACAGAACCAAGTCCGATGTAAAGCACACAGACAGGATGTTCCAACAGAATAATAATAAAGACGAAACTAGGTCCGGTGTAAAACACACAGACATGATGTTCCAACAGAATAATAATAAAGACGGAACCAGGTCCGGTGTAAAACACACAGACAGGATGTTCCAACAGAATAATAGAAGAATGTCACCAAGTATAGGGTAGACCGCGTATACAGGTTATTCCAACAGAATAATAAGAAATGTAATAACAACAGTTCTCTTCATGAATAAGAAAGAATAACACCCCTTACCATTTTAAAGAAGAACTGAAATAAAGAAGTAGTTAAGTAGCAGAATACTTTTCTTCTCTCTCTCTATAGTTTCTCTCTCTAGAGTTCATTGAATTCGCAAGAAATAATGAAGGAATGAGCTGCTATTTATAAAAAAATGGAATGCATAGTAACTAATTCATGAACGGTCCAGATTGATTACTTTAATCTGACGGTCCATATTTAAAGAAAAATCTTTTAAATAAAATATAATATATTCTATTTATAGAATAACTTTAATAAAGTATTTTGTTTTATATAAAAAGATGTTTCTGTTTAATTACGTTAATAATACGAATAAAACAAAACTTCATTATCGCTAAATAATTCATATTATTAACTGACAATAATTGAATCAAACTGAGTGACTTCTCACATAAGCATTAATAATCAATATCGTGTGCTACTATGCAACCATCCGTATTACTGTACTTTTACTACCGAGTAATTCAACAGTATCAATGGTAAAACTTCCGTCGTTATTTTTAATAAAATATTTTTGTCATTTTCTCAATCCACAATAATTCTGTTGTGAGGTCCACCAATGATTGTGTCGTTGTACAAATATTCCCTGTTAAAACGAATATTCCCTGACCAATCGAATATCATATAACAACTTGCGTACTTTGCAAACTTTATAAATATTACCCACAACTATAACATTATATCAAATTAACTCCATAATATTCAAAAATGATATTTATAAAAAATTCATCTTTATTTATAAAAGTTGGGATCATACAACCTCCCCTTCTTATGAAATTTCGCCCTCGAAATTAGGGTACGTACCTGGTATGTCGAAGAGGTAAGAATACCTTGACTTCATTTCAGATTCTAACTCCCAAGTCATTTCCTCAACATCGTGATTTTTCCACAAAACTTTGACTTGAGGTATAACCTTGGAGCGTAGAATATGTTCCTTCTTATCCAAGATTTGAACAGGAACTTCTTCATACGTCAAATCCTCCGCTATTTCGTTTGGTTCTAACTCAATAATGTGGTTCAGGTCTTCCACATATTTACGTAACATGGATATGTGAAAAATGTTATAAACACGAGACATACTTGGCGGTAAAGCGAGTCTATAAGCCACAGTTCCTACTCGATCGAGGATTAAAAATGGACCGATGAATCGAGGATTGAGCTTTCCTCTCTTTCTAAATCTCGTAACTCCTTACCATGGAGCAACACGTAAGAACACATGATCTCCTATATCAAATTCCACGTCCTTTCGATGAAGATCAGCATAACCCTTTTGTCGATCTTGTGAGGTTTTTATGTAACAACACGATATTTTCTATAAAAATTAAATCATAAATTTTGCGTATAAATTTTTTTATTATTATTTATTTAAGGATGAGGATTTGTTCAAGATAATGTGTATGTGTATTTATGTGGTAAACAAAAATATATTTATTACATAAATATTTACAAATAATTTTATTTTAGAATTATTGATTTTTATAAAGTATATTCCTATAATAATTAATTTATAGTAGAAATGCTTTATTAACTATTTTTCATGAAAATATAATCATATATTATTTATAGAATAAGTATAATAATTATTTTATTATATGAATTTTGGTACAAGTTATTAAGTTAATTATTTTACCTTAATTATTAAGGTTAAATATGAAGAATAAATTAGATATGGAATCCAAACCCTAATTATAGATTTTTATCAATGGATAAGAATAATAATATAATAATATTATATTTTGATTTTTCAGTACTGTAATTATGTACCGTATTTTTGTGGACTGGCAATGGTTGGTCAATTATGGGGTATTATGATAAAACCCTAATTTTTACTGACAAACACTAATTTCGAAGTCACATGAGACTTTAAAATCTGTTAAGTCAATATGTTATGTAATTCATGATAATTATGATTATTAATAATCAGGAGAAAACCCTAATTTCTTAAATTGGAAACCTTAAATCAATACTTAACTTATTGATAAATGGAAACCCTAATTTGGAACTCGATTATAAATTCGAGGTTGTTATGTAGCTGTGTTATTGTGTTTAAGGTTATGTATTATAGAATTAAATGTTAATTAGTGAAACCCTATTTAATATTTAGAAATCTTAATTTCGGGAAACCTTAATTCCTAAGTTAGTAAATCTAAATTCTAAATTAGAAACCCTAATTTGCTAAGATGAAACCCTAATTATTATTTTGGCACGCTTAATGATTATTAGTAAAATCAAAACCTAATTTTTAAGTCTATCTAATGAGGGAACTAAATTAATTAAGAAATCTTAATTTTATATAATTTAGAAACTAATTTTATTTTATTTTTAGTTTAATTTTAAACCCTAAATTTGTTAATTGTGAACCCTATTTGCTAATTAAGCAAGTTTAATGCTGATTAGTACACTTTAAACCCTAATGTTCATGTATGATGTAATTAGTAAACAAAATCTAATTAGGGATTTCTAAATTGTATTATTCGAAACAAATTTTCATTTTTGGAAGCTAAATTGTTATTTATTTTTTATAATTTTGGTAATCCTAGAATTTTAGCTCCTAAACCCTAAGAATGCTCCAAACCTTAAATCCATCCAAACCCTAAACCCTAAGGGTTTACAACTAATGGAAATTCTAGAAATAAAAAGGAAATGACAAGAATGCCCTTATGTACAATTTTTAAGCTTACTTGTAAATCTTGCCATATATTTGGTTGGTGAGCAACTACACCTACTCCATGTGCCTTAAATCACAACAATTCAGCCACATTGACAGCCAATGCATGCATCCAAGACATATATTTATAGTCCAAGAGAGAGAAATGTTCATCATTTTGCCTCATTTATTTACCTTGCTCATCCAAGACCCTCTCTCTCTCTAAAAGCTTCGAAATATGGTAGTATATGAGTCCCAAAACACAACCCCACGACCACCAACAACAAATCAAAAGCCCAATTCAAGAAATCCAAGCATAAAGGTATAAACCCTAACCAAGAAATTTGATCTTTGATTCCATGTTAGATGTTAGTTTTTGTATGTTAAACATGTTGTTTGGAGTCCATATAGTTGATCTGGGTTGGTAGTTGATGGATCAATAACATCAAAGTGCACGAATTTGAAAATTTTTGAAATCTGGAAAATATTATTTTTGGGTCTGACAGTCAAATGTCAGACCTCATAGATCTTTTGTTGTTACGTGTTGTTGTTGTTTCAATGTTGGATCTTGTTGTATGCTGTGAGATCTGTGTTCTAAAACTTTTAGTAGGACCAGATCATGCATAGGTTGTAAGATAATCGTGGTCAAAGTCAGTTGACCGACCACGAAAAATTGAAAATCTGGGCAGCCCAGATTTCCCATGTGGTTCTGACAAGATTTTTAAAGCTTCTGATCTCGCCTGTTTTTGATGTTTTGGCCCAGTTGTTGTTTTGTTGTTGTAGATTGATATGAAGACTACATATTAGAGTCTTAAGACGACCAATATACGTAATGGGATCCAAGTTATGGAAGGTCAAACATGGGTTGACCGTCTGTTTATGAACATTTCTGGGTTTTCCAGAAATGTTCAAGAACAGTTTCTGGTCACTACTTTGACCGACACATATATCTTTCTTATGTTAATGTTATGATGATAGGATATTATTTGGTTGTACTTTGACATCCGGACTACAAGTTAGAACCATTGAATTGCACAAACTAGACACATACTGAAAATTATAAAGCGTCAAAGTAGGACCCTTGAGATTCTGGGCAACCCAGAACCTCAAGAA
Organism: Panax notoginseng; assembly: GCA_016801055.1. Taxonomy (NCBI): domain Eukaryota; kingdom Viridiplantae; phylum Streptophyta; class Magnoliopsida; order Apiales; family Araliaceae; genus Panax; species Panax notoginseng. Next base: position 135,234,978 of record CM029015.1, read on the forward strand.
CTCGCCTGACACGATTTTTGAAGGCTCGGATCTCTTTTATTTCATGTTCTCTGTTCATGTTTGTGGTTGAAACTTGTAGTAATGCACGATTACTACAAGATCTGACCAAGCGTATGCCCAGAATCATCACATTTTAAAACCTATTGATGGTCAAACCGGGTAGCTTTGTAACTGACATGATTTTCTGGGTTTCCATCAAGAACACCAAGAACACCTATAGCGACGGTTCTGTCGCTATAGGGCCCTTTTAGCGACAGTTTATTTAAGAAATTAATATATTAATTAAATAAATAGAAATAAATGGTTTTTAATTATTAAAAATACAAAATAAATTATTAAAAATTATTTTAAATTCCGAAAATTAGTTTTTAATTATTTTTAATATATTTGATAAATATTTAATATTTTTGGAATATTAAAAATATTTAATTTATTTAATTATAATATTAAATAAATTATTTAAAAATGATTTTATTACATGAAAAATTATTTAAAATTATATTATTGTATAAGAAAATAATTTAAGTTATTTTTGATAACTTTCAATATTTTGTGATGAAATTTCATTAATTAATTAATATTAGTGGTAATTAAGTTATTTAATAAATTTATTAAATAAATTATGGAAAATAGAATTAATGATATAAAAATTATAGAAAAATGATTTAAAGGATATTTAAGTTATAAAAAATGACTTTTGATATTTTGTCATGAAAAATATTAATATTTTAATATTAAATGATATTAAATTTATTTAATACTTATATTAAATAAATTAGTTTAAAAATAATTTTAATATTAGAAAAATCATTTCAAATAAAAATAAATAGTTTAAAAATATTTTAAGTTATAAAATATAACTTTCAATATTTAAAGTTGAATTTCATTAATTAATTATTATTAATGATATTAAAGTTATTTAATAATTATATTAGAATAAATTAGTTTAAAAATAATTTTAATGTTAGAAAAATTATTTTTAAATGAAAATAAAGTGTTTAAAGATATTTTAAGTTATAAAATATAACTTTTAATATTTAAAGGATAATTTCATTAATAAATGATATTAATTTAATATTAAATGATATTAGATTTATTTAATAATTATATTAAATAAATAGTTTTAAAATGGTTTTATTGATTTAAAAATCATTTAAAAATGGTAAAACTGAATTAAAAATATTTCAAGTTATAATTAATGACTTTTAATATTTTAATAAATAGTTCATTAATACTTTAATATTAATAATAATTATTTAAAAATGATTTTGAATGTTTTAAAAATCATTTAAGGGTGATATTAATACTTTAAAAGTATTTTGAGTTATTATAAATAACTTTAACCTTTTGGCAATGGTTTCATTAATAGTTTAATATTAATTAAATATTAATGATAATAGAATTGGTTAGTATTTAAATCATTTAAATATGATTCCGAGGTTTGAAATTTATGATAAATTATAAAAAATGTTTAAAAATTATTATAAGTCATTTAAAAATAATATGACTGATACGTACAGATATTGAGTTACAGGACAGAGTCATAGACTCGGTAATTACCAGATAAAGCTGTCGGTACACCGACATGTTTCAAAAATTGATCTGGACTTAGATAATTTATTGAGATATGTGGTTATTTGTGATTCAATAGTTATTAAACATATGTGCCAATGTGATTAGGGTATGTGCTGACTGCAATAAATAGTATTATGTGTTATAGTATGTTATTCTAATCGAACGAATGATCTTATTAATGATAGGTCGTGAGATAAGCGATAAATCTAAATTACAAACTGTAAGCAGCGCTTCAGACAAGTATCTTACCTTTGCATTTTCTTTATGCAATGGACATGAGTAAGAATGTTTCTAAATTATATTATTACTGTACAGATTATGAGCCTTATATTATATAAGCTCATTGATTATCAACATGTTAGTATATGATAATTCAGATATATATATTTTGTTTGTTAATTTCTAGAAATGGTTAAACAAGTGTCCCCACTTGGATAATCATTGTATTTCATCACATGTTGATATACCTTTGTCAATTTCCCGTATACATAATTGTTGAATTATAGATTATTGTTGAACAAGATAAAACCTTTGATTTAGAACCCAGACAAGTATGAACATCCCTACATGGGAAAACTTTTATGTGCCCAAGGCGGAACAGAGTGAACGATCCTATCGTTCTTGTAATGTAGTATTGATCAATACAGGGCCCATGGGAAGTACAACCTAACGCCCGTAAGTTATGACGGTTTACAGATGAATTTCTGTTTAACCTATTCGAAAATGAAAATAATGTTCATGGCATGTCACCATAACCCCAGTTATAGTCATTACGTAGTTTCAAAAATTTGAAAGAGAGTTGTTATATTATTATTATCGGTTCAGAATACTTCACAACTATTGACTTGTTGTAGAAGAATAGTACAAAGAAAATATTTAAATTCTTTCAAATTATATATATATAATTGATATTACTTGCTGGGCACTCAAATGCTCATCCTTGCTTAATTTAAATATTTTCAGCTAAGTGTGAACGATCAGAGAACTCTGCTAAGAACAAGGAAAAGGGAAAGGTCGCTGAATGAATAAATGAACATTATCTTATGTAATAGTTTAATGTTGTTAAAACAAGTATGATATATATATTATCTATCATGGTTTGTAATGAATGTTTAAAGGTTACGTACTTGGGATTAGACTCTGATAAATATAAGTTAAGTTTGATATTTATATTATTGTTATTAGTATTATTCCGCTCATAGAAATGGTATCGTGATGAACCGAGTTTGGTTCAAGTACCTGAGTTCGGGGTCCTCACAAGTTGGTATCAGAGCTTAGGGGTTAAAAACCTTAGGTGGGCTAGACCTTAGGCTATAACCTTAGAAAAGAGGGAAATGTTAAAAATATAAATAACTCATATAGAGTTTAAAAAGAGATGAATTGGCTAAATTCATCGTCAAACTAAATAAAAGATAACTTGTATAAAACTCTTATTTGCTGTGTGTATATATTATATGCTAATTAGGATAATTTATGTGTATAGATATCAGTTATAAAAGGATTAGGATACCCTCAAATCGTAAAGAAGAAGTCAAACCCGTACCCCGAGCCAATATAAAAGTCAATAGCTGAAATAGAGGTTCACATTGAAAGCTACCTCAATGAGGTGGTTATTTTGGAAAGTATAGTACCGGACCCTGAAACGATAGTATGACTGATAGGTAAAGTATAGTTAAAAAATATGTGGTCAATGTCGAGTTCTTAAACTCATATGTTTGTGGTGAGTTCTTAAACTCATAATGTATGGTAAGTTGGACGGACTAGTTGTAGTTAGGTGTGAATGAATTATTGAGGATGATGGGACTATATAGAATACTAAGCAATTGATCCTTAGTGAAGGTCTAAGAAGATAAGTAGTATTACTATTATGTGAGTAGGTATGATTTTATGTTGTGTATATGATAGGTATGTTTGTATAAAGTAATATTTTTCAAATTTTGTATAAGTTATGGCAGCGATTCCTGACTCTTGAGTCACAAAAGGGATAGTGTATGATTAAAGCAATATGTGTTATGGTATGTCAAGTGATATGAGTATGAATCTATAATGGATTAATGAAATAAGTTGGTGTAAAGATAGTAATTAATTATATGAGCACTGGTTAATGCAGAAAACTAAAATTTCACAATCTAATATTTTGAGTACATGATTATTCGAATAGAAAGACTTGTGTTATATGTTAAGCGTATACGATAAGGCTTAGAACAAAGAATAAATTGTGAAAATACCGCCAAGGAGACGAAAACAAAGTACCCAGACAGAAGAACCTGTCAACAAAGTTGGAAGATAACTAAACTCAATATAGAATTTTGCGAATATGGACGATCAAGCTATGCAGAACGGAATACCAGTCGCCGAAAGATCAGCCAGATAATCGATCGACGAACGTCAAAGACTTCAAGGCCATCGTACTGCCAGGATTCGGAGGATCAACTGACCTGTAGTAACTTTTGTGATAGCTACGATAACGAAGGGGCAAAAGATAGTTTTGTCACCTAAACGATAAAAAGGAAAGGAGATAAAGGGCAAGTCTGCGTGATTTAAGTGTGGATCAATGGAGTATAAGGTGGAAGACCGTTCAAGAAGGAGAAGGCCGGAGGCAAGGAATGTGAATACGGGAAAAGGCAGCAGGACATTGGCGACAACGGGACCAACATCAACAATCAAACCAACGAAATCAACCGCAAGCGTCTTCAACATGACCGTTCAAGATATCATGGCAGCCGGGGATGCAACTCCAGGTATTATTCAAACCCATTTTATTTTCTTATATATTATTTTCTTATAAATATATAGTAAATTAGTTTATAAAGAAATTTTGAGGGAGAAATTTGAGTTCTTTTAGAAATCAAATTTCTGTTTAATCAGAAAGATAAGCTTTATGTGAATAAATAAAGATCAGTTCGATCAATTTTGATCGAGATCTACTCGTAATGATTGTGTATGATATGTACCCTGGCATGTATAGGTTTTTAAACAGTGATTCCGGGGACGGAATCTTTATAAGGGAGGGTGAATGTAACAACTCGATATTTTCTATAAAAATTAAATCATAAATTTTGCGTATAAATTTTTTATTTTTTTTATTTAAGGATGAGAATTTGTTCAAGATAATGTGTATGTGTATTTATGTGGTAAACAAAAATATATTTATTACATAAATATTTACAAATAATTTTATTTTAGAATTATTGATTTTTATAAAGTATATTCCTATAATAATTAATTTATAGTAGAAATGCTTTATTAACTATTTTTTATGAAAATATAATCATATATTATTTAAATAATATATGGGGTGATTTTTAGAATAAGTATAATAATTATTTTATTATATGAATTTTGGTACAAGTTATTAAGTTAATTATTTTACCTTAATTATTAAGGTTAAATATGAAGAATAAATCAGATATGGAATCCAAACCCTAATTATGGATTTTTATCAATAGATAAGAATAATAATATAATAATATTATATTTTGATTTTTCAGTGCTGTAATTATGTACCATATTTTTGTAGACTGACAATGGTTGGTCAATTATGGGGTATTATGATAAAACCCTAAATTTTACTGACAAACACTAATTTCGAAGTCCCATGAGACTTTAAAATCTGTTAAGTCAATATGATATGTAATTCATGATAATTATGATTATTAATAATCTGGAGAAAACCCTAATTTCTTAAATTGGAAACCTTAAATCAATACTTAACTTATTGATAAATGGAAACCCTAATTTGGAACTCGATTATAAATTCGAGGTTGTTATGTAGCTGTGTTATTGTGTTTAAGGTTATGTATTATAGAATTAAATGTTAATTAGCGAAACTCTAATTAATATTTAGAAATATTAATTTCGAGAAACCTTAATTCCTAAGTTAGTAAATCTAAATTCTAAATTAGAAACCCTAATTTGCTAAGATGAAACCCTAATTATTATTTTGGCACGCTTAATGATTATTAGTAAAATCAAAACCTAATTTTTAAGTCTATCTAATGAGGGAACTAAATTAATTAAGAAATCTTAATTTTATATAATTTAGAAACTAATTTTATTTTTTTTAGTTTAATTATAAACCCTAAATTTGTTAATTGTGAACCCTATTTGCTAATTAAGCAAGTTTAATGCTGATTAGTACACTTTAAACCCTAATGTTCATGTATGATGTAATTAGTAAACAAAATCTAATTAGGGATTTCTAAATTGTATTATTGGAAACAAACTTTCATTTTTGGAAGCTAAATTGTTATTTATTTTTCCTAATTTTGGTAATCCTAGAATTTTAGCTCCTAAACCCTAAGAATGCTCCAAACCCTAAATCCACCCAAATCCTAAACCCTAAGGGTTTGCAACTAATGGAAATTCTAGAAATAAAAAGAAAATGACAAGAATGCCCTTATGTACAATTTTTAAGCTTACTTGTAAATCTTGCCATATATTTGGCTGGTGAGCAACTACACCTACTCCATGTGCCTTAAATCATAACAATTCAGCCACATTGACAGCCAATGCATGCATCTAAGACATATATTTATAGTCCAAGAGAGAGAAATGTTCATCATTTTGCCTCATTTATTTACCTTGCTCATCCAAGACCCTCTCTCTCTAAAAGCTTCGAAATATGGCAGTATATGAGTCCTAAAACACAGCCCCGCGATCACCAACAACAAATCAAAAGCCCAATTCTAGAAATCAAAGCATAAAGGTATAAACCCTAACCAAGAAATTTGATCTTTGATTCCATGTTAGATGTTAGTTTTTGTATGTTAAACATGTTGTTTGGAGTCCATATAGTTGATCTGGGTTGGTAGTTAATTGGATCAATAACATCAAAGTGCACGAATTTGAAAATTTTTGAAATCTGGAAAATATTATTTTTGGGTCTGACAGTCAAATGTCAGACCTCATAGATCTTTTGTTGTTACGTGTTTTTGTTGTTTCAATGTTGGATCTTGTTGTATGCTGTGAGATCTGTGTTCTAAAACTTTTAGTAAGACCAGATCATGCATAGGTTGTAAGATAATCGTGGTCAAAGTCAGTTGACCGACCACGAAAAATTGAAAATCTGGGCAGCCCAGATTTCCCATGTGGTTCTGACAAGATTTTTAAAGCTTCTGATCTCCCCGGTTTTTGATGTTTTGGCCCAGTTGTTGTTTTGTTGTTGTAGATTGATATGAAGACTACATATTAGAGTCTTAAGACGACCAAGATACGCAATGGGATCCAAGTTATGGAAGGTCAAACATGGGTTGACCGTCTGTTTATGAACATTTCTGGGTTTTCCAGAAATGTTCAAGAATAGTTTCTGGTCACTACTTTGACCGACACATATATCTTTCTTATGTTAATGTTATGATGATAGGATATTATTTGGTTGTACTTTGACATCCGGACTACAAGTTAGAACCACTGAATTTCACAAACTAGACACATACTGAAAATTATAAAGCGTCAAAGTAGGACCCTTGAGATTCTGGGCAACCCAGAACCTCAAGAACTCGCCTGACACGATTTTTGAAGGCTCGGATCTCTTTTATTTCATGTTCTCTGTTCATGTTTGTGGTTGAAACTTGTAGTAATGCACGATTACTACAAGATCTGACCAAGCGTATTCCCAGAATCATCACATTTTAAAACCTATTGATGGTCAAACCAGGTAGCTTTGTACCTGACATGATTTTCTGGGTTTCCATGAAAAACACCAAGAACACCTATAGCGACGGTTCTGTCGCTATAGGGCCCTTTTAGCGACAGTTTATTTAAGAAATTAATATATTAATTAAATAAATAAAAATAAATAGTTTTTAATTATTAAAAATACAAAATAAATTATTAAAAATTATTTTAAATTCCGAAAATTAGTTTTTAATTATTTTAATATATTTCATAAATATTTAATATTTTTGGAATATTAAAAATATTTAAGTTATTTAATTATAATATTAAATAAATTATTTAAAAATAATTTTATTACATGAAAAATTATTTAAAATTATATTATTGTATAAAAAAATAATTTAAATTATTTTTGATAACTTTCAATATTTTGTGATGAAATTTCATTAATTAATTAATATTAGTGGTAATTAAGTTATTTAATAAATGTATTAAATAAATTATAGAAAATAGAATTAATGATATAAAAATAATAGAAAAATGATTTAAAGGATATTTAAGTTATAAAAAATGACTTTTGATATTTTGTCATGAAAAATATTAATATTTTAATATTAAATGATATTAAATTTATTTAATACTTATATTAAATAAATTAGTTTTAAAATGATTTTAATATTAGAAAAATCATTTCAAATGAAAATAAATAGTTTAAAAATATTTTACGTTATAAAATATAACTTTCAATATGTAAAGTTGAATTTCATTAATTAATTATTATTAATGATATTAAAGTTATTTAATAATTATATTAGAATAAATTAGTTTAAAAATTATTTTAATGTTAGAAAAATAATTTTTAAATGAAAATAAAGTGTTTTAAAGATATTTTAAGTTATAAAATATAACTTTTAATATTTAAAGGATAATTTCATTAATAAATGATATTAATTTAATATTAAATGATATTAGATTTATTTAATAATTATATTAAATAAATAGTTTTAAAATGGTTTTATTGATTTAAAAATGGTAGAACTGAATTAAAAATATTTCAAGTTATAATTAATAACTTTTAATATTTTAATAAATAGTTCATTAATACTTTAATATTAATGATAATTATTTAAAAATGATTTTGAATGTTTTAAAAATTATTTAAGGGTGATATTAATACTTTAAAAGTATTTTGAGTTATTATAAATAACTTTAACCTTTTGGCAATGGTTTCATTAATAGTTTAATATTAATTAAATATTAATGATAATAGAATTGATTAGTATTTAAATCATTTAAATATGATTCCGAGGTTTGAAATTTATGATAAATTATAAAAAATGTTTAAAAATTATTATAAGTCATTTAAAAATAATATGACTGATATGTACGGATGTTGAGTTACAGGACAGAGTCTTAGACTCGGTAATTACCAGATAAAGCTGTCGGTACACCGACATGTTTCAGAAATTGATCTGGACTTAGATAATTTATTGAGATATGTGGTTATTTGTGATTCAATGGTTATTAAACATATGTGCCAATGTGATTAGGGTATGTGCTGACTGCAATAAGTAGTGTTATGTGTTATAGTATGTTATTCTAATCGAACGAACGATCTTATTAATGATAGGTCGTGAGATAAGCGATAAATCTAAATTACAAACTGTAAGCAGCGCTTCAGGCAAGTATCTTACCTTTGCATTTTCTTTATGCAATGGACATGAGTAAGAATGTTTCTAAATTATATTATTACTGTACAGATTATGAGCCTTATATTATATAAGCTCATTGATTATCAACATGTTAGTATATGATAATTCAGATATATATATTTTGTTTGTTAATTTCTAGAAATGGTTAAACAAGTGTCCCCACTTGGATAATCATTGTATTTCATCACATGTTGATATACCTTTGTCAATTTCCCGTATACATAATTGTTGAATTATAGATTATTGTTGAACAAGATAAAACCTTTGATTTAGAACCCAGACAAGTATGAACATCCCTACATGGGAAAACTTTTATGTGCCCAAGGCGGAACAGAGTGAACGATCCTATCGTTCTTGTAATGTAGTATTGATCAATACAGGGCCCATGGGAAGTACAACCTAACGCCCGTAAGTTATGACGGTTTACAGATGAATTTCTGTTTAACCTATTCGAAAATGAAAATAATGTTCATGGCATGTCACCATAACCCCAGTTATAGTCATTACGTAGTTTCAAAAATTTGAAAGAGAGTTGTTATATTATTATTATCGGTTCAGAATACTTCACAACTATTGACTTGTTGTAGAAGAATAGTACAAAGAAAACATTTAAATTCTTTCAAATTATATATATATAATTGATATTACTTGCTGGGCACTCAAATGCTCATCCTTGCTTAATTTAAATATTTTCAGCTAAGTGTGAACGATCAGAGAACTCTGCTAAGAACAAGGAAAAGGGAAAGGTCGCTGAATGAATAAATGAACATTATCTTATGTAATAGTTTAATGTTGTTAAAACAAGTATGATATATATATTATCTATCATGGTTTGTAATGAATGTTTAAAGGTTACGTACTTGGGATTAGACTCTGATAAATATAAGTTAAGTTTGATATTTATATTATTGTTATTAGTATTATTTCGCTCATAGAAATGGTATCGTGATGAACTGAGTTCGGGTTTCAAGTACCTGAGTTCGGGGTCCTCACATTTTATACGTTGTCGGATTGTTTAAATCTTTTCTGTAGTCATACGTACCAACTCCGGTCCCAACAACATTGCTTCACCCACCTCATCCCAGCATACTGGAGAATGACACTTTCTTCCATACAACGCTTCGAATGGAGCCATGTCAATACTTGCTTGATAACTGTTGTTGTAGGAAAACTCCACCAATGAAATGAACTTGTCCCAACTTCCCTTGAAGTCAAGGACACAGAGTCTTAATAAATCTTCCAGAGTTTGAATAGTCCTCTCTGATTGTTCGTCCGTCTGAGGATGATATGCCGAACTAAATCATAAATCCGTGCCCATAGCTTTTTGTAAGCTAACCCAAAATCGTGAAGTGAATATTGGGTCTCGGTCAGAAACTATGGATACTGGCATACTATGCAGTCTTACAATCTCGTTTATGTACATACGAACAAGACGTTCAAGTGTATAAGTTTCTCGTATCGGTAAGAAATGAGCAGACTTGGTCAATCTATCAACAATGACCCAAATCGCATCAATACCTTGAGAAACCTTAGGAAGACCGGTAACGAAATCTATGGTAATGTGCTCCCACTTCCATTTTGGAATTTCAAGTGGTTGTAATAGACCTTTTGGTACTTGATGCTCCGCCTTGACTCGTTGACAAGTTAGACACCTTGAGATAAACAGCGCTATCTCTCTCTTCATATTGCTCCACCAAAATGTATGACGAAGGTCATGATACATTTTGGTACTTCCAGGATGGATTGCAAACGGTGTGTTGTGCGCCTCATTCATGATTTCATACTTTAAATCAGGGTCGTTAGGAACACAAAGTCTGGAGTTGACTCGAAGTATTCCTTCTTCATCGATTCTTGCTTCCGGCATAGCACCTTCTTGCACTTTCTTCCTCATACGCATCAGCTCCAGGTCTGTAGCTTGAGCAGCTTTAACTTTATCGATTAAAGTCGGTTCTACTCGTATATTCGCCATCATCATATGGGTCCCTGGAGTCTTTAACTCTATCTCCATCCTTTGCAAGTCACACAAAATTGGCCTTTGTGTTGACAATATCGCACTCGTACTTGCATATAAACTTCTACTCAATGTGTCAGCTACCACGCTCGCTTTTCCAGGATGGTATTGAATGGTATGATCATAATCTTTCAACAGTTCAAGCCAACGTCGTTTTCGCATGTTGAGTTCCTTTTGAGTGAAAAAATATTTGAGGCTTTTATGATCCGTAAAGATCTCCACCTTCTCCCCATACAAGTAATGCTTCCAAATTTTAAGTGCAAAGACAACAGCTGCCAACTCTAGATCGTGAGTAGGATAATTCCTCTCATATTCCTTGAGTTGTCTTGATGCATAGGCTATGACTTTTCCATGTTGCATGAGAACGCATCCCAACCCTTTGCTCGAAGCACCACTGTAGATGACAAATCCCTCCGAGCCAGATGGTATTGTTAGAACAGGTGCTGAAATGAGTCTCCTCTTGAGTTCTTGAAAACTCTTATCACATTCTTCGCTCCAACCAAACTTTGTATCTTTTCGAGTCAGCTGAGTTAGTGGAGTAGCAATTCGAGAAAATCCTTCCACGAATCTCCGATAATAACCAGCTAAACTGAGAAATCTACGTACTTCGGTTACTGATTTAGGTTTCTCCCAGCTTTGAATAGCTTCAATCTTTGCCGGGTTAACATATATTCCACGACTTGATACTACGTGCCCAAGGAATGCTACCTCCTCCAGCCAGAACTCGCATTTCTTTAACTTGGCATAAAGCTTATATTCACGAAGCTTTTGGAGTACCAGCCTCAAGTGTTGCTCATGATCTTCACGACTTTTGGAATAAATAAGGATGTCATCAATAAAGACGACCATAAAGTGATCTAAATATTCCTTGAATACCCGGTTCATCATATCCATGGAGGCAGCAGGAGCATTAGTCAATCCAAAGGACATGACTAGGAATTCATAATGTCTGTACCGAGTTCTAAAAGTCATCTTTGGAATATCCTCAGTTCTAACCTTCAGCTGATGCTATTCAGAACGAAAATCGATCTTTGAAAAGAATTGTGCTCCTTGCAACTGGTCAAACAGGTCATCAATATGTGGCAATGGGTACCTATTTTTGATGGTGGCATGATTCAACTCCCGATAATCAATACAAAGTCGCATACTTTCATCTTTCTTCTTCACGAATAGAACAGGAGCACCCCAAGGAGAAGTACTAGGACGAATAAAGCAAATGTCTAACAATTCCTGCAGTTGGATCTTTTAACTCATGAAGTTCAATAGGAGCCATTCAATATGGGGCTTTGGAAATGGGTTTTGTACCGGGTTCAAGGTCGATACAAAATTTAATTTCACGCTTTGGGGGTAGGCCAGGAAGTTCTTCAGGGAATACGTCAGGAAATTTATTAACAATAGAAATATCATTCAAAACTGACATATTTTTGTTTAGATCCGTGACATTAGCTAAGAAAGCTTGACATTCATTTTTCAATAAACGAATAGCTTTATGGCTTGAGATGACAGCGATTGATTTTAATGGTTTAGTTGCTTGAATTCGCATAATAGGTCGATTAGGAATATGAAAGCTAACAACCTTACGAAGACAATCAATTTTTGAATGATGAGTAGTTAACCAATCAATCCCTAGAATCACGTCAAATGCAAGTATTTTTAATGAAATCAGATCGACAGGTAATGTGTGGGTACCAACTTGAACCAAACAAGAATTATAAATCATGGATGTAATGAAGGTTTCTCCCAATGGAGTTTGAACAGATAAGTCAAAGTCTAATTTCTCTATAGTCAAATTTAATCGATGAGCACAAGTAGGAGAAATAAAAGAATGGGTAGAACCGGTATCAAATAAAGTATAGAATTCGTTAGAGTTTATGATAAGCTTACCCGTGATGACCTCATTCGGGTTCCTTACTTTCTGGGAGGTTACAACAAATGCTCTCCCTTGCACTACCGGTTTTGACTTTTCTTGGACGGCCTTTGGTGCCTCCATCCTGGCTGAACTTGTTTTTGGTAAACAACAAAATCGAGCTAAATGACCTTCTCTTCCACAATTATAACATGCTTTAGATGGCATCACGCAGTTTGGACTGATGTGCCCCTCCCCTCCGTATTTGAAATATATGATAAGTGGTCGTTCTCCTTCCTTAACAACGGGTGTTGGTGCTGACGTCTGTCCATCATTGTTGAATCTCCTCTTCTTGAAATGATCATTCTTATTATTTTGGCCCTGATTACCACTGAAGTGGTTACCATTTCTGGCCTGTTGATTCCCACCACTCTTGTTGTCACCGCTTCGATGACTGCTCTCACTAGTATTATCATTTTGCCGACTGCTCTCTTTTGGTTGCGTTGACTCGTTATCGCGCTCCACTAACCGAGCCCTATTCACAACATCTTAATACAAACACAGTTTATGAGAAATAAGATGTTGACGTATCTCAGGTTTCAAACTTCGCAAAAACATTCGCGTCATTCGCTCTTCATTATCCACCAAGTGGGACGCAAACCGGGACAACTCAGCAAATTTAGCCTCATACTGCGACACGGTCATATTATTCTGCTCCAATTTGATGAACTCCACCTCCTTCATGTGTCGAACACTTTCGGGAAAGTATTTGTCATTGAACAGCTCTTGGAACTTCTCCCAAGACATCTTCAGTGCGGCAGGTTGAGTACACTTAATCGATTCCCCCCAGTAATCTGCCCCTCCTCGCAACATAAAGGCGGCAAAGGGAACCTTTTGCTCCTCAGAGCATCCCAAGACATCAAATATATTGGTGATCTGCTTTATTCATGTTTTCGTTATAAGTGGTTTTGGCTCTCCTTTAAACTCCGGTGGTCCCAGCTCCTTGAACTGTTTAGCGGTGACCGTCCGAGAGTTTTTAGTGTTTCCACCTACATTTTGAACAGGAGCCGCTCTCGCCTGCTGTTGTATGAACTGCATAAAGCTTCTGAACATTCCATCATTCATCATTTGGTCAGTATTGTTGTTTGCATGAGGATTGTCGCCTTCCTGATACACATTATCCCGATTATTGATATGTGGTGAATCAACAGTCGCATGTGCTCCATTGCTATTCTCAACATTCTCGGATGCCATTTTCAGATACTGCCACAGAACAAAAGTTAATTGATATGTCATATATTATCCTTATATTCTGACCGACCAATTAAATATCATGCAAATAAACTTAGGCAGGTCATACTAGCGAAAGAATTCCCCGTCTTTCCCCTCCTAGTTCTATTCTCACATCTTAGCCAGGGGTCATATCCCTAAGCTTTGATACCAACTGTGACGCCCCCAAAATTAGGTATACATCACCCATCTTGGGTCGTCAGATACATAGTATAGAATACAAATATAACTTACTAATACAACTGTCGTGTACAATATGACAAAACATAACTGTGAGTTTGAATACAATTATTGTCTACTAGAGACTATACAAACTCAAAAGGAGTCCTCATTACAATTATTGTCACACTATTTAACAGAATAGTGAGGACTACTAATTCTATCATCTGGTCCATCACTCCGTTCCCCGACTTGTCCCAGCTATATTCTCATTTCCTGAAGAGAACAGTGAAAGAAAGGGTGAGCTTAACTAGCCCAGTAAGAAATATTATGATTAAGATAATGCAGAATAAATTATCATTAGCCTTCAACAGTGTTAAACTGATAAAATATAACGAACATCAAGTTTAACTGCAGTGGAACAAGCAATCCATTAAAAAAGTCAAGTAGAAAATAAAATCTATTATCTTCTATAATTTAAAAGGTTTTTCAACACTGTTATCGCTGTGACTCAGCTTAATAAAATAATCCACATCATCGAATCACCCCTGAACTACGGCCAAGGATATTCGTGTATTCATTAATGGTCATGATCATGCCAACAACTGTCCATCAATGCACTACGGGCCAATGAGGACTTTTACCACATCATTTGTAACATTACGGTCATGATTATACCGAATAATCCCTGGTCATAATTATACCAAGTCCATCTATGCACTACAGGCCACAAATGACTTTCAACATTTTATAAACATGAGGATGATGACAATGATATAAGAATTCAATAAAAACAAGTTCAAGAATTAATTTATCCAAGAATTAACAACGTCCAAATTGTCAACATGATACTGCTTTGTGGAGTAAAATTCAAGAATGCTTAGAAGAATATTTTCATGAAAAGATACTAGATGAAACGCAATTATCAAGGATATTCCACAAATTTCATGGAGTATAGAAGTCAAAACTTAACCAACTGAGTATAATAAAGAATGGAATAACAAAAGAAATCACCATGCATGTGATAGACGGCACAGACAGGTTATTCCAACAGAATAATAAATAATGGAACCAGGTCCGGCGTACAACGTACAGACAGGATATTCCAACAGAATAATAATAAAGACGGAACCAGGTCCGGTGTAAAATACACAGACAGGATGTTCCAACAGAATAATAATAAAAACGAAACTAGGTCCGGTGTAAAACACACAGACAGGATGTTCCAACAGAATAATAATAAAGACGGAACCAGGTCCGGTGTAAAACACATAGACATGATGTTCCAACAGAATAATTGAAGAATGTCACCAAGTATAGGGTAGACCGCGTATACAGGTTATTCCAACAGAATAAAAAGAAATGGAATAACAACAGTTCTCTTTATGAATAAGAAAGAATAACACCCCTTACCATTTTAAAGAAGAACTGAAATAAGGAAGTAGTTGAGTAGCAGAATACTTTTCTTCTCTCTCTCTATAGTTTCTCTCTATAGTTTCTCTCTCTAGAGTTCAGTGAATTCGTAAGAAATAATGAAGGAATGAGCTGCTATTTATAGAAAAATAGAATGCATAGTAACTAATCCATGAACGGTCCAGATTGATTACTTTAATCTGACGGTCCATATTTAAAGAAAAATCTTTTAAATAAAATATAATATATTCTATTTATAGAATAACTTTAATAAAGTATTCTGTTTTGTATAAAAAGATGTTTCTATTTTATTACGTTAATAATACGAATAAAACAAAACTTCATTATCGCTAAATAATTCATATTATTAACTGACAATAATTAAATCAAACTGAGTGACTTCTCACATAAGCATTAATAATCAATATCGTGTGCTACTATACAACCACACGTATTACTGTACTTTTACTACCGAGTAGTTCAACAGTATTAATGGTAAAACTTCTGCCGTTATTTTTAATAAAATATTTTTGTCGTTTTCTCAATCTGGCAATAATTCTGTTGTGGGGTCCACCAATGATTGTGTCGTTGTACGAATATTTCCTGTTAAAACGAATATTCCCCGACCAATCTAATATTATATAACAACTTACGTACTTTGCAAAATTTATAAATATTACCCACAACTATAACATTATATCAAATTAACTCCATAATATTCAAAAATGATATTTATAGAAAATTTATCTTTATTTATAAAAGTTGGGGTCTTACACGCCGAGCATCTTCGGATAGTGTTGGACACATTAAGGAGGGAGAAGCTATATGCAAAATTCTCCAAGTGTGAGTTTTGGTTGCAGAGAGTGCAGTTTTTGGGGCACATTATCGACAAGGATGGTGTTTCGGTGGATCCAGTAATGGTAGAAGCGGCTATCAATTGGGAGCAGCCGAAGACGCCGACAGAAATAAGAAGTTTCTTAGGATTGGCGGGATACTATCGAAGATTTATTTGGAATTTTTTGAAATTAGCATCGTCGTTGACCAATCTTACCAGAAAGATAATTAAGTTTGTTTAGATGGAGAAGTGTGAAGAAAGTTTCATAAAATTGAAGAAGAGGCTTAGTCAAGCACCTATGTTTGCCTTACCGGACAACACGGGAGGGTTTATAGTGTATAGTGATGCATCACACAAGGGTCTTGGCTGTGTACTGATGCAACACGGCAGGGTCATTGCGTACGCTTCACGTCAGCTGAAAGATTATGAGAATGGATATCTGACTCATAACCTGGAGTTAGCAGCGGTAGTTTTTGCCTTGAAGATTTGGAGGCATTATTTGTATGGCGAGAAGTGTGAGATATATATAGATCATAAGAGTATGAAGTATATCTTCACACAGAAAGAGTTAAATATGAGGCAACGCCGATGGTTAGAATTGATCAAAGATTATGATTGCGAGATTCTGTACCATCCTGGCAAAGTAAATGTAGTGGCAGATGCCTTGAGCATAAAAGGCAGAGAGAAGTTATTGAAGTTAAACATTCAAGAAGAATTGGTGAAAGATTTCGAACGACTAGACTTGGAGATTAAGTATCCGATGGAGACCAACGAACAATTATTTACAGTGACAACGAGCCCAACTATATTGGATAAGGTTAAAGAGGCACAAGAGAAGGACGAAGATTGCAATAACATCAAGAAGTGATTGACTGAAGGTGATGAATTGAAATTTAAGATTGATAGCACTGGACTGCTAAGATTTAAAGGACGAATTTGGGTACCGTTAGTACCAAAACTGAGAGAAGAGATCTTGTAAGAAGCGCACAGTACTAGATATTCGATACACCCAGGAAGCACAAAGATGTACCAAGTTTATTGTCACCACTTCTGGTGGCCAAACATGAAGAGAGAGGTTACGGAATGCGTAAGTAGATGTCTAACTTGTCAGAGAGACAAGGCAGAGCACCAACGACCAAGCGGGTTATTATAACCATTAGAGATTCCGGAATGGAAATGGGAGCACATCACAATGAACTTTGTGGTGGGACTTCAGGCAACGCAGAAAGGGCACGATGCCATATGGGTAATTATAGACCGTCTTACTAAGTCATCTCACTTTTGGCTGATTAAGCTAGATTAAGTATAGTTTGGACCAATTAGCCAAATTATATGTCAAGGAAATTATCGCGAGGCATGGGGTGTCGGTATATATTGTATCATATAGAGATCTACGATTCACGTCAAACTTCTGGGAGAGTTTTCAAGAAAGAATGGGGACACAACTACGAATGAGTACCACATATCATCCGCAGACCGATGGGCAAAGCGAGAGGACAATTCAAACACTTAAAGATATGCTCCAAGCTTGTGTGATGGACTTCAAGGGTAGTTGGGAGGATCACCTTCCATTAATAGAATTCGCGTATAACAATAGTTATCACGCTAGTATTGGAATGCCGCCATACAAAGCACTGTATGGGAGGAAATGTAGAACGCCCTTGTGCTGGGATGAAGTTGGAGAACGACGACTGTTGGGACCAGAGTTGGTACAACAAAAGATAGAAATCATCAAGGTGATAAGAGCCCGACTAGTAGCAGCTCAAGATTGCCAGAAGAAGTATGCGGACTTACATTGCAAGAAGAAAGATTTTGAATTAAAAAGCTATGCATTTTTGAAAGTATCTCCCAAAAAGGGAAGATTCGTTTCGGAAAGAAGGGCAAGTTGAGCCCTAGGTTCATAGGACCGTTCGAGATTTTGAGGCGAGTCGGTGAAGTGGCATACGAGGTAGCGTTACCTCCTGAACTTGAGCACATTCACAACATGTTACATGTGTCAGTCTTGCGGCCGTATAAACCAGACTACAAGCAAGTTATCTCCTATGAACCAATCCAAGTCGAGAAAGACTTATTTTATAAGGAAGTTCCTGTCCAGATATTAGATAGGAAGGAACAGAAGCTGAGGAATAAAATCATCCATTCCGTTAAGATTCTCTAGAGGAATCACGCAGTCGAAGAAGCTACGTGGGAACTAGAAGGGAAAATAAGAGCGAATTATCCGTTTTTATTTGAGTAACCGTATTTTTACAATTGCAAGGACGAAATTTTTATAGGGGGGGATGTAATGACCGTGAATTTTAAAACTCCTTATTAATTAAATCTGTGATTTAATTTTAATAAGTTAGTTTTGTGAGTCTATGTAAACCTTATGTGGTTATGTGAATTTATGAAATGATTAAAGGGAGTCACTAATAGTTTATTTAAATTAAGGGACTAACCTTAGGAGGTTGATATCAAAGAATTGATAAGATTCTTAGTGATTAAATATTCAATCCATTTGAATATAGTGATAAATAATGAACATATTGATTCATTTCAAATATGGGTATATCACCACTATAGAAGTTAAATTATATCATATAAGACTTGCGTGGTGTTAGAAATTGGAAATGGCTTGAAGCTAACCTATTTTGGTACTGCCAGGGACCGGCGCCACTGCGCCTTCCCAGCAGTACAAAATGGTGCAGCTGCACCAGTGTCCAATCTGAGAAAAGTTAGTTTCTACTGTAGAAAATGAAATGGAACATTAATGTAAGGTGTGACAAGCATAAAATCATATGATAAGAATATATTCTAATGATATGGAGTATCAAGTAGTGCAATAAAATCATAAGTGATTTTTAAACAGAAATAATTAAATATATGTGTATTCCAGAAATTGGGAAAGAAATTATGTGTGTACACCTGATAGATAATATTAAATAATGTGATAATATGGTTATGTGAATAGAAAAATATAATTATGGAGATACCCGGACAATAATAACTAACAGTGTTATTTTATTGCGTGTATTTAATGTACATGGATTATATAATGTGAGTATTTAGGTAATCCCTAGTTTTCCTAATATGATAACAATTGTACATTAAAATTTCATT
The DNA here is from genome assembly GCA_016801055.1 of Panax notoginseng. Lineage (NCBI taxonomy): Eukaryota > Viridiplantae > Streptophyta > Magnoliopsida > Apiales > Araliaceae > Panax > Panax notoginseng. The sequence continues at coordinate 135,254,537 of CM029015.1, forward strand.
TTGGGAATTAAAAGAACCAAACCAAGCATTAAATAACTTGTTGCTGAGATTTTTCTCTCTTGTCCCAAATTGAGTGTCACAAAGTACATGAACAGTAGCCTACACTCAAATTTACGTAACTTCCAAATGGCTAAGCATATGTAATGATTTCAAGGCCAATGGCTGATGGTGGGTTGTTCAACCACTCTCTAGTAACCATTGTTTTCCTCCATTGCACCATGAACTCAACCTTAGTGCAATGTGATTGTCCAGTCCAAGTTCCTTTTATAAATAGAAGCTTTAATTTCAGATTTTGTTGTTTGTTAAGTCTAATATTAAAAGTTCTAAGTTGCTAAGGAATTTTGGAAGCATACTCAGTGTGTAAGGAGTCCAATCTAAGCTAAAGAGGTATAAACTTTAATTATGTTCTTAGTTGAGTTTTTGTCAAATTCTTGAAATCACTTGAAATTCTTTGTTAATCAAAGTGAATTAGCATGCTATAATGTGTTTAGGAAGTAGGCTTTCATGTTTTAACTCTTAATTGATGGATTGGAACATGTTTAAACTGAATAGAATCATGTTGGGTAAGGCTCTGCAAAACAAAGTATGTTTCTGCTTCTGGTCCCGACATGGCGCAGCTGCGCCCTATTTGTACTAGGGTGCAGCGCAGCTGCACCCTACCTCAGATTCAATTTTTAGTTTTTGTTATGCTAGGCATTGCTAATTTGGTTTTATAACTCATATATGTACCTGAACATAAGTATATGTTGGGAGAGTGCATATTTTGATTTGATGTTTAAAGTAAATGCTCATGATTATATGTAAACTCCTTCAAGGAATATATGTAAAAGGACTTAGTGATAGATCAAATCTGTTAGGTTGATCTAAGCTTTTAATGTTTATCATTCTGTAAATGAATGTATAGATGAAGAGATCAAAGATGTTAGGTTGATCTATATCTTGAGATGTAATAGATAGGCTTCAACAAAATCGTAGTCTATCGAGCAGATCAAGAGATTGCAGAAAGCCAAGGCAGAATCGTAGAGCTTCGAAGATTGTAGTGTGTCTGCCTTGAAGGGCCTCTCCGAAAATCGTAGAGTGGTCCCAACATTTACCGAGCCAACTCAGAGATCGTAGTATGCTCTCGAAAACGTAGAGTCTGCAAGATAAGCAAATGAAGATCATAGTGTGCCAGTGTCCTTAAGAGAAATCGTAGTGTTCTCATTTGCTAGCATCGGATCAAGCACAAAGGTGGCAAGACACCACGATCAAAATCGTAGAGTATCATCTGCCTGTGTCAGAAGCATCGAGCCTTGCCCATTTGTTTAAAGAAAAATCCCAACAAATGTGGAATGGGTTATAAACATTGAAGTCCTCACCAGTCCCAATGGCATAAAATATATCCTTAGTATACAACAAAGAAACGTATTAAAGAAGCTAAGGAAAGTACCATTGGTCAGAGGAAAACACCTTTTTAGATGTTAGGTGAGAAAGCAGTTTGCTGTGTCAGTGGGCCAGAATGCAATTCAAAAGATGTGCAGAAAAGTCTCCATCAAAGTTCAGAAATGTCAAATGCATTTAATGCTTTAACGGATGTCTTCAACGGATAGATTTCAAGGATCACATATAAGTAAAACATCTGTAGATGATTCAACTAAGCAAGCATTGAACAAAACACTTAAGAACACTCAACGCTTAACTCTACTATCTGAGAAAAAGAGAAAGCTTGTTTAGCTACTCAGTTCTTTCGAACAAGTGCTTAACGGTAACTGAGTAGCACTAATCAAGAACTCATCAACTACCAATCAAGTGAAGTAAGAGTTCCAAATCAGAAGGACTTGAAGAGTTCTAAGTAAACTGTGAAGAACCAAGTCTGTTGGACTTGCAGAGTTCAAAAGTGAACTGAGAAGTGCCTAGACTGCTGGTCTAGAAGGAATCTGTGAGATTCAGAAAGTGTAAAAGATATCCTTAGTGAATTTCCTACTCGAGGAGTAGAAGAGTGGACTAGGAGCTTTAAGTGCTCTGAACCACTTAAAACTGCTGTGTCTTTTATATTCTTGCTATAACTGCTATAACTGTTATAACTGCCTCACTCTCATTAACTCACTATATCTAAAAGGGAGAACAAACAAATCTTAATTCCGCTGTGTTTGAATCATTATCAAAACTAACAAAGTAAAACGAAAAGAATTTAAATATCTATTCAACCCCCACCCCCCTTCTAGATAATTATTATGCCTCCAAGAACTAACAATTGGTATCAGAGCAGGTTCTATCAAAAAGCCTACAAAGCTTAAGTAGATCTAATGGTACATCTGATAAGCGAATCAAAGACTGGAGGAGGCAGCAAGCCACCTATGTGCAACAAAGATAAATTCGCCAACTGGAAAGTTTGGATGCAAGCATACATGGATTCAATAGATGAAGATCTATTTGAAACTTTTCAGAATGGGCCCTATGTTCTTACAAAGCTTGCACCAACTACAGACGACCCAAATAGAATACAGATCAAGGACAAAGAGGAATGGACAGACAACGAAAAGAGAGTTGTTCAACTCGACAAAAAGGCCAAGAACATTTTGTTCCAATCCTTAGAAGATGATATGTTCGAAAATGTGGTCAACAGCAAAACAGCAAAGGAGGTCTGGGAAGCATTTCTCATCATGCATGAAGGAATAGAAGAAGTCAAAGAAAATAAACAATCTCTCCTGACTCAGCAATATGAGATGTTTGCACACGTTCAAGGAGCAAACATCATTGCCACCTACGAGAGATTCAATGTACTGCTCAACTCCATACGAACCTATGGAAAGATCTACCCAAATAAAGATCTAATCATAAAGTTCATGAGAGCCTTACCAAGCAAGTGGGATGCCAAAACCATTGCTATCAGGGAATCAGAGAATCTCCATGAAATGACTATTCAACAGTTATATTGTGACAACCTGAGAATTTGAATATTTATAAAATCTTAAATTATTGAATTAAGGTTAAATAATAAACCTAGACAGAAAATAAGTGAATGGATTTGAGATTTCCGAGAAGAAATTTTGTGAATTTAAAATTTTTCTGGAGAATTATTCAGGATTAAGGGTTTAAGTATATATGTTCTGTGAATATGGTATTATATATGTACAGTAGGTGGTTAAGGGTCAAGGGTTGACCATATAATATATATCAGTGGCAAACCCTAATATTATATTAAGAACGTCAACGTTCAGTTAGAAAATTCTTACGATTTATAAGAAACCCTAAAACCGATTCTGGAAACCTTAATATCTGTTCTGGGAATTTGAAACCCTAATTCGAAAGTTGAAAACCCTAATTTGGGAATGCAAATGCTAGTATAAGGTTTAAACGTTATTAATTATATTTAATTAGGGATAACCCTAATTGATTTTTAGAAAACCCTAATTATAATTTAGAAATATGAATTTTCTATTTTGAAAACCTAAATTAGAAATCCCAAAAATTAAATTGCAAAAGTCTAAGGGTTAAACCCTAAACCCTAAGGGTTAAAACCTAAACCATAAGGGTTAAGGCAAATGTCAAGTTGGCCATTAAAATTAAAAGCCAAAAGTCCAAAATACCCTTATTTCATTATTGTGACATAACTTGAAAATCTTGCCATAATCTTGAGTTGGTGAACTAACCCTAGCCCTAGCCCTAGCTATGTGTCAATTATCAACCACCTATTGCTAGCAAATACATTTAATCATGTCATTTATATAGATTAAGAGAGAGAAAATACATACTTTCATTTTCATTTTTTTCCAAGACTTTCTCACTCTATATTTTCGAAATGTAGAGTGAGAGTGTGTAAAAATTTAATCTAGGATCATGTGCTAGCTCTCCGAGAACAAACATCAAAGATCAGATTCAAGATTTTAGCCTACAGAGGTATAAACCCTAATTTTTGGAAATCCTTAAAGATTGTTGTTGATGTTATGATTTGTTGTTTAAAATTGTGTTAGAGGGTATTAAGAAGTGATATGGGTTGATAGATCATAGATCTATAACACTTAGATGCACGAAACTAGCATTTTCAAAAATCTGGAAAAAATTGAAAAGTAAGGCCTGACAGCATAATGTCAAGGCCTCTAGATTCTTCTGTGTTAGATTTTAGCATGTTTTTTATTTTGGATCTGTTCTATGCCATGTGGGCTTTGGTCTGGAACTTGAATCATGGTCATATCAGTTCTAGATTGTAAGTTATTAGTGGTCAAAGGTCGTTGACCGACTATGACCGAACGAATCTGGGTAACCTAGATTACCCAGAAAAGTCTGACAACTATTTTTGGAGGCTCGGATCTTGCAGTATGTTAGTGTTTATGTCATGTTGTTGGTTAAATATTGTAGTCTGACATGTAAAATACATACTCAAACCATTAGATCACCAGGATCTTGCTCAGAATCAATGTAATCAGTGGTCAAACAAGCGTTGACACTATTTTTATTGTGTTGCAAGTTTCCTAACTTACACAACTTTGAGTTTTATGAAAGTTTCCTATATTCCTCATATTGCATTGAGCAGGTTATTATTGAATTAAAAGTTATTTATTTAAGCTTGAAATTTATTTCCAAACATGCTATTAAGTGATTTAATTATCTTCTAATTAATCCATATTGATATTATTGATATTCGCACTTAGTGCACTTGAGTTCGTACAGTCTTGGACTTGAACATCATTTAAAGTTCTATAATTCTTGAACTGTGCTAGATAGAGTCTAAACCTTTGTTCGGTCAGACAAGTGTATGAATTTTTATAAAAGCTATCCAAACAAATTGATGGTAAGGATTCTTAGACTGAAAGAACACCCCTTTTATGATAGGGGAGTACCCCAAGTATCTAATATAAGATACAAAGAGCAGATTTAAATGTTATGCATATACATGGTGTGCGCGAGGCTGATCCCCTCAAGTACTTATTCTGTAGCCAGTAACCAAAGTGTCAATTAGCAATTGATTCCATTGGAGTGTTATAGTTCAAAGTCTACTTGACTAGCAGTTATTCTCAAAGCAATCATTATCTTTGCTTCTAATATTCATATTGTTGAATCCTTCAGATATTCATATTGTCAAATTTATTTTCAGATATTTTCCATTCATCATGATATATCCTTATTGTTGTATTTAAATTATTGAGCAAATTTATTGCTCATCCTTGCTATATCATGAATTATATTGCAGCTAAGCCCGAGACCTCAGGGAAGGAAAATGGTAAAAGAAAGATGTAGGATAGTGGCAAGGAGCATACTTTACCTTATGCCTAGTTTAAATTACTATTATGTAATATGAACCATAATGTGACGCCCCCAAAATTAGGTATACATCACCCATCTTGGGTCGTCAGATAAATAGTACAGAATACAAATACAACTGATTAATACAACTGTCGTGTACAATACGACAAAACATAAACTGTGAGTTTGAATACAAATATTATCTTCTAGAGAGTATTCATACTCAAAAGGAGTCCTCATTACATTTATTAACACACCATTACATAGAATAGTGAGGACTACTAACTAATACTATCATTCGGACCATCACTCCGTTCCCCGACTTGCCCCAGCTACGTTCTCATTTCCTTAAAAGAACTGGATATTGGAAAAGTGATGTAGCAGAATACTTTTATTCTCTCTCTCTTATTCTCTCTATACTTTCTCTCTCTATAGCTTGAATGAATTCGTGAAAAAATAATGAAGCCCTAGGCCTCTATTTATAGAAAAACTGAGGGTGGCTCTTGGTCTTAACGAAGGGTCAAATGACTCTTGGTCTTAACGAAGGGTCAAATGACTCTTGGTAATATTGAAGGGACAACTACTATTGATGAAAGTAATTACTATTGACCAAGGTAAATACTATTGACGAAGGTAATTACTATTGACCAAGGTAAATACTATTGACCAAGGTAAATACTATTGACGAAGGTAATTACTATTGACCAAGGTAAATACTATTGACGACGGTAATTACTATTGACGACGGTAATTACTATTGACGACGGTAATTACTATTGACGAAGAGACTCTTAGATGATGACATATGGCCCCCCCATAAAATAACCAAACTTACCACAACGTCTCAATTATTGATTTAATAATATAACATATTATACAGACGATACTATGACAATAATTTAAGAGATATGATGCAGTAATTACTATAGCAATAATTGAGTATAGCTGAGTGACTTCTCACGTAAGCATCAATAATCAATACCGTGTGCTACTATGCAACCACGCGTATTACTGTACTTTTACTACCGAGTAGTTCAACAGTTTTAACGGTTTTAACGGTAACACTTCAGCCGTTATTTTTAATAAAATATTTTTGTCGTTTTCTCAATCCGACAATAATTCCGTTGTGGGGTCCACCAATGATTGTGCCGTCGTACGAATATTCCCCGACAAAAAGAATATTCTCCGACCAAACGAATATTTTATAACAACTTGCTTACTTTGCAAAATTTATAAATATTACCCACAACTATAACATTATATCAAATTAACTCCATAATATTCAAAAATGATATTTATAGAAAATTCATCTTTATTTATAAAAAATTGGGGTCTTACAACCTCCCCTTCTTATGAAATTTCGCCCTCAAAATTAGGTTACGTACCTGGTATGTCGAAGAGGTAAGGATACCTTGATTTCATTTCTGATTCTAACTCCCAAGTCATTTCCTCAACATCGTGATTTCTCCACAAAACTTTGACTTGAGGTATAACCTTGGAGCGTAGAATATGTTCCTTCTTATCCAAGATTTGAACAGGAACTTCTTCATACGTCAAATCCTCCGCTATTTCGTCCGGTTCTAACTCAATAATGTGGTTCGGGTCTTCCACATATTTGCGTAACATGGATATGTGAAAAACGTTATGAACACGAGACATACTTGGCGGTAAAGCGAGTCTATAAGCCACAGTTCCTACTCGATCGAGGATTAAAAATGGACCGATGAATCGAGGATTTAGCTTTCCTCTCTTTCCAAATCTTGTAACTCCTTTCCATGGAGCAACACGTAAGAACACATGATCTCCTACATCAAATTCCACGTCCTTTCGATGAAGATCAGCATAACTCTTTTGTCGATCTTGTGAGGTTTTTATACGTTGTCGGATCGTTGGAATATTTTCTATAGTCATACGTACCAACTCCGGTCCCAACAACGTTGCTTCGCCCACCTCATCCCAGCATACTGGAGAACGACATTTTCTTCCATACAATGCTTCGAATGGAGCCATGCCAATACTTGCTTGATAACTGTTGTTGTAGGAAAACTCCACCAATGGTAAGAACTTGTCCCAACTTCCCTTGAAGTCAAAGACACAGAGTCTTAATAGATCTTCAAGAGTTTGAATAGTCCTCTCTGATTGTCCGTCCGTCTGAGGATGATATGCTGAACTAAATCGTAACTCCGTGCCCATAGCTTTTTGTAAACTAACCCAAAATCGTGAAGTGAATCTTGGGTCACGATCAGAAATTATGGATACTGGCATACCATGCAGTCTTACAATCTCGTTTATGTACATACGAGCAAGACGTTCAAGTGTATAAGTTTCTCGTATCGGTAAGAAATGAGCAGACTTGGTTAATCTATCAACAATGATCCAAATCGCATCAATACCTTGAGAAACCCTAGGAAGACCGGTAACGAAATCCATGGTAATGTGCTCCCACTTCCATTCTGGAATTTCAAGTGGTTGCAATGGACCTTTTGGTACTTGATGCTCCGCTTTGACTCGTTGACAAGTTAGACACCTTGAGATAAACAACGCTATCTCTCTCTTCATATTGCTCCACCAAAATGTATGACGAAGATCATGATACATTTTGGTACTTCCAGGATGGATTGCAAACGGTGTGTTGTGCGCCTCCATCATGATTTCATACTTTAAATCAGGGTTGTTAGGAATACAAAGTCTGGAGTTGACTCGAAGTATTCCTTCCTCATCGATTCTTGCTTCCGGCATAACACCTTCTTGCACTTTCTTTCTCATACGCATCAGCTCCAGGTCTGTAGCTTGAGCAGCTTTAACTTTATCGATTAAAGTCGGTTCTACTCGTATATTCGCCATCATCACATGGGTCCCTGGAGTCTTCAACTCTATCTCCATCCTTTGCAAGTCACACAAAATGGGCCTTTGCGTTGTTAATATTGCACTTGTACCCGCATATGATCTTCTACTCAATGCGTCAGCTACCACGTTCGCTTTTTCAGGATGGTATTGAATGGTATGATCAAAATCTTTCAACAGTTCAAACCAACGTCGTTGTCGCATGTTGAGTTCCTTTTGAGTGAAGAAATATTTGAGGCTTTTATGATCCGTAAAGATCTCCACTTTCTCCCCATACAAGTAATGCCTCCAAATTTTAAGTGCAAAGACAACAGCTGCCAACTCTAGATCATGAGTAGGATAATTCCTCTCATATTCCTTGAGTTGTCTTGATGCATAGGCTATGACTTTTCCATGTTGCATGAGAACGCATCCCAACCCTTTGCTCGAAGCATCACTGTAGATGACAAATCCCTCCGAGCCAGATGGTATTGTTAGAACAGGTGCTGAAATGAGTCTCCTCTTGAGTTCTTGAAAACTCTGCTCACATTCTTCGCTCCAACCAAACTTTGTATCTTTCCGAGTCAGCTGAGTTAATGGAGTAGCGATTCGAGAAAATCCTTCCACGAATCTCCGATAATAACCAGCTAAACCAAGAAAGCTACGTACCTCAGTCACTGATTTAGGTTGCTCCCAGCTTTGAATAGCTTCAATCTTTGCCGGGTCAACCGATATTCCGCGACTTGATACTATGTGCCCAAGGAATGCTACCTCTTCCAGCCAGAACTCGCATTTCTTCAACTTGGCATAAAGCTTGTATTCATGAAGCTTTTGGAGTACCAGCCTCAAGTGTTGCTCATGATCTTCACGGCTTTTGGAATAAATAAGGATGTCATCAATAAAGACGACCACAAAGTGATCCAAATATTCCTTGAATACCCGGTTCATCATATCCATGAAGGCAGCATGAGCATTAGTCAATCCAAAGGACATGACTAGGAATTCATAATGCCCGTACCGAGTTCTAAAAGCCGTCTTTGGAATATCCTCAGTTCTAACCTTCAGCTGATGATATCCAGAACGAAGATCGATCTTTGAAAAGAATTGTGCTCCTTGCAACTGGTCAAACAGGTCATCAATACGTGGCAATGGGTACCTGTTTTTGATGGTGACATGATTCAACTCCCGATAATCAATACAAAGTCGCATACTTCCATCCTTCTTCTTCACGAATAGAACAGGAGCACCTCAAGGAGAAGTACTAGGACGAATAAAGCCAATGTCTAACAATTCCTGCAGTTGGATCTTTAACTCCTGAAGTTCAATAGGAGCCATTCGATATGGGGCTTTGGAAATGGGTTTTGTACCGGGTTCAAGGTCGATACAAAATTCAATTTCACGCTCTGGGGGTAGGCGAGGAAGTTCTTCAGGGAATACGTCAGGGAATTTATTAACAATAGAAATATCATTCAAAACTGACGTATTTTTGTTTAGATCTGTGACATGAGCTAAGAAAGCTTGACATCCGTTTTTCAATAAACGAATAGCTTTATGACTTGAGATGACAGCGATTGATTTTAATGGTTTGGTTGCTTGAATTCGCATAATAGGTCGATTAGGAATATGAAAGCTAACAACCTTACGAAAACAATCAATTTTTGCATAATGAGTAGTTAACCAATCAATCCCTAGAATCACGTCAAATGCAAGTATTTTTAATGAAATCAGATCGATAGGTAATGTGTGGGTACCAACTTGAATCAAACAAGACTTATAAACAGTGGAGGTAATGAAGGTTTCTCCCAACGGAGTTTCCACAGATAAGTCAAAGTCTAATTTCTCCGGAATCAAATTTAATCGATGAGCGTAAGTAGGAGAAATAAAAGAATGGGTTGAACCGGTATCAAATAAAGTATAAACTTCTTTAGAGTTTATAATAAGCTTACCCGTGATGACCTCATTTGGGTTCCTTGCTCTCTGGGAGTTCACAACAAACGCTCTCCCTTGCACAACCGGTTTTGACTTTTCTGGGACGGCTTTTGGTGCCTCCATCCTAGCTGAATTTGTCTTCGGTAAACGACAAAATCGGGCTAAATGACCTTCTCTTCCACAATTATAACATGCTTTGGACGGCATCGCGCAGTTTGGACTGATGTGCCCCTCCCCTCCGCATTTGAAACATATGATAGGTGGTCGTTCTCCTTCCTTAACGACAGGTGCTGGTGCTGACGTCTTTCCATCATTGTTGAATCTCCTCTTCTTGAAATGTCCATTCTTATTGTTTTGGCCCTGATTACCACCGAAGTGGTTACCATTTCTGGCCTGTTGATTCCCTCCACGCTTGTTGTCACCGCTTCGATGACTGCTCTCACTGGTATTATCATTTTGCCGGCTGCTCTCTTTTGGTTGCGTTGTCTCGTTATCGCACTCCACCAACTGAGCCCTATTTACAACATCTGAATACAAACACAGTTTATGAGAAACAAGATGTTGACGTATCTCCGGCTTCAAACCTCTTAAAAACATCCGCGTCATTCTTTCTTCATTATCCACCAGGTGGGACGCAAACCGGGATAACTCCGCAAATTTTGCCTCGTACTGCGACACGGTCATATTATTCTGCTCCAATTTGATGAACTCCACCTCCTTCATGTGACGAATACTCTCGGGAAAGTATTTGTCGTTAAACAGCTCTTGGAACTTCTCCCAGGACATGTTCAGTGCGGCAGGTTGAGTACGCTTTATCGATTCCCACCAGTAATCTGCCTCTCCTCGCAACATAAAGGCGGCAAAGGGAACCTTTTGCTCCTCGGAGCAACCCAAGACATCAAATATCTTGGTGATCTGCTTTATCCATGTTTCAGCTACAAGTGGTTTGGGTTCTCCCTTAAACTCCGGTGGTCCCAGCTCCTTAAACTGTTTAGCGGTGACCGCCAGAGAGTTTCCAGTATTTCCACCTACGTTGTGGACAGGAGCCGCTTTCACCTGTTGTTGCATGAATTGCATAAAGCCTCTGAACATTTGATCATTCATCATTTGGTCAGTGTTGTTGTTTGCATGAGGATTGACACATTCCAGATGCACATTATCCTGATTATTGATATGTGGTGAATCAACAGTCGTCTGTGCTCCATTGCTATTCTCAACGTTCTCAGATGCCATTTTCAGATACTGCCACAAAATAAAAATTAATTGATATGTCATATATTATCCTTATATTATGACCGACCAATTAAATACCATACAAATAAACTTAGGTATGTCATACTAGCGAATGAATTCCCCGTCTCTCCCCTCCTAGTTCTATTCTCACATCTTAGCCAGGGATCATATCCCTAAGCTCTGATACCAACTGTGACGCCCCCAAAATTACGTATACATCACCCATCTTGGGTCGTCAGATAAATAGTACAGAATATAAATACAACTGATTAATACAACTGTCGTGTACAATACGACAAAACATAAAATGTGAGTTTGAATACAAATATTATCTTCTAGAGAGTATTCATACTCAAAAGGAGTCCTCATTACATTTATTAACACACCATTACATAGAATAGTGAGGACTACTAACTAATACTATCATTCGAACCATCACTCCGTTCCCCGACTTGCCCCAGCTACGTTCTCATTTCCTTAAAAGAACTGGATATTGGAAAAGTGATGTAGCAGAATACTTTTATTCTCTCTCTCTTATTCTCTCTATACTTTCTCTCTCTATAGCTTGAATGAATTCGTGAAAAAATAATGAAGCCCTAGGCCTCTATTTATAGAAAAACTGAGGGTGGCTCTTGGTCTTAACGAAGGGTCAAATGACTCTTGGTCTTAACGAAGGGTCAAATGACTCTTGGTAATATTGAAGGGACAACTACTATTGACGAAAGTAATTACTATTGACCAAGGTAAATACTATTGACGAAGGTAATTACTATTGACCAAGGTAAATACTATTGACCAAGGTAAATACTATTGACGAAGGTAATTACTATTGACCAAGGTAAATACTATTGACGACGGTAATTACTATTGACGACGGTAATTACTATTGACGACGGTAATTACTATTGACGAAGAGACTCTTAGATGATGACATATGGCCCCCCATAAAATAACCAAACTTACCACAACGTCTCAATTATTGATTTAATAATATAACATATTATACAGACGATACTATGACAATAATTTAAGAGATATGATGCAGCAATTACTATAGCAATAATTGAGTATAGCTGAGTGACTTCTCACGTAAGCATCAATAATCAATACCGTGTGCTACTATGCAACCACGCGTATTATTGTACTTTTACTACCGAGTAGTTCAACAGTTTTAACGGTTTTAACGGTAACACTTCAGCCGTTATTTTTAATAAAATATTTTTGTCGTTTTCTCAATCCGACAATAATTTCGTTGTGGGGTCCACCAATGATTGTGTCGTCGTACGAATATTCCCCGGCAAAAAGAATATTCTCCGACCAAACGAATATTTTATAACAACTTGCTTACTTTGCAAAATTTATAAATATTACCCACAACTATAACATTATATCAAATTAACTCCATAATATTCAAAAATGATATTTATAGAAAATTCATCTTTATTTATAAAAAATTGGGGTCTTACACATAATATTTATTTTAGGGTATATTTACAAGATTGTATTAAGGTTATCGAATCTTGGGACTAGTAACACCTTTTGAATGAACGACGTACATTTATTATATTCCGTATTTTAGTTATTGTATGTTGTTTAGAGGTAGATGTTTGTATTTTATCATGATGACCGGACCAGGGTCAGAGGACCCAGATTCGGGGGTGTCACAGTGGCAGTAGTAGTAGTTTAATTATATATTTTAATTCAAAACATTAAATTGACTGTTTAAATAAAATTAGTTTGGTTAAGAACTAGTACTTGGTGATTTTTATTAAATAATTCCTCGTGGGAACGATACTTTTTTTATCACTTTATTACTTGTTGACCGTGTATACTTGCACGTATACTTGTTGATCGATTTCACAATCAAAACATACATGCAAGTATATACGGTCAACAAGTAATAAAGTGAAAGTAGAGTATCGTTCCCACGAGGAATTATTTAATAAAAATCATCATGTATTAGTTCTTAACCAAACTAATTTTATTTAAACAATCGATGTAATGTTGTGAATTCAAATATATAATTAAACTACTACTACTACCACTAGTTGAAAATCAGGATATGAAGATTTAAGATCACAACTTCACTTATTACTTCACTTATATTAAAACACGTTTTATTAATTATGCTCGATATTTTTTATTGTTAATCAGAAACTTATTAGTATTTATAACCATCTTCCGTTGCATCACAAACATATTAATCCAAAATCCACAATTGATAGAATTGAATCAAACACCCTAATTAACTAATTCACTATATTCCTATGTAAATTACAATTAAAGAGAATTTAAAGCACAGGTTCCCTATCAGATTACATACGGCGTAAAGGCATATCCATATCCTAAACACAAATCATGAATTCTAACACCATGCAGAAAACACAATCACATGCTATTATGATCAGATCTAAATCTATACTTCATCTCACAAATCCATATAGATTATCATGATAGTTGTTAGGTAGATAATTAAATAATTATGCACAAATCATAGTAGACAATCCATAGAATAGATCACAGTAATTAATAGAGAAGCATACTAAAATAAGCTATGCAATAAGATCCGTTGCAACCTTAAACAAGAAATTTATTTCATTGTTATTGAATTAAAATCAAGAATCCACAATTGAATAAACATTAAAAAACAAAAATAGAAGTAGAGGAGAGAATAAAATCTGTTGTCTGCAAATCTGATGCTCCCATCTTGCTCCTACTCTTGATCTTCAATGATATCCAAGTTGCTTCAATCTCTAATAATCCAATATAAACTAGGGTTTATGTTCTAATCTAATAGAATGTTTTCTCTAATCTAATCTATCGAATCTCCTTTTATTTTATGCCTCACATCATGTATTTATAGGTTACAAGTCCAATTTTTAGCTTAGGAACAAACCCAATCCAATTTGAAATTAAAAAAGTATCAAAATTCACCCCAAAATAAGTATCAAAATTCGCCCCAAAATGCGTCCAAGCTTGATCAAGCCCTACACCAGCACCCCAGCGCTGCTCACGACGCTGGGAAACTGCCTCTTAGCACCCCAGCGCTGGAAATAGGCAAGGAATGGGCGCCCTGGCGCTGGGACATTTTTTGAAATTTTCTACTCAAACGTCCTTTGGGAAAATGGCCATAACTTCTTCATCCAAACTCCGATTTCTATGATTCAAGATGTTCTGGAAAGAGGAGACGTAGATCTACAACTTTTATTCTTTGAGGTTTTCAAAATAAGGGCTGGAGCAATGCTAAAATTGGCACTGAAGTGACTACTATATAAACGGCAAGCCGAAAATGCGAATCTAGCAACCTCAAACGTCGATCCAAGTAGCTTTTATCTCAATTCCTATAAAACAACATAAAACATACATGAATAGACAAAAACACTTAAAAACATCCAAAAGTTTAAGCTCAAATGCACTCAATTCATGGGTATAAAACCCACTCATCAGCACCTCACAGTGGTACCTATCAGCTTACCACCGACTTGTTCGACGTCCCCTACGGAGAGTCTGGCTTTGGTGCATTTCACATAAAGAAGTCATCAGCAAGAGGCTCGGGGCTCTTTGTAAATTAATGCTTATGGCTCTGATACCAACCTGTGACGCTCCCAAATTCATGTATTTAAAATCTGAACTCGATGCTTGACGATACCATTTCTTTGAGCGAAATAATAACAATAATATAAATATCAAAATTAATTTACATATATCAGAGTTGTCTAATCCCAGGTACGCGACCTTTAAATATTTCTTACATGATAATTAATAAATATCATTGTCTTAATAAAGTTTAATTATTACATAAGACAACATTAAATTTGTTCTGCTAGCTTTCCCTTTCCTTTGTTCTTGCCTGAACCTTCAGGTTGATCACGCTTAGTTGAAAATATTTAAATTTAAAGCAAGAATGAGCATTTGATTGCCCAGCAAGTAATAGCAACAATAAATATTAGCTGAAAGAATTAAATATTTTCTTTGAACGACACTTCTACAATGAATCAACAGTTGTGAAGTAAGCTGAAATAATTTTAAATCCAAACCAAAATAATTTTACATATCAGTTTTCTTGTTCGGGATGTTCATACTTAGTCTGAAATCCAAACCAAAATAATTCAGTTGGATAATAATAAAGTTCTATCATGTTTAAAAATATTTTTAAATCTATGTCTAGCCGAGTCGAATAACTTAGACAGTTTTTAATCAATGTATACATGTCGAAATTTAATAGGTATGTATCAATAAGTACAATAATTATCCAAGTGAGGACACTTGTATAACCAAATTTAGAAATTAACGAACAGAATATATATCTTGATCTATAATAACAGAATTAAAGAGCTTATATAATAGATTATAATTTAATAACTTATACAGAATCATTGCATAAGTATATACATGGTTAAGATATTGGAACAATGAAAAAGAATAGTTCAGATACTAGCTTACACATGTCTAATGCATAAAGTAAATGCAAAGGTAAGATACTTGCCTGATCTGCTATTTACACAACTTAGTTTTATCTTTTATATAGGGGCCTATTATTAATAAGATCATTCTGTCGATTAGAATAACACTTAGTACTGCTATTTACAGTCAACGCATAACTTAAACACATTGTCACATATGTTCAGCAGTCATTAGGACATTAACAAACACTTATACAGTCAAACTATCTAAGTCCAGAACAATTTTTGAAATATTTCGGTATACCAACGGCTTTATCGGGTAATTATCGAGTCTAAAACTCTATTCTGTAGTTCAATAGTCCTTTAGATAATTTAAATATCAGTCGAATTATTTTTCATTGGCTTATAATAATTTTTAAATAATTATTATAATTTATCAAGATTTTTCAAACACTGGAATCATTTTTAAATGATTTAAATATTAAATAATTCTATTATCATTAATATTAAATTAATATTAAATTATTAATGGAACCATTGCTAAAATATTAAAGTTATTTATAATAACTCAAAATATTTTTAAAACATTAATATTACCCTTAAATAAATTTTAAAATATTTAAAATCATTTTTAAGTAATTACTATTAATATTTAAATATTAATGTATTATTCATCAAAATATTAAAAGTAATTTATTATTACTTAAAATATTTTTAAATCATTTATATCCTTTTTAAATAATTTTTAATTTAATAAAACCATTTTTAGACTATTTATTTAATATAATTTAAATAAATTTAATATCATTAATATTAAATTATTAATGAAATTTACCTTTAAATATTAAAAGTTATATTTTATAACTTATAATATTTTTAAACTATTTATTCTCATTTAAAATGATTTTTATAATACTAAAATTATTTTTAAGTAATATATTTAATATAATTATTAAATAAATCTAATATCATTAATATTAAATAATTAATGAAATTTGTCTTAAAATATTAAAAGTTATATTTTATAACTTAAAATATTTTTAAATACTTTATTTTCGTTTAAAATAATTTTTAATATAATTAAACCATTTTAATCAATTTATTTAATACATTAACTAAATAAATTTAATATCATTATTTCTCAAATAAATAATAATATTTATGCAAAATATGTCAAATTATTAAAAGTTAATTTTTATAACTTAAAATAATTTCTAAAACTAATTTTGTAATTTTCAAAAATTAATTACTATTTTTAAATGATTTTGAAATTAATATAATTAAAATTAATAAGTTTGACGCTAAAGCTTTAGCCATAGAAAATGTTGCCTTAGGTGTTCTTAAACACCAAGAACATTCATATGCCAGTTTCGAGAAGCCTACTTTGACCAACAATCACGTTCTTGAGTTTTCTGGGTTACCTAGAAAACACAATCCATGATCATCTGGCCTGCTTTGACCAGCTACTGAGTTCAACCCGTTTGATGTTTAGGTGATATATTAGCATGAATCTACAATCCATATACCAAACTACAATCTAGATACAACATCATAACCAAATAATCAAACACATGACAGAACAGAGCCCAAGAACATCTTGTCAGACGTTTCTGGGCACAATCTGGGTTTTTCAAATTTGTAAAGTCATGGTCGGTCAACTAAGTTTGACAAGCCACAACTTTCAATCTGTGCATGATCTGTCCTTGATTCAAGTTTCAGAACACAGATCTCATAGCATACTACATGTTCAAACCTTAAAACAACCAAAAACATAAACATACTGAGATCTATGAGGTCTGACATTCTGTTGTCAGACATAAGTTTCTAGATTTCTAGATTTTGAAAAACTTCAAATTTATGCATCTAGATGTTATGGATCTAACAAATACCAACCCAGATCAACTATATATACTACAAACAACATGTTTAAACACTTAATCATAACATCTAACATTGCTTTAATGATCAGATTATAAATTAGGGTTATACCTTACTATGAACAAGTTCTTGATTCTAGGCTTTTGATTTGTTAATGGAGGTAGTGGGGACTTGATAATGGACTGATTTACTAAAGAAATTCGTGGGTTAGAGAGAGAGAAAGGCTTTGTGGAGTGTATGAGCACAAATGGGCTTAAATGTGAATTTTTCTCTCTCTAATTCTATATATATATTGATGCAATGAATTGGCTGAGATACGTTGGCTGATATTGTTGAGATTTTTGGTCACATGGCAATCTTGGAGTTGGTAAACAACTACATTTTGGCAATGTCGGCGTCAGGATTTTATTTGTCCCTTTTTTGTTATAGTTCTTTTGTGTTCTCATGTTAGGTGAGATTTGTTTGAAAAAACAAGTTGTGAAAAGGTCCGACATTTATATGTCGATGATTTGACTGTAAGAGTTGCCAGTTGGTTTTTTAAATGGTTGTACCAACACAACCGAGAAATGGTTGTATATATATATATATATACAAAAAGAAATAAAAGCCACGGACCAAAGTCCGGGCATATACACGCTACACGACTCTCAACGTGAAGAACTGTGTGTACACAGTAGTGGAGAAAGGCTTTAAAGTGTGTAAGAAGGCTTACAGTGGACTGCCAAAGAAGACTTCAATAGCTTTAAAGGGATAAACACTCGGCTCCCGTCGATAAAAATATAATAATATATGAGCTCACAAGTGTTTAAAATGAGAAAGCACTCAGTTTATGGGGTGTACAGATCAAATTAGACAGGGCTTCTTCGCCTTTTCTCTTCTTAAAATGGCTGCCCCAAGCCCTCTATTTATAGAGGGGGGAGCCGCATGTGTACCTGGGGCTACCCAGGGTGCCCCGGGTTCCGCGGGTCCCATCGTCTCGAAGTACATGCACGCGTGCAATGTGATGTCCGCTCGAACTTTCAGAACTACAATCCGGGCATCCGATTGAGGTGTATAAGACCTTTTTCATCATGTTGTTGTCGAGAGCTACACAATAACATGGGATTAGAGGTTGTACAAAGTCAGGAAGATGGGACCATACCCTTAGTCTTCAAGCTTTAAATTTTATCCGGTGTGCTGTCTTGTGCAGTAGTCACTCGGGATTGGCGCTCTTTGGTTCTTATAGGACATTGGTTTGTATGTATGTATGTATAAATATTGAGACGGCACAAATTGGGATGGCAAGATGACGGTTCTACGCTTCACCGGGGTTATCTCCGGCTTGAGCTGATTTAGTAGTCGTTGCTCACGGTTATCTTTGAGATTGGACTGCTACAGGTATTGACCGTCCTCAGTGTTGTTTTTGAGATGTGCCTAACTTCCCGGGGTTATCTCCGAACTTTGGAAATGAGTGCCTCGGGGCCATTGCCGAGTGTTTAAAGCTGATTGCATGGGTTTAAAACAAGCATTCCCGAGGTTATCTCCGGAACTGCAACTGTATACATCGGGGTTGTCTCCGAGGTTGACGATGTCTTTCCCGATGTTGTTTTCGGGACTTAGACTGGGTATCTAGGGGTTATCTCCTAGATGACACGGTCTTCTCCGGTATGATTTCTGGTATTTGAACTGTAGCTCTCGGGGTTATCTCCGAGGTTGACGCTGAAACTCCCGGTGTTATTTTTGGGACTGAGGTTGAAACTTCTGGTGGTATTTCCGGGTTTGAGCTGATGTCTCGGGGTTATCTCCGAGATGGTAATACTGGATATCCCAGGGTTGTCTCTGGGATGGAATTGTGTTGTCTTCCAGGGATATCTCTGAAAGACGATTATGCCCTCCTACAATGTTAGTAACAGGTATGTAGAAAAATTTTCAGTGTCTACAGGCAAGATCTATAAGTTAGCTTCAATAATGCACAAAGGGGTATTATAGTCATTCGACTTTCAAATTTAAAGGCAAAAATATAACTTGGCTAACCCTTAGGGTTTGACCCTTAGGGTTTAACCCTAAGGTTTTTTAAAAAATTTGATTTTCTAGGATTTTGTAATTAGGGTTTAAAATGAAATTTTTGTTTCTAAAAATGAAAATTAGCGTTTCTTAATTATGTTTAATTTCCTAATTACATAGAACATGGAATTTAGGTTTAAGTTTTACTAAGCATTTAGCTTTCCTGTTAAGTGATTAGGGTTTCTAATTTGATAATTAGAGTTCCTAATTTAGAAATTAGGGTTTCTAACAATTTGGATTTCCAAATATTAATTAGGGTTTCTCTAATTAACATTAAATTGTGAAGACCCCAAACTCAGGTACTTGAAACCCGAACTCGGTTCATCACGATACCATTTTTATGAGCTGAATAATACTAATAATAATAACAATAATATAAATATCAAACTTAACTTACATTTATCAGAGTCTAATCCTAATTACGTAACCTTTAAACATTCATTACAAACCATGATAGATAATATATATCATACTTGTCTTAATAACATTAAACTATTACATAAGATAACGTTCATTCATTCATTCAGCGACCTTTCCCTTTTCCTTGTTCTTAGCAGAGCTCTCTGATCGTTCACACTTAGCTGAAAATATTTAAATTAAGCAAGGATGAGCATTTGAGTGCCCAGCAAGTAATAGCAATTATATATATATAATCTCAAAGAATTTAAATATTTTCTTTGTACTATTCTTCTACAACAAGTCAATAGTTGTGAAGTATTCTGAATCGATAATAATAATATAACAACTCTCTTTCAAATTTTTTTGAAACTACGTATTGACTATAAATAGGGTTTAAGTGACATGCCATGAACATTATTTTCATTTTCGAAAAGGTTAAACAGCAATTCATCTATAAACCGTCATAACTTACGGGCGTTAGGTTGTACTTTCCATGGGCCCTGTATTGATCAATACTACGTTACACGAACGATAGGATCGTTCACTCAGTTTCGCCTTAGGCGCATAAAAGTTTTCCCGTGTAGGGGTGTTCATACTTGTCTGGGTTCTAAATCAAAGGTTTTATCTTGTTCAACAATAATCTATAATTCAACATATATGTATACGGGTAATTGACCAAGGTATATCCTAATGTGATGAAAATACAATGATTATCCAAGTGGGGACACTTGTTTAACCATTTCTAGAAATTAACGAACAGAATATATATATATATATATATATATATATATATATATATATATATATATATATATCTGTATTATCATATACTAACATGTTGATAATTAATGAGCTTATATATTATAAGGTTCATAATCTGTACAGTAATAATATAATTTAGAAACATTCTTACTCATGTCCATTGCATAAAGAAAATGCAAAAGTAAGATACTTGCTTGAAGCGCTGCTTACAGTTTGTAATTTAGATTTGTCGCTTATCTCACGACCTATCATTAACAAGATCATTCGTTCGATTAGAATAACATACTATAACACATAACACTGCTTATTGCAGCCAACACATACCCTAATCACATTGGCACATATGCTTAATAACCATTGAATCACAAATAACCACATATCTCAATAAATTATCCAAGTCCAGATCAATTTCTGAAACATGTCGGTGTACCGACAGCTTTATCGGGTAATTACCGAGTCTAAGACTCTGTCATGTAACTCAATATCCGTACGTATCAGTCATATTATTTTTAAATGACTTATAATAATTTTAAAACATTTATTATGATTTATCATAAATTTTAAACCTCGGAATCATATTTAAATGATTTAAATACTAATCAATTCTATTATCATTAATATTTAATTAGTATTAAACTATTAATGAAATTATTTTCAAAATGTTAAAGTTATTTATAATAACTTAAAATACTTTTAAAGTATTAATATTACACTTAAATGATTTTTAAAAGAATTAAAATCATTTTTAAATAATTATCATTAATATTAAAGTATTAATGTATTATTTATCAAAATATTAAAAGCCATTAATTATAACTTAAAATATTTTTAATTCATTTATATCATTTTTAAATAAATAAAACCATTTTAAAACTATTTATTTAATATAATTATTAAATAAATCTAATATCATCTAATATTAAATTAATATCATTTATTAATAAAATTATCCTTTAAATATTAAAAGTTATATTTTATAACTTAAAATATCTTTAAACACTTTATTTTCATTTAAAATGATTTTCCTAATATTAAAATTATTTTTAAATTAATTTATTTAATATAATTATTAAATAATTTTAATATCATTAATAATAATTAACTAATTAAATTTAACTTTAAATATTGAAAGTTATATTTTATAACTTAAAATATTTTTAAACTATTTATTTTCATTTGAAATGATTTTTCTAATATTAAAATTATTTTTAAACTAATTTATTTAATATAAGTATTAAATAGATTTAATATTATTTAATATTAAAATATTAATATTTTTCATGGCAAAATATCAAAAGTCATTTTTCATAACTTAAATAACTTTTAAATCATTTTTCTATAATTTTTATATCATTAATTCTATTTTCCATAATTTATTTAATACATTTATTAAATAACTTAATTACCATTAATATTAATTAATTAATAAAATTTCATCATAAAATATTGAAAGTTATCAAAAATAACTTAAATTATTTTCTTATACCATAATATAATTTTAAATGATTTTTCATGTATTAAAATCATTTTTAAATAATTTATTTAATATTATAATTAAATAAATTAAATACTTTTAATATTCCAAAAATATTAAATATTTATGAAATATATTTAAAATAATTAAAAATAAATTTTTAGATTTTAAAATAATTTTTAATAATTTATTATGTATTTTTCGTAATTAAAAACTAATTAATACTAATTATTTAATAAAAATATAATTTTTATAAATTAACTGTCGCTAAAGACCACCTATAGCGACAGAACCGTCGATGTAGGTGTTCTTCGCGTTCTTGGCCAAACCCAAAAAACTCATGTCAGAAAACGAGGGGGTGAGTTTGACCAATCTCACAGATCAGATCGATGCGTTTCTGGGAAAGGAAATGGCTAGATCTTGTAGACATAGTGTAATACTACAAGCTCCAGCAAATAACACGATCAAGCAACATAAAACAAAAGCAATTTAAGCCTCCAAAAATCATGTCAGAGCAGTTCTTCATTTCTGGGTTTTCCAGAAAGGAAGAACAGTTCCAGCAGGCTACTTTGGATCTCTCTAACATGCAATCCTTGTAACGTTTTGGTGTTCTGATGGTTTCAGTTCGTAGATAACATGCAAGACAACATATCTAATACATAAACTTGATCTAACAACATCAAAATAGCTAGATCCATGCCGGTCAAAGTGATGTCAGAAATCACGCTCTTGAGTTTTCTGGGTTACCCAGAAAACTCAATACGTGAACATTTGTCCAACTTTGACCAGCCACTAAGTGCACCAAGTTTGATATTTAGGTAATATAAAGGCATGAGATTATATATCCTAGTACCCACTACAACATAGATTCAACAAAAACAACAAATTAACAATACACTCACAGATCTAGACGCTTAAAACTCTTGTCAGACCCTTTCTGGGCAAATCTTGGTTACCTAGAAAAGTCCGGTCAATGCCGGTCAACGGTCTTTGACCATTAATAACAGGAAATCTGTGCACCTCATGACCCTAGATCCAGTTCCAGACCAAAGAACTATCAACAGACTACATATCTAAAACATATAACAACCAAAAACATAAACCGATAAAGATCTACAACCTCTGACATTCATTGTCAGAGCACAAAATAATTTATTTTCCAGAATTTTAAAAACTTCAAATTCGAGCCTCTAGATGTTATGGATCTAACATCTAGCAAC
Organism: Panax notoginseng; assembly: GCA_016801055.1. Taxonomy (NCBI): domain Eukaryota; kingdom Viridiplantae; phylum Streptophyta; class Magnoliopsida; order Apiales; family Araliaceae; genus Panax; species Panax notoginseng. The sequence goes on from CM029015.1 coordinate 135,277,924, forward strand.
CCAGATCATCATTATATACTATAATCAATATATTTTAACAACAAATCACAACTTTTAACACATCATCAAATGTCAGATTTCGAATTAGGGTTTTATACCTTTCTAAGAAAATTTTTGATTCTAGCTTCTGATTTTGATGTGCTTGTTCGTGGGGCTTAGTTAGTGACTAATGGATGATGGAAATTTTCGGATGTTTGAGCTTGAGAGAGAATGTTTGAGTGTTGGGCAAAATTTAGTGAACAAATAATTTTCTCTCTCTTCCAATCTATTTATACAAGTCTTGATGCATGTATTGGCTGCTGAAAAAGGCCGATGGCTGTCAATTATAATCACATGGGGTTGTTGGGTTTGGCCACCAACTTCCCCTAATTGTCAAAACCTATACTAGCTTCAATTATACAAGAGGGGCAAAAAGGTCATTTGACTTGTAAAATTAAGGGCAATCTTGTAAACATGGCAAACCCTTTGGGTTTAGGGTTTGGGTTAAGGTTTAGGGTTTGGGCCATTTTAGCGTTTAAAATGATTTCTAGAATTTGCAATTTAGGGTTTATAAAAAATAATAAAATAATAAAATTTTAGTTTCTAAAATACAAAATTAAGGTTTCTTAATTAATTAGGTTTCCTAATCACATAGACTTGATAATTAGGTTTAAGTTTTACTAATTATCATTAAGCGTGCCTAATTAGCAATTAGGGTTTACAATTTAGAAAAATTAATAATAAGGATTTATACCCTAAAAAATTAGGATTTCTAAAATTAGGATTTCAAATATTAATTAGAATTTCTCTAATTAACATTAAATTCTTTAATACACCACATAAATCACATAACACAGTTATATAACAACCTCGAACTCATAATCGAGTTCCAAATTAGGGTTTCCATTTATCAATAAGTTAATTATTGATTTAAGGTTTCTAATTTAAGAAATTAGGGTTTTAATTTACAATTAGGGTTTTCTATTGATTATTAATAATTATAATTATCATGAATCATATAACATATTGCCTTAACAGATTTTAAAGTCTCATTTGACTTCGAAATTAGTGTTTGTTAGTAAAATTAGGGTTTTATCATAATACCCCATAATTGACCAATCATTATAAGTGTACAAATATACAGTACATAATTATAGCACTGAAAAATCAAAATATAATATTATTATATTATTATTCTTATCCATTGATAAAAATTTAAAATTAGGGTTTGGATTCCATATCTGATTTATTCTTCACATATAACATTATTAATTAAGTTAAAATAATTAACTTAATTAATCTTGCATAAATAAATAATTATTATAATAATTCTAAAAATCATTTCATATATTATTTAAATAATATATAATTATATTTTTCATGGAAAATAATTAATAAAAATATTTCTACTATAAAATTAATTATTATAAGAATATGCTTTATAATAATCAATAATTCTAAAATAAAATTATTTGCAAACATTTATGTAATAAATATATTTTTATTTATTACATTATTACATATACACATTATCTCGTACAAATCCTCATCCTTGAAATAAAATAATAATAAAAAAATTTATACGCAAAATTTATGATTTAATTTTTATAGAAAATATTGGGTTGTTACATAAATTCTATAATACGTGTTATAAATCATATAACAAAATCACTACATGGTCTTGAACTCGTATTTAACTTTTGAACTAGGGTTATCAAATTAATACTAAGGTTTTCTACCGTTACATCATAATTGACCAACCATTATCGGTATATACATACAGTACATAGCTATAGCACTGAAATATAATTAATATTATATTATTATTCTCATTCCTTATTCAAAATCCAGAATTAGGGTTTTAAATCCATATTCGACTTAACATTATATACCATTATTAATTAAGTTAAAATAATTAACTTAATTAATCTGAAATACATTCATATAATAAAATAGTTATTCTAATAATCATTTCATATATTATTTAAAAAATATTATAATCATATTTTCATGAAAAATAATAATAAAATATTTTTAATACAAAATTAATTTAATTATAATAATAAAATTTATAAGGATTAATAATTCCTTTAAAAAAAATATTTGCAAATATTCATGTAATAAATATATTTTTATTTATCACATATATACATACACTTTACCTTGCACATATTCCCACTTTTATTATAAGAAAAATTTATACGCAAAATTTCTTATTTAATTTATATCAAAAATATTGGGTTATTACAGTCGTCCAAGTCACTCTTCAGAGTATTATGCATGGTTGGAGGCAGATATTGCATCGACTAGGGTTGTTTCCTCAGAGCCGAGTATTGAGTATGATGAAGAGCCTATGGAGGACCCTGGTTCTCCCTCCGAGGATTAGCTGTTTGCTAGTTTGACAGCAGGTCTGGTTGATTCCCCCAGTATTCCCACTGCTGTGGCTCCACCTTCTGTTAATTATTTGGAGCATAGGTTGCATTTGATAACATTTGAGAGGGATCAGGCTAGGGCCTTGATGTTGACAGTTTTTTTCGGTAGAGATGCTACTTTAATTGAGAGGGATGATGCCTTATCTAGTAGGGATACCGCTTTTGTTGAGCGGGATGAGGCTCAATCGACTCGGGATGCAACTGTTGTTGAGCGGGAAAAGGCTCTAGCTACCCAAGATGTTGCCACTAAAGATAGTACTGTATTATATGGCAAGGAAATATTTTTGATTCACTTCCCTCTTAGATATACCTTATTACTTGCTTGATAGTTGTCATTTTCTTCATGACTTGCTATCTTGTGTATTCTAAACCCCTCCTTGGTGGATGGATATTGAGATGTCCCAGGATCTTTCAGAATGGATAATTGATCTTTGGGTTTTCCTGTTCTTTGGTGTCTTGGGACTGATTTTTTAATGTGGTTGAGGCTTGAGGAGAGGATTTTGGCTTTCCTCTTTGAGGGTTCGACCGCACCATAGATGATCACCAATTTTCTCCCATTGATGAGGGGAGACCAGGTAGTTCCATCTTTGTGGATTGATTTTCCTCTTTGAGGACTTGACCACACCATAGATGGTCGTCGATTTTCTCCCATTAATGAGGGGAGACCAGGTAGTTCCATCTATGTGGTTTGAGTTGATGAGATGTGGTTTAACCACACCACAGTAGGTCGTCGGTTTTTTTCCATTGATAATGGGAGACCAGGTGGTTCATGCTCTGTGGTTTAGCTTGAAAGGTTGAAAAGTTAAATGGATGATCACATAACCATTAAAAGGGTTTTGTGACATTTGTAGGGGTGAGACTGCACCATAGATGGTTGCCTACATACTCCCATTGATGAGGGGAGATCAGGCCTTTCGTAGTTCAGGCTTGGGCCTGAATGGTTTGAAAGTCGTATCTGGTGATCACAAATTCGTTGAAAGGTGGAAGGGGTTTGAATTTTTTTTGTTTGTGGTTAGACCGCACCATAGTTGGCTGCCTACGTACTCCCGTATCTTGGGGAGATCAGGTATGCGTAGTTCGAGCTTGACCTGAATGGTTTGAAAGTTATATCTGGTGATCATAGATCCGTTGAAAGGTGGAAGGGGTTTGAATTTTTTGTTTGTGGTTAGACCGCACCATAGTACTCCTGTGTCTGGGGGAGATCAGGTTTACATAGTTCGAGCTTAACCTGAATTTATGCGGTGGAAAGGTTTAAAAACCTTAATTGACTTGATCGATGGATTGATGATCCAAAACCAGGATGCTGGTTTGCAGATAACTTCAGACATAATACCTCTTCACGGTGTCTTAGTTGATAACTTGGGGAAATTCTTCGCCATCTATTTCCTGTAACCTAAGGGCTCCTCCCGTCAATACCTCCATGACAATGAAAGGGCCTTCCTAATTCGGGGTGAACTTTCCTTTAGATTGATCTTGATTGGCAAGGACCTTCTTCAAGACCAAGTCATTTTCTTTGAACTGCCGTAGCCGAACTTTCTTATTGTAGGACCGAGCAATCCTCTGTTGATATAATTGATCATGAAAGATGGTTGTGGCCCTCCTCTCATCTATCAAAAAGAATTGGTGGTACTGGTCTTGCAACCATTGGTCTTCTTCCATTTGAGCATCTATCAATACTCTTACAGACTCCATTTATACCTCTATGGGGAGCACTATTTCCATGCCATCGGTCAATGAGTAGGGAGTTTCCCCAGTAGAAGTGCACGTTGACGTTCTATTGACTAACAGAGTCAGAGGCAATAAGTCAGACCATCCTTTGTGATTGGCGGACATCTTTTTCATGATATTCTTGATGTTCTTATTAGCCACTTCAACAACACCATTCATCTTTTGACGATAAATGACGGAGTTGAGATGTTTAATGTGGAATTTGCTGCATAATTCCTTCATCATCTAGTTGTTGAGATTTTTGGCATTGTCTAATATGATCACCTCCGGTTGTCTATATCGACAAATGACATTGTTTCTGATGAAACCAATGATTACCTCTTTGGTGACTTTAGGAAAAGAGGCTACTTCTACCCACTTGGTGAAGTAGTCGATCATGGTGAAGATAAACTGATGACCATTGCTGGCTTTGGGCTAGACTGGCCCGATCACGTCCATTCCCCACATTGAAAAGGGCCATGGTGAACTTGTGACGCCCCCAGAATAGGTATACAACACCCATTCTGAGTCGCCAAATACATGGTACAGAAAGCAAACTACAACTTCAATAATACAATTGTCGTGCAAAATACGACAACACATACTGTGAGTTTAAATACAAATATTGTCTTCTAGACAATATCCACACTCAAATAAATCCTCATTACAATTATTCAAACACTATTTTACAGAAATAATGAGGACTACTAATACATCTTTCTAGAACCATCACTCCATACCCCGACTAGATCCTGCTATGTTCTCACCTCCTGAGAAGAAAAATGGAACAAAAAGGAAAAGGGTGAGCTCAACTAGCCCAGTAAAGAATATTATGACTAAGATAATATACAACAAATTATCGTTAGTCTTCAACAGGGAAAAATATGATAAAATATAATCGACAACAAGTTTTAGATCAACAACTGCAGCGGAAACAACAAACCATTAGAAGAGTCAAGTAGAGAAAGAATTCTACTATCTTCTAAGATTTAAAAGTCCATCATCAATATTTTATCCCTGTAACATCAATTAATAATCATCTTTAACCAAATATTCATCTTTGCACTACAGGCCAAAGATATTCATTTGTATCATCAGTCGGTCATGTTCATCTCAACACCTGTTCATCTTTGCACTACAGGCCAAAGACATTCATCAAGTAATTATACATCTTTGCACTACAGGCCAAAGATATTCAGTAATATCATCATTTAGGACTGAGGATGATGAAAAATATCTTAAAGAGAACGAATCCAATGAGACAAAAGGACAAATAGTAGGGATTCGTATAACAGTTTATCCAAGATCAATAATACTTCATAATAATCAATTGTGAAGCAGAATTCAAAAATAAAGATCAAAACATGGATACAATCAAAGATAGTAACCATAATAGACATCTTGGACAAAAAGGAAAAATTTTATTTTTCGGTGAATAGTGCCGTATTCGTGAATAGTGCCGTATACGTGAATAGTGCCGTATACGTGAATAGTAACCCCGACACAAAAAGTTCCAAATTTGATAAAAACTCGTATCAATATTTCAGCATAATGATATTGAAGAAAATAATATCATTTAAGAAGAAAATAATATCCCTTACCTCAAAATATCAGTACTTCTGGTCGGAATACCGGTATAAGGCTGAAAGAAACTTGCTCTGATGAATAGAAACTCTCAAAGTATCTAAATACTCACAAAATACACTCAATAATCTAGAGAGAGAAAGAGAGAAAACTTGTTTCTGGTGTAATTTTCAATTCTAACTTAGCCCTCTATTTATAGGAAAATTTTGGTAGGTTTGACCTGCAACCTGATGGCTTTACCTGCTACTATTCCCACCTACCACATTTGAAATATAATTCAGCACATTTCTTCACCAACCACAAGTGGGGCCCACCAATTCTAGAATTTTTCATCAAAATGATAAACTCCGAAAATTCAACAATTTCTGAACCAGTCATCTTGTAAAATTCATAATAAATCATACGTTCATTTTTAACGGTTCAAAATTTGTGGGCATATACTCAACTTATATATGTATAACATATCCAAAATTTACCACGATCCAACGGTCGGATTAAAAATTATAACCCCCGCAAAATATCTCAAAAACTCTGATTTTTAATACCTCCATTCCGACAAAAATATGGATAAAAACCTCAACATTAACTCCTTCATTTTTAACCACAAAAATATATCCCTCATTTATATCCACATAAAATAAATATTTCCTTATCATATGAATCAATAATTAATTATTCATAAATAATATTACAGAATCACATTTATGACAACCAGGCCGTTCCCAGGAAAGAGGGGGCTTTCCAATAAGGATTTCTCCTTACTGGCGCGCAATTAGATGACCAAACCTCTCCTTAGACAGAACTTTCTAGACATTGCCAATAATGTTATCTAATAATATTATTCAAATAATATGAATTATTGATCTGATAAATGAAAATACTGTGCAACAACAATTATTGAAACAACAATAATATAAAATATCAACGCAGCAATTATTGAATCAATAAAATAAAATATTGAATAATAACTACTGTAACAATTATTGAGTAGTGCCTTCTTACGTACGAATCAATAATTCAACTATACTGTGCAATCCGTGTGCTACTATGCAACCACGCGTTATTACTGTATTTTTAACCACCGGGTATTTAAACAGTGTTAACGGTAACAACTACGCCATTATTAATAAACAACTTATACTTGTCGTTTTCTTCATCCAATCGCTTTCCGTTATGGGGCCCACACAAGGCTGCATCGTCGTACGAATATTCCCCGACAGCAAGAATATTCCACGACCAACCGAATATTCACCGACAAAAAATAAATATTTTATAACCACTTGCTTATTTTGCAAAATTTGCACATTTCACCCATAACCAAAGTATTATATCAAATTAACCCCCTTATTATTCACAATAATATTTAGAGAAAATTTGATTTTATTCATTAATAAGTTGGGGTCTTACAACCTCCCCTCCTTATGAAATTTCGTCCTCGAAATTGACGTACGCACCTGATGTTTCAAAAAGGTGAGGATACCTCGCTTTCATTTCTGATTCCAACTCCCAGGTCATTTCTTCAATAGCATGGTTTCTCCACAAAACCTTAACTTGTGGTATAACCTTCGTGCGTAGGACATGCTCTTTCCTATCCAAGATCTTAACAGGTACCTCCTCGTACGTTAAATCTTCAGCTATCTCGTCTGGTTCTAACTCAATAATGTGGTTCGGGTCTTTAACATATTTACGAAGCATAGATATGTGAAAAACATTATGAACACGAGACATGCTTGGAGGTAATGCGAGTCTATATGCCACATTTCCTATTCGCTCAAGAATTTCAAATGGACCAACAAATCTTGGATTGAGCTTTCCTCTCTTCCCAAATCTTGTAACTCCCTTCCATGGTGCAACACGTAACAATACATGATCCCCAATATTAAATTCCACGTCCTTCCGATGAAGATCCGCATAACTCTTTTGTCGATCCTGTGCCGTTTGTATACGTTGTCGAATCGTTTGGATCTTCTCTGTAGTAATGCGTACCAATTCTGGTCCCAACAATGTTGCTTCACCCACCTCGTCCCAGCATACTGGAGAACGACATTTTCTTCCATACAACGCCTCAAATGGAGCCATACCTATGCTCGCCTGATAACTGTTGTTGTAGGAGAATTCCACCAATGGTAGGTACTTATCCCAACTCCCTTTGAGATCTAAGACACAAAGTCTTAATAGATCTTCAAGAGTTTGAATAGTCCTCTCTGATTGTCCGTCCGTTTGAGGATGGTATGCTGAACTGAATCGTAAATCCGTGCCCATAGCTTTCTGCAAGCTAACCCAAAATCGTGAAGTGAATCTTGGGTCACGATCCGAAACTATGGATACTGGCATGCCATGCAATCTCACAATCTCGTTCACGTACATACTAGCAAGACGTTCAAGGGAATAAGTCTCACGTATCGGCAAGAAATGAGCGGACTTGGTTAATCTATCAACAATAACCCAAATCGCATCTATGCCTTGAGAAACCTTGGGAAGACCTGTAACAAAATCCATAGTAATGTGTTCCCACTTCCATTTCGGGATCTCAAGTGGTTGCAATGGACCCTTTGGCACTTGATGCTCCGCCTTTACACGTTGACAAGTTAAACACCTCGAGATAAACTCCGCAATCTCTCTTTTCATATTGCTCCACCAAAATGTATGTCGAAGATCGTGATACATTTTGGTACTCCCAGGATGGATTGCAAACGGTGTGTTATGTGCCTCCATCATTATTCTATGCTTCAAGTCAAAATCGTTAGGAACACAAAGTCTGGAGTTGACTCGAAGTATTCCTTCTTCATCGATTCTTGCTTCTGGAATAGCACCTTCTTGCACTTTCTTCTTCATACGCATCAGCTCTATATCCGTAGCTTGAGCAGCTTTAACTTTATCGATTAAAGTCGGTTCTACTCGTATATTTGATATCATCATGTGGGTACTTGGAGCCTTCATCTCTATCTCCATCCTTTGCAAGTCATACAAAATGGGCCTTTGTGTTAAAAACATTGCACTCGTACCCGCATATGATCTTCTACTCAATGCGTCAGCTACTACGTTTGCTTTTCCAGGATGGTATTGGATGGTATGATCGTAATCTTTCAACAGCTCAAGCCAACGTCGTTGCCGCATGTTGAGTTCCTTTTGGGTGAAGAAATATTTGAGGCTTTTATGATCTGTATAGATCTCCACTTTCTCTCCATACAGGTAGTGTCTCCAGATCTTCAACGCAAAACGACTGCTGCCAACTCCAAATCATGAGTAGGATAATTCCTCTCATATTCTTTGAGTTGTCGTGAGGCATAGGCTATGACTTTCCCATGTTGCATGAGAACACATTCTAACCCTTTGCCTGAAGCATCGCTGTAGATAACAAATCCATCCGAACCAGATGGTATTGTCAAAACAGGTGCCGAAATGAGTCTCCTCTTGAGTTCTTGGAAACTCTTCTCGCATTCCTCACTCCATACGAATTTTGTATCTTTCCGAGTCAGCTGAGTTAACGGAGTAGCGATTCGAGAAAATCCTTCCACAAATCTCCGATAATAACCAGCTAAGCCCAGAAAGCTACGTACTTCGGTTACCGACTTCGGTTGCTCCCAACTTTGTATGGCTTCAATCTTCGCCGGGTCGACAGATACTCCATGTTTTGACACCACGTGCCCAAGGAATGCTACTTCCTCAAGCCAGAATTCGCATTTCTTCAGTTTGGCATATAGCTTGTTTTCACGAAGCCTTTGCAGTACCAGCTTCAAATGGCGCTCATGATCTTCACGGCTTTTGGAATAGATGAGGATGTCATCAATAAAGACAACAACGAACTGATCCAAATATTCTTTGAATACACGGTTCATCATATCCATGAAGGCAGCAGGAGCATTAGTCAATCCAAAAGACATTACTAAGAATTCATAATGCCCGTACCGAGTTCTGAAGGCAGTCTTTGGAATATCCTCAGTTTTAATCTTCAGCTGATGATATCCAGAACGAAGATCGATCTTTGAAAAGAATTGTGCTCCTTGCAACTGGTCAAACAGGTCATCAATGCGAGGTAGCGGATACCTATTCTTGATGGTGACATGGTTCAATTCTCGATAGTCAATACAAAGTCGCATACTCCCGTCTTTCTTCTTTACGAATAAAACAGGAGCACCCCAAGGAGACGTACTAGGACGAATAAAACCGATGTCCAACAACTCCTGTAGTTGGACTTTTAACTCCTGAAGTTCAATAGGAGCCATTCGATATGGGGTTTTAGAAATGGGCTTTGTACCGGGTTCAAGGTCAATAAAGAATTCAATTTCTCGTTCCGGGGGTAGACCGGGAAGTTCTTCAGGAAATACATCGGAAAATTCTCTAACAATAGAAATATTATTCAAATCTGACTTGTCTTTGTTCAAATCCATAACATGGGCTAAGAAAGCTTGACATCCGTTTTTCAATAAACGAATAGCTTTGTGGCTTGATATGACAGTGACTGATTTTAGTGGTTTAGTAGTTTGAATTCGTATGACAGGTTGGTTAGGAATATGAAAACTAACAACCTTACGAAAACAATCAATTTTAGCATGATGAGTGGTTAACCAATCAATTCCTAAAATCACATCAAAAGCAAGTATCTTTAAAGAGATAAGATCAACAGGTAATGTGATAGTGCCAACTTGGATCATGCAAGATTTATAAACTGTAGATGTAACGAAGGTTTCACCCAACGGAGTTTCAACAGATAAGTTAAAGTCCAATTTCTCTGGAGTCAAGTTTAAACGTTGAGCACAAGCAGGAGAGATAAAAGAATGGGTAGAACCGGTATCTAGTAAGGTATAAACTTCGCAAGAATTCAAGATTAGCTTACCCGTGATCACCTCGTTCGGGTTTCTCACGTTTTGGCCAGTTACGACAAACGCTCTTCCAGGAACCGCTGATTTCGCCTTATCCGGGACAGCCCTTGGAATCACCACTCCCGCTGAACTTGGTTTCGCTATAGTACAATCTCGAGCGATGTGGCCTTCCTTCCCACAGTTGTAACACACCTTGGATTGTTGTGGACAGTTTGGGCTGATATGTCCCTCTTTCCCGCATTTGTAACATCTAACTGGCGGTCGTTCTCCTCCCCTAAAATTTGTTGTTGGTGCTGGTGCTGGTGCTGATGTCTTCCCGTCATTGTTGAATCTCCTCTTTCTGAAATTTCCACTTGACTCACCTCTCCTATTATCATGGCCACGATGACCACCCGAGTGGTTACCGCCTTTGTTCGTATTTTTCCCTCCTCGTTGGTTATCATCGCTCTGATGATTGCTGTCACCGGTATGACCCTGGTTGTGGTCCCTCGGTTGAGTATACTCATTATCTCTCTCTAATAATTGGGCCCTGTTGACAACGTCTGAATACAGAGAAAATTTATGAGAGATAAGGTATTGACGAATCTCAGGTTTTAAACCTCTCAGAAACATCCGCGTCATTCGTTCCTCATTTTCGACCAAATGAGGTGCAAACCTGGATAACTCTGCAAACTTCGCCTCGTACTGGGACACCGTCATGTTGTTTTGTTCCAGTCTAATAAACTCAACCTCCTTCATATGACGAATACTTTCAGGAAAGTACTTGTCATTGAACAGTTTTTGAAATGTTTCCCAGGACATGTTGAGTGCGTCAGGCTGGGTACGCTTCACAGACTCCCACCAGTAGTCTGCCTCACCGCGGAACATAAATGTGGCGAATGGAACCTTCTGTTCCTCCGTGCATCCCAAGACATCAAATATCTTGGTAATTTGCTTGACCCACGTTTCCGCCATGATCGGATCCGGCTTTCCCTTAAATTCTGGTGGTCCCAATTCTTTGAACTGCTTAGCTGTGACAAACCGCGCGTTGTTATCATTTCCACCCGTATTCTGCACACGAGTCTCCCTCGTCTGATTTTGCATGAACTGCAAAAAGCTCCTAAACATTCCATCATTCATCGTTTGCTCGGCAACGTTGTTTACAGGAGGAATATTGCCTTCCTGTTGCACGTTCCCCTGGGTAGTGATCAAAGGTGTCTCCACGGTCTGATTTACTCCATTATTAACGTTCTCAGCTGCCATTCTTAAATACTGCCATAAAACAAGGGTTAATAGTCATGTCATATATTATCCCTATACTCTGACCGACCAAATAGACACCAAATAAACTTAGTCAGGTCATACTAGCGAAGGAATTCCCCGTCTCTCCCCTCCTAGTTCTTGTCTCACATCTCAGCCAGGGATCATATCCCTAAGCTCTGATACCAACTGTGACGCCCCCAGAATAGGTATACAACACCCATTCTGAGTCGCCAAATACATGGTACAGAAAGCAAACTACAACTTCAATAATACAATTGTCGTGCAAAATACGACAACACATACTGTGAGTTTAAATACAAATATTGTCTTCTAGACAATATCCACACTCAAATAAATCCTCATTACAATTATTCAAACACTATTTTACAGAAATAGTGAGGACTACTAATACATCTTTCTAGAACCATCACTCCATACCCCGACTAGATCCTGCTATGTTCTCACCTCCTGAGAAGAAAAATGGAACAAAAAAGAAAAGGGTGAGCTCAACTAGCCCAGTAAAGAATATTATGACTAAGATAATATACAACAAATTATCGTTAGTCTTCAACAGGGAAAAATCTGATAAAATATAATCGACAACAAGTTTTAGATCAACAACTGCAGCGGAAACAACAAACCATTAGAAGAGTCAAGTAGAGAAAGAATTCTACTATCTTCTAAGATTTAAAAGTCCATCATCAATATTTTATCCATGTAACATCAATTAATAATCATCTTTAACCAAATATTCATCTTTGCACTACAGGCCAAAGATATTCATTTGTATCATCAGTCGGTCATGTTCATCTCAACACCTGTTCATCTTTGCACTACAGGCCAAAGATATTCATCAAGTAATTATACATCTTTGCACTACAGGCCAAAGATATTCAGTAATATCATCATTTAGGACTGAGGATGATGAAAAATATCTTAAAGAGAACGAATCCAATGAGACAAAAGGACAAATAGTAGGGATTCGTATAACAGTTTATCCAAGATCAATAATACTTCATAATAATCAATTGTGAAGCAGAATTCAAAAATAAAGATCAAAACATGGATACAATCAAAGATAGTAACCATAATAGACATCTTGGACAAAAAGGAAAAATTTTATTTTTCGGTGAATAGTGCCGTATTCGTGAATAGTGCCGTATACGTGAATAGTGCCGTATACGTGAATAGTAACCCCGACACAAAAAGTTCCAAATTTGATAAAAACTCGTATCAATATTTCAGCATAATGATATTGAAGAAAATAATATCATTTAAGAAGAAAATAATATCCCTTACCTCAAAATATCAGTACTTCTGGTCGGAATACCGGTATAAGGCTGAAAGAAACTTGCTCTGATGAATAGAAACTCTCAAAGTATCTAAATACTCACAAAATACACTCAATAATCTAGAGAGAGAAAGAGAGAAAACTTGTTTCTGGTGTAATTTTCAATTCTAACTTAGCCCTCTATTTATAGGAAAATTTTGGTAGGTTTGACCTGCAACCTGATGGCTTTACCTGCTACTATTCCCACCTACCACATTTGAAATATAATTCAGCACATTTCTTCACCAACCACAAGTGGGGCCCACCAATTCTAGAATTTTCCATCAAAATGATAAACTCCGAAAATTCAACAATTTCTGAACCAGTCATCTTGTAAAATTCATAATAAATCATACGTTCATTTTTAACGGTTCAAAATTTGTGGGCATATACTCAACTTATATATGTATAACATATCCAAAATTACCACGATCCAACGGTCGGATTAAAAATTATAACCCCCGCAAAATATCTCAAAAACTCTGATTTTTAATACCTCCATTCCGACAAAAATATGGATAAAAACCTCAACATTAACTCCTTCATTTTTAACCACAAAAATATATCCCTCATTTATATCCACATAAAATAAATATTTCCTTATCATATGAATCAATAATTAATTATTCATAAATAATATTACAGAATCACATTTATGACAACCAGGCCGTTCCCAGGAAAGAGGGGGCTTTCCAATAAGGATTTCTCCTTACTGGCGCGCAATTAGATGACCAAACCTCTCCTTAGACAGAACTTTCTAGACATTGCCAATAATGTTATCTAATAATATTATTCAAATAATATGAATTATTGATCTGATAAATAAAAATACTGTGCAACAACAATTATTGAAACAACAATAATATAAAATATCAACGCAGCAATTATTGAATCAATAAAATAAAATATTGAATAATAACTACTGTAACAATTATTGAGTAGTGCCTTCTTACGTACGAATCAATAATTCAACTATACTGTGCAATCCGTGTGCTACTATGCAACCACGCGTTATTACTGTATTTTTAACCACCGGGTATTTAAACAGTGTTAACGGTAACAACTACGCCATTATTAATAAACAACTTATACTTGTCGTTTTCTTCATCCAATCGCTTTCCGTTATGGGGCCCACACAAGGCTGCGTCGTCGTACGAATATTCCCCGACAGCAAGAATATTCCACGACCAACCGAATATTCACCGACAAAAAATAAATATTTTATAACCACTTGCTTATTTTGCAAAATTTGCACATTTCACCCATAACCAAAGTATTATATCAAATTAACCCCCTTATTATTCACAATAATATTTAGAGAAAATTTGATTTTATTCATTAATAAGTTGGGGTCTTACAGAACTCATATTGTGGAGTTTCCTTGGTGAATCGTGGATAGCATTTCCATGAATTTGGCATTGATAGCATCTCCTGACTTGATCATCACAGTCAGCTTTGAGAGAGATCTAGTAATGCCATGTCCTTAATATCTTCTTGGTAAGTAAAGGACCACTCATGTATGGGTCACATACTCCACCATTGATTTCATCCATGAGTCTTTGGGCTTAGTCTTTGTCTAGGCATCTTAGAAGGCCTAGTCCCGCATCCCTTTTATAGAGTGCGTCTCTGCTTAGATAGAATTTCATGGTCATTCTATGGATTCGCCTTCTTTCATCTTGACTTGCCCCAGTAGGCGTAGATCCATCTCGCAGATATTCCTTGATGGAATGGTACCAAGGGTGTTGGACGGGGGACAATTCATCTGATACTTCTCCAATGTAATTTCCATAGGTTGGTGTCTTTTGGCTTGCAAGTTTGATATTTGAAATGCCTTCCTTTTCAAATATGTTGATCAAGGAGGCCAAGGTTGATGTGCATCCGGGAAATCATTCCTGCTCCGAGGAATGTGGAGGAAGGATATTTCTTCAAACTCCACAGCTCTTGATAACTTGCCTATGATAAATTTTTTGGTGTGATAGACCCCAGGGGTTTGTCTGATGACTAGCTCGAAATCCCCAAAGATAGTTAACCGTTTAACACCCATAGATTGGGCTAGTTTCAACCCCATTATACAGCCTTCATACTCATCTATGTTGTTGGTGTTGACAAACTATAACTTGATAGCAATAGGATATTATTCTTCCAAAGTAGATACCAGAACGGTCCCTACTCCGGCATCTTCCATGTTTACAGCTCCATCAAAGTACATTTTCCACACTCGGACTATATTCCCTTGATGGCTTTGTTGAATTTTCATTACCTTTTCATCGGGGAAATATGTTTCCAAGGGTTTGAAATCCCCTGATGGTGTTGCGGCCAGTTGATCCGCAATTCCTTGACCTTTGATAGACTTTTGAGTTATGTAGATGATGTCAAATTGTTGGAGGATCAACTGCCATTTAGACAGTCGGCAATTCAACATGGGTTTGTTGAATACGTACTTCAGCGGATCCATACGGGATATAAGATGGGTTGTGTGACCATGGAGATAATGTTGTAATCTAATGGAGGCCCATGCTAATGAACAACAAATCTTTTCAATCAAGGTGTACTTCTACTCGCTGCTGCTGAATCTTTTGCTGAGGTAATAGATAGCTCTTTCCTTGCCTCTATCATCTTTTTTTCCCAGCATGCAGCCCATGGCATTGTCATTAATTGACAGGTACATAAACATGGGAACATTATCCCTTGGAGGTACCAAGACAGGAGCTTTGACTAATTGTTCTTTGATGGAAAGGAAGGCTTTTTGACACTCTTCATTCCACTTCTTGGAGGAGTTTTTCCTTAATAGCTTGAAGATGGGCTCACACGTTGCTATGAGTTGGGAGATGAATCTGCTGATGAAATTGATTCTCCCCATAAATCGTCAAATTTCCCTCTTTGTCCGGGGCACAGGCATCTCAACGATGGCTTGAATTTTGGCATGATCTAGCTCAATGCCCTGTGTGGCTCACTAGAAATCCCAACAATTTGCCTGACTTGACGTCGAAGGCACACTTGGCCAGATTCAGCTTCAAGCTGTATTTGTGCAACCGGTTGAAAAGCTTTTTGAGATGGTATATGTTTTCCTCTTCCCTCTGAGATTTAAGGATGATGTCATCCACATAGACTTCTATTTCTTTGTGCATCAAATCATGGAAAAGAGCCATCATGGCTCGCTGATAGGTAGCACTGGCATTGATGAGGCCGAATGACAAGCGTCTATAACAAAAGGTTCCCCAAGCAGTGATGAAGGTTGTCTTCTCCCGATCCTCTTAAACAATCATGATCCGGTGGTACCCAGCAAAGCAGTCCACAAAAGAATGCATGCCATACTGAGCCGTGCTGTCTATGAGTATGTGGATAAAAGGTACTAGGAAATTATCTTTGAGCCAAACTTTGTTCAAATCCCTATAATCTACGCACACTCGTACCTTCCCTTCGAGCTTAGGTACGGGAACTATGTTGGATAACCACTCAGGGTAGGTTGATACCATGATGATGCCAGCTTTGAATTACTTAACAATTTCTTCTTTGACTTTCAAACTCCACTCAGGTTTCAATTGCCTGAGCTTCTGTTTGACTGGCTTGAATCCCTCTTTAATGGGCAGGTCATGAATGACAATATCAGTAGACAAACCGATCATGTCTTCATTTGGCCATGCAAACACATCCTAGAACTAGGTCAATAGAGCAACCAGGTCTTTCCTTTGGCTTAGGGTAAGGTCCATGCCAATCTGGATTTGTTTAGGGTTCCGATGTTGACAGAGGTGGTTTGATCAAGGTTTGGTTTGGGTTTATCTTTGACCCATTCTTTGATCTCCTCAGGCACCTCATTGTCCACTTTCTCAATCTCCATCAAGCCAAAGTCCAACTTTACATCAAAGTTGCAGTCATTGTGAAGATTTGGCATTCCATCAGCAAGGTTAGACAAACCTAACTCTGGAGTCCTAAAAACAAAATGCTTTCACTCAATAGATGAAACTGTTTGATCATACAAAATGTTAGCATGACAAAAGTAACTGCTGGTACTATGCAATAATAATAAACAGTTAATACTATCTGCAGAGCAGGGCAGAGGGATTTTTTTGCCCTTTTTACCCTTTTTCGGCAAATGCATGGAATGCTGCTCCAATTTCCTAGGGTCAAGTCCTGGTGATAGCTGTGATGAAGGGGTGGTTATCATCCTCCTCCTCTTTGATGATGACCATGATTGAGTTCACGTCAAGGTCAGTGTTTTTCTTTAACTGGTTCTCCTTAGCCTTATTGATGTGAGGGGTCAGGATCTAATCTTCTGAGCAGTCATTATGTGACGCCCCCAAATTCGGGTTACCTAACCCTGAGTTTGGTGCTCACGATTATTGGTCGAATTCTAAATACGCTCACACGCAAGTGCAAGTGGTCAACAAGTAATATAGTGATAAGAAAAGAATCGTTCCTACAGAGAATAGTAAGAAATTAAACCTATCAATTAACAGTTTTATACTAACCCAATTTTATTAAACTATCCAAATCAATGATTATTAACTAGAAAAACTAAGAAACTAAAAATACCAATCAATCAACACAACTTAAAAACTATAACTTCAACCAAATATTGGAGAATTAGGCTTACAACTTCACTTTAAGTCTCACTCCGATTGTCACACCTTAATCCAGCTCAGTTCACTATCTCAGTTTATTAATCAAGAACACTCAAGTAGAATTAGTCATCTCTCAATGCACTAACACCACATCAACTTAAATCCATAAATTTGATAGAATTAAGCCAAACACCCTAATCAACTAATTCACTATATATCTATGTGAATTAAAATCAAATAAGGTTTAAATTCAAGTTCTCTACCCGATTACATGCGATGCTAGGTATATCTCTATCCTAACATTCATCAAGATTCCATTCAAACAAAGAATTCAAGAACACATGCTAAAGTGACTAAGTCTAGATTCATACATCATCTCTCGAATCCATACAAATCCACACAGAATTGGTGATTAAGCAATTCGTAAATTAAAGTACAAATCACAATAGATAAACTGAATTGATAGATTATTGACTTGAATTCAAGGCATGATAATCATTGTTCAACTATAAAGCTCCATTACAAGCCTAATAAGTAACTTAGTTCACCATGAATGAAATAAAAGCTGAAATAATAAAAGAATCCATCCTCCCAATGACAATAATTGAATTAACGAAGTAGAATAGATACAAAACCACCCTTCTTCTTTGTCCAATTCACAATCTTCGTGATTCTAACGTTCCTTGCTTTCGTTCAATGCTCTTCACTCAAATTAGGGCTCAATCTTGCTAATTGATTGATTGTTGTTATATCCTTGTTATATTGTGTTATATCCAGCACAAATCATGTAATTAGCTCTTAAACCGACGCCAATCACAGTCTCAAACTGCAGAATTCTAATCAAAATGCACTTCTTTCTCTCTCCCGTAGCCCCGCCCCGGCGGGGGGGGGGGGGGTTCTGCTCCTAGTCATGTACCCCCGCCCCGGTGGGGGTTTCCTTTGTATTTGTGCCCACCCCGGCGGGGGGTGTTCCTGCAGCTGTGCTTTTTGCCCATTTTGATGCCAAGTCCTGCCACAAAGCCAGCATTATGCCACGAATGCTACGCCACACCACCTAAACATAAAACAAATATAAACAAGTAAAAACGAACATAAATATATAGGATCAACACAGTTTAAGTCCGAATTAGAGGTCGATACATAGGTATAAAACCCACTCATCAAACTCCCCCAAACTTAAACTCGTGCTAGTCCTCGAGCACAAAACAAAACAAAAATGCAATGCTAATGAATGGAATGCAACTAATCTACATGCCTACGAATCCAGCAGTAATGACAGAAACAAGTTTATTCAAACGGCCTCAGAGAAATCAAGTAAAGATGATAATACCTCATATCAAAACAAATCAGTAATTCCCCAATCAATTAATCAAATCTTAAACTGTTATCACGGATATAGTGCGTGTGTGCTCAGCAACCATGCTAACTGATACAAAATCAAATTTAACACATAATAGGTCTCTTTGAAGGCATCATATAGTGTAAACTCAAGAAATCCAAAAATAGTCAAGATCCAGCTAAAATCAAACAATTACCAATATCAAGGGTTAAAATAGGGTACTTATGCTTTATTTTTCATTTACGGGGGCTTTTTTCTCTTATTTCCCATTTTATTCTTTTTTCTTTTTTTTATACTCATGGTTGTGCAATGTCTTATTTTCTTAGGCTTTTCAATGCTACCTTAACGAGCTTTCGACCAACAACTCCCAAACGATTAAGGCCTTAGGGCGCTAGGTGTAAAGACAATCCCCCCGGGCTTACTTACTCAAATAATAAAGGACGCGAAACTATACTAACCACGGTGTTTATTCATATTTTTTTATATACATAGCTTATGTACCCTAAATTTTCCCCTAAACTTAGGTTCTTGTCTAACTTTAGCCATCACTGCCTATTATTGTCATTCTTTCATTCAAACTAGCATTATCCTTTAGAGTTCCATTATGTATCAATTTAAACTCGATCAGTCAACATAGTTGTTATTACTTTGCTAACCTTATTATACCAGTTTCAAACAGAAAAAGATTCAATTCATAACAGAAAATTACATCAACGCTCTAATAATCAGTAATATACTTGTCTACTCAAATTTAGTCTGATCATTGGCCAAAATAGACTGTAACTTATCAAACAACTGGACTCATGTAAGATGAACTAAATGCAACATAAACACAATAAACTAACTACTATTTTTGCAATTTTTTTCAAAGTTTTCCTTCTTTTTTTTTACAATACGGAATAAGAATAATAGAAACAAAAACTAATAAAAAAACTATTTACAATACTACATTACTATGCAAACTATTATGCAATTATACTACATGAATGCAAACATAATGAACCTAAACCTAAACATGACAACATATGCAAAAATATTATAAACTAAACTAAACATGCAATAACGAACTAAACTAAACTAAACTCCCCCAAACTTAGCAATTACAATGTCCTCATTATAAAAATATAGCACTAAGTGTAAGAGGACTTCCATGTAGTCATCTAAGGTTAAGGTGATGGTGGTGATGGCAGTCGTGGCTCATAAACTCGACGCTCTTCATTGTCGGAATCAGATGGTGGAAATTATGGCATGGGCTCTGGCATCTGGTATGAAAACTATGCGCGACTGCGGCTGGATTCAGAGTCTGTAATGCCGCATTTAGCGAGGTAAAGGACGTGTTCATAGCGTTGAATATATGGTCCTGCCTGGCCACCAGTCGCTTCATTTGTCGATTGGCTTCTTTATCCCTTTTGTCAACAAGGCACTTGAGACTGCAAAATTGGTTACTGAACATAAATATGCCCGTCCTTCGACTCTCTACGATCTCCTGCTCTCCAATCAACTCATCATCTTGGAACTCATCGTCCTCTGAGGTGTCCTCAGCGTCTTCCTCCTCCTCAGAAGTCAGTGGAAATATAAAACTGATGCCTCTTGGGTGCGATGCTCCCTCAGACCAGACCGTGTAGCGTACAATCATGAGAGAGTCCAATAGCTAGAGAGGCTGCTGTGAAGGCTCATCTCCTAACCATCTAATGCCAACCTACTTACACAACCCACAAATAAGGGATAGGTGTGGCAAACCACCGGAGAATGGCCCTCGCAGGCATCGCCGTATAGAGAAATTGATAATTGCGCCGATGTCGATGTTAAAGTCTTTCACAAAAGCACTTTCTCCCTCGTCACCTCGGTGGTATGCGTGGAAGGAAACAACTTTGCGCACAAGAACGCATACCATATCTTGCCATAGCGGCTCAAGTCCTTGTTGAGGAAGATTGTGCCGCCCTTTCATCCTTTAACCCTAGTAGTACCTGGCTTAGTTATCTCAACTAAAATCTGATCATAATCTGGACCGTTGTCATGCAATTAAGTATATTGGCATACTGCATGTGCTCGCAGGCTGTAGTAATTGTTGATAGCCTCTGGACTGAAGGGCACCTGTTTCCCTCTCATAAATGCACTGAGCGGGGCCCTATCCTCAGCGTTTGCATAGAACTCCTTCACCACGTTGACTATTACGGGGTCGGGTTTGTCTGTCAACATCTCCCAACCTTGTTCGTATATTTGCCTCCTCATTTTTCCATCAACATTGTCAGGTGCTAAGCCCCGCTCAGGAGTTAGTGCTTTAGGCACTAAATAGTCGTACTTATCGGCGGCACTGGCACTAATGAACTTGCGTCTGTCAAAGGCCCGTGTAGGTGGTGTAGACCCTGAACCCTCGCCCCGTTGTCACTTTGATGGTGTTTTTGGTGCCATTACAGTCAATTCACTTGCAATCACAATACTCCAAACTTTGAAGAAAATAGATAACACTGGCTTACCCCCAAACTGAATTCTTTACTGGATGATGATTGAGCAGTGGTTGATTGAGCACCGTGTCGAATTCCCCTTTTCTTCTTCACTTCACCCCGAAATTGTTGAAACCCTAGCTTATGTGGACTGAGATTGAGAGGAGTAGTGAAGATGTGGTGTAAAATTGAGAGGATTAGGGTTTAGATTATATAGTGTAGAGAATATGTCCGAATTATTGGGTTAATTTGTGAGAAGTTAGTAGTTCGTGGGGAGTTAGTGGGTGAGAGAGAGTGGGGATTTCGGTTAGAAGAGAAGGAAGGAAGTGGAGAGGTTGGTTAGAACACAATCTGCAGAAAAATAGATTGCTTAAAGTCTCGTACCCCCGCCCCGGTGGGGGGTATTTATACTGAAAGGGCCCGCCCCAGCAAGGGGTATTCTGTTCCTGACTTAAGACCCCCGCCCAAATGGCTTTGAATTTTCAACTTCTTCTCATCAAACACATGTCCAAAAGCTTCCTAAGTACCTAAGACACATTGAAATCATAAACATAAGATGACATCAGGAAGGTTGAGCACATAAGGTTGAATTTACTAAAAATTATGAATTAACTAACTATCTATTGTACCGCAATAAACTAATTGATACTAGAGTTACACATTAAACTACAAATTAACCAACATAACATAAAAAATACTATAAATGGAAGTAAAATTGGGTTGCCTCCCAATGAGCGCTTATTTTTGAGTCTTTCAGCCTGACTACTCTATGTTCATGGCGCTGACTTTGTTGTCAATGTCGTTACCCCAGTAATACATTAATCGTACACCGTTGACTTTAAATGTCTCAAGTGGATTTCTACTATATAGTTCAACGGCGCCATGTGGGAAAACCTTCTTAGTCATGAATGGCCCCGACCATCGAAATTTGACCTTTTTTGGGAACAATGGCAGTCGTGAGTTAAATAGTAACACTGATTGTCCCGGTTCAAACTTTCTCTGCATAATCTTTTGGTCGTGCCACTTCTTGACTTTTTCCATGTATAGCTTTGAGTTCTCATACGCTTGTAGTCAAAATTCATCGAGTTCATTCAATTGGAGTAACCTTTTCTCTCATGCAGATGTTTGATCAAAGTTGAGTTTCTGAATGGCCTAGTATGCCTTATGCTGTAATTTTATCGGGAGGTGACACGGTTTCCCGTAGACCAACTGATATGGAGACATCCCAACTGGCGTCTTGTATGTTGTTATGTAAGCCCAAAGTGCGTCATCCAACTTTAGTGATAAAAACTATCGTAGTTGGTGTTCTTCATCAACGAAGAACAACCATGGTTAATGCCCTGGGGGCTAGTTTGACCATGGTTAATTTCTTACTGGTCATGATTCAAGACATGAGAGTGTATCAATGGTGTTTTACTAGTGTAATACTACAAGTACAAACTAATTTCATGATCTAACTACTACATATCATGAAGATATAAGCATCCAAAGTAGATGTCAGGACTGTTTTGGTCTTTCTAGGTTACCCAGAAATCCAGACAGTCTTAGGTAGCTACTTTAAAGCTTTAACAAATGGATTTTTGTGTATTGTTTGGGTGTTAAACTATCACACTCTTATAGTTTGCATGTAAAGGTTCAAAAGTACTACACTTAGGTAGCTTAACTACATCACACAAGTTAGATCTGGGTTGGTCAAACCCTGCCAGAAAACATGTTCTTAAGTTTTTTGGAAATTATAGAAAACTGCTTTTGTGGTTGGTCAACCTACTTTGACTTCTAATAACTTTGATTCTGTTGATGTTTTATGTGTTCTAATGTTATGGTTCTATAGTCCATATACCAAGGAATAACAATGATACACTTACACAAGCTAAACACATAACAGCTATAAGATCTAGGCACATCAAAACCTTGTTAGACCATTCTGGAAAATTTCTGGGTTACCCAGAAACTCATAAGCATGACTGGTCAACCATGTTTGACCATTAATAACTTGGAATATGGACAAGATATGAAAATCATTCCACTTCCAGTTTACTCTCCTCATAGCATACTACAACACTGATACACCTAGTAAGTCTAACAATTAACAGATTTGGATCTATAGCCTCTGACATTTGACTGTCAGACCATATTTTTGGGTTCTTGGCAGTTTTTTAAAAACTTCATTTTCATAAACTTAAATGTTATGGATCTATGATATATCATCATAGATCACTATATAACATCATATAACACATAAATAAACATAAAAACACACAATTTGTCTAAGCATACAAGATCTAGCTTGGTTAGGGTTTATACCTTTCTTTGAATATCCTTTGATCTTCACTTCCTAATATGATCTTGGGGTGTTCTTGACTTATCTAGGGACTGAATATCTAACTAAGTTTAGTGGCTTTGAGAGAGAGAGAGAGAGAGACTTGGTTAAGTGAATGAACACAAATGAGGCGTCTTTGATATTTATTTTTCTTTAATCTCTCACTTTTTGATCTTGTGGTTACTAATGTTGCTATATGGCACTAATTGGCTGATTTACTTAGATTTCAAGCACATGGTGTATCTTATAGTGAGTCACAAGATTTGGCAAATCTTTTAACTTACAAATTAAGTAAAGGGTATTTTAGTAATTTCACATCAAAAGGGTATTTTGGTAATTTCCCACATAATTTTAAGGGTAGTTTAATCATTTAACATGATTCCCTTTAATTTTAACCCTTGGGGTTTTTATAATCACCATTATGGTTTGCTAATTAGGGTTTAGGGCTCCTAAATAAGAAATTAGGATTTCCGAAAATACAATTAGGGTTCCTAGCTGATCGCTAGGGTTTCTTAACTACATATTAGGGTTTCTAATCTAACATTAGGATTTACTAAGGTTATACCTTATCTGATCAAAATTTGATCATTAATCCTATATAGCACAAACACATAATCATATATACAATTATAATAACATTATTAATACTCAAATCCTTATCTGTAATTAGGGTTAGGGTTTTCATCAGCTGATCAACATAACTTTACTCATATTACTTAGTCAAATATATTCTTTGACTATTTTACTATGTTTATATCACATATGTTCAACACAATACTGATAATCAATACTGATATTAAATAAGAAAAACATTAATTTGTAAAAAAAGAATTGTTTAAAATTCAAGGTCCTAACATTCTCCCCTCCTTATAAGGATTCCGTCCCCGGAATCACTTTTTCCTTATATTCAATTTATGTTTATTACTTCATCTATTCTTACTAATCCCAATTCAGAGCGAAAAATACGAAACCTTTATGGTTTACCATAGACCCCATTATCGTACTTAAATTTTAATATCTTATAAAATTGTATCATCAATTCGTTTATATATACACAATACTAATTTGTGACTCATATATTAACCTGTGACTCGGATCCGTAAATAGAAATAACTCATAGCGATATCTACCCCATAATACGTGCGTAATTATATTACAGAACGAAATCTTTACCTATCACCACCTCCTGTGCAGCCACTGCGTCTGGAATCGTCACGTTAAAAGTGCATGTCGTTGGTCTTCCCTGCTGAGCTGATTCTTTGATCATTAGTGTTTCGATGCTGGTTCCTTTGTTATTGTTTCCCTTATTCGCATTCTTCTTTGGGCAGTTCTGAATATGATGCTCTAACGATCCACAAAGAAAACAACTTTGTACCTTCTTTGGACTGGGACAATTGGGAGAAATGTGTCCCTCTTCACCACAGCTAAAACATACTCATTTTCCCTTTAAACAAACTCCTTGATAGTTCTTCCCACAAACTGTACATGGTTCACCTCTCTTCCTAGTCTCTCCTAGTTTATTTCTCGAGTTAATATTGTCATTCATTTTACGTTTGTTAGAATTACTGCCTCCACTACCATATATCCTATTATCTCCTTCAGTCTTATTTCTTTGTTCTTGAATATTCTTTGATACGACTTCAATTTCTCCCTCAACGATAATCTATTTCTCCAACAAAGTTAAAAATGAATCAATTTGCAGCACATCTAACTTACTGAGTACCAATGATTTCAATCCGCTCTTAAAATGTTGCGCTTTGAATTCCTCGGTGTCTACATGATGTGGAGCAAATTTAGCTAATTCGTTAAACTTGACGAAATATTCTGACACTATCATATCCTTCTGCTTTAGATTCAAAAATTGTACTTCCATATTTTTCTTCATAATTCCCTTCATTGGCGGCATTATCTGTTTAAATAAAAACTTACATTAATCCTTTATCTCTACACTACGTCTTATTATTAGTATAATAAGAATTTAACACAAAATTTTAAACTCAGAACAATTTAGCTTGTTGGATTAACAAATTCAGCTTGCTGAATTAATAACTTATTAGATTGATAAAGTATTATCTTAACCCTCCAAATTTATTTACTTAATCAAACATATAATCATATCATTGCATATTTATTCAAATAATATAAAGTACTTTTCAGTACAAAACATACACTGCTATAATCAATTACTATCCCTTTTTGACAAAAGTCAGGATTTACTGCTACAACATTATACAAAAAGTTGAGATTTACAAAAATTATCTTAATATTCATATAAAATAAGGATTACATTCATATAAATATATATATTTACATATACCTACTCATCGCTTACGATATTATAATCTTAACTTATCATCTCATTGTAAAAAGGTACTACTGCTCAGGCTTAATCTTTATATGGTCCACTCCCTTCACCTGTCTGCTTCCTAGGACACTTGTTGAACCTGTGACCCATTCCCCCATATGAAAAACATTTTCCTTTCTTTAGCTTAGGATAATTTGGCTAAACTTGTCCTTCTTGACTACAATTGAAACACACCTTTTTTTACCCATCATACACTCTCCCCAAATGATTCTCTCCACACTTGCCACATACTTGCTTCTTCTTCGAATTTGAATTCCCTGAGTTATTGTCACTATCATTGTTCCTTTTCTTTTTATTATTACCCTTCTTTTTCTTGATTACATCTTCAGATGATCCACCACCTTCAACCTTCATTCTATCAACTTGTGCCTTTTGATCATTTCTTTCTTCTGTTATCTTGCGCAATGACCTCTCCGTCTTCCACAATTCCTTTAAGAGAAACACCTTACTCCTTAGTTCTTGAACTTCTGCAGATATTTAACCATTTTCAATTCCTACTCTACCTTTTTCTCCCCCTTCGGCCTTAATTTCTGACTCTACCTTAGTTTTTTAGAATCTACTTCTTCATTCAGCTCCATTTCGGGATACTCGCCATGATCACTTCCCAGATTCACCATAGGTTCGTCCTTTCAAATTCTTTAACTAACTCACTCTGAGTTGGCACCTAGGCTAATTGCATTGGTGCAACAGCTGCCAACATCTCCATAACCCTTTTTATCATCTCCTGACATCCTACAATCTATTTTAAACAATCTTAATTAGTACATCACCAGTACACAATCCATAAACACTAGGTGTCCACATATCTTACTATTAATGAATTTCATCAATCCCTAGCTTATAACTCTAAATGAGTTTTCTCTATCTTGCTTATGGTTATATTCCTACGGTTCCCCCCCCCCCCACCCCACTTAAGATTTATAACCTACAGCTTTGATATCAACCTGTGACGCCCCCAAATCCGGGTTACCTAACCTCAGGTTTGGTGCTCACGATCCATCATACAAACAACATCTAACTACCCATTCATTTATGAATATTATCATACATACCATTAATTAATATAATTAATACAATATCCCATGTTGTCTAACCTTAACATAACATACATACCTCCAGATATACAAAAAGGTTTACATAAAATAATGTAATAATTAAAGTTATAATGACTACTCCTGAATTTTGTCATTGCCCTTGTCATTATATGCCCCTCCTACTACCTTGTCATTAGCTAAAATATTATATTTAAGTAAGGGTGAGCAACGAGTTTGCTCCGCAAGTTAAAGCATGCACTAAGATATATGAATCAAGAATTTAGAGTCTAGATTCGGTAGGACTTCAACAATATTCAAAGGATTTTGAAATAGCTGAATAAATCATTTATCAATAACAAGACTTTATCGAATTTCATGCTAAATAACAATTCAATGATGAAAGAGTAAAACTCTTTCAAAGTTTCAATAATGTTCAATTGATTAACAAGATATAATATTACTGCAATAATAAAGTGGGATATTCCTAGATTTCATGTTGAGTGATCATAATTGGATCATGAACTAATGGATAAATTATCAGGCATTCAATACTATATTACCTCAGAATTATAAGTTAGTTATAAAAACTAAACTATAATTCTCTTCATGTACCTAAAGCGGCCAACTCCTTGTACTAAACTATAGCCGGATGTTCGACCCTAAAGTCCCCTTTATATAAGGGTTATTCATCTTAGCCTTACATCAAGAGTTCGTACCACAATAATATGGTTTGGATTTAAAGAAATGCTAAAGATTTCAACATATAATATCTATATTGATCTAGCCGAAATAATTGGCATTGATCTTTCAATAACAACTTAGTTCAAATACTAGAACGTATCAAGTTTCAACAAATATTAGTCTCACCAAAATAATTAACTAAGACATAAGTCATAAACTGTTCAATAATAGATAAAAATTAATTGCACTATTTGCAATCAACAATAATATATATAGATGTGAATAACCAACAATAGTTATTCACCGGTCATGCTTTTGAAATTTAAAACTCAATTTGAGTTAATAAACTTGCACTAATAGCGAATGATCAATAATAATCTTAGATGTGGTATAATCAACAATAATTACCCTCTTAACATGCTGGTAAGATAATAATTCGAATTGGAGTTAAGGAAATTATAATACATATGAATATTCAATAACAATCTTAGATGTGGAATAATCATCATTAATTATCCACTAACATGCTTGGAAAAATAATAACTCAAGTTTGAGTTAAGAAACTTGCCTTGGTCGCTGACTATTGCTACACAATCTAATTTAGCTTTGTTTGAAAGACCTATGATCAATAATATTGGTTTCACAATTAGCGTAACACATCACATCACATAATACTACTATTTTAAGTCATTGTATAACTTAGACACGTGATCATATAGTCACAACAGTGATTAGAACCTATAAAAACACTTATCAGGTCAAACTATTTCAGTCTGGTTGGATTTCGATATTAATTCGGTGTCCTAATCACCCTATCAGATAATTAACGAGTTTATTTTCAATAAAACTATATTCCTCAGCTTCAATATTATTTTAGATAATTTAATTATCCTTTGTAATATTTTTCGGAAGCTTATAACAATTTTCAAATAATTACTATATTTTATAATGATTTTTCAAACACTGATATCATTTTTAAATGATTTAAATACTAAATAAATTCATTATCATTAATACTTAAATAATTTAAAATTTTAATGACATCCTTGTCAAAATATTAGAAGTTATTTATAATAACTCAAAATATTTTTAAAACAATAATATCACCTTTAAATGATTTTTTAAATAATTACTATTAATATTAAAATATTAATGTATTTCTCATCAAAATATTAAAAGTCATTTATTATAACCTAAAATATTTTTAAAATCTTTATATTATTTTTAAATGATTTTTAAAACATAAAAATCATTTTTAATCCAATTATTTAATACAATTATTAAATAAATTTGTTATCATTAATATTAAGTTATTAATGAAATTTATCTCAAAATATTAAAAGTTATTCATTATAACTTAAAATATTTTTTAACACTTTAATAACATTTTTAAATGATTTTTAAAATATCAAAATTATTTTTAACTAATTTATTTAATATAATCATTAAATAAATTTAATATCATTAATATTTAAATAAATTAAATTATTAATGAAATTAATGTCAAATTATCAAAAGTTAATTTTTAAAACTAATTTATGAATTTATTTTTATTTTTTTTCTATTCTTTATTGATTTATTGAAATTAATTTAATTAATATTAATAAAACTGTCGCTATAGGCTTTAGTGTTGAAAACTGTCGTGGTTGGTGTTCTTCATCAATGAAGAATAGCCATGGTCAATGCCCTGGGGGCTAGTTTGACCATGGTTACTTACTGGTCATGATTCAAGACATGAAAGTGTATCAATGGTATTTTACTAGTGTAATACTACAAGTACAAACCAATTTCATGATCTAACTACTACATATCATGAAGATATAAGCATCCAAAGTAGCTGTCAGGATTGTTCTGGGCTTTCTGGTTACCCAGAAACTAGACTTATAGTTTACATGTCAAGGTTCAAAAGTACTACACTTAGGTAGCTTAACTACATCACACAAGTCAGATCTGGGTTGGTCAAACCATGTCATAAACATGTTCTTAAGTTTTTTGGAAATTCCAGAAAACTGCTTTTGTGGTTGGTCAACCTACTTTGATTCTGTTGATGTTTTATGTGTTCTAATGTTATGGTTTTATAGTCCATATACCAGGGTATAACAATGATACACTTACACAGGCTAAACACATAACAGCTATAAGATCTAGGCACATCAAAACCTTGTTAGACCACTCTGGAGAATTTCTGGGTTACCCAGAAACTCATAAGCATGACTGGTCAACCATGTTTGACCATTAATAACTTGGAATATTGACAAGATATGAACATGATTCCACTTTCAGTTTACTCTCCTCATAGCATACTACAACACTGATACACCTAGCAAGTCTAACAATTAACATATTTGGATCTATGGCCTCTGACATTTGACTGTCAGACCATATTTTAAGGTTCTTGACAGTTTTTTAAAAACTTCATTTTCATGAACTTAGATGTTATGAATCTATGATATATCATCATAGATCACTATATAACATCCTATAACACATAAATAAACATAAAAACACACAATTTGTCTAAGCATACGAGATCTAGCTTGGTTAGGGTTTGTACCTTTCTTTGAATATCCTTTGATCTTCACTTCCTAATCTGATCTTGGGGTGCTCTTGACTTATCTAGGGACTGGATATCTAACTACGTTTAGTGGCTTTGAGAGAGAGAGAGAGAGACTTGGTTAAGTGAATGAACACAAATGAGGCTTCTTTGATATTTCTCTTTCTTTAATCTCTCACTTTTTGATCTTGTTGTTACTAATGTTGCTATGTGGCACTAATAGGCTGATTCACTTGGATTTCAAGTGTAATAACCCAAGAATTTGATATAATTAAATAAAAAAATTTAAGTATAATTTTTTTTAATATAAAGGTGGGAATATGTGCCAGATAAAGCGTATGTGTATATTTGATAAATAAAAATTTATGATTGCAAATAAAATTTTGAAAAGAATTGATTGTTATAAAATATATTCTTATAATAAATTAATTTTGTAGTAAAAATATTTTATTATTTATTTTTCATGAAAATATGATTAACGTATTATTTATATAATATATGAAATGCTTATTAGAATTATTATAATAATTATTTTGTTATATGAATTTAACCAGATTAATTAAGTAAATTATTTTAACTTAATTAATAATGGTATATAGGATGTAAAGTGTGTATATTATGTGATTATGGATAATTATTAGTAAACCCTAATTCATAATTTGGGAATACTAATAATATCATGAAACCTTAATATGTAATTTAGAAAATTAAAATTTTCATTTCAAGCCTTAATTAGAAAATCCTAGAAATTAAATTTTTTTCAAAACCTTAGGGTTAAACCCTAAGGGTCAAACCCTAAGGGTTAGTCAAGTTCCAAGTTTGCCATTAAAAATGTGAGCAAAACGACCAAAATGTCATTTTTGTAATTCTTTAATTGAATGGTGTAGATCTTGCCAAGTTTTGGAGTTGGTGGCTAACTCTAGACCACCCATGTGACTAAAAACCACAGCAATCAGCCATATCTAGCCACATCTATCAGCCATATACATTACATTATATTATATATAGATTAAAGAGAGAGAATGTCTAAAAAAAGTTAGCCCATTTATGATCTTACACTTAACAAAACTCTCTCAACCTCATAGCCACGAAATTCTTTTGTTAGAGCAGTCCCAAATCAAGTCCTAAGTTCACCCATACCAGTTCAGAAAGCTTAGAATCAAAATAGCTCAAGTGAGGCATAAACCTAACCTAAAATCTTCTTTTTGCTTGCTATGATAAAAGTTGTGTTTTAATGTTTAGATATGTTGTATGTAGTGTAAATAAGTGATCTGGGTTGGTTCATGATAGATCTATAACATCTAGATACATGAAATAGGAGTTTTCAAAAAATCTGGAAAATT
This sequence comes from Panax notoginseng, assembly GCA_016801055.1. NCBI lineage: Eukaryota > Viridiplantae > Streptophyta > Magnoliopsida > Apiales > Araliaceae > Panax > Panax notoginseng. Next base: position 135,309,663 of record CM029015.1, read on the forward strand.
TTAAAATGTTGTCTGACAACCAAATGTCAGATCTCGTAGATCTTTGTCTGTTTATGGTTTTATTTGTTTAAAGGTTTGTAGTTGTAGTATGTTGTAAGGGCTTTAATCTAAAACTAAAATCAAGTCTAGATCATGTACAGATTTCAAGTTATGGGTGGTCAAACCTCATTGACCGACCATGACTGAGCAAATCTGGGTAACCCAGAACTTGCCCAAAAATGTCTGACAAGAAGTTTAGGGGCTCAGATCTTTTAGTTGTTTGTTGATTTGTGCTTTCTGTTGTATCTAGGTTGTAGTTTGTTATATGAACTACAAAGTCATGGCTTTAGATCACCAAAATGATTAACAGAAAGAAGGTAGTGGTTGGTCAAAGTAGGTCGGATGATCATGAATTCAGTTTTCTGGGTTTCCCAGAAAACTGATGAACATGATCTCTGACATAGTTTGACCGGCATAGATATGTATATTGTGATGTTGTTAAGATAATTTTATGTAATTGATTTGTTCATTTACATGTTGGGTACAACCTGGAACCATTAGATCAACAAAACATTACAAGGATAGCAAGTAGTGGAAGCCCAAAGTAGGCTACTTGAACTGTTCTTCATTTCTGGGTAACTCAGAAAATGAAGAGCAGCTCTGACAGCTACTTTGCAATCTACTTTGCAAGCTCAGATCTCATTTGTGTAATGCTATTTGACCATGATTGTTGTTGGATCATGTAGTGTTACATTAGTACTACTAGATCTAACCATTAAATTTCCAGAAACAACTTAGTCAATGAATCATGGCTGGTCAAACATGGCATCTCGAAACTGCTTATGAATGTTCTTGAGGCTCAAGAACATAATAGGCGACACTTTCTGTCGCTAAAGGCTTTAGCGACAGACATATTAATTTTAATTAATTTAATTTCCAAAAATCATTTAAAAATATAAATAAATTATTAAAAATTCCAAAATTAATTTTAAAAATTATTTTAAGTTATAAAAATTAACTTTTAATAATTTGACATATTTTTTATAAATATTATTATTTATTTATATAATAATGATATTACATTTATTTAATAAATGTATTAAATAAATTGATTAAAAATAATTTTTATTATATTAAAAATTATTTTATATGATAATATGGTATTTAAAAATATTTTAAGTTATAAAACATAACTTTTAATACTTTAAGATAAATTTCATTAATTATTTAATATTAATGATATTAGATTTATTTAATAATTATATTAAATAAATTAGTTAAAAATAATTTTAATATTATAAAATTTATTTTAAATGAAAATAAAGTGTTTAAAGATATTTTAAGTTATAAAACCTAACTTTTAATATTTTAAAGAAAATTTTATTAATAATTTAATATTAATGATATTAGATTTATTTAATGATAATATTAAATAAATAGTTTAAAAATGATATAAATGATTTAAAAATATTTTAAGTAATAATAAATGACTTTTAATATTTTTGTGAATAATACGTTAATATTAAAATATTAATAGTAATTATTTAAAAATAATTTTAAATATTTTAAAAATTATTTAAGGGTAATATTAATACTTTAAAAATATTTTGAGTTATTATAAATAACTTTAATATTTTGGCAATGGTTTTATTAATATTTTAATATTAATTAAATATTAATGATAATAAAATTATGTATTATTTAAATCATTTAAAAATAATTCTAGTGTTTAAAAAATCATGATAAATTATAATAATTATTTTAAAATTATTATAAGTCATTAAAAAATAATATGACTGATATTTAAATTATCTAAAGGAATATTGAACTACAGAATAAAGTTTTAAACTCGATAATTACCCGATAAAGTCGTCGGTACACTGAAATCTTTCAAAAATTGATCTAGACTTAGATAGTTTGACTAGATAAGTGGTTGTTTATATTTTAATATCTGATATACATATGTGACATTGTTCTTAAGCTATATGATAACTGCAAATAGCAGTACTAGGTGTTACGATATATTATTCTAATCGGAAGAATAATCTTATTAATGAGTCTCTGTATAAAAGATAAAACTAAGTTGTGTAATTGTAAGCAGCAGATCAGACAAGTATCTAGCTCTTACTCTTTATTGAGCAAGTATCCTACCTTTGTATTTACTTTATGCAATGGACATGTGTAAGCAAGTCTTTAAACTATATTCCTGTTATACAAGCTTCTTAACTCTATTGTTATTGATCAAGATATATCCTGTTTATAGATTAATATGTTTGGTTATACAAGTGTCCTCACTTCGATAATGGTTGTATTTAATCACATGTTGATACATACTTATTAAATTTTGGTATGTATACGTTATTTAAAACCCGTCTAAGCTATTTGACTCGGCTAGACCTAGATTGAAAAATATTGTTGAACATGATAGAATATTACTGTCATCCGACTAAATTGCTTAGGTTTGAATTCTAGATTGAATATGAACATCCTGATCATGAGAAATTTTTGTGCGCCCAAGGCGGATATGATGAACGAAAATATCATTCTAAAATGTAGTGTTGATCAATACAGGGCATAACGGGCTGATCACCCCCCGTGCCCGTAAGTTATGACGGTTTGCGGATGAACTTCTGTAAAATCTTTTCAAAAATTGAAAATAAAGTTCATAGTCTGTCGTCTGCTCTCCATTTATAGTCAGTACGTAGTTTCAAAAATATAAATTATTGGTTAAGTTGTTAAGTATTGGTTCAGTTTACTTCACAACTATTGTTCCGTTGTAGAAGTGTCGTTTAAAGAAAATATTTACTTCTTTCAGCTAAAGTTTATTGTCTACTATTACTTGCTGGGCAATCAAATGTTCATTCTTTCTTTAAATTTAAATATTTTCAGCTAATCGTGATCAACCTAAAGGTTCTGCCAAGAACAAAGGGAAAGGAAAGCTGACAGAATAAACTTTATGGTATCTTATGTAATAGTTAAACTTTATTAAGACAATGATATTTATTAATTATCATGTAAGTAAATGTTTAAAGGTTGTGAACTTGGGATTAGACAACTCTGATATATGTAAATTAAGTTTGATATTTAGATTATTATTATTATTCCGCTCAAAGAAATGATATCGTGAAGCACTGAGTTCGGGTTTTAAGTACCTAAATTTGGGGGCGTCACATCAAGCACATGGTGTAATTTAGATATGGTGAGTCGCGAGATTTGGCAAATCTTTTAACTTACAAATTAAGCAAAGGGTATTTCAGTAATTTTGCATTAAAAAGGGTATTTTGGTAATTTCCCACATAATTTTAAGGGTAGTTTAGTCATTTGACATGATTCCCTTTAATTTTAACCCTTAGGGTTTGATAATCATAATTAAGGTTTTCTAATTAGGGTTTAGGACTCCTGAATAAGAAATTAGGGTTTCTAAAAATATAATTAGGGTTTCCTAACTACATATTAGGGTTTCTAATCTAACATTAAGGTTTACTAAGGTTATACCTTATCTGATCAACATTTGATCATTAATCCTTTACAGCACAAACACATAATCATAGATATAATTATAATAACTGTATTAATACCCAAATCCCTATCTGTAATTAGGGTTAGGATTTTCATCAGCTGATCAACATAACTTTATTCATATTACTTAGTCAAATATATTGTTTGACTATTTTACTATGTTCATATCACATATGTTCAACATAATACTGATAATCAATACTGATATTAAATAAAAAAAATTATTCGTAAAAATAGAATTATTTAAAATTCAGGGTCCTGACACATTTTCTGAGATATCCTAATTCATACCCTAGGTATGGACCAGAAAGTAAATCTTTAATAACCGTCTCTTCATGTCTTGTTTGAGTCTCTAATTCCTTTCCTCAATGTCTGGGTCTGGAATTACAACTTCTTTCCCACTAGTCGGTCTGGGCTTAGGAAATAGCATACCTGCCACGGAAATAGGATTTTTCCTTGGAGGCCTTACAGATCTTACATCTGTAAGATTAGGCGGCAGAACTGTAGATGATGGAACCGGTGTATGCTTGTGCGGGTTCTGACGATTTGATCTAGAAGAATAGCCTAATCCAACCTTCCCTTTTTGGCTGGGAGCTTGAATTGAACTTCTGATTCCTTGCTAATTTTTCCCTAACCCTTGTCCAGGCTAGAAACCCAAGGATATCATTTCCTGGCTGACCAACATTACTTCGGTGGAAACTCTAGGCTTCAGAGCTGGTGTAATGCCCCCAAATCTGGGTACCCGTTAACAGCTTCCATTCATAATTTACTGAATACAACTTTGCTTTGATACTAATTAATATCCATTCCTTTTTACTTCCAGGATCTATGAATCGATCCCAAAACTTTCACACGTCAATTCCCAATCTTGGTCTTTAACCATTCTTGTCTTTACAACATATTTGGTGTTATACTTAATAAGATGCGAAAATAATTAAAACTTTTCTAAATTCTTTATTCATTTCCCTGAATTAAAACCTTCATCATTTACATATCTTTGAATCAAATTTATTCCATACTTTGATTCATCAGAGTTACATTATATAATTTACATCTCAATTTGATGTTCTTTATAAATCGAATAGTACGGATTTACAACTCTACAAGAGTTAAACAATTATCGAGTACATCATCTACAACCTAAAACATGGTTCAAAATCATAATTTCAGGTAAACAAATCAATCTTCTTGTGATACTATTGAACTTTATCAATCAAGTAGCACGTAACTTTACCGTGAGTCTTGAACCTGCAAAAGTGGTTATTTGCAAGGGTGAGCTTGACAGTCCAGTAATTCTAACAGTTTTCATGCATCACGTAGCACATAATATCATGCACGGTTTTTAATCATCCAAAATTAATATGCATGATGCTTCTCGTATAACAAGAATAGTGATTATCTTCTAAAACACATAGTCATGGATTTATTTTCAATCTCATACATATCTCATAGACATTTCCACGTTTCATTGCATAGCATAATTCATTTCATACATGACTCATATGCATTTCATATATAATTTTACATTCCATATCATAGCATAAATCAATCAACAGTTATCAACATTATAAAGCAAATAGGAACTGAAAGACTTGTCTGGCTCGTATATTATCAACTATAACTTAACTACTTATAGCTATCTGCACTTTGTGTATTCCTACACAATTGTATAATCGTGGATTCATACCCATCAGTTATACATTTCCTTACAGTCTTAATGTAATAACAATTATTACATTGTTTTCTAACTCGGTTCTTAAAACCTTTGTTTCACTTTCTTATCATACTCTTAAAGATTCAGATTATAATTTAAACAGTCAAGCAATACTGTCCTGCAGCGCAGTTGCGCTGCAGTTTGGCCTGGGATAGGCGCAGTTACGCTATCCCCTGACCAGACCAAATTAACATTTTTATTTTCTAATTCACACCTCATTTCTCAGCATGCTAACACATAACACGTGCACACGTTAAGAGGTCTTGGTCCAAGTTTGGTGCCTCTTGTGTTTACTTTTAGCTATATTCATACTTTATAGGCTCGTTGCCATTTATGTCACGACTAAGCGAGTTCATGCAACATGGGTCTAACTATGTAACCAATAATGATGTTAAACAAATTTTAATATGTATGCTAACATATATTCATCTTATCTACATATGTCTAGCATAGTTTATCACTTGAAAACTTACTTTTTAAAACATGCTCGAATGACTTTCATTGTGTCAAACTGGGTGAGTGCACTTATAAGCCATGTTTAATGACATAAATAGTACTAGCATGCCATCCTACAAGTTTAGAGGGTAGGCAACACCATGCTCATGAATATTGGTTTCCCCAAAACTTGAATTTCTCTTTGAAAACACATATTATACAGGTTATGCAAGCTATCACATGCAAGGCGAGTTAAAAATCACATTTCATGCTCGCATGACTCAACCACACACACACACACACACACACACACACACACACACACACACACACACACACACACACACACACACATATATATATATATATATATATATATATATATATATTCTACAACGTCAAAATTTAGATGACACAAAGTTCGCCAAGGTTTTTTTTCAACATTTTCAAGTCTAGAAAACATACATTAAAGCAAGTAGAGCTACTCATGATATGTAAGGGAACTCTAGACTATATGTCATACTCATTTGTACATGTTTCTACACATGCTTACAATGTCAAAATATAACCATTCCATGTTTATAAAACTTAGTTTGCAAAAGTATCCGAGTTTGCCTTTGAAATCGTTTTAAACCAAATCAAAACAATCTAACACATACGAAACAACTTTGAATCATATGTCATGCATAGCTAAACTTCACATACATGCTATCAAGGTTAGAATCTACGGTACACAAGTTCTGTTAAAGTTTGCTTTCAAAATCTTCATATAATCTTTGGAAAATAACCATTTAAGCAACTCTAGGTATGTAACGGTACTCAAGACCATATGTCATACTTATTTGTATGCATGACTAAGCCATTTACACAAGCTACAATTATCAGAATTCAAAAGTCTCAAGGTTAGTCTAGATTTTTTTTCAAAATATTCAAGTCTATTTTAGAACTATACTAAATCACGCTAATGCAAATTTATTATAAGTAAGACTGCTTTAAATCACATGTAATACTTATTGTTATTCATAACCAAATTAAACCATCATGCTTGGAATAACGAAAAAGTCAATATATCATTCTAGTGCATGGCGCAGCTGCACTATATTATACTATGGGAGCTGCGCAGCTGCGCTGCCCCGTAGCATTCTCAGACACTGCATCCGGCGCAGCTGTGCTGGAATGGACTATAGAATGGGCGTAGCTGCGCCCTTCCTGGATGGTTCCAGGAATGGCTCTGCTTCTGCAGAATCCAAACCCAACCGTAACATTCATTAATTATCATGCTTAAAACCAACTAAATTGCTTTCATACATGTATATAATACTTAACTAACATGCTAGCAATTCTCAAATCTCATAAACAACAAATTTGGCAACTTAAATTCAAAGTTCATGCTATTTTTCCATCCTTTAACATATTTAGCGAATTTTATCACTACAGATTCGTTTCTAAACCAAATTAATCCGTTTAACTTTCGTTGTTTTCGTATTTAACTGTATTAACGATATCTTACAACAATTCATGGATTATAACAATCCTTATCCATCAATTTTTGACTCAAAAACAAGTATTTCTTTACATTACTAAGAAATTGCAAAACTTAAAAATCAAGAGCATATATGTTAGCATTATTACCTCTTGAATGCTTGCAATTATTAACTATAGTTCCTCAATTCTCCACTTGCTCCTCAATTCTCCAATTCTACTAACTCTTTATAGCAAATGCTTAGACACTCAACAAACGGGAATGAGGAGGAGGAGTCTCTATTTATAGAGTATTCAATACCCAAACAATAGCTTTGCCCAATATTTTGAACTAGCAGGAAGAAGAAAATGATGATGGACAAAGAAGATTTGGTGAAAAGCAATTACCTGCTCCCTCCCCTTCATCCTTCTAGCCATCATCAGCTCTATCAATAGTAATGAAGGAATAAGATAGGCCACTAACCTATCACACGGCTGATATTGTAACAACCTAAGAATTTAGATAATTATTAAAAATTCTAAAATGATGGATTAAAGGTTATATGACAGACCTAGACTGAAAATAAGTGTATGAATTTGAAGTTTCTATGAAGAAATTTTAAGGATTTCAAAATTATGTGAAGGATTTTGGTGGATTTAAAATCTTTTGGTGAAGATGTACAAGGTTAAGTATCTAAGTGTACACGAGTCTGTATATGTGGTCATATGAGTGTATAGTTGTGGTTTAAGGATCAGATATCGATCAGGTAAGTTACATCTGTAACAAACCCTAAAGTTATGTGAGAACGTTATGGTTAAGTTATTAAACCCTAATCAGTGATTGCTTATGTGTACAGTTGTGATTTGAGATCAAGGAATTGATTTGATAAACTATAACTTTAGTAAACGCTAAAGTTGGATTAAGAATGTCGTGGTTAAGGTTAGAAAACTTTAACGAACTGTTAGAAACCCTAACGATATGCTTAGAAACCCTAATCTAAGTCCCGAGAATTCGAAACCCTAATTTAGATATTCAAAACCCTAATTCGGGAGCTCAAATGTTAAGTGTAAATGGCTAAGTGTTATAAGTTATGGAATGAAAGGGAAATGTCCAAAATACCCTTCAATTTATAGAGAAAAAGACCAAATTACCCTTACTAGGTGCGAAATGACCGAAATACCCTTTTACTTAAAAGTTAAGTAAAAGATTTTACAAAATCTTGTGAGTCACCACCTTGAGACTTATCCCATGTGATCTAAATCTCCCAAGATCAGATTTGTTATGCCACCTTCCAACATTAGATACATTGAATCAAAAATCAAAAACTTAAGTAAGTAAAAATCTTACTTTATCTCTCATTCATGTCCAACCCATTCTCTCTCTAGCTTTTCAAAATTTAGAGTGAGAGAGAGAGAGAGAAGATGAGCTACGAACATCATGTAGCAAGCCTTGATCAGCTTCAAAGATCAGAAATCAAAGATCAAGCTTTTAAAGGTATAAAATCCTAAACTTAGAAATTTATGTGTTTCATGTTATATGTTGTTAGTTATTGGTTAAAGTTGTGTTAAGGGGTCTTATTGAGTGATCCAATATGTAACATCAAGGATCCATAACATCTAGAAGCCAGAAAATCAAGTTTTCAAACTGACCAAGAACCCTAAAAATATGGCCTGACAGTCATATGTCAGGGCCTCTAGATCTTTACTTGTTTAGTGTTATGTGTGTTTTAAGTTATAGACTTGTTCTATGCCATGAGGACTATGATCTGGAACTAGAATCAGGGTCAGATCATGTATAGATTGCATGTTATAAGTGGTCAAAGTGAGTTGACCGGTCACGAAAAACTGAGTTTCTGAGCAACCCAGAAACCCAAAATTTCTGACAACGTTTTCTGAGCCTCAGATCTTGCTGTATGTTAGTGTTTAGGCCATGTTGTTATTTGATCTTTGTAGCCTGTCATGTGAACTACACCTCTAAGCCCTTAGAACAACTAGATTCATAACAGGATCAAAGATATTATTGGTCAAACCAGCATTGACCGACGGCCTTATGAAGAAATCTGGAAAACCCAGATTTCTCAAGAACAATTTTTCTGACATACTTTGACCAGCTTTAATATTTCATATGTGATGTTGTTACATGAATCTAGTGTTATGATATTATACCTTGACATGTATACTACATGTGTGAACTCTTAGATCACACAAATAATACCTAGAATCAAAGTTACAGAGCAGCAAAGTAGGTACCCTGCAACTGTTCTTCATTTCTGGAAAACCCAGAAATGAAGAACAGCTCTGACATGATTTTCAAGGGCTGATATCTTCATGTGGTGATGTTGTTTAGCCAAGAAATTGATTGGTGGTTTTAGTATTACATTAGTACTACAATCCTAACACCTTAGCATATCCATAAAACAATTAGAACATAGATAAAATTGTGGTCAAACGAGCAACCCTGCAAACTGTGTTTGAAGTTCTGGAAAATCTCAAGAACACATATAGCGACGGTTCTGTCGCTATACGGCCCTTTAGTGACACTTTATTTTTTGAAAATTACTATTTTTATTTAATAAATAGAAAAAATTAGTTTTTAATTATGAAAAATATAAAATAAATTCCTAAAAATTATTTTAAAGCCTAAAAATGGGTTTTTAATAATTTTGAGTATATTTCATAAATATTTAATATTTTTAGAATATTAATGGTATTTAATTTATTTAATTTATTTAATTATAATATTAAATAAATTACTTAAAATGATTTTAATACTTGAAAAATCATGAAAAATTATATTATGGTGTTAGAAAATATTTTAAGTTATTTTTAAGAACTTTTGATATTTTGTGATGAATTTCATTAATAAATTAATATTAATGGTAATTGATTTATTTAATGAATATATTAAATAAATTATAGAAAAATAGAATTAATGATTTAAAAATCATATAAAAATGATTTAAGTGTGAGAAAAATATTTTGAGTTATAAAATATAACTTTTGATATTTTATCATGAAAATATTAATATTTTAATATTAATGTCAATTATTGGATAATGGATTTAAAGGTTTAAAAATCATATAAATATGATTTTAAGGTATTAAAAATACTTTATAATATTATAAATATATTATAATATTATGTTTTAATTTTTATTAATATTTAATAATAAATAAGTATTAATGATAAGAGAATAATGTGGTATTTATATTATATAAATACAATATAAGTGATGGAAAAATTATGATAAATTGTAATAATTATTTAAAAATTATTACGAGCCTATGAAAAATGTTTTGACTCAGTAGAAAATTATATAAGTTAATTGTTAAGTGTTTAGACCGAGTCTTAGTGTTATTAGGCTCGAGAATTATCCGACTAGACCGTCGGGATGTTAGAATTGTGTCGGGTTCAACTCAGACTAAAATAGTTTGACTTGATACTGAGTCTTAAGTAGTTTGTGCACTGATAGGATTATGTGTTATGTGTTTAAGATTATTTTATAAATATATTTATAATAGTATTATATTGTGATGATATTATTCTAATATTGGAGATCTATATTACTAATATTTGGTCTTCGGATAAAGCGATATAAACTGTGTAGCAGTAGTCGGTGATACAGGCAAGTTCCTAACCTTGAACTTCTAATTATTATGCAAGTTTTTTTAAACTCGACCTAGAGTTATTTCATTTGAATATGCTTATGGTTAATCATTGCTGATTACCATGTCTATGAATTATTGATTCACACTCTGTGCATATTGCATGTATTCATCAGGTATGAAAGGTTGATCACCTTCATTACCATCTGATCTAGATATTGTATTCATGTTTATTATTGACATTTATTCATGTCGTCATGATCGTTCAGTTATGAAATTTGATTCCTGCTAGTTCACAATTATATTGTTGAACGTAGCCAGCCTTTTATTCATATTCTATCAATCAAGATATATCCTCAAATAAACTTAAACTTGCTGGGTAAACTTATTGCTCAACCTTGCTATATTATGATTAACATTGCAGATTAAGACGAATACGTCGGATACAGGAAAGGATAAAGCCAAGTCCATCTTGGGATAATATGTGCAGCTAAATTGTAATAGAATAGTATGATAATTATATGTTAGATAGGTTATGAATTATGTATAAGTTAAGGTTACTTGACCTTGGTGAATAGTGAGTAAATGTAATGTATAAACAATTTATGTTTATATCTTTCGCAATAATTATAGAATGATTGTACCAGATCCGTGGTGATTTAGGACCCGAATTTGGGGCTGTCACAGTTGGTATCAAAGTTGTAGGTTATAAACCTTATGTAGCGTTACCTGAGACTAATAATCGTAGTGATTAGGATAAGTACTAACTCCAATAGAGTTAGTGTGTCTGTAAGATTCAAAGACGAATCTCGGCGGGTTATAAAAGATATAGAGTTCCCTAACTCTGATAATAAAGTTGAACGGTAGTGGTGAATAGATCGAGTCTAAAAGATTAAAAGTACAGTGATAGGAGATCATAAAACAAAATGATCAAGACATAGAAATGAATCGTAATATATACGATGAGATCACCCCGTGATCTGATAAGGTTATTATATGGAGAAGGATAAAGTGAATGATTGAAAAGTTTACAGCAAGATTACTGTGTGTCAGTTGTACTATGAATTGGTACAGATTCAGGAAAGGATTATGAATATGGATTAAATGAAATTCGTATTGAGAATGGATTTAGGATAATTATGGGAATGTCTGTGTAGCGCTATTTGCTATATACCTGTTGAGAAGGTGATTTTTTTCTCAAGTGTATAACAGATAGGTAGGGTATAGTTAGAGAATATAAGGTTAAGTACGAGTTCTTAAAACTCATACTTATGGTACGTTCGTGACTCATAATTATATGAAATGTTTATGAACCCCTCAGCGAATGGACGCCAAAGGTCTAACTAGGACAACTTATTAAACTCATATGATTGTGGAAAGTTCCTGAACTCATAAGCATGGTAAGTTTGATAAACTGGGTATAGTTTTGTGTGAATAGAGTATTGAGGATTATAGGAATAGATAGATTACTAAGCAATTGATTATTGTGGAGACATAGGTTTTCTGAACCTCCTAGCTATGCTAGACTTCAAAATTTTTGACATCAAGATAAATACACACTATGTGCCTTTTTGAAATAAATTTTTATTCTCAACTTCTGGTGACCATTGTGTATGAGTGGACTTCGGGCCACCGACACATCGTAACCTGTTGAGATAATAATATTGAATTGCAATGGTTTTTGAATGGTTTAAAGAATAGTTTATGCTACTTGTTTCAGCTAGACGATAATGATTTGAAATATCAAAATATATTTTTATTTATCACTTATGTACCATGTAACCTGGTGCAGAGATGATGATGGAGTTGTAATACAAGAATACTTAGTGTTGAATTTGATCTAAAATCGTTATTCCACTATTGTATGATGTGTTATGACAAATTCACTCGATGACGGCATCCTCAAACGGGCTGTTAATTTAGTACAGCATCATGACGTCATTTTCAAATTAATTTTAAAATTTTAATTTTTCAACGAGGTTTGGCTATACTTAAATATTTCGATTGCATTGAATTATTTATATGAGTCTAAGCTATTTTATTCGCCTAGATCAACTTTTATGAAAATTCTTAGCGTTCTTTGAAAATTTTCCCGAACCAAATTGTTTTGGTGCGGAATCCGATAAGACTGAGGTAAAATTTTTGTGCATATGGCAGAGACGAGAAACAGATCAAACCATTATTACTGGGCCAGTACAGTGCATATCGGGCTATCAACCCACTATGTCTGTGAGATAAGATGGTTTGTGGATGAATTTCTATAAAACCTTTGCGAAAATGAAAGTTAATAGTTTATATGACTCCTCATCATTATTTGAAAAAATTTTACTCTTGTGAAAGGTGTATTGGATAGCATGTGATGCTGTGTATATATGGTGTAAGGTGAAAGTTGAATTTCGGGGACGAAATTCTTAGAAGAAGGGGTGAATGTGACAACCCGAGAATTTAGATAATTATTAAAAATCTTAAAATGATGGATTAAAGGTTATATAATAAACCTAGACTGAAAATAAGTGTATGGATTTGAAGTTTCTATGAAGAAATTTTAAGGATTTCAAAATTCTGTGAAGGATTTTGGTGGATTTAAAATCTTTTGGTGAAGATGTACAAGGTTAAATATCTAAGTGTATACGAGTCTGTATATGTGGTCATATGAGTGTATAGTTATGGTTTAAGGATCAGATATAGATTAGGTAAGTTACAACTGTAATAAACCCTAAAGTTATGTGAAAATGTTAAGGTTAAGTTATTAAACCCTAATCAGAGATTGTTTATGTGTACTGTCGGGATTTTTATTTGTCCCTTTTTGTTTCTTGTTTTTTGGTGTTCTCATGTTAGGTGAGATTTGTTTGAAAAAACAAGTGAAAAAGGTCCGACATGTGTAATGTCGACGATGGACTGTTAAGAGTCGCCAGTTGGTTTTTTAACTGGTTGTACCAACACAACCGAGAAAAGGTTTGTACATTAACCCAGTGATGTGACACTGCTAAACGGGTCTGTGAAACCAAGATTCATTAGGGTCTGGGACTTACTTATGCGGAGGGAAGGTGTTAGGCACCCCCCGACATCCGTGTTGCCACGGTGACTGCCACTTTTCAAGAAACTGTTATATGAATGTGTGTGGGGGGGGGGTCAATGTGTTGCTATTTGGAAGTAGTGCTATGCCTTGTTCGCACCTATATACAAGGATTTGAATTTGTGTAAAAATTCAGTTTTAAACAAGATATAGCAGTGAGGTTTTGTAAAAAGAGGTTTTTCAAACCATATGCTCAATAGTAATTGAGGCCTTTAGTACTTCCATTTTATTAAATGTTCAGCTTGATTGCTTTTATTTTCGAGATGCGAAGCATCTTCGGGAAGTATAATATACAAAATAGTGTCGAACTCCTCGTGGGTATGAAAACCATCTGAGGAAATCTAACACCGTGAATAAATTTACAAGCTGCTTACAGCTGAAAATATCCATCACGGGAACCGAATCTAGATTCAGTGTACTGAATCTATGATCACATGATTCCTAGGCTAACATGATATTACAGTTTATATGAAAACTGTAAGCAGTTATATATATAAAAGTTGTAAATATATATATACAGACATGATCAACCACCATGAAGCACCTCCATGGGGGATCGGAAATGTAAATATATAAAAGGGGTATATATATATATATATATATATATATATATATATATAATATATATATATATATTAACATGATCAACCACCACGAAGCACCTCCATGGGGGATCAGAAATGTAAATAAAGCTGTAAAAGCGATCAACCGCCACGGAGTAAACTCCAGGCGGGACAAAATGTATAGAAAGCAATAAAAATGGTCAACCGTCACAAAGTAAACTCCAGGCGGGACAAAATGTAAATATATATATATATAAGCATGTAAACGCACCGGATATAAAATCCAGGCTCATCGAACAAAGTCCGACAACAATTCATATATATATATATATATATATATATATATATATATATAAGCAAGTAAATGCTCCGGATGTAAATCCAGGCTCATCGAACAGAGTTCGACACACGGTTCATATATATAAGTATATATATATACGAAAGCAATTAAACGCTCCAGACATAAGTCTAGGCTCAATCGAGGCATAACTCGATAATGTTAGTCCATATATATAAAAATATATATATATATATATATATATATATATATATAAGTATACATATATACAAATAGAAATGAAACTACGGACCAAAGTCCGGGCATACACACGCAACACGACTCTCAACGTGAAGAATAGTGTGTGCAAAGATGAAGAGAAAGGCTTTAAAGTGTGTAAGAAGGCTTACAGTGGGCTGCCAAAGAAGACTTCTATAGCTTTAAGTGGATGAACACTCGGCTCCCGCCGATAAAAAGTAGCTATATATGAGCTTACAAGTGTTTAAAATGAGAAAGAACTCAATTTAGGGTGTGTACAGAGCAAATTATACAGGGCTTCCTCGCCTTTTTCTCTTACAAAATGGCCACCCCAAGCCCTCTATTTATAGCCGCAGATGTACCTACGGCTGCCCGGGGTGCCCCGGGCTTCACGGGTCCCGCCATCTCGAAGTACGTGCACGCATGCAACGTGATATCCGCTCGAACTTTTAGAACTTCAATCCGGGCATCCGACTGAGGTGTAGAAGACCTATTTTCGGACCGCCATTGTCGAGAGTTACACAATGGCATGGGATTAGAGGTTGTACGAAGTCAGGAAGATGGGACTATGCCCTTCGGTCTTTAAGCTTTAAATTCTATCTGTTACCCTGCGTAATAGTCACTCGGCATTGGACTTCCTTTGTTATTGTGGGACATTGCTGTGTAGAAATGTATGTCTAAAATGTTGAGACGGCGTGATATGGCGTTAAGGTGGGAAGATGACGACTTTGCCCCTCACCGGGGTTATCTCTGATTTGGGCTGATAAAGCAGACGTTGCTCAGGGTTATCTCTGAGATTGGACTGCTACAAGTGTTGAAGGTCCACAGTGTCATCTCTGAGGTGTGTCTATCTTCCCAGTGTTATCGTCGGACCTTGTACTGAGTGCCTCAGTGTAAGCGTTGAGGTTAAAGCTGATTGCATGCATTTGAAACAAACATGTTCGGGGTTATCTCCGGAACTGCAACTGCCTTCCTTGAGGTTATCTCCAAGGTTGGAATCTGCTACTCCCTATGTTGGGACTGAGACAGAATATCTCGAGGTTATCTCTGGGATAAATCGGTCTTCTCCGGTGGAATTTCCGATATCAGAACTACAGGCCTCGGGGTTATCTTTGAGGTTGGAACTGATACTCCCAGTGTGTGTTCCGAGGTTGAGACTAAGCTTTCGGTAGTATCTGTACTGGATGTGAGTTATCTTCTAGGGTTATATCTGAAAGACGAATCTGCCCACCTGCAATGTCAGAAACAGGTGTGCAAAAAATTTCAAGTGTTTACAGATGCCCCTCTTTATCATATTCATGCAATGTAATGGCATGGATAGGATAAAGAATCCTAGACACTTGAAATGCAACAAGATAAACATAATGTCATGTGTAGCAACATGATGTATATGGATTGCTTTCCCACATGTTAGGGATGATTGCCGGCTCCCTATTGCTTCTACCGGTGATGGTAATGACGGCAAGCTTGGATGTGTGATCCAAACTTCTTAGGATGTTGACGTTGGGGTTATCACCAAAGTCCAAAATCCTTGATACGGACTTTATTCCAAAGATATGCCTCTCGTGTACAAGAGATCTGTGGGGATAAAGCTTTGTCTACTTGAGGATGTGTATAACATATTCCATCATCGATCCTCTCCGATGATGTTGATCTTTCTTGGCTTAGATCGCCAGGCAATATTCTGTCGAATTTAATACCAATAGTAGATGTTGTTAGGGCTGCCTGACCTTCGTTGACGTGTGAACCAACGGATGAACTCCTTGTTGGGGATAAATGCCAAGGCTGCTTGGCCTTTGTTGATGTATGTATCAACTGATGAAATCATCAGATGGCTTCTAATGCGTCGTTGGGTTTACTTACCAATGACTGAACTGACGTTAAGGTTGCTTGACCTTCGTTGACATGTGAACCAACGGACAATATGCGTTGTGACCCCCACCGGGGATCTCTTGGATCATCGATGATGTGTGTGTCAGCGGAACATGCATTGTAACCCCTGTCGGGGATTTGTTTGATCATCGCTGATGTGTGTATCAACGGAACATGCGTTGTAACCCCCGCCGAGGATCTGTTGGATCATCGCTGATGTGTGTGTCAGCGAAACATGTGTTGTAACCCCCGTCGGGGATCTGTTTGTGGACAGATGACCATGCGTTGTAACCCCTATCGGGGATCTATTTGAAAAGATTAGGGTAACGACCCAGAATTGACGGCATTGGACCCATGTGTGGTATTACCGCATATGATCTGCAAATACAGGGATCATCAGTATAGTATACCCTGTGTTTGGGTGAATACCAATGAATGATATGAAAGCCACAGTCGGGCCAAGAAAAACCAGGATTTCAGGCTATTCTGCTCAATCGCGTAGCATTTTTATCCCTAATTTAGCCTTTTCAGCTTATGAGAATTCCTTTGCAACTCGAACTGGACCGAGTCGAAGGGGTGGGACCCACCCATGTAAGGGTGCCGTAGGTACACCTGTAGCAGCTACAGGTGGACCTGCGGCCAGCCGTGGCTACTAAATACCTGCAGGTTGCTTTTATAAGTCATTTTCAGGTTACGCTGCGAAGGAAATTCGAGAGCTCTTCTTCAGATCTGCTGAGTTCAGACGTCTTTCTGCAAATTATGTCACCGTACAAGTGTTCTACATTGTCCTGTTAACGTATGCATGTACTCTTTTCCAGTTTTTATCCATTGAAAAATGACTTATCACACGAAATGCATCTAAACACATAGTAGTGCATATGCATGCTCAAATGACTTGATAAAAATTATTCAACATAGTAAATGTTAGTATTAAACCATACTGAACATAATGATTTGAAAAAATTTAACTTTTGAAACAGTCAAATTGGCACCTTTTTCTCTGCTATTTCTTATCCTATTTGAGGACAAATGAGCCAAGGAGGTAATGCAAAGTAATCCTGGTAATTTGGTTACCCTTATGGATTGTTGACTTTGACATTTAATGCATATAGTATGTATATGACTGTGGGCAGGTGTGCTATTGAATAGCCACCTAGTCATGCCTATATGCATGTGGATAGTCCTATTTATAGAGGAAACTATGGCAAAATTTTCCAAAAATGTAGGCATTGAGTAGTCATGCATTTTTAACTCTACTGTAGACGTATGTTAAAATAATGCATGCATGCATGTAGTCATTAAAATGCATTTTGAAAAGCTCTAGGTTAGAAAATACCACACCCTTTCTGAGGTGATTTGGAGACTTGTTGTCCAGATATTATGGATCCGAATCAGTCGAGTAATTCCCGCAGGACCACTTCTGGTGTACGGAGGAGGGCTTCTAAAGTGCCTCGACCCCGCTCTGTTAGATAGCCTCTTCGTCTGGTGGAGGCGGTGATTTGTCCAGTCCGGGTTGATGTGCCGGACGTCGAGGATGAGGAGGAGGATGTTCTGGTAGCGGACCCCACTTCTGCTGCACATACTCCCCGTAGGGACCTCCCGAATATTCAGGTGGCAAACCCAGAGCTTTTGGGTGATTTGAGTTGACATCCCTCGATGTATTTGCATGCCAACGAGGTATAAAGTTAGATCATAATCTTCCTTTTTCCCTATTGATGAGGAGTAAAGGATTCTGATGTCGATCTATATTTTATGTAGGTTCTCGGCTTTACACAGCCTCGAGGGAACTGGTTCAGTATTCACTCCATTTATCAGGCTCTGCATCCTGACTATAGAGCGATTATGCATGACTGGGGATTTGGGGCATTCTTTTCCATCCTTCCCCGTCGCTGTCCCTAGGGTTACCTCAGGGCATTGTCTGAGCGTTGGTTTCACCAGACTCAGTCACTCCATTTACTAGACTGTGAGGTGATGATGACACCGATGGATTGGCGGTTTATCACTGGTATGGAGTTTGGAGGGCCACCAGTGCCACGCACAGCGGATATTACCCCTACTACCGTCAAATCCTTATTAAGAGTTTTGGCGGAGGTGCTCAAGAGCAGGACTGTTCATACGGGTCCTTTGTGCGTAGATGCTATAAATGGGCTGTTGAGTGAGCCCATACCAGATGATGTTTGAGTCAAGGATCGCATTCTTTTGCGATTGTTCCTGATGATCATTAGGGGTTGCTTCATAGCAGATAACTCTTCTACGGTGTCATTCACTTTGATCAGCGCCACGCAACATGTGTCCGTATTAGAGAGTATGATTGGGGCTCCTACACCTTTGCCTATTTCCTCAGGGGTATGCGTATACGTATGTGCTCGCAGGGATTAACCGAGGCTTGGTTAGGATTTTACCCATTTTTGCTGGTAAGTATTTCTCTTGTCATTTACCATGTACAGGTTAAGAGTGTTAACTGACAGCAGATGTTTGCCTTTATGTTGGCAGTTTTGGGCCTATGAGAGGCTTTCATGTTTACGTTCGGTGAGTGTATTAGGGTTGGATACCAACCCACAAGGATGGCGATGGCATCATTCCATACTGGCGGAGGTCCCCGTAGCTGAGGGTTTCACTCATTGTCGCCTAAAGTTGGAGTTGTTGACAGCGGATGTCATCACATGGATTCAATATTCTGGGGAGCACTTGGCCACTGGATTTGAGGGTGGGTACCCGACTGGTGTCGAGTACGTGATTTCCACCCGTAGGGTTCCTCTCTTCACAAATGAAGGATGGGAGTTCTATTTAGGAGAGCGTGCTATTAGGCACACCACAAGAGAGATCCGTATACCGATCTTGCCTCCCGCCAGGCATTATTGGCATGTATCGCAGTCACCCGTCATTGATATCCCATTGTTGGGTGTTGACAGTTTTGCATTGTCAGAGGGTCCCTGCACTCAGGATGTATTCTAGCGTTAGTGGATCCATCGTACCATTGGAGCCCAGACCCGTGCCACTCAGTTTATGGGGGATATGGTTCCAGGATCCGTGATGATGACAGATTGGCTAGCCTGTGTCCGAGATCCGACTCATGTGACAGAGATTGATAGCTTGACCCAGCGACTGGACCGGGAACATTTCTTTATCCGGCATTTAGGTAGAGATCCGGTAGAGGCAGATTCGTTTGATCCTTCCAGCGTAGGAGCTAGCCCCTCAGATGACCCATTTGGCTTTGGCAGCGCAGATCCTCCTTTGTATAGGCCTGACATCCCTGTTGATAGAGATCCAGTGACTCAGGAGGAGTTACATCAGGTGGACAGGATTGATGATGTAGATATTGACACCATTGTCTTCTTCTAATGTGTATTTTAGTTATCTCTTTTGATTAGCCTCTTGTTAGATATTAGGTGGCTGTGCCCCATTCTCGCTATATCTTTTGATAGGCCTCTATTAGTAGTAGAGCGTTTGTGCCCCGTTTCCCTGTATTTTAGCTGTATAGAGAAGATGTATATAGATGATGATGTATTTAGGAATGTATATACTATCTTCTATTCCCTGCATCATATTGCCATCTATTATCTGTTATGCAAGTATCATGTTATGCATACGTATATATGTCCAGAGATATTCAGTATTGACCCCAGGATGGTATTATGATACGGCCCACACAGCTGTCTTCTTCGACAGTTAGTCGCATAGATCACACCCCACCATTATTGGTAGCATCCCGTCTGCGATAGTGGTATGATAGTATGTCACCCTCAAATAGGGCAACCGTAGATCAGCTGTTGTAGCATACCATAACCCTTTTGATGTTTTAGGTTCCTGCAGGATTTGTGGATGGCATGCTGGAGCATTGGGTATCGGAGAGGCAGGTTTTCTGATTTGGGACCCAAGAGTTGACTCTGACTCTGGAGGAGTATGCACATTTGACGATGCTGCCACTTGACAAACCTTGTGTGCATATGGCCATTGGTGACGTGAGACGTCAGTTTATGACTCTCACCGGGCTGAGGCGGAGAGTTGTGCAGGATGAGATCACATCCGGTTACGTGATATCTCAGCATTTTCTGATTGACAGATTTGGCTATTAGGATAGCTATGCTCGGTATTCTGGAGATTTCACCATATCAGAGGACCAGTGGCATTTAACCAGGATAGATGAATTGTTGTTGTGCATATTATCATACGTGTACATGCCACGATATATGGATGAGTTGGACATCGGCGTTATTATGGCAGTGAGAGCTCTCAGGGTCGTGCCATCATTCCGGTGATCATGGCAGAGAAATTGAGGTCGGCCACATTTTGTAGCACTTACCCTACAGGGGTATTCACAAGTAGTTCGGTCATGTTGTACGTGTGGTTTATGTCACACTTAAGACCGATTGGCACATTTAGACGACACGGGTATTATTTCACCCATGAGATAGCTATGTTGTATTCCTTCCAGCCTACAGAATGTACAGATCCAACATCTTGGTCCGTTTTTCTAGCTGGGATTGGAGATCCATTTGCTATCTTGCCGTGTACAGGGCTCAGTTCGCCCTACAGTTTTGTTACTCATTCTCCGGGCATGGATTATCTCCCTCTGGCTGGTTTGAGGGGCATGACTACCTACCACCCACTGGCCGTGATGTCGCAGTTTGACCAATTTCAGGACTTTCATCCTTTTGATGGGGCGTTAGGTCAGGGCTTAGCTTCTCGCCATCTATCAGCAGAGGATCGATCCCGTGTGTATACTTGTTGGGATCAGCGTGAGATAGCTACTTTTTCTGTTAGCCATCTGAGTTATTCGCTAGAGTATTCTGCGTGGATGGAGACAGAGACTTCATCTGTTGTGGTAGTATCCACAGTGCCGAGCATTGCTTCAGATGGTGGAGAGCCCAAGGAGGATATTGATTCTCACACCGAGGAGGAGCCATTTACTGGATTGCCAGCAGCTCTCTTAGATTCTTCTAGTACTAGTACTGTTGTGATCCAGCATTTAGCACAGTACTTTGAGCAGAGTCTTCATCTGATGATCTTTAAGAGAGATTAGGCTAGAGCCCTGATGTTGACAGCTCTTGATGGGAGAAACGCAGCTCTGTTAGAGAGAGATGAGGCATTAGCTCATAGAGATGCCGTTGTTATTGAGCGGGATGAGGCTAGATCAGCCAAAGATGCAGTGATAGTTGAGCGGGATAGCGCCATATCTGCTCGAGATGTAGCCGTCATAGATAGTACCACAGTGAGAACCCTGACCATTTGTATGCTTGTCGAGATGAGTGCATACATTGATGAGCACAGTGTCACCATGCAGATGGCCTCGGATTTGCTGGTGTGTGTGGATATCCTTGTACAGGAGACCACAGCATTACCTCCTTCTTCTGAGAGAGATGCTATGTTAGATCTGCTAGCTTACATGCATACCGATCTGTAGATAGCCTTGTATTTTCCTGCATAGACTAGCTTAGCCATTTTGTCATGTACAATTTATATTGTGTTTATCAAATAGTATTATATATAGCAGGAAAATGTATTTTTGATCACTTCCCTTTTAGATATGCCTGAATACTTGCTTGATATTTGTCTGCTTCTTCAGGGCTTGTGATCTTGATGTATTCTGAATTTCTCCTTGCTGGATGGACATTGAGTTGTCTCTAGATAGTTCAGAATGGATCATGGATCTGTGTGTATACCTACCATTTTTGGTGTCTTGGGACTTATTTCTATATGGAAATGTGGAGAGGAATATGGCTTTCCTCTCTAAGATTGATCGCACCACAGATGGTCGTCAGTACTCCTATTTAGGAGGAGCCTAGTTAATTCCATCTCTTATGGATTGGTGTTGCTCTTCAAGGAACAACCGCAGCTCAGATGGTCGCTGAATCTCCTATTTAGGAGGAGGTCAAGTAATTCCATCCCTTTGGTTTAAAGCCAATGAAAATGTGGTGGATTGAAGTTTGATCCCAGTACCATTGACAAGTATTTATGTTTTGGAAGGGGGTTAGACCGAACCATAAATGGCTGCCTACGTACTCCTATTGTAGAGGAGATCAGGTCTGCGTAGTTCGAACCTGGTGTAAGAGGTTCAACGTTGTATGTGGCAGAAAGGGTGTAGGAATGTTTTTGTTGTTTTTGTTTTTGTAAGGAGAAGGGTGTAGGAATGTTTTTGTTGTTTTTGTTTTATTACGACCGGACCATATAAGATGGTTGCCTACGTACTCCCGTGTATCAAGGAGATCAGGTCGACGTAGTTCGCCCCTTAGGACGATTTGGTAGCCAACGAAAAGTTTGATCCTATGTGGAGGACAAACTACGGGGGAAGAGTTTGATCCCATGTTTGGGGACAAACTGCGAGTGTGAAAGGTTTAATCCCTAGTGGGATAACCGAAGTTGAGTATGGTTAAAAAACAGAGTGAAGAGGGAAGGATCTGATGATCCGAAAACCAAGCTACTGGCCTGAAAAGTGTGTTTCCTTGAGGGGAGCAGTGTGGAAAAAGAGTTGTATACAGTGAAGGGTTAAAGAACCGAAATGACTGGTGATCTGATGATCCAATACTAGGATGTTTGCTTGATGGTAACTTCAGACATAGTACCGTTTCACAGTGTCCGAGTTGATAAATTGTGAAAATTCATCGTCATTCATTTCCTGCAATCTGAGAGCACCTCCTGTCAATACCTCCTTGACAATAAACGGGCCTTCCCAGTTAGGAGTGAATTTTCCCTTAGACTGATCTTCGTTGTCAATGATCTTCTTTAAAACCAAGTCATGTTGTTTAAACTACCATATCCAGACTTTTCTGTTGTAGGATCGGGCGATCCTTTCTTTATATAACTGACCATGGAAGATCGTCGTGGTTCGCCTTTCGTCTATTAGAGACAATTGGTGATACCTGTCTTGTACCTATTGGTCTTCATCCAGCTGAGCGTCCATCAACACTTTAAGGGATTCCATTTATACTTCTATGGGGAGTACTGCTTCCATCCCATAGGTTAATGCGTAGGGGGTTGCCCCAGTTGAAGTGTGCATTGATGTTCTATAGGCTAAACGAGTAAGAGGTAATAGGTCAGGCCATACTTTGTGGTTGGTGGACATCTTTTGCATGATCTTCTTGATGTTTTTGTTAGCCGCTTCAACAGCACCATTCATCTTTGGACGGTAGATGACGGAGTTAAGGTGTTTGATGTGGAATTTACTGCATAACTCCTCCATCATTTTGTTGTTGAGGTTCTAAGCATTGTCTGATACAATTACCTTTGGTTGTCCATATCGACAAATGACATTGTTTCTGATGAAAGAAATGATGACTTCTTTGGTAACCCTGGGGAAGGAGGCTGCTTCTACCTACTTGGTGAAGTAGTCGATCATGGTGAAGATAAAGTGATGTCCATTACTGGCTTTGGGCTCGATGGGCCCTATTACGTCCATTCCCCACATTGAGAAGGGCCAAGGCGAACTCATATTGTGGAGTTCCCGTGGAGGGGTGTGGATATCATTCCCATGAATTTGGCATTGATAACATCTCCTGACGTAGTCATTGCAGTCAGCCTTGAGAGAAAGCCAGTAATGTCCTGTTCTGAGAATCTTCTTCACAAGTAAAGGGTCGCTCATATATGGGCCACAGACTCCACCATGGACCTCATCCATGAGTCTCTGAGCTTGATCCTTGTCCAAGCATCTGAGGAGGCCTAATCATGTATCTCTTTCGTAGAGTGCATCTCCGCTCAGGTAGAATTTCATAGCTAGTCGATGAATCCGCCTTTGTTCCATCAAGCTCGCCTCAGCGGGTGTAGATCCATCTTGCAAGTACTCCTTGATATGCTGATACCAAGGTTGTTGGATGGGAGGTAGTTCATCTGATACTTCTCCAACATTGTTCCCATAGGTTGTTGCCTTTTGCAGGGCAAATGTGATGCTTGGCATATGTTCCTTGTCAGGTATGTGAATCAAGGAGGCCAAAGTTGCTAATGCGTCTGCGAAGTCATTCCTATTACGAGAAATATGTAGAAAGGAGATCTCTTCGAACTCTGAAGTCATATGTAAAACTTGTCGATGGTAAGGCAGCAAATGTAACTCTTTGGTTTGATAGATTCCCGTGGATTATTTGACTACCAACTCTGAATCCCCAAAGATAGTTAACCGCCTGATGCCTATTGAACGGGCAAGTTTTAGCCCCATGATACAGCCTTCATACTCAGTTATGTTGTTGGTGCTGACAAACTTCAATTTGACGGCGACGGGATACTGTTCCCCCGTACCGGATACTAGAACTGCTCTAGCTCCAGAACCTTTCATATTAACAGCTCCATCAAAATACATGTTCCATGTTTAACGTGTAACGTACTGATGGTGTTGCTGAATTATCATTACCCCTTCTTCGGGGAAGTATGTTTCCAAGGGTTTGAAATCCTCTGAAGGTGTGGCGGCCAGTTGATCCTCAATTCCATGTCCTTTAATGGACTTTTGCATCACGTAAACGATGTCAAATTGTTGCAGAATCAACTACCATCTGGACAGCCGACAATTCAGTATAGGCTTGTTGAACACATACTTGAAAGGATCCACGCGGGATATGAGATGGGTTGTGTGCCCATAGAGGTAATGTTGTAACCTCATGGCAGCCCATGCTAAAGCACAACAAGTATTCTCAATCAGAGTGTACTTGTGTTCACTGCTGCTGAATTTTTTGTTGAGGTAATAGATAGCTCGTTCACGGCCTCTATCGTCTTTATGACCTAGCATGCAGCCCATGGCATTGTCACTTATGGACAGGTACATGAACAGGGGAACATCATCCTTGGGTGGTACCAAAATAGGATCTTTGACTAGCTGCTCTTTGATGATAAAGAAGGCCTTATGACACTCATCATTCCATTTCATGGAGGAGTTCTTCCTTAACAGCTTGAAGATGGGCTCACAGGTTGCTGTGAGTTGAGAAATGAACCTACTAATGAAGTTAACTCTTCCCAAAAATTCCCGTATTTCCTTCTCTGTCTGAGGAATGGGCATTTTCGTGATGGCCTGGATTTTGGTGGGATCTAGCTCAATCCCTTTGTGGCTGACTAGGAATCCTAGCAACTTGCCTGATTTAACGCCAAAGGCGCACTTGGCTGGATTTAACTTCAAGTTGTACTTACGCAACCTGTTGAAAAGTTTTCTGAGATGGTCTAGGTGGTCTTCCTCCCTTCGGCATTTGAAAATAATGTCATCCACATAGATCTCTATCTCTTTGTGCATTAAGCCGTGGAAAAGAGCCATCATAGCTCTCTAATAGGTAGCTCCGGCATTGATGAGGCCGAACGACAACCGTCTATAGCGAAAGATTGCCCAAGGCGTGATGAAAGTAGTTTTCTCACGATCCTCTTCAGCAACCATGATCTGATGGTACCCCGCGAAGCAATCAGCGAAGGAGTACATGCCGTATTGAGCAGTATTATCAATGAGAATGTCGATAAATGGCACGGGAAAGTTATCTTTAAGGCAAGCTTTATTCAGATCCCAACAATCCACGCAAACTCGCACCTTTCCTCTAGGTTTAGGCATGGGAACGATGTTGGATATCCATTCAGGATATGTGGACACCATGATAATACCAGCTTGAAATTGTTTCACAATTTCTTCTTTCACCTTTAAATTCCACTCAGGTTTCAATCGCCTAAGTTTCTGCTTGACTGGCTTGAATTCCTCTTTAATGGGAAGGCAATGAAGGACAATGTCAGTGGACAAACCCACCATGTCTTCATGAGACGATGCAAACACATCCTGGAATTGGGTTAGTAGTGTAACCATGTCATTCCTCTGGTTTGGGGTAAGGTATGAACCAATCTGGATTAACTTAGGGCTCTCTAAGGTTCCGAGATTGAAGGAGGTGGTTTGATCAAGGTTGGGTTTAGGTTTGTCTTCGACCCATTCTTTGATCTCTGGAGGCACCTCAATGTCCTCTTGTATTTCCATTAAGTCTGAGTCCAACTTTTCATCAAAGTTACAATCCTTGTGGAGAAGAGGCATCTTATCAGTAAGTACAGGCACATCTAAGTTTAGAGTCTTGAAACAAAATATGATTTCACTTAATATATATGAAATTGTTTAACCATACAAAGTGTTAGCATGTACAGACAAAACAACTGCTAATACTGTACAGAAAAGTAAGCAGTTGTAATTATCTACAGGGCATAAAGAAGTCCTGCCCGTTTTACCCTTGTCGACCAATGCAAGGAATGTTGCTCCAATTGGCAAGGGCAAAGTTTTGGTGGACCGCAGTGATGGAGGGGTTGTCATCATCCTCCTTCTCCCGAATAATGACCATTATGTCTGGGCAATCATCATCTGGGGTGTATCTATTTGTATGTTCATCATGGACAATGATGTGTATGTCTGACATCATTCGGACGATATCTTGTTTAATTCTTCATTCCTCTTCTTCCACCTTGGGATCTGGGATAATGACTTCCTTCTCCTTTACCGGTATCGGTTTAGGAAATAACATAGCCATTACGTTGGCTGGCACCTTTATCGGAGATTGTACGGACTCTTGATTTATAGGTGAAGATAATAGCCGTGTGGCTGACGTTGAAGGAATCTACTTATGCTTATGTGGATTCCTGTAACTGGAACTGGCAGAATAGCCTAGTCCGGCTGTCCCAGTTTGACTGGACACTTGGATTGGGTGCTTAATACCCTGATGATTTTTACCCAGCCTTTGTCCCGGCTGGTGTCCCAATGACATCATTTCTTGAGTAGCTGCCATTACTTCGACAGAAATCTTGGGTACGGGAAATGGCGTCCCAATGGAATGGTATTGAGTGTTGCTTACTTCCAAAGCATGAAAACTGACCAGCTCAACGTCGGAATTAAAATTGATGAGTGGCATGTCACCCAGTTGAGGAAATTCCAGTTCAGCGTTGACTATGATTAGGCTATTGTTGATAATGTATTTAAATTGTTGATGAAGAGTGGAAGGGACTGCCCCAGCCATGTGGATCCACGGTCTCTCCAAAAGTAGGTTGTATCCTATATCTATTTTGAGAACGTGGAAAGATACACAGAATGTATTGGGACCAATCTCGATTGGCAGCTCAATCTCTCCGACTGAATTCCGGCGGGATCCATCAAAGCTTTGATAATCGTATGGCTACTTCGGATCCGCTTGAGATTGACATTCATCTTCAGTAACGTAGCATATGGACAAATGTTTAGAGATGAACCTCCATCTACCAAGACTCCAGCTAACATGTATCTGGAGGACAAAACCGCAATGTGTAATGGCTTGCAATGACCGGTCCCTTCGGGTGGTATGTCATCATCAGTGAAAGATATCACAATGTTGTTGAAAATGTGATCAACCAGATGTTGAAATTTTTTCACATCCACTGATTTCGGCAAGTATGTTTCTTCCAAAATCTTAATTAGAATCTTCTTGTGATCCTCAGAAGTTAAAACCAAGTCCAGTACTGAAATTTGATGTGGAGCTTCTCGTAAGCTTAAAACCACCTTGGCTTCATTATGACCCATAGCACGGAGGAAATTTTTAATCTTCTCCTTGGAAATTTTCCCCTTTGATTTGATGATAGGTTTCATCAGCCTTTGGGGATGATATAATGGATTTTCCTTCGACACTGCAGCAGTTGTATAAGAGGTAGATCCTTCAGCTTCTCCATAATTCCAAGGGACTTTTTGTAAGCTAATAACAGGATATTGTGGTCTGAATGGCAAGATGATTGGCTCTGGCGCAGCCACTTTCAAAGGATTGTTAACTCCTTTGAGTTGAATTGTGAATGGTTTAACAGTCCCATCAGCCTCAGAGGATATAACTGCTACCAGTCCCTTCCATTTAGTAGGACAAGTATTTTCACTCTCAAATAGCACTGTATCGTTGTCTGCCAGTTGTAGGACACCACTATCAATTAGATTCTGAATAAGGTGGCGGAGTGCCCAGCATTCTTCCGTGCTGTGACCGCGAGAATGGGAGTGATACTAACATACTCCATCAGGATTGAACCGTCCTGACCGGGGATTAACTAGAGGTAGAAGGGATGTGATCCTTCCTTCATTGATTAGCATCTGAAGTATCTCTTTCATAGGTTGGCCCAGGTATGTATATTCCCTTCTATTGGCAAAATCCCGACGGGCTTTGGCAGTGGCTCTCTTCATCACTTTATCCTCCAATGTTTCATATTTTGAAGGTGACGAGGGAGTATTCATAACCAAGGGAAGGAGACTAGCATGCTCCTGGCTAATTAATTGGCGTGTGACTTGATGCTGATAGGTCACCAGTTCTGCCAATTGCTCAATCTGTTTACACAGAGCTTTCATCTTTCGTTCCATCATAAATTGGAACTTTGCATAATCCCATTTGTCAACACCGTCTTTGATGATCTGGG
Source organism: Panax notoginseng (assembly GCA_016801055.1). NCBI lineage: Eukaryota > Viridiplantae > Streptophyta > Magnoliopsida > Apiales > Araliaceae > Panax > Panax notoginseng. The sequence goes on from CM029015.1 coordinate 135,338,771, forward strand.
ATGATTCACAGTTAAAATTGGAACTCTGTCCACTGCTCTAATTAATCATGTTGACCTCTTCCTCTTTGTATGGAGGAAGAGGGTTGTCTTGCACGTGAGGTTGATCTAGTTTGGTGACCACGATCTCACCGTTGTTTATTAAATCTTGGATTTTATGTTTCAAGGCCCAACAATCTTGAGTGTCATGTCCAGGTGCCCCGGCATGATAAGCACATTTTCGAGCAGCATTGAAACCCCTCCCCATTAGGATTGGCTGGTGGAAGAAGATGCGTGATTTTCTTCTGAGTGGTCAGAAGATTGAAAATGTTCTCGAGTGAATCCCCTAGGGGTGTGAACACTCGAGAGCGTTTGGCTTCTCCACCCTTAGGCAATGGAGGGTTTGAAGATTGTGCTTGAAAGGGAGTGTAATTTCTCCGCTAAATAGGCATATTCTGATTACCCTTTTGACCTTGTAGTATCAAGAAAACATCCTCCTCTTTCTTTTTATGGACCCTCCGGGGGTGGTTTCCATAAGTTTCGGATTGGATGTGCTCAGCAACAGCTTTAAGAGCGGCTAGGTCTTGAATCTTTCCTGACTTTAACCTCATCTCAGCCATCTCTCCATGTTTAATCATTTCAGAAAATGGTTTACCAATGCCAGCTAAGACTCTTTTATAGAAAGGAGCTTCTTGTATGTTGATAAAGGTCATAACCATTTCTGACGCTGTCATGGCAGGAATAACTTGAGCAGCGAGGCGCCTCCACCATTGAGCATATTCTCTGAAAGACTCATAGTTTCTTGACCTTTTGACCTTGTAGACTGGAAGCTGTATTATGTGAGGAAGGCATGAGATAGTTCTTCCCAACTATGGATCTTTGAATTGTCTAATCTGGTATACCACGAACGGGCTTCTCCAGTTAGACTCTTTTAGAAAAGCTACATTCTGAGCTTCTCGTCCTCTGCATAAGATCCAAGTTCTCCAATGAACACCTTCAAATGGGTGTAAGGATCTCCTAACTCATCATACTTTTCAAAATCAGGAGTTTTGAACTTCTCTGGATAATGAACACCAGGGAATATACAAAGGTCAGCATAGGAGACACTCTCGTGTACTCCAATTCCTTTGATAGAACGAAGGGTTTCTTCCATTTAAAGGACCTTTTTCTTGATGTCAACGGTGTCTAGATCTCCTTTGAGATGGGTGATATCATGAATTTTGTTGGTTGTATCCAACTGGAGCTCAGGTACTGTAATGACTTTGTCAGAACCTTGGGTTCCTCCTTGTGAAGAGGATTCAGCATGTGTGGGTATCTTCGTACCTTGAGTAGATTGATGTAGTTCTTTAAGCAGAACAGCCAAATCTGTAATTTATTTTCTTAATCCGTTAAATTCTTTGAGAGAAACTGGATTAGATTGGTCAGATGAAGACATGATTGGCTGTAGGCTCGTGGCCTTTTTGGATTTTGACCAGGTAATAGGTCTGAATGCTTCCCTACGACAAAACTTGCATAGTTTAGTATTAGGGATTGTGTAAATATTTACATGTTATGTGATGTGTCCGTTTTAGGATTATGATCCTACAAAATGGATGTTAGCTGTTTAGGATAGCATGTTAATTTAAATATGTACATGCACATATTTCTTCATATTTCTCATTACATGGAGATAAATATGAAACGTAAATTACAAGTAATTGACTTTACGAGTAATTTGAAATGAGAAAGCATGAAGAGACTTTCCTCCGCGTTTGGCTTATCAGAGGCTGACCTATCTTAGGTTTCTCTCGCGACTTTTTAGCATGAAGGTTCCCAAATTATCGCAATTTACTTAACGGGAAGTTAATCCGGTCTTTCAACTGGAGCGAATTTGGGTGGTGCCTTTCCTGAGCCTCGTTGGAATTAGTCTTCCTACAAGTCCAGTAATCAAACACCGATAGGATAGCCTCCTGGTGGAGGAACCACACAACATACATTCACATACAACGTGTCTCACCGTTTATGAAAATGATGACATGTTCGAAGCACTAATATTACAAATAGATATATTGCAGTGTAGTAAAAGAAATGCATTCGTACACATTCATCATAAATGTAAATGCAGCATTCACATACAAGCATATAATAGTTTTGAAAAACTTGTAATAGCAGCTTAAGTTCTCTTACTGGTGTCCCCAATAGAGTCACCACCTGTCGATGTCGGGATTTTTATTTGTCCCTTTTCGTTTCCTGTTTTTTGGTGTTCTCATGTTAGGTGAGATTTGTTTGAAAAAACAAGTGAAAAAGGTCCGACATGTGTAATGTCGACGATGGACTGTTAAGAGTTGCTAGTTCGTTTTTTAACTGGTTGTACCAACACAACCGAGAAAAGGTTTGCACATTGACCTTGTGATGTGACACTGCTAAACGGGTCTGTGAAACCGAGATTCATTAGGGTCCGGGGACTTGCTTATGCGGAGGGAAGGTGTGAGGCACCCCCCGACATCCGTGTTGCCACGGTGACCACCACTTTTCAAGAAACTGTTATATGAATGTGTGTGTGTGTGTGGGTCAATGTGTTGTTATTTAGAAGTAGTGTTATGCCTTGTTCGCACCTATATACAAAGGTTTGAATTTGTATAAAAATCCAGTTTTAAACAAGATATAGCAGTGAGGTTTTGTAAAAAGTGGTTTTTCAAACCATATGCTCAATAGTAATTGAGGCCTTTGGTACTTCCATTTTATTAAATGTTTGGCTTGATTGCTTTTATTTTCCAGATGTGAAGCATCTTCGGGAAAATAATATACAAAATAGTGCCGAACTCCTCGTGGGTATGAAAACCATCTGAGGAAATCCAACACCATGAATAAATTTACAAGCTGCTTACAGCTGAAAATGTCCATCACGGGAACCGAATCTAGATTCAGTGTACTGAATCTGTGCTCACATGATTCCTAGGCTCATATGATACTGTAGTTTATATGAAAACTGTAAGTTGTTATATATATAAAAGTTATAAATATATATATACAGACATGATCAACCACCACGAAGCACCTCCATGGGGGATCGGAAATGTAAATATATAAAAGCGGTATATATATATATATATATATATATATATATATATATATATATATATATATATTGACATGATCAACCACCACGAAACACCTCCATGGGGGATCAAAAATGTAAATAAAGCTGTAAAAGCAATCAACCGCCAAGGAGGAAACTCCAAGCGGGACGAAATGTACAGAAAGCAATAAAAATGGTCAACCGCCACAAAGTAAACTCCAGGCGAGACAAAATGTATATATATATATATATATATATATATATATATATATATATATACGAAAGCAATTAAACGCTCCAGACATAAGTTTTAGGCTCAATCGAGGCATAACTCGATAATGTTAGTCTATATATAAATATATATATATAAGTATACAAACTGAAATGAAACCACGGACCGAAGTCTGGGCATACACACGCAACACGACTCTCAACGTGAAGAATAGTGTGTGCAAAGATGAAGAAAAAGGCTTTAAAGTGTGTAAGAAGGCTTACAGTGGGTTGCCAAAGAAAACTTCTATAGCTTTAAGTGGATGAACACTCGGCTCTCGCCTGTAAACAGTAGCTATATATGAACTTACAAGTGTTTAAAATGAGAAAGCACTCAGTTTAGGATTTGTACAGGGCAAATTGGACAGGGCTTCCTCACCTTTTTCTCTTAGAAAATGGCCACCCCAAGCCCTCTATTTATAGAGGGGGGAGCCGTAGGTGTACCTACTGCTGCCCGGGGTGCCCCTGGCTTCGCGGGTCCTGCCGTCTCGAAGTACGTGCACACATGCAATGTGATGTTCGGTAAAACTTTCAGAACTTCAATCCGGGCATCCGACTGAGGTGTAAAAGACCTATTTTTGGACCGCCGTTGTCGAGAGTTACACAATGGCATGGGATTAGAGGTTGTACGAAGTCAGGAAGATGGGACTATGCCCTCCGGTCTTCAAGCTTCAAATTCTATCTGTTACCCTGCGTAATAGTCACTCGGGATTGGACTTCCTTGGTTATTGTGGGACATTGCTGTGTAGAAATGTATGTCTGAAATGTTGAGACGGTGTGATATGGCGTCAAGGTGATATGATGATGACTTTGCCCCTCACCGAGGTTATCTCCAGTTTGGGCTGATAAAGTAGACATTGCTCAGGGTTATCTCTGAGATTGGACGGCTGCATGTGTTGAAGGTCCTCAGTGTCATCTCTGAGGTGTGCATGTCTTCCCGATGTTATCGTCGGGCCTTGTACTGAGTGCCTCGGTGTAAGCGCCGAGGTTGAAGCTGATTGCATGCATTTGAAACAAGCATTTTTGAGGTTATCTCTGAAACTACAACTGCCTTCCTTGGGGTTATCTCCAAGGTTGGAATCTGCTACTCCCAGTGTTGGGACTGAGACGGAATATCTCGGGGTTATCTCCGGGATAAATCGGTCTTCTCCGGTGGAATTTCTGGTATCGAAACTGCAGGCCTCGGGGTTATCTCTGAGGTTGGAACTGATGCTCCCGATGTGTGTTCCGGGGTTGAGACTGAGCTTCCGATAGTGTCCGTACTGGATGTGAGCTATCTTCCAAGGTTATGTCTAAAAGACGAATCTGCCCTCCTGCAATATCAGTAACAGATGTGCAAAAAATTTTGAGTGTCTACATGTACAGATGTGATTTGAGATCAAGGAATTAATTTTATAAGCTATAACTTTAGTAAACCCTAAAGTTGGGTTAAGAATGTCGTGGTTAAGGTTAGAAAACTTTAACGAATTGTTAGAAACCCTAACGATACGCTCGGAAACCCTAATCTAAGTCCCGGGAATCCGAAACCCTAATTCAGATATTCAAAACCCTAATTTGGGAGCTCAAATGTTAAGTGTAAATTGCTAAGTGTTATAAGTTATGGAATGAAAGGGAAATGTTCAAAATACCCTTCAATTTATAGGGGAAAAGACCAAATTACCCTTAGTAGGTGCAAAATGACCGAAATCTTTTACTTAAAAGTTAAGTAAAAGAGTTTTCAAAATCTTGTGAGTCACAACCTTGAGAGTTATCCCATGTGATCTAAATCTCCCAAGATCAAATTTGTTATACCACCTTGCAACATTAGATACATTGAATCAAAAATCAAAAACTTAAGTAAGTAAAAATCTTACTTTATCTCTCATTCATGTACAACCCATTCTCTCTCTAGCTTTTCAAAATTTAAAGTGAGAGGGAGAGAGAAGATGAGCTATGAACATCATGTAGCAAGCCTTGATCAGCTTCAAAGATCAGAAATCAAAGATCAAGCTTTTAAAGGTATAAAATCCTAAACTTAGAAATTTATGTGTTTCATGTTAGATGTTGTTAGCTGTTGGTTAAAGTTGTGTTAAGGGATGTTACTGAGTGATCCAAGATGTAACATCAAGGATCCATAACATCTAGAAGCCAGAAAATCAAGTTTTCAAATTGACCAAGAACCCTAAAAATATGGCCTGACAGTCATATGTCAGGGCCTCTAGATCTTTACTTGTTAAGTGTTATGTGTGTTTTAAGTTATAGACTTGTTCTATGCCATGAGTACTATGATATGGAACTGGAATCAGGATCAGATCATGTATAGATTGCATGTTATAAGTGGTCAAAGTGAGTTGACCGATCATGAAAAACTGAGTTTCTGGCAACCCAGAAACCCAAAATTTCTGACAACGTTTTCTGAGTCTCAGATCTTAATATATGTTAGTGTTTAGGCCATGTCGTTGTTTGATCTTTGTAGCCTGTCATTTGAACTACACCTCTAAGCCCTTAGAACAACCAAATCCATAACATGATCAAAGATATTATGGGTCAAACCAGAATTGACCGACTGCCTTATGAAGAAATCTGGAAAACCCAGATTTCTCAAGAACAGTTTTTCTGACATACTTTGACCAGCTTTAATCTTTCATATGTGATGTTGTTAGATGGATCTAGTGTTATGATATTGTACCCTGGCATGTATACTACATGTGTGAACTCTTAGATCACACAAATAATACCTAGAATCAAAGTTACAGAGCAGCAAAGTAGGTACCCTGCAATTGTTCTTCATTTCTAGAAAACCCATAAATAAAGAACAGCTCTGACATGATTTTCAAGGGCTGATATCTTCATGTGGTGATGTTGTTTAGCCAAGAAATTGATTAGTGGTTGTAGTATTACATTAGTACTACAATCCTAACACCTTAGCATGTCCAGAAAACAATTAGATCATAGATAAAATTGTGGTCAAACGAGCAACCCTGCAAACTGTGTTTGAAGTACTGGAAAATCTCAAGAACACCTATAGCGACGGTTCTGTCGCTATAGGGCCATTTAGTGACACTTTATTTTCTGAAAATTATTTTTTTTATTTAATAAATAGAAAAAATTAGTTTTTAATTATGAAAAATACAAAATAAATTTCTAAAAATTATTTTAAAGCCTAAAAATGGGTTTTTAATAATTTTGAGTATATTTCATAAATATTTAATATTTTTGGAATACTAATGGTATTTAATTTATTTAATTATAATATTAAATAAATTACTTAAAAATAATTTTAATACTTGAAAAATTATGAAAAATTATATTATGGTGTTAGAAAATATTTTAAGTTATTTTTAATAACTTTTGATATTTTGTGATGAATTTCATTAATAAATTAATATTAATGGTAATTGATTTATTTAATGAATATATTAAATAAATTATGAAAAATTAGAATTAATGATTTAAAAATCATAGAAAAATGATTTAAGTGTGAGAAAAATATTTTGAGTTATAAAATATAACTTTTGATATTTTATCATGAAAATATTAATATTTTAATATTAATGTCAATTATTAGATAATAGATTTAAAGGTATTAAAAATACTTTGTAATATTATAAAGAAATTAAATATTATGTTATGATTTTCATTAATATTTAATAATAAATAAATATTAATGATAAGAGAATAATGTGGTATTTATATTATATAAATACAATATAAGTGATGGAAAAATTATGATAAATGGTAATAATTATTTAAAAATTATTACGAGTCTATGAAAAATATTTTGACTAAATAGAAAATTATATAAGTTAATTGTTAAGTGTTTAGACTGAGTCTTAGTGATATTAGGCTCTAGAATTATCTGACTAGATCGTCGGGATGTTAGAATTGTGTCGAGTTTAACTCAGACTGAAATAGTTTGACTTGATACTGAGTCTTAAGTAGTTTGTGGACTGATAGGATTATGTGTTATGTGTTTAGGATTATTTTATAAATATATTTATAACAGTATTATACTGTGATGATATTATTCTAATATTGGAGATCTATATTACTAATATTAGGTCTTCGGATAAAGCGATATAAACTGTGTAGCAGTAGTCGGTGATACAGGCAAGTTCCTAACCTTGAACTTCTAATTATTGTGCAAGTTTTCTTAAACTCGACCTAAAGTTGTTTCATTCGAATATGCTTATAGTTAGTCATTGTTGATTACCATGTCTATGAATTATTGATTAGCACTCTGTGCATATTGCATGTATTCATCAGGTATGAAAGGCTGATCACCTTCATTACCATCCGATCCAGATATTGTGTTCATGTTTATTATTGACATTTATTCATGTCGTCCTGATCGTTTAGTTATGAAATTTGATTCCTGTTAGTTCACAATTATATTGTTAAACGTAGCCAGTCTTTTATTCATATTCTTTCAATCATGATATATCCTCAAATAAACTTAAACTTGCTGGGTAAACTTATTGCTCACCCTTGCTATATCATGATTAACATTTCAGATTAAGACGAATACGTCGGATACAGGAAAGGATAAAGCCAACTCCAGCTTGGGATAATATGTGCAGCTAAATTGTAATAGAATAGTATGATAATAACATTATATATTAGATAGGTTATGAATTGTGTAGAAGTTAAGGTTACTCGACCTTGAGGAATAGTGAGTAAATGTAATGTATAAACAATTTATGTTTATGTCTTCTGCAATAGTTGTAGAATGATTGTACCAGATCCGTGGTGATTTAGGACCCAGATTTGGGGCTGTCACAGATATATTGTGACAAACGAGATTTTTGTAATTAATTTTTAATATTTATTGAATTAGATAAATATTTTTAGATGATTTAATTATTGGATTAAATAATTAGTTGATGCGATTGTGATAGATTAATTTAATTATATGTGTTACATTTATTAAATTAATGTAGAGAATTTTATTATTCGAAGTATGTGATTATGTGAGCTTATTGTATTAAAAAGAAATATTTAATAAGCCATGTTATTTTAATTAATGTAATAATTAATTAGAGATTTAATAATTTGACATTATTAATTAATGAGAAAATTTATTTTATGATTATGTGAATTTATGAGAAATTATTATATTTTATTTATAATAAGTTAAATAAGATATGAGTTTATTTTATGAAGAAGTGTGACATTAATTAAACTATATGATAAAGCTTTATTAAATTAAATAATTTTTTTGAAACCTATTCTAGCTAGCCAAACAAGGCTCTAAGGGGAGTTGGTGCAGTTAACCCATGATTGGGCCAACTGACCACTCTGCGCTCAGTTATCTGATTATTATATCCTACGTCTTTTAATTCTTTCGTTTTTCTAAGACTAAGATACATAGCAGAGAGAGTTTTAGAGAGAGAGATTGTGAGGTGCTGAGAGAAAATTGTTTGATTTAAGAAGAGTTGAGAAGAACCTCATTCCCTACTAATCTATACTCATTCTCAGGGTAATCTCCTCCTTCCCAATTTCTAAATTACGTCTTTTAGTTTTCATAAAATGGGTTGCATAGTTTTGGTTTAAACCTCTATAATTGGGTTAGGAGTAATGATTATGAGTTATATATATGTTATGTTATATCAAATTGTGTTTAATTACATATATGTTGTAAACCATAACATCAAATTCATGAAAACATGTCGTATTATTGATGACTTGTTATTTCAAAATATACAGAGTTTGGGTTTTGGCCTTATAGCCTTATACGTGAAATTTTATGTAGTGGTCGTATATTATCCCTAAATTTTACACTCCTATATTATTAGGCATGTTGATACGAAGAGACCAAGCCTTAATCGAACGAATTCGGTGTTATAATGAATTCATAGTGTTAAATTTATGATTTTGTTCATTAACTTCAAGAACATCAAGAACAGAGGAAAATCTTATGTTTTAATTCTGTGATTGTGTGTTTTAATGGGTTAAAATTACTTTACAGATGTTGGGTAACGATTATATGTGAATATTAACATGTGCGTATGTTAAATTAGTGAAATTAATGATTATTTAGCGTCCTTTTCGCTGAACTCTGTGTTCTTCGCGAACTGGGAATCGAATTCTGGAGTCTCGCGCCGCGGCGCCAACTCCAGAACTGAAGACCCGCGCCGCAGCATAACTGCGCCACAGCGCCAGGTCTCAGACCGCAGCGTCGTCGCGCCGCAACGCGAAGGTCATGCATATCAGTGGCGCCGTAGCGCCACTCTCTAGAAAGTTCAAGAACGAGATTTTTAAAATGTTTAAGCCTAACAATGTGTTAGTGAATTAATGTAATGAACATGTAAACATGTTAGAAGTATAATGTGATGATAAAATAGTTGTTTAACATGTAAATAACATAATTACATGTGAATTGAATTATTGAATACATAATTAGCTTGATAATTCATGAAGTACAAATTATGTGACAAAGTGGTAAATTGATTAAGTATAGTCAATAATCAAAGTAGACAAAGAGAATGGATTTATGTTGATTAGTTAAGTTATAATTAACTGGTATTGTAAATGTGAATGGTATGTAGGATTTAAATCAAAGAACGTGCTTAGTTAAAGTGTAATCTACGCACGAGGCAAGTTTCCTAACCCTATTTATCATTATTGTTCAAGTTTATTATTTACCTCGAGTAAATTATCATTACTATCATTCAAGTTCAAATGTTATATTAAAGATTGATTATCTTTTCAAAGCATGATTCAGTTATACAATAATTGTCCTATTGTATACTTTTGAGATTATTATTCAAATCGAATATCAATTATTGTTGAACCTTATTAGACTAGTGAAACCTTAATGATTCAACTAGTCCTTAGTTGATGAGCGTTCTAAAATTTAGAACCCTTGATGAATTATCCAAACCAAACTTCCTTTGGTGCGGACTCGAACGTCAAACTGAGATGAACAACCCTATATAGGGGATTATTTAAGCTTTAGCGTAAAGATATTGTGCACAGTATGGTACTAAGGGCTGATCCCCCTAAGTACGAGAAGAAGGTCCATAGTCTTATGACTGTTAAAGGTTTCAAGTATAACCCTTGTTAACCTAGGACATAGTTCAAGGTCTTATGACTCTCAGAATTCTTTTGATTCTTGTTATTCACTCTTGTCTTTGATTTATTCGCATGTTATTATATTGTTATTTCATTTTTATACGTGTGGGCATTTGTGCTCACTCTTGCTTAATAATAACATTGCAGTTAAGAACGAAAGAGCTGACGAACCTTCCACTAGTAAGGGCAAGGGCAAAATTAGCAAATGATGGAGACTTGTTATTTGATATGACTTGTTATTTTATATGATGTATTTGTTTAAGACTTAAGTTAAAGATGTTGTTTAAGACTTATTTATTTATAATTCCGCACAGATGTTTAAGGTTAGTTTAACTTGGGATTGTATTATTATTATTCAGATGTTGTAACCCATTAAGGGGAAGATTTTTATTCTATCTATTGCTTGGCTTACATTTATTATGGGTAGATAGAAAGATGATATTTGTATCGTGAACGGTCTTTTGTTCTTAACTACAATGTTATTATTAAGCAAGAGTGAGCACAAATGCCCACAAGTATAAAAATGAAATAACAGTATAATAACATGCGAATAAATCAAAGACATCTGAATAAAAGCTCAACTTTTGAATCAAGAGTGAATAACAAGAATCAAAAGAATTCTGAGGGTCATAAGACCTTGAACTATGTCCTAGGTTAACAAGGGTTTTACTTGAAACCTTTAACAGTCATAAGATTATGGACCTTCTTCTCGTACTTAGGGGGATCAGCCCTTAGTACCATACTGTGCATAATATCTTAACGCTAAGCATAAATAATCCCCTATACAGGGTTGTTCATCTCAATTTGACATTCGAGTCCGCACCAAAGGAAGTTTGGTTTGGATAATTCATCAAGGGTTCTGAAATTTAGAACGCTCATCAACTATGGACTAGTTGAATCATTAAGGTTTCACTAGTCTAATAAGGTTCAACAATAATGATATTCAGTTTGAATAATAATCTCAAGAAGTATACAATAGAACAATTATTGTATAACTAAATCATACTTTGAAAAGATAATCAATCTTTAATAAATCATTTGAACTTGAATAATAGTAACGATAGTTTATTCAAGGTAAATAATAAGCTTGAACAATAATGACAAGTAGGGTTAGGGAACTTGCTCAAATTTAAGAGTTTAAGTTTAGAAAACTTACCTCGTGCGTAGATTACACTTTAACTAAACTCGTTCTTTGAATTAAATCCTACATACCATTCACATACACAATACCAGTTAATTATAACTTAGTTAATCATCATAAACTCTTTTTTTTTTGTCTAATTTAATTATTGACTATACTTAATCAATTTATCACATTAACTGTCACATAATATCACTTCATAAATAATCAAGCTAATTATGTATTCAATAATTCAATTCACATGTTATTATGTTATTTACATGTTACACAACTATGTCATCATTTCATTATATTTCTAACATGTTTACATGTTCATTACATTAAGTTACTAACACATTGCTAGACTTATCATAAAAAAAATACATTTCTGGACATTCTGCTAAGTGGCGCTGCGGCGCCACTTTTGTACTGAGTATTGGCGCTGCGGCGCCGTGGCGCTGCGGCCTGGTACTTGGTGTTGCGGCGCGGTGGCGCTGCGGCGTGAGAAATGAACTAGGAGTTGGCGCCGCTGCGCGAAACCCTAGACTTTGAGTTTCCAGTTCGCGAAGAACACAGAATTCAGCGAAATCAACACATTTTTAACACTAATTTCACCAAATTACACATACCCATATGTTATAATTTATACATAAACATAACCCAACATTTGTAAAGTGATTTTAACCATTTAAAACACCCAATAACAGAATTAAATCATGTAAAATTTGACTGTTCTTGATGTTCTTGAAGTTAATGAACAAAATCATAAATTTAACACTACGAATTCGTTATAACACCGAATCCGTTCGTTTAAGGCTTGGTCTCTTCGTATCAATATGCATAATAATATAGGAGTGTAAAATTTAGGGATAATATACGATCACTACATAAAATATCACGTATAAGGCCATAAGGCCAAAACCCATACTCTGTAATTTTGTAGAAATCATATACGACATGTTTTCATGAATTTGATGTTATGGTTTACAACATATACATAATTAAACACAATTTGATATAACATAACACACATATAACCCATAAACATTACTCCTAAACCAATTACAGAGTTTCACAGAAGACTTAAGCCATACTCATGGAAATTTTAAAAGACGTAAATATAACAATTGGGTTGAGGAGATTACCCAAGCGTAGATAAAGTAATAGGAGATGAATTAAAGCCTTCCTCAAAAATTCTTACACACCAAGAAAACTCACTCAACAATTTCTCAAACTGTCTCTCTGATAATTCTCTCTGTGAACCCTAAGAAATATGCTCTGCTTGTTTTCTAGACTTAGGAATAATAAGAAATAAAAAGAAGACGTCGTATTCAATTGAACTGACGCTTTGAACTGACGCGTTAAGGTCAGTTACCCATCATGGGTAACTTCTCTCAACTCCCTCTAAGGCCATGTTTGGCTAGCAAGAGTAGATTATAAAACCATTTAATTTAATAAAGTTTTATCATATAGTTTAATTCATGTCACACCCAATTCAAATATATTATTTAAATTAATTAAATAACATATAATAATCTATCATAAATTCACATAATCATAAAATAAATTTTCTCATTAATTAATAATGTCAAATTATTAAATCTATAATTAATTATTACATTAATTAAAATAACATGGCTTATTAAATATTTCTTTTTAATACAATAAGCTCACATAATCACATACTTCGAATAATAAAATTCTCCACATTAATTTAATAAATACAACACATAAAATTAAACTAATCTACCACAATTGCATCAATTAATTATTTAATCCAATAATTAAATCATCGAAAAATATTTATTTAATTCAATAAATATTAAAATAAATTACAAAATTCTCGTTCGTCACATCTTTCCCCCCTTAAAAGGATTCTGTCCCCAGAATCACGACTCAATAAATCTCGACTCGTTACATTCTTCCTCCCCTTACAAAGTTTCTGTCCCCAGAATCGCTTACAAATAATTAAGTAAATAAATGAGGGTAATTCTTCATCATATTCTCTTCCAGTTCCCACGTAGCTTCTTCAGCGTTGTGGTTTCTCCAAATTACCTTAACTGAAGGTATAACTTTATTTCTCAGAACTTGTTCTTTTCGGTCGACAATTTGGATAGAAATTTCTTCGTAAGATAAGTCTTTCTCAAAATGTAGGGGTTCGTATTCGATTACATGCTTGTAATCAGGCTTGTAGGGTCGTAACATAGAAACATGGAAGACGTTATGGATATTCTCGAGTGCTGGAGGTAAGGCTACCTCATACGCAACTTCTCCGATTCTTCTCAGTACTTCAAAGGGTCTAATGAATCTTGGGCTCAATTTCCCTTTCTTTCTGAATCTGATCTTTCCTTTCCAGGGAGAGACCTTTAAGAAAACATAACTACCTGATTCAAACTCGATATTTTTACGATGTGGGTCAGCGTATTTCTTCTGTCGATCTTGAGCCGCTACCAGTCGTGCTCGGATCACTTTGACTATTTCTGCCGTCTGTTGTACCAATTCTGGCCCTAGCAATTGTCTTTCACTAACTTCATCCCAATAAAGCGGAGTTCTGCACTTTCTGCCGTATAACGCTTCGTAAGGCGGCATGCCAATACTAGCGTGGTAACTGTTGTTGTAGCGAACTCTACTAATGGTAGGTGATCATCCCAATTTCCTTTTAAGTCCATCACACAGGCTCTTAGCATATCTTCTAATGTCTGAATCGTTCTCTCACTCTGTCCGTCTGTTTGAGGGTGGTAAGCTTGACTCATTCGCAATTGCGTACCCATGCATTCCTGAAGACATTTTCAGAAATTTAATGTGAAGCGCGGATCCCTATCTGAAACAATTGATACCGGAACTCCGTGCCTCGAAACAATCTCTTTTATGTATAGCTTGGCCAACTGATCTAAGTTGAATCTTATTTTGATCAGAAGGAAGTGTGCAGATTTTGTCAGTCGGTCAACGATAACCCATACTGTATCGTAGCCTTTCTGAGTCATCGGAAGGCCAATCACAAAATTCATTGTAATATGTTCCCATTTCCATTCTGGGATTTCCAACGGTTGAAGTAATCCACTTGATCTCTGATGTTTGGCTTTTACCTTTTGACAGGTCAAACACTTGGCAACACATTCTGCAACATCACGTTTCAAATTCGGCCACCAAAAATGTTGTCTAAGATCTTGGTACATCTTGGTACTACCAGGGTGAATCGAATATCGTGAACTATGAGTCTCGCTTAAAATATCTTCCTTAATCTCTTTTACTGGCGGTACCCAAATTCTACTCTCAAATCTCAGTATTCCTTCCTTATCCATCTTAAATCTCGGTTCGGTTCCTTCAGATATCTTCTTTGCCACCTTTTTGCATTCATCATCCTGAAGCTGAGCCTCCTTCACTTTATCTAGTAGAGTTGTACCAGATTACATATGATATAGCTTCTCATCAATCTCCATTGGATACTTCACTTCCAATTCCAGTTTCTCCATTTCCACAATTAGCTCTTCCTGAGCAGTTAACATCATCAATTTCTCACGACCCTTTCTACTTAAGGCATCGGCAACTACATTCGCTTTACCCGGATGGTATAAAATCTCACAGTCGTAATCCTTAATTAATTATAACCATCTTCTTTGACGCATATTCAAATCCTTCTGTGTGAAAATATATTTCAGACTCTTGTGGTCCGTATATATCTCACATTTCTCCCCGTAGAGATAGTGCCTCCAAATTTTTAAAGCAAAAACCACTGCAGCTAACTCCAAATCATGAGTCGGGTATCCCTTCTCGTAATCCTTCAACTGTCGTGATGCATACGCGATGACTTTACCGTTTTGCATTAGCACACAGCCAAGTCCTTTATGCGACGCATCACTAAAAATAACAAAATTGCCTGTATCATCCGGAAGAGATAACACAGGTGCCGTACTCAACCTCTTCTTTAATTATTAAAAGCTCTCCTTACACTTCTCCGTCCAAACAAATTTCACAGCTTTTCGAGTTAAATTCGTTAACGGAGTTGCGATCTTGGAAAAATCTTGAATGAATCTTCTATAATATCCCGCTAATCCAAGAAAACTTCTTACTTCTGACGGCGTTCTCGGCTGTTCCCAGTTAATCACGGCTTGTACCTTAGATGGATCTATCGAAATTCTGTTTTTATCGATCACGTGACCAAGAAATTGTACTCGCTCGATCCAGAATTCGCATTTCAAAAATTTAGCGTACAACTTCTCCCTTCTCAATACTTCCAACGTTAACCTCAAATGTTCTTCGTGTTCTTCTTTGGTTTTGGAATATACCAGAATGTCGTCTATAAATACCACCATGAATTTGTCCAAAAACGGCTTGAACACACTATTCATTAGTCCCATAAATGCTGCTGGAGCATTCGTTAGACCAAACGACATTACTAAAAATTCATAGTGACCGTATCGCGTTCTGAACGTTGTCTTCCAGTCTCGTGAGGTGGTGTCAGGTATCATTCCGATCAATGAAATTAATGCTTATGTTTTATTTGATTCGGGTGCTACTTGTTCCTTTATATCCGAAGACTTTGCTAATAGTTTAGATTTGCTTATGGATGAGTTGGAATATCCCATGAATATAGAAATTGCGAATAGAGAGATAATTCCTGTTAAGTACGTGTTTAAGAACTGTAGGGTGGATATTAAGGGTAATATCATGAACGTAGATCTTATCCTTATTCAGCTTGGGGAATTTGACGTTATTTTGGGTATGGATTGGTTATCCAATTGTGGGGCGGTAATTGACTGCCAGAAGAAGCGTATTAACCTTATGACTCCGTCAAAGGTTGTGTTTTATGGTAGCAAGTCTCCTAGACAAGCGAGTTGTCTGACGATGATGCAGGCCAGGAGGTTGTTAAGACAAGGCTGTGTAGGATACTTAGCTTACATAGTCGACAGTCGAAAAGAGAATCCGAAGGTAGAAGAAATACTGATTGTGAGGGACTTCGTCGACGTATTTCCAAACGATTTGCCAGGACTTCCACCAGATAGAGAGGTAGATTTCGTGATCGATTTGGCGCCAGGAACTACTCCAATATCAAAGGCACCATACCGAATGGCACCAGTAGAGATGAAAGAATTAATGGTACAGTTACAAGAATTACTAGACAAGAAGTACATTCAATCGAGCGTATCACCGTGGGGAGTGCCGGTGTTATTTGTGAAAAAGAAGGAAGGATCGATGCGGCTCTGCATTGACTATAGAGAACTGAACAAGGTCACGATTAAGAATAGATATCCATTACTAAGGATCGATGATTTGTTTGATCAATTGAAGGGAGCAAAATACTTTTCCAAGATAGACTTGAGAAGCGGTTATCATCAACTGAAGGTGAGACCAGAGGATGTACCGAAGACAGCGTTCAGGACGCGATACGGTCACTACGAATTTTTAGTAATGTCGTTTTTTTTTTAACGAATGCTCCTGCAGCATTTATGGGACTAATGAATGGTCTGTTCAAGCCATTTCTGGACAAATTCGTGGTGGTATTTATAGAAGACATTCTGGTATATTCCAAACCAAAGAAGAACACGAAGAACATTTGAGGTTAACGTTGGAAGTATTGAGAAGGGAGAAGTTGTACGCTAAATTTTCGAAATGCGAATTCTGGATCGAGCGAGTACAATTTCTTGGTCACGTGATTGATAAAAACGAAATTTCGGTAGATCCATCTAAAGTAGAAGCCGTGATTAACTGGGACCAACTGAGAACGCCGTCAGAAGTAAGAAGTTTCCTTGGATTAGCAGGATATTATAGAAGATTCATTCAAGATTTTTCCAAAATCGCGACTCCGTTAACAAATTTAACTCGAAAAGTTGTGAAATTTGTTTGGACGGAGAAGTGTGAAGAGAGCTTTCAAGAATTGAAGAAGAGGATGAGTACAGCACCTGTGTTATCTCTTCCAGATGATACAGGCAATTTTGTAGTGTTTAGTGATGTGTCGCATAAAGGACTTGGTTGTGTGCTGATGCAATACGGCTATGTCATTGCGTATGCATCATGACAATTGAAGGATTACGAGAAGGGATACCCGACCCATGATTTGGAGTTAGCTGCAGTTGTTTTTGCTTTAAAAATTTGGAGGCACTATCTCTACGGGGGAGAAGTGTGAAATATATACGGACCACAAGAGTCTGAAATATATTTTCACACAAAAAGACTTAAATATGCGTCAGAGAAGATGGTTGGAATTAATCAAGGATTACGACTGTGAGAATTTATACCATCCCGGGTAAGGCAAATGTGGTTGCCGATGCCTTAAGTAGAAAGGGTCGTGAGAAATTGATGATGTTAACTGCTTAGGAAGAGCTAATTGTAGAAATGGAGAAACTGAAATTGGAAGTGAAGTATCCAATGGAGATTGATGAGAAGCTATTTCAAATGCAATCTGGTACAACTCTACTAGATAAAGTGAAGGAGGCTCAGCTTCAGGACGACGAATGCAAAAAGGTGACAAAGAAGATATCTGAAGGAACTGAACCAAGATTTAAGAGGGATAAGGAAGGAATACTGAGATTTGAAAGCAGAATTTGGGTTCTGCCAGTACAAGAAATTAAGGAAGAAATTTTGAGCGATACTCATAGTTCAAGATATTCGATTCACCCTGGTAGTACAAAGATGTATCAAGATCTTCGACAACATTTTTGGTGACCGAATTTGAAACGTGATGTTGCAGAATGTGTTGCCAAGTGTTTGACCTGTCAGAAAGTAAAAGCAGAACATCAGAGACCAAGTGGTTTACTTCAACCGTTAGAGATCCCAAAGTGGAAATGGGAACATATTACAATGGACTTCGTGGTTGGCCTTCCGATGACTTAGAAAGGCTATGATACAGTATGGGTTATCGTTGACCGACTGACGAAATCTGCACACTTCCTTTCAATCAAAATAAGATTCAACTTAGATCAGTTGGCCAGGCTATACGTAAAAGAGATTTTTTCAAGGCACGGAGTTCCGGTATCAATTGTTTCAGATAGGGATCCACGTTTCACATCAAATTTCTGGAAATGTCTTCAGGAATGCATGGGTACGCAGTTGCGAATGAGTACAGCTTACCACCCTCAAACAGATGGACAGAGCGAGAGAACGATTCAAACATTAGAAGATATGCTAAGAGCCTGTGTAATGGACTTCAAAGGAAATTGGGATGATCACCTACCGTTAGTAGAGTTCGGCTACAACAACAGTTACCACGCTAGTATTGGCATGCCGCCTTACGAAGCATTATACGGCAGAAAGTGCAGAACTCCGCTTTATTGGGATGAAGTTAGTGAAAGACAATTGCTAGGGCCAGAATTGGTACAGCAGACGGCAGAAATAGTCAAAGTGATCCGAGCACGACTGGTAGCGGCTCAAGATCGACAGAAGAAATACGCTAATCCACATCGTAAAAATATCGAGTTTGAATTAGGTAGTTATGTTTTCTTGAAGGTCTCTCCCTGAAAAAGGAAGATCAGGTTCGGAAAGAAAGGAAAATTGAGCCCAAGATTCATTGGACCCTTTGAAATACTAAGAAGAATCGGAGAAGTCGCGTACGAGGTAGCCTTACCTCCAGCACTCGAGAATGTCCACAACGTTTTCCATGTTTCTGTGTTACGACCCTACAAGCCTGATTACAAGCATGTAATTGAATATGAACCCCTACATTTTGAGAAAGACTTATCTTACGAAGAAATTTCTATCCAAATTATCGACCCAAAAGAACAAGTTCTCAGAAATAAAGTTATACATTCTGTTAAGGTAATTTGGAGGAACCACAACGCTGAAGAAACTACGCGGGAACTCGAAGAGAATATGATGAGGAATTACCCTCATTTATTTACTTAATTATTTGTAAGCGATTCTGGGGACAGAATCTTTGTAGGGGGGAGAATGTAACGGGTCAAAATTTATTGAGTCGTGATTCTGGGGACAGAATCCTTTTAAGGGGGGAAAGATGTGACAAACGAGATTTTTGTAATTAATTTCTAATATTTATTGAATTAGATAAATATTTTTCGATGATTTAATTATTGGATTAAATAATTAATTGATGCGATTGTGATAGATTAATTTAATTATATGTGTTACATTTATTAAATTAATGTGGGGAATTTTATTATTCGAAGTATGTGATTATGTGAGCTTATTGTATTAAAAAGAAATATTTAATAAGCCATGTTATTTTAATTAATGTAATAATTAATTACAGATTTAATAATTTGACATTATTAATTAATAAGAAAATTTATTTTATGATTATGTGAATTTATGAGAAATTATTATATTTTATTTATAATAAGTTAAATAAGATATGAGTTTATTTTATGAAGAAGTGTGATATTAATTAAACTATATAATAAAGCTTTATTAAATTAAATAATTTTTTTTGAAACCTATTCTAGCTAGCCAAACAAGGCTCTAAGGGGAGTTGGTACAGTTAACCCATGATTGGGCCAACTGACCACTCTGCGCTCAGTTATCTGATTATTATATCCTACGTCTTTTAATTCTTTCGTTTTCCTAAGACTAAGATACATAGCAGAGAGAGTTTTAGAGAGAGAGATTGTGAGGTGTTGAGAGAAATTATTTGATTTAAGAAAAGTTGAGAAGAATCTCATTCCCTACTAATCTATACTCATTCTCAGGGTAATCTCCTCCTTCCCAATTTCTAAATTACGTCTTTTAGTTTTCATAAAATGGGTTGCATAGTTTTGGTTTAAACCTCTATAATTGGGTTAGGAGTAATGATTATGAGTTATATATATGTTATGTTATATCAAATTGTGTTTAATTACATATATGTTGTAAATCATAACATCAAATTCATGAAAACATGTCGTATTATTGATGACTTGTTATTTCAAAATATACAGAGTTTGGGTTTTGGCCTTATAGCCTTATACGTGAAATTTTATGTAGTGGTCGTATATTATCCCTAAATTTTACACTCCTATATTATTAGGCATGTTGATACGAAGAGACCAAGCCTTAATCGAACGAATTCGGTGTTATAATGAATTCATAGTGTTAAATTTATGATTTTGTTCATTAACTTCAAGAACATCAAGAACAGAGGAAAAATTTATGTTTTAATTCTGTGATTGTGTGTTTTAATGGGTTAAAATTACTTTACAGATGTTGGGTAACGATTATATGTGAATATTAACATGTGCGTATGTTAAATTAGTGAAATTAATGATTATTTAGTGTCCTTTTCGCTGAACTCTGTGTTCTTCGCGAATTGGGAATCAAATTCTGGAGTCTCGCGCCGCGGCGCTAACTCTAGAACTGAAGACCCGCGCCGCAGCGTAACCACGCCGCAGCGTAACCGCGCCACAGCGCCAGGTCTCAGACCGCAGCGTCGTCGCGCCGCAACGCGAAGGTCATGCATATCAGTGGCGCCGCAGCGCCACTCTCTAGAAAGTTCAAGAACGAGATTTTTAAAATGTTTAAGCCTAACAATGTGTTAGTGAATTAATGTAATGAACATGTAAACATGTTAGAAGTATAATGTGATGATAAAATAGTTGTTTAACATGTCAATAACATAATTACATGTGAATTGAATTATTGAATACATAATTAGCTTGATAATTCATGGAGTACAAATTATGTGACAAAGTGGTAAATTGATTAAGTATAGTCAATAATCAAAGTAGACAAAGAGAATGGGTTTATGTTGATTAGTTAAGTTATAATTAACTGGTATTGTAAATGTGAATGGTATGTAGGATTTAAATCAAAGAACGTGCTTAGTTAAAGTGTAATCTACGCACGAGGCAAGTTTCCTAACCTTATTTATCATTATTGTTCAAGTTTATTATTTACCTCGAGTAAATTATCATTACTATCATTCAAGTTCAAATGTTATATTAAAGATTGATTATCTTTTCAAAGCATGATTCAGTTATACAATAATTGTCCTATTGTATACTTTTGAGATTATTATTCAAATCGATTATCAATTATTGTTGAACATTATTAGACTAGTGAAACCTTAATGATTCAACTAGTCCTTAGTTGATGAGCGTTCTAAAATTTAGAACCCTTGATGAATTATCCAAACCAAACTTCCTTTGGTGCGGACTCGAACGTCAAACTGAGATGAACAACCCTGTATAGGGGATTATTTACGCTTTAGCGTTAAGATATTGTGCACAATATGGTACTAAGGGTTGATCCCTCTAAGTACGAGAAGAAGGTCCATAGTCTTATGACTGTTAAAGGTTTCAAGTATAACCCTTGTTAACGTAGAACATAGTTCAAGGTCTTATGACTCTCAGAATTCTTTTGATTCTAGTTATTCACTTTTGATTCAAAAGTTGAGCTTTTATTCAGATGTCTTTGATTTATTCGCATGTTATTATATTGTTATTTCATTTTTATACTTGTGGACATTTGTGCTCACTCTTGCTTAATAATAATATTGCAGTTAAGAACGAAAGAGCTGACGAACCTTCCACTAATAAGGGCAAGGGCAAAGTTAGCAAATGATGGAGACTTGTTATTTGATATGACTTGTTATTTTATATTATGTATTTGTTTAAGACTTAAGTTAAAGATGTTATTTAAGACTTATTTATTTATAATTTCGCACAGATGTTTAAGGTTAGTTTAACTTGGGATTGTATTATTATTCAGATGTTGTAACCCTTAAGGGAAAGATTTTATTTCTATTTAATGCATGGTTGCATTTATTATGGGTAGATAGAAAGATGATATTTGTATCGTGAACACCAAATTCTATGGAAATGGAAGTACCAGATTTGGGGGTGTCACATATATTACGTGTCACATTGATTTTGGGACAAATCCTATTACTCTCTAATTTATCAGTAAAATGGGTTTCATTCTACTAAGGTTACTTCCTTTTGGGCTTATTAAATAAATTATAATGACTTAACATTACTACATCAAATTAAGTTATGGGCACAAATACACACATTTATATGTACATACCCACATATAAGAAGTATACTTATATTTTAAATATACACCAATATATAATTTTATATCCCATGTACATTGGGCTAGTCCAAATAATATTTTAATTTGGGCTAAATATAATTCAGTTGGGTACCCTCAACCCATTATTTTCTATCGCGCATAAATATCGCAATGATTAATTAATATCAATCATTTATTCCCTTATCATTAATTCTCTTTTAATAATTTCAGTTAAACCTTTAGTCTGGTTTAACTTTAATACTCATGCCACACAAGGCTCATTTATCCCACTTACTAGAGTTATATAACTCAAGCTCATAATCTCAACAATAAAATATTATGGGCCTAGGTCACGTTTAGCAAAAATAGAGTCTACACTCCTAAATACTTTACATATACTTCACAAATGATAACTCATCTAAAATCAACCTCTTCTTTGATTCCACATGTGACGCCCCCAAATTCTGACCTCCACTTGGTCACCCGAATTCGGTTCGTCACGTTCTCAAGATATTACCATAATAACTAAAATCACTCATTCACAGTGAAAGATCTAATTTAGAATAATATACAATGATTTATTATAATTATTCCCCCAAGTCTCGCAACCTACATTACTAAATAGATTACATAATAATATCGAATAAAGACTTATTACATAATCCTACTTAAGTTTAAACATAGTTTGCAAATAGTCTTATTACAACATGATAGATTTAAACATAAAAGGGACAAGCTAGTCAGTAGCCTTGCCATTGCCCTTGTCTTTCCCAGAGACACCTCCCTATTCCGCCTTTGCTGAAAGGTTTTAAATAAGCAAGGATGAGCACAAATTGCCCAGCAAGTAATATACAACAAGGGTGTAGGATATAATATCACAAGATTTGAAATATCGAAGGGTTATTTCTAAGATAGTTCAAAGTGTCAGGATAACATCATGAATAAGGGATATGACAATTCAATATAATTCAACAGATGTATATGAATTCAACGGCTAACAATGTATCCAACTGGATAATCACTTTATACTGAGCAGTCACTAAAGACCATTGAACTTTCACTAGAGTTACCAATATTAAATTGATAACCAAAGATATCAAGTACTATAGATGATCAGTCTACAATACTTCACGTTATGCATAACACCACAATAATATTTATTCATGTGTTGGGGTTTCCAACAACATACACTCCCCTTACCAAAAGGGTTGTTCAACTCAGTTTTCAAGATTTCCGCACCAATCAATTGGTTTGGACAGTTTTATTATAAACATGCATATAGTCTAGCCGAATCAAATGGCATCGACTTTTTCACAATATTCAAGATCAATACTAAGTTTATCATGAATAATAGTTCTCACAAGGGTTTAAGCATATTAACTCATTTGAACGAGAAAGTAATATAACTTGTATTCAAAGAAATAAGTTTACGGTATTCGTCGAATAAAGAATGCAATTATACTTGCACAATAAGAGTAGGGTTTGGATACTTGCTCAATATAAAAGAGAGTACGTTAGGGAACTTGCCTTAAGCGTTGATTACCACTTATAGCATAAAATCACCTCAACGAACTATATTATCCTATTTATGTATGTATAGGTACTCATTAGCCACACATCCTGACATAAATCTCAACATGCAATTATTACACATATATCTATCCATACACCTTAGAACTCATAGATGTATAATTCAGATTGTTCTTACTTTTAAAAACCTTAACAACATTTTAGCAAATTTAAGTCTCATATACTCATTTCATGTTTGTATACGTGAAACATTACTTGAGTTACGCATTCTATATTACGTCGTTCACACATACGTGCCAAGGAACTTTTAAATTAAGTTTATTCGGACGCAGCTAGTATAACCCTCTACTTAAAATTTTAGTTTAGTTCATGTGTGGGTAACATATATCAATTTGATAATATTTATCAATTAATCCCGCCTTTCCCAATGTCACAATGTTGTTTCCAAAGCCGAAGACATCCCGCCACGTTCGAACCCGAAGACATCTTACGAAGTCGAAGACTTCATCTCCAAACCCGAAGACACCTTCTATCATTTTACTTGTTTAATCAATTGTTCACTTGGTTTTATTTATCCATGTCTCATTACATAAATAAAGTATTCTTACCTTACTTAGTATTAATATTATATTTTTATCTTGTTATTAATCTTATTTTATCTTATTATATCCAAAAAAACAAGTCTTGACCCGTTTGACCCGACCCGAACCAAACTGACTCAACACTGAAAATGGCCTAGCGCCTAGGCGCTTGAAATAATCCTGGGTTGAGCGCCTAGGCGCTCCCCTGCAGAAGCAAAAATCCGATTTTTTCAACATTTTCAGTTTTGACCCTTTTTGATTCAATCTTTCATAACTTGCTCATTTCATATCCAAATGAGTTCAAACCACTTCCATTATCTCATAAACTTACATATCTTCAATATGCGATATCTTAAACAATTTTTCAAAATATTTATTTAATCAAATTATTTACTTTTCCAAGCAAAGGTTCTCATGCTAGCTTGTCTTACCAATTATTTTGCTACGAGTTCGTTTTATGACCGAACTTGATGATTCAACTTGTGTTATGATCGTATTTCATATATGCTTAATATAACATTTTAGAATCACACATATTTCTTACATATGTTAATCACGATTATCAAACGTTCAAGCATACTAAGCTAGGTTTCATGTTCACATGCTTTTACATGATTCATTTTAACTTAGATCACATACCAAGCCATATAAATCACATATTCTCCTTCCAGTACTCATCATTATACTTTTATATCCATCATGATCACACAACACATAAACTTCCCACAATCAAGCATGCATTCTTACTAATATCTACACATACTAACTTAGCTTGCCAAAAATAAAGCTAGATTATGAACTTACTTCTTTTAGGCTTTCTTCCTCTTGGCTAGGAACCTTAAGTAGTTCTCCACCTTTGCTTCTCCTTCTTGAACTCCTCTTGAACCACCAAAGTGCAAGAGTTCCTCTAGAATCCTTCTACTTCCCTCAATTTCTCTCTAGCTCTTATTATACTACTAACACTTATGAAATTTCAAGTAAATGAAGCAATGAACTAGGATGGGTTATATTTATAGGCAAGTTCTATGTATACAATACATGTACTAATACTTGGTATAATACTTGTATATGTACACCCAACTAGGTATTAACCATGGTTAAAAGGTGATTAGGTAAAAAGAATTACCAACTCCTTCACCAACTATGTCCTTCTTCATCATGAGCCCACATGGGATTGCTTGTAAGAATTTTTGTGCAACAAAAATCATCACTTAGGCTTAATAGGGCCAAAATTTTGGCCATGAGGGGTAGCATTCCATATGTTGCACTTTCATTCCATCATTTGTACCATGTGCTAGCTTATTGCTACCTTTACACATACATCTCTACACCTATATATATTTCCTATATATATATAGTATACTTATCTTATATATGTATTTATATAATCCATGTACATTGGGTTTGTCCAAATTAATATTTGAATTGGGCTAGGTACAAACACTTATACACATTGGGTTAAACATTAATCTACCAATTCAAATTCTTGGGCTAAACTCCCAACTATGCAAGTATGTTACAATAATAATGTTGGGCTTGGATTTATCCTAGATCCAACACTTCATTAAGTTATCCATCAATTAATCTCATTAAGAATTTAATTACACCACAAAAGACTTTACACTTAAGCTTAATCAATCGTAACCAAGCTTATCAATATTATCAATAAATTTCTTAATCCTTTCAAACATGATTCAATTAAATTTTCATTTTCACCTTTCATGACCCACCAAAATATATATATGTGTTCAAAATAAATATTCAAACACTTTTATTTCTAATTTATAAAAATCTTGGGTATTACATCCTCCCCCCCTTATAAAAATTCCGTCCCGGAATTGCTACAAGGTTACACAAATAGATTGGGATAGTCCATCCTCATCTTATCTTCTAACTCCCATGTTGCCTCCTCGACATCATGGTTACGCCAAAGTACTTTTACAGAAGAAATGACTTTGTTCCTTAAAGTTTGCTCTTTCTTATCTAGAATTTGGACAGGAATTTCTTCATATGCTAAGTTCTTCTCCACCTGAATGGGTTCATAAGAAATCACGTGCTTGTAGTCTGGCTTGTACGGACGCAACACGGATATGTGAAAAACGTTATGGATACGCTCCAACTCGGGTGGTAGTGCAACTTTGTATGCTACTTCGCCCACTCGCTTGAGTACCTCGAACGGTCCTATGAATGTTGGACTCAGTTTCCCTTTCTTGCCGAAACGGATCTTTCCCTTCCATGGAGATACCTTCAAAAATACAAAACTATCGATTTCAAAATCGCGGTCTTGCCGATGCAAATCTGCATACTTTTTCTGGCGATCTTGAGCTGCCATAAGTCTAGCCCTTATTACTGTCACCACATCCGCGGTTTGTTGTACTAACTCTGGTCCGAGTATTCGTCGTTCACCGACTTCATCCCAACATAATGGCGTCCTGCACTTCCTTCCGTAAAGAGCTTCGTACGGTGGCATGCTGATACTCGCATGGTAACTATTATTATATGCAAATTCGACTAAGGGTAGGTGGTCGTCCAAATTTCCCTTGAAGTCCATCACGCAAGTTCTAAGCATGTCCTCTAGCGTTTGAATTGTCCGCTCACTCTGTCCATATGTCTGAGGATGATAAGTTGTACTCATCCTCAACTGTGTTCCCATCCTCTCTTGCAAGCTTTTCCAAAACTTTGACGTGAAACGCGGGTCTCGGTCAGAAACAATCGATACCGGCACTCCATGTCTTGAAACAATTTCCTTTACGTACAGACTTGCTAACTGATTCAAACTGTAGCGGATCTTGATCGGTAGAAAATGTGCGGTCTTTGTAAGTCGATCCACGATAACCCAAATGGCATCCAAACCTTTCTGCGTGACCGGAAGTCCTACCACGAAATCCATCGTAATATGCTCCCATTTCCACTCTGGTATTTCTAACGGTTGAAGTAACCCACTCGGCCGCTGATGCTCTGCTTTTACGCGTTGACAAGTCAAACATCTACCAACGCACTCTGCGACTTCCCGTTTCAAATTGGGCCACCAAAAATGTTGTTTCAAGTCTCGATACATCTTAGTGCCTCCCGGATGAACGGAATATGCCGTATTATGTGCCTCTTGTAGAATCTCTTCTCTTAACTCGGTTACCGCCGGTACCCACAATCTCTCTTCGAATCTTAAAATACCATCTTTATCTATTCGAAATTTTTCTTCCTCATTTTCCGCAATCCTCTTCCTGATCTTCTCACACTCTCCATCATTTTCCTGTGTTTCCTTTACTCTATCCAACAATGTCGGACGAGCTTCCATTGCAAATAACTTCTCTTCAGACCTCTCGGGTCCCTTTACTTCTATTTCCAACTTCTCCATATCTCTTATTAACTCCTCCTGAGTTGTTAGTTGAAACAATTTCTCCCTTCCTTTCCTGCTCAGAGCGTCGGCAACTACGTTTGCCTTCCCCGGGTGATAAAGAATCTCACAGTCATAATCTTTGATTAGTTCTAACCACCTCCTCTGACGCATATTCAACTCCTTCTGTGTGAAGATATATTTTAGACTTTTGTGGTCCGTGTATATCTCACATTTCTCTCCGTACAAATAATGTCTCCAGATCTTTAACGCAAAAACTACTGCCGCTAACTCTAAATCATGGGTAGGGTATCATTTTTCGTAATCCTTTAATTGCCGTGACGCATATGCAATGACCTTGCCATGCTGCATTAGCACCCAACCCAGTCCTCTATGCGATGCATCACTATACACCACGAATCCTCCCGTATCATCTGGTAGGGATAATACAGGTGCTTCGCTTAATCTCTTCTTCAACTCTTGAAAACTCTCTTCACATATGTCGGTCCATACAAATTTCACTGTCTTCCTCGTCAGATTAGTCAACGGGGTCGCTATCTTAGAAAAATCTTGGATGAATCTTCGATAGTACCCTACTAACCCTAGGAAACTCCTTACTTCCGTCGGTGTTTTCGGTTGTTCCCAACTACTTACTGCTTCAACCTTTTCGGGGTCTACTGAGATTCCATTCTCATCCACCACGTGGCCTAAGAATTGAACCTTCTTCATCCAAAATTCGCATTTTGAAAACTTCGCATACATCTCCTCCCTTTGCAGTGCCTCTAAAACAATCTTCAGATGTTCGGCGTGTTCTTCCTCTATTTTTGAGTAAATCAAAATGTCGTCGATGAAAACTACAACGAATTTATCCAAGTATGGCTTAAAAACTCGATTCATCAAGTCCATGAATGCTGCCGGAGCATTAGTTAAACCGAATGACATTACCAAAAACTCGTAATGTCCATAACGAGTTCGAAACGCAGTCTTTGGTATGTCCTCATCTCGCACTTTCAGTTGATGATATCCTGTTCGTAAGTCGATTTTTGAGAAACATTTTGCTCCTTTTAGTTGATCAAACAAGTCGTCTATCCTCGGTAATGGATATCGATTCTTGATCGTTACTCTGTTCAATTCTCGATAATCAATACAGAGCCTCATCGATCCGTCCTTTTTCTTCACGAATAACACTGGTGCTCCCCAAGGAGACACACTCGGTCGTATGTAACCCTTATCTAATAACTCTTGAAGTTGTATCATCAATTCCTTCATTTCTACTGGCGCCATACGATATGGAGCTTTCGAAATCGGTGCCGTTCCCGGTGCTAAGTCTATTACGAATTCAATTTCTCTGTCTGGCGGAAGACCAGGCAGATCGTCTGGAAACACGTCTTGAAATTCATTCACTACGGGTATATCTTTAATCTCTACTCCTTTTTCTGAGTATTTATGATGTAAGCTAAATAACCTACACATCCTTTCCTTAACAACTTCTTGGCCTGCATCATCGTAACACAACACGATTGCTTAAGCGATGAGCTACCATGAAACACTACCTTAGACTTACTCGGAGTCTGAAGGTTCACACACTTATTCTGACAGTCAATTATCGCTGCATGGTTATATAACCAATCCATTCCTAGTATTACGTCAAATTCTCCCAGTCTAATAGGAATCAAGTCTACGCTCAGTTCATGTTCTCTAATGTTTGCGCGACAATTTCGATAAACGTATTCTACAGGGATTATTTCCTTATTTGCAACCTCTATGTTCAAGGAATCTTCTAAAAGTTCTCGGGGTGTACTAAATTTACTAGCGAATTCTTCAGATACAAAAGAACAGGTGGCACCCGAATCAAATAATACATAAGCATTTATATTATTGATTGGGATTATACCTGACACCACGTCCTTCGCAGCCACTGCGTCCTGGACAGTCATGTTAAAGGTTCGAGCGGTCGATCGGTTGGGTTGTGCAGGTCCACCAATCATTAACTTGCTCCCTCCTCCCTGGCCTCCGCCAGCTCCACTGCTTCCTTTCTTCGGGCAATCCTTGATCTGATGCTCTGTCGATCCACAAGCAAAACATCCTCGGATCTTCTTTGGCTTTGGGCAATTTGGCGAGATGTGCCCCTCTTGGCCGCAATTATAGCAAGTGGTCTTTCCTTTCCAGCATTCTCCCTGATGGTTTCTTCCACATTTATTGCAGGCTTCGTTCCTTTTCTTGAAGTTTTCCTGGTGACTCCCACCTTGGTTATTGTTTCGGTTGTTGCTGTTGTGGTTGTTGTTGTTGTTTTCCCATTTCTTTTTTTCCCGAATTACTTCCTCCTCTGCTGCTTCCTCCACGATGCTCGCTACCAGTGTTCTTATTCTTCTTTTCCTTGTGATATAGACTTAAGGCCTCACTGCCACCTTCCGCAATGACTGCCTTCTCCAACAGAGTCATAAAGGAATCAATCTGAAAGACTGATACCTTATTATACAACCACGGCTTCAACCCTTGCTCAAAACGTCTCGCCTTCCTCTCCTCATCCATAACTTGGTGTTCTGCAAACCGCGCTAGTTCATTGAACTTAGCTGCGTACTGCGCCACTGACATATCACCTTGTTTTAATTCTAGGAATTTTACTTCCATCCTACTCTTCATACTCTTCGGGAAATAGTTCTCGAAGAACAACGTAGTAAACCTCTCCCAAGTTATCGTTCCGTCCCCCGCTCTCTGCTGGTTAGTTTCCCACCAATAGTTTGCTTCGCCCCTCATCATGTATGTGGCAAATACAGTCTTCTGGTCTTCACCCACGTGTGCAATAGTGAAGGCCTTCTCGATCTCCTTGATCCAAGTTTGCGCAACTATCGGGTCAGTAGTTCCCGTGAACTCTGGGGGTCCTACACTCTTAAAGTCTTTGAAGGTTGTTACTGGGACAGTTCGGGGAACGGGTGGTATAGGTTCGTTTCTTCCCCTCAAAGCTTCTCCCAATAAATCTACCAGTCGCTGTATCGGATCTATTGGACCTCTCTCATCGTTAACTGACTCTTCTGGAATAGGTATTCTACGTCTGGGCGGCATTTTCTGCATCACAAAATTTCATCTTATTATCCAACTATCATGTTCAGACATTTCTCAATTGAAAAGATCTAAAAGTGTACAACACGTTTCTGAAATAAGATCATTCATATTCATATGCCAAATGGTTACAATACATGCTCTTTTCTAGCATACTGCTATAAATGAAAGCACATATCCCCTAATATCACAAAAGACGGGGACAACACTAACTTACTACCCTCTAATATTTTCCAAAAGTTCGGGGTTTACCACTATCTCACATCTTACACAAAAGACTGAGATTTCAACAATATTTTAACAACACATAATTAAGAATACTACACTACTAAACTTTTTCCTCTAGACTCAATCTAACATCCCACGCTCCATGGCGCTTGCATACTCCTTTTGTGTGATGTGTGCCACCATATCCCGACTTATGGTATGTCGGGTCTGTCCTTGCTCAGCGGGGTAGTGATTTACCCCATCGATCAATCTCTCCATGGCCGTGCGTAAAGCATAGCCCATCTTGTTCATCTTCCTCCTCTTGCATCGTACCTCATCTTCAAGATCACCTACTCTGTCATTAGAATCCTCCCACTTCTCCTCGAAGTGGATCCGATCCATCACTTCCATCTCTAACTGAGTTCGGAGAGCCTCCTTCTCCGCCTTCTCACTCAACGCCCTCTGTTCCAATTCTTCTAATTTCCCTGCCAACTCGACATTCCTTGCCACCGATCGGTGAAACAAGGCACCCATCTGGATCCCTGCCTCCTTACGGTGAGCAATTTCTACTTCCATCTCCTGCATTACTAGCTGCCTCTCAAGAGTCTCAGTTTCTAACTCTTCGACTCTACTCCCTAACTCCAAAATCCGCTCCTCATACTCCTAGCATCCGATCCTCAAAGGTAGTCCCGTCGGAGTCCTCCATGGGCTCAGGTTCCTCTTCCACGGGTTCCTCCTCCATAGGCTCCTCCTCAGGATCAGATTCCTCCGGTAGAGGCACCATCTCCTCCTCCTCATCATCGTCATAAATAGGGGCAACAACCGATATAGGCTCCGCTATCAAGGGTGCCTCATAGACTACGTGGATATCACGCGGCTCTTCCTCTACTACTCGGCTAGGTCCTCCCATATCAGTCATCCTACAATCACCAACATAAGACAAAACAAACAACAACTACATCAGAATGCTAAATAAACATAAGTTCATTGTATAGAATGAAGTTACATTTCATGACACCCTGAGTCTCTTAGGGAAAACTCTACATGAGTTTTATCCCTCTTCCTAACTTCTAAGTTTTCTTAAGTTATAGTATAAGGATTCTCATTTCCTAAGTTTTATAACTATAGCTTTGATACCAACCTGTGACGCCCCCAAATTCTGACCTCCACTTGGTCACCCGAATTCGGTTCGTCACGTTCTCAAGATATTACCATAATAACTAAAATCACTCATTCACAGTGAAAGATCTAATTTAGAATAATATACAATGATTTATTATAATTATTCCCCCAAGTCTCGCAACCTACATTACTAAATAGATTACATAATAATATCGAATAAAGACTTATTACATAATCCTACTTAAGTTTAAACATAGTTTGCAAATAGTCTTATTACAACATGATAGATTTAAACATAAAAGGGACAAGCTAGTCAGTAGCCTTGCCCTTGCCCTTGTCTTTCCCAGAGACACCTCCCTGTTCCGCCTTAGCTGAAAGGTTTTAAATAAGCAAGGATGAGCATAAATTGCCCAGCAAGTAATATACAACAAGGGTGTAGGATATAATATCACAAGATTTGAAATATCGAAGGGTTATTTCTAAGATAGTTCAAAGTGTCAGGATAACATCATGAATAAGGGATATGACAATTCAATATAATTCAACAGATGTATATGAATTCAACGGCTAACAATGTATCCAACTGGATAATCACTTTATACTGAGCAGTCACTAAAGACCATTGAACTTTCACTAGAGTTACCAATATTAAATTGATAACCAAAGATATCAAGTACTATAGATGATCAGTCTACAATACTTCACGTTATGCATAACACCACAATAATATTTATTCATGTGTTGGGGTTTCCAACAACATACACTCCCCTTACCAAAAGGGTTGTTCAACTCAGTTTTCAAGATTTCCGCACCAATCAATTGGTTTGGACAGTTTTATTATAAAATGCATATAGTCTAGCCGAATCAAATGGCATCGACTTTTTCACAATATTCAAGATCAATACTAAGTTTATCATGAATAATAGTTCTCACAAGGGTTTAAGCATATTAACTCATTTGAACGAGAAAGTAATATAACTTGTATTCAAAGAAATAAGTTTACGGTATTCGTCGAATAAAGAATGCAATTATACTTGCACAATAAGAGTAGGGTTTGGATACTTGCTCAATATAAAAGAGAGTAAGTTAGGGAACTTGCCTTAAGCGTTGATTACCACTTATAGCATAAAATCACCTCAACGAACTATATTATCCTATTTATGTATGTATAGGTACTCATTAGCCACACATCCTGACATAAATCTCAACATGCAATTATTACACATATATCTATCCATACACCTTAGAACTCATAGATGTATAATTCAGATTGTTCTTACTTTTAAAAACCTTAACAACATTTTAGCAAATTTAAGTCTCATATACTCATTTCATGTTTGTATACGTGAAACATTACTTGAGTTACGCATTCTATATTACGTAGTTCACATATACGTGCCAAGGAACTTTTAAATTAAGTTTATTCGGACGCAGCTAGTATAACCCTCTACTTAAAATTTTAGTTTAGTTCATGCGTGGGTAACATATATCAATTTGATAATATTTATCAATTAATCCCGCCTTTCCCAATGTCACAATGTTGTTTCCAAATCCGAAGACATCCCGCCACGTTCGAACCCGAAGACATCTTACGAAGTCGAAGACTTCATCTCCAAACCCGAAGACACCTTCTATCATTTTACTTGTTTAATCAATTGTTCACTTGGTTTTATTTATCCATGTCTCATTACATAAATAAAGTATTCTTACCTTACTTAGTATTAATATTATATTTTTATCTTGTTATTAATCTTATTTTATCTTATTATATCCAAAAAAAACAAGTCTTGACCCGTTTGACCCGACCCGAACCAAACTGACTCAACACTGAAAATGGCCTAGCGCCTAGGCGCTTGAAATAAGCCTGGGTTGAGCGCCTAGGCGCTCCCCTGCAGAAGCAAAAATCCAATTTTTTCAACATTTTCAGTTTTAACCCTTTTTGATTCAATCTTTCATAACTTGCTCATTTCATATCCAAATGAGTTCAAACCACTTCCATTATCTCATAAACTTACATATCTTCAATATGCGATATCTTAAACAATTTTTCAAAATATTTATTTAATCAAATTATTTACTTTTCCAAGCAAAGGTTCTCATGCTAGCTTGTCTTACCAATTATTTTGCTACGAGTTCGTTTTATGACCGAACTTGACGATTCAACTTGTGTTATGATCGTATTTCATATATGCTTAATATAACATTTTAGAATCACACATATCTCTTACATATGTTAATCACGATTATCAAACGTTCAAGCATACTAAGCTAGGTTTCATGTTCACATGCTTTTACATGATTCATTTTAACTTAGATCACATACCAAGCCATATAAATCACATATTCTCCTTCCAGTACTCATCATTATACTTTTATATCCATCATGATCACACAACACATAAACTTCCCACAATCAAGCATGCATTCTTACTAATATCTACACATACTAACTTAGCTTGCCAAAAATAAAGCTAGATTATGAACTTACTTCTCGTAGGCCTTCTTCCTCTTGGCTAGGAACCTTAAGTAGTTCTCCACCTTTGCTTCTCCTTCTTGAACTCCTCTTGAACCACCAAAGTGCAAGAGTTCCTCTAGAATCCTTCTACTTCCCTTAATTTCTCTCTAGCTCTTATTATACTACTAACACTTATGAAATTTCAAGTAAATGAAGCAATGAACTAGGATGGGTTATATTTATAGGCAAGTTCTATGTATACAATACATGTACTAATACTTGGTATAATACTTGTATATGTACACCCAACTAGGTATTAACCATGGTTAAAAGGTGATTAGGTAAAAAGAATTACCAACTCCTTCACCAACTATGTCCTTCTTCATCATGAGCCCACATGGGATTGCTTGTAAGAATTTTTGTGCAACAAAAATCATCACTTAGGCTTAATAGGGCCAAAATTTTGGCCATGAGGGGTAGCATTCCATATGTTGCACTTTCATTCCATCATTTGTACCATGTGCTAGCTTATTGCTACCTTTACACATACATCTCTACACCTATATATATATATTCCTATATATATAAGTATACTTATCTTATATATGTATTTATATAATCCATGTACATTGGGTTTGTCCAAATTAATATTTGAATTGGGCTAGGTACAAACACTTATACACATTGGGTTAAACATTAGTCTACCAATTCAAATTCTTGGGCTAAACTCCCAACTATGCAAGTATGTTACAATAATAATGTTGGGCTTGGATTTATCCTAGATCCAACACTTCATTAAGTTATCCATCAATTAATCTCATTAAGAATTTAATTACACCACAAAAGACTTTACACTTAAGCTTAATCAATCGTAACCAAGCTTATCAATATTATCAATAAATTTCTTAATCCTTTCAAACATGATTCAATTAAATTTTCATTTTCACCTTTCATGACCCACCAAAATATATATATGTGTTCAAAATAAATATTCAAACACTTTTATTTCTAATTTATAAAAATCTCGGGTATTACACCACATCATCGATTACTATTTTCTGTAATAATTTAAATATCAAACTTTGAGTTTTAAAACTCTACTTTTTCTTAATAGTTTAACCAACTATAAAATCTTATTTATGGTATTTATTTTCATCAATAACACCAAATTCAAAGTATATAACACATATATATTCCTATTCAAACCCGACATATCTTATAATAAGAATTATATTTACTAAATTCTTATTTTAATAATTTCTAAAAATTTGGGTTATCACATAGGGTATATCAAAGGGTATGTTTGGGTATAATAAGTTTTACATGGAAATAATGTATGATCAATAAAGAATATACCGCTTCTAGTAAAAGAAGAGAAATGTCCTATGTGATTCGATAAATGACAACCCAGTAGTCCTTGGCCAAGGCAGAATGAAATTAAAAAGGAGTTTCTAATTTGCATTATTTTGAGTTGTGCATTTAAGAGTCGAAATACATAGAATTAAATAAAATAAGACTTGACAGTAATTTCATGTCTTATATTTAATTGGGACATTATATGGTGGAAGGATTGAATTGTACGGTAACTATTTACTCAAATATTCTTTTATGATTAATGTTAAAATCTATATTATCTGAAAAGTTGTTAATCACTAGGGAGACTTATCCTAATTGTAGAATAAATATTATTTATTTATTTTTATAAGATTAGAATTGTTCTAATTGATTTATTCACAACCGGTTTAATATGGAGAACCTAAAGGGTCACACCATAAAAGAAAAAATAATTATTTAAGAAGCAAATGGCATAATCGTAATAATAAGTTAAGTATATTTAATTTAATCTATAGTGATAGAATAAATTAAATAGCTTAATATTTATTATTTAATATTTTAAAAATATTAAATATAAATTAATAAGAGGAGTCTTATTATTATTATTACTATTATTATTATTATTTAATTCCTAAAGGAGTTTGAAAATTAATTAATAAAAGTACCTTCACATATTCATAATAATATTAGAAGCCTAATTAATTAAAGGAGTTTAATTAATTAAAATAAAAATCTAATTCCTTAATTATTAAGGAGGGTTGCCTGCATCTATAAATAATAGGAGTCTTATTATGGGTGGTGGTTGTTGACAATTTTACAACAAACGTAATTCCAAGAGTAGGGAGAGTACACATTTTTCTATGAGATATAGAAAAACTAGGGTTTTGCCAAACACCCATCTTCTTGAATCTTTCTTCTTCCTTGGTGGATCACCTCTAAAGGCCAAATACTTGGGTGGCTAACATTGATCAAAGGAAGCAATCAAACCCGATGGATTCAAGTTGAACGCGAAAAGAAATTGGAGGTGAACTTGTACTTGAGAAAGCTCGAATCTTCAAGGGTATAATTCTTGTTCTTCATCTTTTTGTTTAATTAATAATTATGCATAAAGGATGATCCGAGTATATAGTTTGTAAAATTTTAAAACTCTATTTTATCACTTTTTGCTTATATTATGCAATTTGATTGTGTTCATGAATCTTACAAAACCTAACAATATTATATATATATATATATATATATATATATATATATATATATATCAAAGTAGTAGAAAGCTTAAAAATCTGAAAAATCTTACAGTTGGCTGCTAAGAAGACTTCAGATCTCTTTTGGAGCCTGAAAACTCGATTTTCACCGGTTAAATTTTAGTATGTTGTAGAACACGAGCTTACAAGTGTTTAGAAATAAGAATCTCAAAGTTTGGAGCACTCTAGAAGAGGTTAAGGGCTGAAATGGACATAGTTTTATCTCTTTTCTTCTTTTTTTTCAAATGAACTAATGGGGGGTCTATTTATAGACCAAGATGGACGCGGGTCAACCCCCGGCAACCACGGGTCTACCTGCAACTGCTCGGGCTGTCCCGGGCTTGGCGGGTCCCATCGTCTAGAAGTACGTGCACTTAGACGATGCGATATCCGCTCGAACCTTCATAACTTTCAATCTGGGCATCCAATGGAGGCGTGTTGTACCTTTTCGAAAAGTCGTTGACGAGAGCTACACAATGACAAGGGATTAGACATTGTCCGAATACGGAAAGATGGGCCCATTGTGACTCCCCAAATTTAGACAACTTATGTCTCGAATTCGGTTCACCACGTGCTACAAATTTAATGACTAAATACATCTCGTGCAACAGAAATAACATAATAGATTACATTTATTTAATATAATCATTCATGTCCCAAGGCTTCGTAACTTAAACATCTCTTACATACCTAAAACATACATAAACATAGCTTAGGCATAACTAATATATAATATAATTTATGTCTTTACATAATCATAAAACTACTAAATAAACATGAAGCTACTCCGTAGCTTTGCCCTTGCCCTTATCAGTGCCCGAGGGTCTGCCTTGCTCTTTCTTAACTGAAATATTTTTAGGAAAAGCAAGAATGAGCAACAAGTTTGCTCAACAAGTAATATAACAATAAGGGTGTTCAATATAGTTTTAAATTTCTCAAGAGTACATTGATATATGATAGTTCAAGGATAACAAGAAGTATCAATGGTTCTCAACAATAGTTGCTAAGGATAGAAAGATATCAATAAGTTTCAACGCTTAATCAATTCAAGATTTCAAAGTAATGAATACTGAGCAGTCACTAAGCACTATGAACTTCTACTAGAGTTA
Organism: Panax notoginseng; assembly: GCA_016801055.1. Classification (NCBI taxonomy): domain Eukaryota; kingdom Viridiplantae; phylum Streptophyta; class Magnoliopsida; order Apiales; family Araliaceae; genus Panax; species Panax notoginseng. The sequence goes on from CM029015.1 coordinate 135,377,169, forward strand.
ACAGTAATATACTAATAATCCAAGAAAACGAGTACACCTGGTGATCAGCCTAAATTACCCTATGTCATGCATAACATTTAATCATACTCATGTGTTCACATCGGTCTCTCGACAAATATATAATTCCCCTTCCAGGAGGGTTGTTCATCTCAGTTATTTATAAGAGTCTGCACCAAGTTAATTTGGTTTAGATAGCTTTCTATCATATGCTAATAGTCTAGCTGGATCAATAGCTTAGACAGCTTTCTTTCAAAGTATATATGAGCAATTATAAGTTCAACATCTGAAATCAAGGTTCGAAAACTATAAACAATTTTATCTCTAAACTATGAAGTATTAAGTCATAAGATATGAATCATACTTTCAAGGATTTACTTGTACGATCAATAATAGCACAAGCTTGAATAATACTCCATAAAAATATGGTTAGGAACTTGCATCAACGAGATAAGGTTTAGATGCTTGCACAAAATTCAAAGTTGTGTAAGTTAAAAACTTATCTTTCGTGTCGATTACCAACTTATAGCTTACTAGCACCCAACGAACTATATTATCCTATTTATGTATACACATTAGTCATATATGTTTGATTTAAACAAACCAATCTCTTACTTATGCTTAACCATTGAGCATATAATTTAAGTTCTGCTTCAGATCATATGATTATCATATCAACATTTCTTTGAAAACTTTGTCTTATAATCCTATACATACTTCATCATGTACTTTACATACACACAACACAAAATCAGTTTGTAAGACACAATGAATCAAATAATATGGTTCCTAATCATTGATAATCATAGTTTGTAATCATAGGTGACTCAACATTTGAAAGTTTGTAAATACTTATCAAACATATGATTCTATTGCTAGTATACTTATTGACATCTGGACATACCACTAAGTATGTGTTGCAGATTGAGATAATAATATAAGCATGCATCCAGTTCAGGTTATAATTAAACTGGCTCTGTACATTCTGCATCTTGGCGCAGCCGCGCTTGGTTTGCACTAAAGAATGGCACGGCCGCGCTGCTCCTAGTTCAGACCAAGACATGGTTGTTCTTGCAGAATTCCAGCGTAACTCGACTTGCACATATATGAAGAATCATGCAAAACACACATGTCAGGATTTTGATATCTAAGTTCGACCCTACATCATATCTTTCACATAAGTTGTTATCCATCCTCATTTAATCAAGGCTTTAAGTGTTCAATTAACAAAGTCTCTTACGTTTAACCATTATACATATGATATGCGGTCAATAAGTCTTAACTATACATGCTTACGTAAGTTTAGTTATGTATTTCAAGTTATGAAGTTCTACATCATTTAAACTTGTCCTAATCCATGCTCAACTATTTTACAATGTGTAGTTAATGACAAAACTAGTTTTCAACTCTTAAGGTTTCTTTTGAAAATCTCATGTTAACCTACCAAACATGCAAAGCTACTTCACTTACTATACATCATACTTTCATATATACATAACTAGACCACATAAGCATGCTTACAAGTTCCTAACTTAAAGTGTATATAGTTTATCAAGTTTGTATTTGAAACTTTAAGTTTCCATTAGTAGGTCATTAAGACTTATTCAAGCATGCAAGGTAAGTCCACATATTCTATATCATGCTTTCATGCTTTCATAACCACATAATAGATCACATAAGTATGTTTTGAAGTTCAAAACTTAGTGTATACATAGTTCATTTACACAACTAGTTTAGTCCTTTACTTGCAATTTCCTTTTAAATCATGTTTGAATAGTCTATATTATCTCCAACAATATAAACTAACATATTAGTCACATTGTAAGAACCCAAATTTTCAGAAATTATTAAAATAAGAATTTAGTGAATAAAATTCTTAAAGCATGAGATGGGTTCGAACGAGTGTATATATATATATGTGTGTGTTACATAGGGTAATATGCGCTATGTAATAAGTGTGGTTGTGTTTAATAAATATATATATCATTAATATATATTTGTTATAAGTTATAGAGATGATTTAATATGAAGATGATTATTTTATATTAGTAAGTTGGTGACATTAAAATATCTTTGATAATCACCAATTTTGTTTAGTATATGTACGAGTGAATATCAAGTCTAAGGTAGTGCAATCTTATTCTTTAATGGTTGACGTATAGAAGCTGGGCTAAACGATTCCTTCAGAGAGCGGAGGTATATACGAATTAGTAATCAATCTAACTCACTATGAAAACAGTGTAGACGAGACGGAAACTAATTTGTTGGTTGTTTGTGGGAAACCACTCAGTGTACTATATTTAAAACTATTAAAGATTCTATGTGTGTTAGGTTTAGACTTGTATATATATACGTTGTTGACGAGAGAAGAGAATCGATATACCTTTAGAGTGTTTAGAGAATTATTCAGTAAATTGATACACGGCGAGAAGTGAGGATTAAAGGTATGCATGTATGTGTTATATTCGAGTGTTGTGTTATTGATGGTAAGAAACCGTAAAGGAGTTGTATAGTTGGTTAAAATAATAAAGGAGAAATAGAGTTTTAAAACTTGAAGTGGGATCCCTAAATTGTTAAGGGAGATAGTAACCAATGGTGTGAAACCAAAGGTGGGATTAATGTTAGACGAGCTAACGCTTAAGGAGGATGTGTAAAGTGTTTAGAAGTGTAAGGTTTTAGTTTTGCTAATGCAGAACTTGTCTGCCTGGAAATTTGGTATGGCGCAGCTGCGCCATTTCCAAGTCCGTGACTAGCGCAGCTGCGCCGGTCTGTAGAATTTAAATTTCAAGGAATGAATGCTAGAGACTCATATAAAGGTCATAAATGGTGATTTAGTTGACCATAAATGGATTATTTAGCATAAGAGGAATGAAAGAAATATGTTAATTAATATTTGATATTTTAAATATATTACATAGTATTGCAATATTTGAAAGATAAGCGGTTAATAAAAGAAGAGGACCAATATAGTTATAAATAATTATTGGTTAGAGATGGAAGAAGTTGTCTTAGGACAATCGAGTAATTATACGTATAATGTATAATTTAAATAATTACTAGAGTAAATATTAATTATTCTAAGTGTAAAGGTTGTACATATTATAAGTATGTAATTATTTAAGTAAGCTAAATAATTTAGCATTATGATAAAGTGTGACATAAACTTTATATTAAATAAATAATAAAATAATGTGGAATTGGGGAAAAGCCAAACATGTCCTAGACCCCTAATATTGTATTATAGAAATAATGAGCTTGAGTTATATAACTCTAGTAAATGAGATAAATGAGTCTTGTGTGGCCTGAGTATTAAAGTTAAACTAGACTGAAGGTTTAACTGAAATTATTAAATGATAATAATAGATGATTGATAATAATCATTGTAATATTAAAGTGTGATAGAAAATAATGGGTTGAGAGTACCCCACTGAATTATATTAAAATATTAATTGAATTATACCAATGTACATGAAGTACATGATATGGGTGTATATTTAAAATATAAGTATATTTCCTATATGTGGGTAGGTACATATATATGTGTATATATGTGTCCATAACATAATTTAATGTAGTAATGTTAAATCATTATAATTGATTTTTAAGCCAAAAAGGAATTAACTTGAGTTGAATGAGACCTATTTTGCTGATAAGATAGAGAGTATTAAACCTTGTCCCAAAATCAGTGTCTCATTAATTATAACTGTCGTAATAGGCCATTGGCCTAACACTTCAATTGCTGAGAAATGAAAAAAGGCTACAAAGCTGGTAATCATGGCTACAGGGATGGAGGAGAAGGGAGTAGTTTACCAAATCTCTAATACCCGTCATCTTCTTCTTACTGCTAAACAAAATCAGTGGACAAAGCTTTGGTATGGGTATTGAATTTCCTATAAATAGGGACTCATCCTTCTCTTTCCCGTTTGATAAATTCTCTGAGAATTTGGCTAAGAGAGGTTGCAAGAATTAGGAGCAATTAGAGGATTGAAGAGCTATGTTCAGCAAAGTTAAGCATCAAGAGGTAATAATTCTAAGTTGCATGCTCTTGATTTCCTAAGTTTACACTTTCTTAGTAATATCATGAAAAAGTAGCTTTTGAGACACAAAATTGATGGCTAAGGGTTGCTATAACCCATGAATTGATGCTAGGTATTGTTAATACAGTTAAAAACGAAATCAACGAAAGTTAAACGAACCAATTTGGTTGAGAAACGAATTCGTAGTGAACGAATTCCCTAAACTTTTCCAAACATTAACATTTGCATAAACATGAGTTATAGATTCATTTTTGGGTTAGTTAATGTTTATGATAATTATTGGGTAGTTGGTATGTTGTAGTTTTATGAGTTACGAACTCATAGAATCAAAAAACGGACTAATTTGGACATGTATAACTCAGATTATGAAGGTTAGAAGGAAAGTTGGCATTATGGTTCGTAACAGGGAACAAAATTTTGGTTTGCAGCAGCTAGGCCGGCCCCGGCGGGCTATTTTTAAGGCAAAACCCCCGCCCCAGTGGGGGGGTGTGTTCTGCAATGACTGATTTTATATGTTTTACTAAAACAGCCATAACTTTTTCATATGAACTCCAATTGAGGTGATTCAAGATGATCCGGAACGAGGGCGAATAGACCTACAACTTTTGTTCTTTAAGTTTTTCAATTTGAGGTGGTTAGGAAGGGTCAAAGTAGTCATCTTTGTGACTATCACGTATTCAGAGGCGAACAGAGGCGAATGGAGGGCGTCGAACGAGCACATACGCAAGTATAGTGCTCCCGACGATGGAATAGGTTATTCTAAGTGATAAAGCATGAATATGCATGATAATAGACATGTCATATAACTAAGATTACTTTACTCATAATGGAATGCTTTAACAATGATTTCTTAAAGAAAACTTGAAGTTTGAAAATGAAAACTTGACGAACTTTGTGTCTTTTAAGTTCCGACCTTAGAAACATGTAAATGTGGCCTAGTTATGTGCGCGGATGGATAAGGAATGTAATTCCAAGATGTATTGCACATAAAAGGTTGTCAATCTCGGTTTAGTATGCGTTTTAAAGAGAAATTTAAAAGTGTTAGAAACTAACTTTGATGAGCATTGTATTACTTGCATTATGACTTTATAAGCAAGCATGATAGAGTTGTCTATGCCTTTGAACATGAATGATATGTGCACTCAACTAGTCAAGCATGAAATAAGTTATTTAAGCATGTTTTAAAAGTATGAACTATGCTATGTCTATGTAAATGAGATAAATACATGTGAGCATACTAGTGGAGGCTTATTAGTACCAATACAAGGTTTAAAAGCTTATAACATCAAATCTTGTTAAAGAAAGTTGTTAAGCCTTATTGATTGAAATAAATCATTATGGAACTAAGTAGTTTGAATATGAACAACGTAGATCACGTATTTATAAAAATGTATCGAACACATAACGAGTCAAGTGGGTGATAAATGTATATGAATGTTGATGTCAAGTACGGATGGTTAGGTATACTTATACATGCCTAGCTATTCTAAGAGTATGATGAGAAAGTGAAATGAAGGTTTTACAAACCTAGTTAGGAAACGATGTAATATTTATTATTATATTAAGAGCGTATGAAATGTATGACTAATGGATATGAATCCATGATTATATAACTGTGTAGGAATACACGCAGTGCAGATAAGCTTTAAGCAGTTAAGTCGTAGTTGATAAACTACGAATCAGGTAAGTCTTTCAGTTCCTATTTGATATATGAATTCAATAACTGTTAATTGAGCTATATTATGCTATGCAAATGTTGATGTATATATATGAAATGCATATGAGATTTGTATGAATGTTGAAAGTTGATCTTTGATGATATACTTGTGGAGTAAATCTTTATGCCTGTTATGTGAAAAGTAACATGCGTAGTAAATGTTAATTGATTATGAATGTATGAACTGAGTATGTTATTATATGCTGCATGAAAACTGTTAGAATTGCTGGTCTGTCGAGCTCACCCTTGCAAATAACCACTTTTGCAGGTTAAGAACTCATGGAAAAGATTTCGTGCTTCTTGATTGACAAAATAGATAGTTTCGCAACGAATGATACTATTTAGATTATTACTTGAACCATGTTTAGGTTCTAGGAGTGTACTTGATATATACTTACGATGTTTAATACTTGTTGTATTGTAAGGATGTATTAGTTAATACATAGAGGATATCGAATCAAGATGTAAAATTTTATACAGTAATTCCAATAGACTGAACCATATTATATAGTTGATTCAAGAATTGTAATTGGTTCAAAGTTATGAAATCAATAAAAGATTTTATTCAAGATATTGAAAAAGTTTAAATTATTCTGCGTTTTTATAATATCGAATGTAATATAATACAGGAATAGTAAATGACCAGGATTAGAAACTTATGAAAGTTTGGGGTCATTGTGCAGATCCTGAAAATGGAATGAATTTATATTCTAAATTGTAATAAGTAAAGTTTCATTCATTAAGTTATGAATGAAAAATATAAATAGTTTGACGAGAGTAGCATCGTGGCGGACCGGATCTGAGGTTCGAAGGGACCCGAATTTGGGGGCGTCACACACATGTCAAGGCATATCAGAGCTTAACATGTTGATACTTAAGGTTAGAATATACATTACACCATGCTTATCAAAATTAGTTTCCAAATCTTTAAACTTTCTTTGAATACGCATACCAAACCAAGCTAAAATGATTTACTATATATAAAACAACATCATTCCATATATTAGGGTCATTTACATGTATAATCTAACTAATATAACATGCTCAGAATAACACAAGACAAATAAGATCAGTTTCTATGACAGGCAGCCCGCGCGGTATAGTATTATAGAAGTGGCGCCGCGCCACTTCGAGCAGAAGCAAAAAAAATGGCTCTACTTCTGCAGAGCCTCATCACATACATTGTTAAACCTGTAACCAGACCAACTGCAAAACTCCTAGTCATGCATACAACCTTAGACAACACAATAGCATGTCATTTCATACCAATTAACAAAGAATTCAAGAGAATTATACGAATTTAACAAAACTCAAAATTAAGAACACAATGCAATATTATACCTCTTGAAGCTTAAATGGCTACTCCTTACAATCTCAGGCTCCTTCTTACTCAACTCAGCAACTCACAATCTCAATATAAACTTATCAGGTAAATTATCCAGCAACTAAGAAATGAGAAGAAGAGCTTCCATTTTATAGAAGATGGATTATGTGACGCCCCCAAATTCGGGTCCCTTCGAACCTCGAATCCGGTCCGCCACGATACTACTATCGTCAAACTATTTATATATTTTATTCATAACTTAATGAATATAACTTTGCTTATTACAATTTAGAATATAAATTCTTTCCATTTTCAGGATCTGTATAATGACCCCAAACTTTTATAAGTTTCAAATCTTGGTCATTTACCATTCCTATCTTATATCATATTCGATATTATAAAAATATTCGGAATAAATTAAACTTTTTTAACCTCATTTGAAAAAAAATCTTTTATTGATTTCTTAACTTGAATTAATTACATATCCTTGAATCAAATTATGTTATGATTCATTCTATTCGAATTACTGTATAAATTTTTATATCTCGATTCGAATTCCTCTATGCATCACATAATACAACTTTATAACTTAACATGTATTACACATAGTAAATTACTATCATGTACATCTCCTAGAACCCAAACACGGTTCAAGAGCATATATTTAAATAAATAAATCAATCTCCTTCGATACTATTGAACTCTATCAATCAAGTAGCACGTAATCTTTACCGTGAGTCCTTAACCTACAAAAATAGTTATTTGCAAGAGTGAGCTTGACAGCTCAGCAATTCTAACAATTTTCATGCATCATATAGCATATAATAACATACTCAGTTCATGCATTCATAATCAATTAATATTTACTACGTATGTTACTTCTCACATAACAGGCATAAAGATTTACTTCACAAACATATCATCAAAGATTAACTTTCAAATTTCATGCATATCTCATATGCATTTCATATATATGCATCAACATTCTTATAGCATAATATAACTCAACTACCAGTTATCGAATTCATATATCAAATAGGAACTGAAAGACTTGCCTGGCTCATAATTTATCAACTACGACTTAACTGCTTATAGTTATATGCACTTCATGTATTCCTACACAGTTATGGTTCATATCCATCAGTCATACATTTCATAAGCTCCTAATATAATAATAAATATTACATCGTTTCCTAACTAGGTTTGTAAAACCTTCATTTCACTTTCTAATCATACTCTTAGAATAGCTAGGTATGTATAGGTATACCTTAACTACCCGCACTTGACATCAACATTCATATACATTTATCACACACTTGACTCGCTATGTGTTCGATACATATTTAAAGTTTATAGATGTGTGATCTACGTCGTTCATATATTTTTGCAAACCTTAACAAATCTGGGTTTTATATAACCATCATATCAATGAATATTTAAAACAGCATTGAGACTATGTCTTATAGCTTAGAATAATAATATAAGTAAGCTGCCAAATCAAAAAGCAAATAAAATGTCCAGACCAACCTGCCCTGCAGCGCAAATGCACTGAGGTTAGGCTTGGGACCGACACAGCTGAGTTATCCCCTGGCCAGACCAAACTTGAGCTTTTGTTTTCTTGGTTTCATTCCACTCTTTAGTATACCAGAGTATTAACACATAGCAAGCATATATCTTAAGGGGTCTTGGACTTTTTTAGAGTCATATCAAGTCCACATTTACACAATATGTCTCTAGTTAGAAATTTCCACGAAGTTAAGGCCAACTAAGTTCATGAAATCATGAGGCCAACTATGTTATCCACCTATTCATATGAGAAGGTCATATAATCTGTAATATGCATGCTCGCAAGTGTTCACATCATTTACACATAATTAGTGTCGTTCATCACTTGAAAGTACTCATAAAAAAGCATGCTCCAATGACTTATATTGTGTCAAACTATGTGTGTGCACTTATAGGCCATGTTTAAAGACACGAATAGCATTAGCATGCCATCCTATAAGTCTAGAATATAAATATCATCATGCTTGTAAATATTCATTTCATCTACATATAACTAGCATAGTTTATCACTTGAAAACTTACTTTTAAAACACGCTTGAATGACTTTTATTTTTTCAAAATAGGTGAGTGCACTTATCCATCATTTTTATTGACCTAAAAGATACTAGCATGCAATCCCTACAAGTCCAAAATGTGAGCAACACACTGCTCGTAGATATAAGTCTGCAAAGCGTTCAAGTTTACTTTTAAATGTCATTCTAGGCCAAGTTAAAGTAACTTGGTGCAACTTTAAATCTCATTTCATAGTTAACTAAGCCATGTACGTATGTTATCACGTTTAGAACTTTAAGTACACAAGTTTCTTTAAGTTTGTTCTCAAAGTTTCAAGTTTTCTTTAGAAATAGTTTTCAACTAAGCTATTATAAGTTGATAATAAGTAAAGCAACTTTAAATCACTTCTCATGCTTATGTATACTATAACTCAACAATATGTATGTGTTAAAATATCAGAACTTCAAAGACTCAAGGTTCGTCAATATTTGTTTTAAAAACTCCTAGTTTTCTTTTCAAAACACATACTAAATCATGCTAAAGCATTCCATTATGAGTAAGGTAATCTTAGTTATATGTCATGTCTATTATCATGCATATTTATGAACCTAGAATAACATATTTTATCATCGGGAGCACTACAATTGTGTATGTGCATGTCTGACCTTCCTATTACCTTTAAATACATAGTAGTCACAAATATGGATATTGTTACCCCTCCTAACAACTTCAAATCGAAAAACTTAAAGAATGAAAGTTGTAGGTCTACTCGTTATCTTTCCGAATCATCCTGAATCGCCTTAATCGGAGTTCGTACGACGAAGTTATACCTAATTTACTACAACAAGTCAAAACAGTTCTGCCTGACACTATTCCAGCGCAGTTGCGCCCCAAATGGCCTTGGGGGCAGCGCAGCTGCATCCAAAATGGCCTTGGAGGCAGCGCAGCTGTGCCCAGTGATACAGAATGGTTTCCTAGATTTTGATCTTCGCAATTTTCAGACCAATTCTCCTTCCGATCTTCATAACGCGAGTTATACACATCCAAATTAGTCCGTTTTTGATTCTATGGATTTGTAATTCATAGAACTACAACATACCAAAGAATCAACAATTAACATAAACATTAACTAACCCAAATATTAATCCAAAACTCATATTTATACTAAATTTTCATGTTTTGACCAGTTTAGCTAATTTCATCACTACGGATTCGTTTCTAAACCAAATTGGTCCGTTTAACTTCCATTGTTTTCGTATTTAACTGTATTATCAATATCTAACAACAATTCATAGATTACAACAATCCTTAGCAACCAAATTTTGACTCAAAAGTAACCATTTTATTGACATTTTTAAAAAATTTAAAACTTAGGAATCAAGAGCATATATATTAGAATTATTATCTCTTGAAGCTTAAATTTGCTAATCATAGCTCTTCAAACCTCTGATCATCCACACTCATCTTCTAATTCTACTAACTTTCAATAGCAAAAACTCAGACACTCAACAAACGGGAAAAATGAGGGGGAGTCTCTATTTATAGGGAATTCAATACCTAAATAATAGTTTTACCCAACATTTCACACTAGCAGGAAGAAGAAGATGATGATGGGTATTAGAGATTTGGTGGAATAGTAATATCTTCTCCCCTTCAACCACTCCTACCATCATCATTTGTTATACACTGAGTTTGAGAAGTAGAGGGGTAAGCCATTGGCCTAATACACGACTATTATTTATTTGGGACACAGATAATGGGACAAGCTACAATACTTCCTTACTCATTATTAAAATGATCCCCATTCTACTAAAGTTAATTCCTTTTAGGCTTATTAAATCAATTATAATGACTTAACATTACCACATTAAATTAAGTTATGGGCACATATATACACATATATATATATATATATATATATATATATATATATATATACCTACCCACATATAGGAAGTATACTTATATTTTAAATATACACCAATATAATCTTATATCTCAGGTACATTGGGCTAGTTCAAATAATATTTTAATTGGGCTAAATATAATTCAGTTGGGTATTCTCAACTCATTATTTTTCATAAATTTATTATCCCAAATACACTCAATTATTATAATGATAATTATTATCAAATATCTATTAACTTTCTTCCATACTTTTAAAATATAGGTTTAACTAATTCACCATGAATTATTGTCACACAAGTCTCATTTATATTTACTTAATAATTTACACCATTCAAGCTTAAACCCTTATATTATAATTATTCACATCATATTATGTTATTCTTAACATCTCATCTTATTTTTATACATGAAGTAAATTTTATTACATTACTTTGTATGCTCTTACAACACATGTAATTGCACATAATAATTAATAATAATAATTATTAGTCCATCACATTACTTCATCATTTCCCCACTAATGTAATTGAATAGATCCTTAGTCCATCATTATGCCACACTAGGCATATCCCACAAGCTTACTTTAAGCTCATTACCACATTTTAATATTTCTTTAATATAAAGTTTGTGTGACACACTTTACCTCAATGCTAAATTATTTAGCTTACTTAAATAATTATACATTTATAATATGTATAACCTTTACACTTAGAATAATTAATATCTACTTTATTAATTATTTAATTTATACACTATATGTATAATTATTCGATTATTCCAAGACAACTTCTTCCATCTTTACATTTAGCCATATCTTAAATGCTAATATAATCCCTCCATCTCTAACCAATATTCATTTATAATTATATCGGTTCTCTTCTTCTATTAATCACTTATCTTTCAACATTAAACCTTTTTATGTATTACAATACTATGTAATATATTAAAAATATCAAATATTAATTAACACATTTCTTTCATCCTCTTATGCTAAACACATATATTAATTCACCGTCTTATGTAAGTGAATTAACTCTTTCTCATTCCACACTACTGCCACACAAGGCTATATAATATTCTATAATATAACTTGATTAACCAACCTTCATTCTAGGTTAATAAACTAACTCTTATTCAAATCATGTTTTTGCTAACTTAATCCATTTATGGACAACTTAATCACCAATTATGACTTTTATTACATATATGAACCCTTAATATATATGTCTTGAAAATTCAAATTTCACAAATTTACTTAGGACCTTCTGCAGACCGGCGCAGCTGCGCTGGTCATAAGCTTGGAAGTGGTGCAGTTGCGCCACCTCAAGTTCAGACGCAGACAAGTTATGCTTTAGCAGAAACATAATCTACACTCCTAAATACTTTACATATACCTCATAAATGATAACTCATCTAAAATCAACCTCTTCTTTGATTCTACATCATCGATTACTATTTTCTTTAATAATTTAAATATCAAACTCCGAGTTTTAAATCTTTACTTTTTCTTTAAAGTTTAACCAACTATAAAATCTCATTTATGGTATTTCTTTCTATCAATAACACAAAATTCAAAATATATAACACATATATATTCCTATTCAAACCCAACATATCTTATAATAAGAATTCTATTTACTAAATTCTTATTTTAATAATTTCTAAAAATTCGGGTTATCACAGATTACACAGTCCATGAATTTGCCTACCATATACAAACCAACGGGAAAGAGAATGACCATTGGATTGAGAGAGTTTGATGAAAAGATTTCACCAACTCCTTCTTCCCCATCTCAACTCATCGTCACAGCAAGGTTTCTAGCAAGCTTGAGTTCACGCACCTGCGTATAGGCTACTGTTTGGTCACTGTTTGGGTCACTTAATATGGGACACGAGTTTTAAAACTCTGCAACTTAATTATATAATGTTTAGTTCGGTTTCTTGGGTTTCCAAAATGTGATTATAATGTGTTAATGTTATTACATAATGAAAAGTTATGGATTATTTATGTACCCACATCATATAATCCATGTACATTATTCTAGTCCAATTAATATTTATAACATGTATAGACTCAATTTAATTGGTAACTAATAATTCAATATCTCCTTAGAACTTTAGTATATCAATTATTCACATAGTCTAAGTTGATATCCCATAAAGTATACATTAATGCATTATACATATTACATGATCATATAGACATCATTTGTATAACTTGCACATTTTATTAATCTTACTATATAGTCACATTTAAGTGTCACACTACACTTCCTTTTTAATGTAGGTACTATATACATTATATTAATTATCACATATTTTGCCCACATCAATCAAATGAATAATTATAAATCTTATTATATTAATTATTTATTCATTAATATTCTAATACTCACAATAACAATTAATTAATAAATATGATATTAATTAATCAGTCACTTCTTAATTAAATTTTTAATTTAATTAAACCATCAAAATCTCAATTCTTGTGCCACACAAGGCATTTCACAGTCTCGTCATATTTCCCACATTTTCTCAATTATCATAACTTCAATTTAATCTCATTGAACTACTCATCTCATGACACGTAAATATTTATATAAAATAAATATTTACATTTTTATTAATATCATTATTAATATTTATTCATAAAATTCATGGTTCTTACATCCACGGCCAGATCTCCAAGTCTTCGCAGTCTATCCATTGAGTTGTCTTGTGAAGTTTTTACTCAGGATTTAAGTTATGGTTCTTGTGGGACTTCTTGTGACGTAGTTTGAGTTAAAATGCGTTGAAATGATGTTGAGGGGGGAAACTGACCATTTTGCCGCTCCTGGGAATGTCTCCGGCTTTGGTGCAGTTGTAGTAGTCTTTTCTCAGGGTTATCTCCGAGATTGGCCTGTTGATGACTCTGACAGTCCTCAGGTTGTCTCTGAGGTTGGTTTGACCTCCCGGGGTTAACTTCGAGCTTTGAACTTGATCCCCCGGGATTATCTTCGGGAATGAAACTAGATCTTCCAGGGTTATCTCCGGGGTTAGAAACTGGATCTCCCGAGATTATCTCCGGGATTGGAAACTGGATCTCTCGTAGTTATCTCTGAGTAGGAGTGAGCAAAAAACGGATAAAACTGAATTACCAAACACAACCAAATTTTTTTTAACCGAATTATTTCGGTGTTTTAGTTTTTTTTCCTAATTTCGGTTATATCCGAATTAATTCTCGATAATCGGTTTCGGGTATGGTTTTTAAAAATAGGTTATTCGGCTATCCGAATAACCGAACTACTTAATTAAAAAATATTAATTTTATAATTGTATGTACACTCCTAATTTGTATTGTGTATTCATTTTGCCCTATCCATGTAAAGCCCCCAAATTCGGGCACTTCAAACCCAAACTCGATGCTTCACGATATCATTTTTATAAGCGGAATAATACTAATAATAATAACAATAATATAAATATTAAACTTAATTTACATATCAGAGTCTATTCCCAAGTACGCAACCTTTAAACATTCGTTACAATACATGATAGATAATATATATCATTCTCATCTTAATAAAACCAAACTATTACATAATATATAGCATAACACTCATTCAGCAACTTTCCCTTTTCCTTTGTTCTTGGCAGAGCCTTCTGGTTGTTCACACTTAGCTGAAAACATTTAAATTAAGCAAGGATGAACATTTGAGTACCCAGCAAGTAATAAAAATTATAAATATTAGCTTAAAGGATTAAATGTTTTCCTTGTACTACTCTTCTACAACAAATCAATAGTTGTGAAGTAAACTGAACCGATAATAATAACATAACAACTCTATATCAAATTTTTGAAACTACGTACTGACTATAAATAAGGTTAAGGTGACATACTATGAACATTGTTTTCAATTTTTGAATAGGTTTAGCAGAACTTCATCCGCAAACCGTCATAACTTACGGGCACGGGGGGGTGATCAGCCTGTTATGCCCTGTATTGATCAATACTACATGTAAGAACGATATTATCGTTCACTCTGTCCGCCTTGGGCGCATAAAAGTTTTTCCATGTTCTAGATGTTCATACTTAGTCAGGAATTCGAACCAAAATAATTTGATTGGATACAAAAAGGTTTTATTATATTCAATGATATTTCTAAATCTGTGTCTAGCTGATCAAATAGCTTAGACGACTTTTACTTAATGTATATATATATATATATATATATATATCAACATGTGATTAAATACAATGATTATCCAATTGGGGACACTTGTATAACCATAATTAGAAATTAACGAACAGAATAAATATCTTAATAATAATATAATACTATGTTGATAATCAATGATCGGATATAATATATATAACAATAGGGTTAATAATCTGGTACAATAATAATATAATTCTGAACTTTCTTACTCATGTCCATTGCATAAAGAAAATGCAAAGATAGGATACTTGTCTGGTCTGCTTCTTATAATACACAACTTAGTTTTATCTTTTATATAGCAACCTATCAATAATAAGATCATTTTACTGATTAGAATAACATATCTTAACACATAATACTGCTTATTGTAGTCAGCACATAACTTAATCACATTGTCACACATGTTTAACAATCATTGGATCACAAACAAACACGTATCTAATCAAATTATCTAAGTCCAGATCAATTTCGGAAACATGTCGGTGTACCGACGGCTTTATCGGGTAATTATCGAGTCAAAAATTCTATCATATAGTTCAATATTCGTTTAGATATTTGAAATATCAGCAGAATTATTTTTCATAATAATTTTTAAATAATTATTATAATTTATCATGATTTTTTCAAACACCAGAATTATTATTAAATGATTTAAATATTAACTAATTCTATTATCATTAATATTGAACTATTAATGAAACCATTGCCAAAATATTAAAGTTATTTATAATAACTCAAAATATTTTTAAAGTATTAATATTACCCTTAAATGATTTTTAAAACAATTAAAATCATTTTTAAATAATTATCATTAATATTTACATATTAATGTACTATTTATCAAAATATTAAAAGTCATTAATTATAACTTAAAATATTTTTAATTCATTTATATCCTTTTTAAATAATTTTTAAAATCAATAAAATCATTTTAAAACTATTTATTTAATATAATCATTAAATAAATTTAATATCATTAATATTAAATTATTAATAAAATTATCCTTTAAATATTAAAAGTTATATTTTATAACTTAAAATATTTTTAAATACCTTATTATTATTTAAAATAATTTTTTTAATACAATAAAATCATTTTTTATTTATTTAATTCATTTATTAAATAACTTAATTATCATTAATATTAATTTATTAATGAAATTTATCACAAAATATTAAAAGTCATTAAAAATAACTTAAAATATTTTCTTATATCATAGTATAATTTTAAATAAATTTTCAAGTATTAAAATCATTTTTTTAATAATTTATTTAATATAATAATTAAATAAATTAAATACCTTTAATATTTCAAAAATATTAAATATTTATGAAATATATTAAAAATTATTAAAAACTAATTTTCAGACTTTAAAATAATTTTTAGTAATTTTATTTGTATTTTTAATAATTAAAAACTAATTTTCTATAATTATTTAATAAAAATATAATTTTTAGAAATTAAGTGTCGCTAAAGACTGCCTATAGCGACAGAATCGTCGCTATAGGTATTCTTCATGTTCTTTACCCAAACCCAGAAATACATGTCAGTCACAAAGGGTACCAGTTTGACCATCAATAATTCGTAACTCATGATGTTTCTGGAAAATCTAAACATCAGATCTTGTAATGCTAGTGCAATACTACATGATCTAACAATAAACATGGCCAAACAGCATAAAACAAGTGAGATCTGGGGCCTCAAAAACATTGTCAGGCCTATTCTTCATTTTTTGGGTTACCCAGAAATGAAGAACAGCCAAGGTACCTATTTTGCAGGCTTTGAATCTAGCGTTCTGGGCTTGGTCTATGTAATATGAAGATTCAATCATGTAGAATACATGTCAAAGACCAATTACATAACATAATATAGATCTAACATCAACACATTTTAGAAATCAAGGCTGGTCAAAGTGGTCCCTAGAAACTGTTCTTAAACATTTCTGGAAAACTCAGAAATGTTCATAGGCAGACGGTCAACCCACTTTTGACCTTGCATAACTTGGATCCTATTAAGCATCTAGGTTGTCTAAAGGCTTTGATATGTAGTATATATGTCAGACTACAACATCCAATTAACAACATAACCAAAATATCCAACAACAGAAAGATCAAAGGCGTGAAAAACATTGTCAAAGGCTTTCTGGGTTTCTGGGCTACCCAGAAACTTAGTTGGTCATAGCCGGTCAACGGTCTTTGACCATTAATAACATGAAATCTGTGCATCGTATGACCCTATTTCCAGTTCCAGACTAATGATCTCACAGCATACTACAATAACAAGGCTTTAAACAACAAAAACACATAACATACAAAGATTTACACAGTCTGACATTACGTTGTCAGACACACAAAAAATTTTCCCAGATTTTCTTAAAACTTGATTTCGAGCATATTAATGTTATGGATCTAGGAAGTAACAACCCAGATCACTTAGTTAGACTACAAATAACATGTTGTAACATAAAATCATAACATTTAACATAGCATCAAAAGTCAGATTTTCAAGTTAGGGTTTATACCTTCTATGATCAAATTCTGATTCAAGGCCACTGATTTGGTTATATGTATGGTGGGGGCTAGTTTTTGGGACTGAAAAGTTATAAGAATTTGTGGGTTTTGAGTTGAGAGAGATAGGTTGAGTGTTTGTGCAAAAATGACTAACAATTGACATTATCTCTCTCCTAATCTATATATACAAATGTTAGATGCATGAATTGGCTGAGCATAGACTAATGTGCTGGCTATTTAGAGCACATGGGGTTGGTAGATTAGGTCACCAACTCCTTATCTTAACTAGATTTACAAGCAAGCTAATAAATAATTGAAAATTGGCTCTTTTTTTTGTCATTATGCTTGCAATTTTAATGGCCAATTTGTCATTTGGCAAACCCTTAGGGTTTAACCCTAAGATTTAGCACAAAAATTATAGGATTTCCAATTAGGGTTTGTACAAAAATAAAAATTTTAGTTTCTAAAATTTGTAATTAGGGTTTTCTTAATTAGATTAGGTTTCTAATTACATTATACATGAACATTAGGGTATTATTTACTAATTATAATTAACCTTACTAATTTAGCAATTAGGGTTTACAATTTTGATAATTAGGGTTACCAAATCACAATTAGGATTTTTAATTACTAAATTAGGGTTCTAGTCATTAGGGTTTTAAATTACTAATTAGGTTTTCCCTAATTGGCAATAAAATCTACCATACATGATATTAATCACATTAACACAATTTCTGACTGATCATAAACTCCGATTTAAGTTTCACATTAGGGTTTCTCTAATTAATTTTATAATACGTAATAAAAATCATATAACAAAAATCACTACACAGTCATGAACTATTATTTGAACTTTAAAATAGGGTTTAACAAATTTATGCTAGGATTTTGACATTATATACCATAATTGATCAACCATTAACAATACGTACTTACAATACATATTTATAGCACTGAAAAATTAAAATATAATTAATATTATATTATTATTCTCATTCTTTGCCAAAAATTCAAAATTAGGGTTTGGATTTCATATCTGATTTATCTTACATATTTAACATTATTAATTAAGTTAAAAATAATAAATAAATTCATATAATTAAATAATTATTATTATAATTCTAAAAATTATTTCATATATTATTTAAATAATATATAATCATATTTTCATAGAAAATAATTAATAAAAATATTTCTACTATAAAATTAATTATTATAAGAATATACTTTATAATAATCAATAATTCTAAAATAAAATTATTTGAAATTATTCATGTAATAAATAAATTTTATTTATCATATATATACATACACATTACCTGACACATATTTCCACCTTTAAAATAAAAAAAAATTATATGCAAAATTTCTTATTTATTTATATAGAAAATATCGGGTTGTTACATTCACCCTCTGTTATAAAGATTCCGTCCCCGGAATCACCATTTTAAACCTTATACATACTATGGTACATAGCATACACAATCATTGCAAGTAGATCTCGATCATAATTGATCGAACCGATATTTAACTAATCATATAAAGCTTGTCTATCTGTTTAAACGAAAAAAATTGATTTCTAAAAGAACTCAAATTCCTCCTTCAAAATTTCTTTATAAAATAATTTACTATATATAGGAAAATCATATATAAAAAAATAAAAGTTATACGAATAATACCTGGAGTTCCATCACCAGCTGCCATAGTATCCTGGACCGTCATGTTGAAGACTCTAGCAGTTGATTTCATTGGCTTGTTTGATGACGTTGGTCTTGTGATTGCCAAAGTCCCGCTGCCCTTGCTAGTAGTCACACTCCCTGCCTTCATTCTCCTTTTCGGACAATTCTTCACCTTATGCTCCATTGACCCGCAGATAAAACAACCAGCGTTCATTCTTGGATTAAGGCAATTGGGAGAGATATAGCTCTCCTGCCCGCACTTATAGCATACAAACTTTCTCTTCAGACACTCACCTGTATGGTTAATTCCACAATTCTTACATGGCACCACCTGCTTCTTCATGAAAGTAGTATGCACACAAGCCAATCATGTTTGATGATAAAGCATATACTTTGTAACAATCTTATTCATTTATTAATAAAAATTATTAATTTATTAAAGGCTGTTAATTATCTACATGATGCTGCTTTATAATATATATGTGATAAACCAATAGTTTAAAGCAATGCTTTTAGAATAATGATGATGATCATTCTAATGAGATCTAAATTCTTAGAAAGCTTAAAACTAAAATAGTTCCTAATCGTTGGATTACTAAATTGGGGATTAGTGAATCCGGATAGATTGGTACATATGTTGCTTGCTCATTGGATGAGGATGATTGATCTCATGATCATTTGTGTGGAGACACTAAAGCAAGTATGTAGGTGCTTATTAGAAAATAAGTTCACTGAACGTGGCTCACTAAGGAATACCTAATGGAGTTTTACTTGTCTGTCAATAGGAATTCCTTTAGTGATAGTAGTACAAGTGATCCTTGGACTTGAGATCATCATAGTATCTTGTGTATGATGAGTTATACTTTGACTTATTCCTTAAGACCCTTAGGGTATATCAAAGGGTATGCTTTGGTATAATAAGTTGTACATGGAGATAATGTATGATCAATAAAGAATCTATCACTTCTAGTAAAAGAAGAGAAATGTCATATGTGATTCGATAAATGACAACCCAGTAGTCCTTGGCCAAGGCAGAATGAAATTAGAAAGGAGTTTCTAATTTGCATTATTTGGAGTTGTGCATTTAAGAGTCGAAACACATATAATTAAATAAAATAAGACTTGACAGTAATTACATGTTTTATATTTAATTGGGACATTGTATGGTGGAAGGATTGAATTGTACGGTAACTATTTACTCAAAGGTTCTTTTATGATTAATGTTGAAATCTATATTATCTGAAAAGTCGTTAATCGCTAGGGAGGCTTATCCCTATTGTAGAATAAATATTATTTATTTAAATAAATTAATAGTTTAATTTATTTATTTAAATAAGATTAGAATTGTTCTAATTGATTTATTCACAACCGGTTTAATATGGAGAACCTAAAGGGTCACACCATAAAAGGAAGAATAATTATTTAAGAAGTTAATGACATAATCGTAATAATAAGTTAAATATATTTAATTTAATCTATGGTGATAGAATAAATTAAATAGCTTAATATTTATTATTTAATATTTTAGAAATATTAAATATAAATTAATAAGAGGAGTCTTATTATTATTATTTTTTAATTTCTAAAGGAGTTTAGGAATTAATTAATAAAAGTACTCTCAAATATCCTAATAAGATTAGGAGACTAATTAATTAAATGAGTTTAATTAATTATTCCTAATAAGATTGGGAGCCTAATTTATTAAAGGAATTTAATTAATTAAAATAAAACTCAATTTCTTAATTGTTAAGGAGGGTTGCCCACATCTATAAATAAGAGGAGTCTTATTATGGGTGAAGGGGGTTGACACTTTCATAAAACACGTGAATACGTAATTCCAATAGTTAGGAGAGTACACCCTTTTCTATGAAAGATAGAAAAACTAGGGTTTTGTCAAATACCCATCTTCTTGAATTTTTTTTCTTCCTTGGTGGATCACCTTTAGAGGCCAAACACTTGGGTGGCTAACGTTGATCAAAAGAAGGAACCCAACCTGGTGGATTAATTCAAGTTGAACGTGAAAAGGATTGAAGTTGAACTTGTACCTGAGGAAGCTCGAATCTTTAAGGGTATGATTCTTGTTCTTTATCTTTTCGTTTAATTAATAATTGTGCATAAAGGATGATCCGGGTATATGGTTTGTAAAATTTTAAAACTCTGATTTTTCACGTTTCTGTTTTATTTGTGCAATTTGTTTGCATTCATGAATATTACAAACTTAACAGTGGTATCAAAGCCAAACCTTTATGCGAATTATTAATTATTTTAATTTGATATGTGTTTAGAACAATTTAATTGGGCATAATTTGTTATATAAAATTTATAAAAAAAAATTGTAAAATCCATGATGATTTCGCTAATCAAGTAACTTCGTTTTATTAGAATGTTATATATATATATATATATATATATATATATATATATATATATATATAATATTCTAAATAATTTTATTCTTAAAATAAAAAGTTTATTTTAATTTTAAAATTAGAATTTCATGTTAACTAATTAGAGTTGGAATTGGATTCCATGATAACTAATTGGAATTAAAATTGGATTCCATATTTCCTTAAATAAATGAGTTTATTTAGATATGGAATAAGATTTCATATTATTCAAAATAAAGGAGTTTATTTGTGAATAGAAAATAAAATCCGTGTTTATTTAAATAAAAGAGTTTATTTAGATATGAAATAAGATTTCATATTATCCAAAATAAAAGAGCTTATTTTGACTTGGAATTGGATTCCATTATTAATTAAAATAAATGAGTTTATTTTGATTAAAGAATTTGATTAAAATAAAATAGTTTATTTTATTCAAAATTGGATAAATTAAAATAAAAGATGTTTATTTTAATTTAAATTTGGATTAAAATAAAGGAGTTTATTTTGATTCAAGTTTAGATTTTATGCTAACTAAATTTGTCCATTAAATGATATCAATATATATATTGAATGCTTATTATTCATGAGATGAATGTTATTTATTGATGCATATGGTGATGTGTATGATAATTAATGGGATTGATTATGGACTATTGACCAATGTGATTGAATTTTATTTTAGTTGGATGCATGAATGTATGGGTTTTATTAAATGGGGTCTGCATACCTCGTCTTCTCTAATTTTTCCTTAATGTAAATTCTAACTTCCTCCTATGTACTTCCCCTTGACTGCTGATCAAGGTTTCTATTTATTTTAAAATAATTTTGTAATAGGAATAGTTAGAATTAATTTTGAAGAATTAGAGATCAAGGATCAAGAAGCGCTTAAAGACCCGTTTGTAATGGAGCCCGGGATTTAAATGTAATAGTTATATTTAAATTAATTATTGCACCCCTAGGGTTTGACCTTTTGGTTCATTTGGTGGCTCTAGTGAATCAAACTAGAATAAAAGTCCATAATCAATCCGGGTAGAATATAGTATTCTATATGTGCATGCTTATACTATATATATTATATATTATGCAAACATGCTTCGCATGTTAATTAATATGACGCGTATTTTATATATATATATATATATATATATATATATATATATGTGTGTGTGTGTGTGTGTGTGTGTGTGTGTGTGTGTGTAGGTGTGTGTGTGTAGGTGTGTGTGTGAATGCGCACTAAACAAGATGAGACAAATTAATAACAAACTCCTCAAATTTTTTAATATTAAGTCCTAAGCGTTGAAGGATATTTAGAATATCGAACGTCGCCTTCTAGCATGATAAAAATAATAGAGTATCAATTAATTATTATAAATTTGTTGTGTCACCACAAGGCTTATCTTAATTCTTTGAGATATTAATTTTATCACATTTGATGCTTATAAAGAAAATTGAACAATGTTATTTTGTTATGTCACCACAAGGATAATATTTTTCTTTTTTGAATATATGGAGTGCTAGGTTGGACTTAACTTGGATAGTTTTGATTCGGATGTGCCACCACTTGATCAAAATAATCTAAGAGGCAAAATACAAGGAGTTGTATAGTTGATGTAATTGACAAGAGTTATCTACCTATTTATTTATATATAGTTTGTTGTGTCACCACAAGGCTATATACATTTGAAATGAGATCCTTATTCTCACTAGCAAATCTTTAATTAGATTTTGCTGAACTATATAAGTGAGGGTAATATAGTTTGATAAAAATAGTGGGAGATACCAATTTAAAACAAGATCTAAATTATTTTGGTAATTAATAAAAGAATGTATGCTAAAATGTTGTTAATTACAAATTCATTTACAGAATTTTATAATGTCTAAATTACTATCACTGCGAAGCATATTAGATGCTATTTAACCGGACCAAATTAAACGGATTGGTTAAGGAATTTGAGAATAGTTCTAACGACTGAAAAAACTATCTTATGTCCTTAATACGCCTAACCCTGCAATGGTTGTAGATAATGCCTCTGAGGAAGAGATTGCTACTTTTAGAAAGTGGCAAGATGATGCACAGTTGGCTCAATGCATCATGCTCACATCCATGAGTAATGTGCTTCAGCATCAGCATGAAACTATGGATGCTCCTACTATATTCATGCACATCAAGTAGTTGATGGTGAGAAAAGTAAGACTAATAGATATCAGATATCTAAGGAGCTCTTCTGATCTAAAATGACTAATGACACTATAGTACAGATAAAAGTTCTTAACATTATCAATTTGATTGATCAATCAGGACAACAGGTTTTATCATGGATGGAGAGTTGAGCTAAGATTTGATCTTGCACTCACTCCCGAACTCCTTTCACAATTGTTGTGAATTTTTCATATGAACAAGCTAAAGTTCAGCCTCGCTTATTTGCTTAACATGTTAAAAAATGTTGATAGTCATTTTCCAACCAAGAAAGACCAAGTCTTACTGATAGGGGCCAAATGAACTTCTAAAAGGAAGAACGATTCTAAGAAGGTAAATAGAAAGGCAAAGACAAAGGATAATAAGAACAAAACTGATACGGATAGCAAAGGAATTTGCTTTCACTGCAATAAGCCTAGACACTGGAAAGAAACTGCAAGAAGCATCTTGCAGAGGCTAACCAAAGAAGCTTAGTAAAGTTTCGATTACAAATACAAATTTGTTCATGATTTAAAATAAATTTTTTTTAAGTCAAGGTTCTACTTGGGTACTGGATACCGACTTTGGTTATCATAAATATAGATTTATAAAGGGACCAAGCAGAAGTAGAAAGCTAAACAAAGATAAGTAATTCTATGTGTGGGAAATGAAGCAAGGGTTGTTGCATTAGCCATAGAAACTTATAGTTTAGCATTGCCTACGGGCAAGTCTATTAAGTCAATAAGTTGTTATTGTATTCCAGTTCTCGTTAGAAACATTATTTCTATTTTGTTGTTGGACAATAAAATCTTTGGTATTATATTTAAGAACAATTGTTGTTCTATTTATAATAATAATATTTTGTATAAAACTGGAATATTACTTAATGGATTTTGTATACTTGACTTACGTGAAAATAATTTTACAAATTGAACAAACTAGTATAAGAAAAGGAGATGATCATTCAAAGAGTTGAATGTGTGTATTTGCTGAAATACAAGTGTGAATTATTTGAAAGGTTCAAAGAATTCAGAAGTGAAACAAATTGGCAAAGTATTAGGATTCTTTGATCAGATCAAGGAAGGAATACTTGTGCAATGAGTTTCTAGATCATCTCAAATGATTTTCTCATAATGGACGCCCCCTGATACGCAATAATTGATTGATGTATCTGAAAAGAAAAATCATACCTTGTTGGACATGGTACGATCCATAATGATTTTGCCGACATTCTAGTATTCTTCTGGGATAATGTCCTAGAAATGACTGCATATCTACGAAAAAAGTAACCTCAAAATTCGGCCACAAGACTCCATAAAAGTTATGGACAGGAAGAATTCCTAATTTTAAGTAAATTAAGATAAGGGGTTATCTAGCTTATGTGAAAAAGGTTTCAAAGGATAAACTTGGGACAAGATTTGACAAGTACAAATTTGTGGAACATCCTAAAGCAAGTTTAAGGTATATGTTCTATAATCCTACTTAGCAAAAGGTGTTTGTTGTGAAACACGCTACCTTCTAAGATAAAGGTATTTATCATTGAAGGGGCTAGTGGGAGAATAATAGATCTTGAAGAGTTCAAGATCCACAAAATACTATAAGTTAAATAAGAGGAACTTGTAGATAGACCTATTATACCACAACCGAATCGTAAATCTGGAATAGTACCGAAGATACCTGGGAGGTATGGATTCATTATGGATGATGATGATGAGGTACGTATCATAGAAGATGATGGTCCAGTTACATACGATGAGGTAAGAGTTGTATACACTTAGAGAAATGGATTGAAGCAAGTTTCTCAAAAATGGAACATTCGTTTTGATGAAATAATCAAAAGAGTTTGATTTTATCAAAAGTAAAAATGAACCTAGTGTGTACAAAAGGGTCAGTGGAAGCGTTGTGATATTCCTAGTATTATATGTTGATATACTGCGGATAAGGAATAACATACTAATGCTACAATCAGTTAAGATAAAGTTGTCTAAACATTCCTCCAAGAATGATTTGGGAAGAGTATAGTAATTAGGGATACAAATCTATATAGATAGATTTAAAAGGATGCTCGGATTAACCCAAGGAACGTATATTCATTTGATGCTAAAGTCGTTTAGCATAGCAAACTCAAGAGATGTCTCATGTTGATGAGCCATGGAGTGTATCTCTCTTAATAGTCCCCATAGACTCCTAAAAGAGAGATCGCATGAGTAACTATCATGTATGCAATGAAATGTACGAGACTTGATGTTGATCAGTAATATTATGGAGAAGATCACTGTAAGATAGTGAAAAACATCTTAAAGTACTTAATCAACACTAAGGATGTGATCATATTCATGGTTGGTCTGAATTAAAACTAGAGGGCTTAACAGACTCGAGTTTTTTCAGACAGACCAAGACGACAGAAAATCTATTTTTAGGTAAAGCGTTACCTTGAACAGTGGTACAGTGAATTGAAAAGGTTTCAAACAGCAAAGTGTTGCTGGTTTAATGATAAAAACAAAGTATATAGCTATAAATGAAGTTACAAATTGATTGTTTGGAAGAAAAGTTCATTACAGAACTAGGAATAGTTCCTAAGTCTCATCTTGGATCTAAACATGTGTTGTGGCACTTTCATTTGATTATAGGAATCATTGAAAGATGGGAAATCACTATAGAGATAGTGGACTCTCAAGAACAACATTACATATCCATTAACTAAAGCTTATCCAACAGCAGGATAATCGTCACTTAGAGAAGATGGGTATGAGATACCATGACGATTAGCTTTAGTGCAAGTGGGAGATTGAAAGTAGTATGCACACAAGCCAATCATGTTTGATAATAAAGCATATACTTTGTAACAATCTTATTCATTTATTAATAAAAATTATTAATTTATTAAAGGCTGTTAATTATCTACATGATGCTGTTTTATAATATGTGATAAACCCATAGTTTAAAGCAATGTTTTTATAATAATGATGATGATCATTCTAATGAGATCTAAATTCTTAGAAAGCTTAAAACTAAAATAGTTCCCAATCGTTGAATTACTAAATTGGGAATTAGTGAATCCGGATAGATTAGTACATACGTTGCTTGCTCATTTGATGAGAATGATTGATCTCATGATCATTTATGTGGAGACACTAAAGCAAGTATGTAGGTGCTTATTAGAGAATAAGTTCACTGAACGTGGCTCGCTAAGGAATACCTAATGGAGTTTTATTTGTCTGTCAATAGGAATTCCTTTAGTGATAGTAGTACAAGTGATCCTTGGACTTGAGATCATCATAGTATCTTGTGTATGATGAGTTATACTTTAACTTATTCCTTAAGACCCTTAGGGTATATCAAAGAGTATGCTTGGGTATAATAAGTTGTACATGGAGATAATGTATAATCAATAAAGAATCTACCGCTTCTAGTAAAAGAAGAAAAATGTCCTATGTGATTCGATAAATGACAACCCAGTAGTCCTTGGCCAAGGTAGAATGAAATTAGAAAGGAGTTTCTAATTTGCACTATTTGGAGGTGTGCATTTAAGAGTTGAAATACATATAATTAAATAAAATAAGATTTGACAGTAATTCTATATTTTATATTTAATTGGGACATTGTATGGTGGAAGGATTGAATTGTACGGTAACTATTTACTCAAAGGTTCTTTTATGATTAATGTTAAAATCTATATTATCAGGAAATTCGTTAATCGCTAGGGAGACTTATCCCTATTGTAGAATAAATATTATTTATTTAAATTAATTAATAGTTTAATTTATTTATTTAAATAAGATTAGAATTGTTCTAATTGATTTATTCACAACCGATTTAATATGGAGAACCTAAAGGGTCACACCATAAAAGGAAGAATAATTATTTAAGAAGTTAATGGCATAATCATAATAATAAGTTAAGTATATTTAATTTAATCTATGGTAATAGAATAAATTAAATAGCTTAATATTTATTATTTAATATTTTAGAAATATTAAATATAAATTAATAAGAGGAGTCTTATTATTATTATTTTTTAATTTCTAAAGGAGTTTAGGAATTAATTAATAAAAGTACTCTCAAATATCCTAATAAGATTAGGAGACTAATTAATTAAATGAGTTTAATTAATTATTCCTAATAAGATTGGGAGCCTAATTTATTAAAGGAATTTAATTAATTAAAATAAAACTCAATTTCTTAATTGTTAAGGAGGGTTGCCCACATCTATAAATAAGAGGAGTCTTATTATGGGTGAAGGGGGTTGACACTTTCATAAAACACGTGAATACGTAATTCTAATAGTTAGGAGAGTACACCCTTTTCTATGAAAGATAGAAAAACTAGGGTTTTGTCAAATACCCATCTTCTTGAATTTTTTTTCTTCCTTGGTGGATCACCTTTAGAGACCAAACACTTGGGTGGCTAACGTTGATCAAAAGAAGGAACCAAACCTGGTGGATTAATTCAAGTTGAACGTGAAAAGGATTGAAGTTGAACTTGTACCTGAGGAAGCTCGAATCTTTAAGGGTATGATTCTTGTTCTTTATCTTTTCGTTTAATTAATAATTGTGCATAAAGGATGATCCGAGTATATGGTTTGTAAAATTTTAAAACTCTGATTTTTCACGTTTCTGCTTTATTTGTGCAATTTGATTGCATTCATAAATATTACAAACCTAACACTTCACACCTTCATGTTTCACCTGGACATTTCCAAAATAGTTCCCCTTCCTCTTTTCATTTTCATTCCTGCTCCCACTATTAATTTTCACCTTCCCAGCTCCTATTACCTTGCCTTTGTTCCTCCTCTCCTTGTTATAGAGGCTCATGGCCTTACTCCCCTCCTTGGTTATGATAGCCTTTCCCATGAGTGCTGCAAATGTAAGGATCTGCAACACCGCCACCTTGTTATAGAGCCAGGATTTTAAGCCCAACTCAAACCTTCTTGCTTTCCTAGCCTCCGTTTCAACTTGATGCGGAGCGAACCTAGCCAACTCATTAAATCTTGCGGCGTATTCTGACACCGTCATATTGTCCTGTTTTAATTCCAGAAACTTCACCTCCATCCTAGCCTGCATACTAGATGAGAAATAATTTTCGAAAAATAAAGTTTTAAACATATCCCAAGTAACTACACCTTCTCCTGCCCTAGCTTGATTTACTTCCCACCAAAAATTCGCCTCCCCTTTCATTATGTAGGTGGCAAAAGCTGTCTTTTGCCCCTCAGCTATCCTAGCTATCACAAACGCCTTTTCAATCTCTTTAACCCAAGTTTGGGCTTTAACAGGGTCAGTTGTACCTCTAAATTCTGGTGGTCCTACAGCCCTAAAGTCTTTGAAGTTCGCCAGGCGATTATCCGGCTGGTTCCCTACAGCTGGCATTCCTTGTTGCATAGCTTATGCTACCATGTTTGCAAAGTGCTGCATCAGGTCTGCTTGTTGTTGTCCCTTAGCGTTGTTGACAGATTCTTCTGCCCTTTGATTTCGAGTTTGACGTCTTGGCGGCATTATCTGGTTAAGTAAAACCATAAATTATACTTTATTAACTTACATTCTAAACCTTATCGAATAAGTTTAATATATTAAACCTGTTTCATTACTCAAATTTAGGTTCATATTCATTTAGCGAATACTTTACATAGCACAACACATACTGCTTTAAACATCAGCTCCCTTTGTGACTACAAAAGTCAGGATTTACAACCTTGATTAATACAAAAGTTGGGAACATTACATTACACAGACATACTTATCATATATATTACATTAAACATACCTACACAACAGAACCTATACTACCTATTTACTACGCCTTTTTCTTGGACAACCTTTTGCCTGATGACCTTCTATCCCACAGATAAAACATGCACCTGGTTTATAGTCGGGACAATATAGTGTGGTATGTCCCTCATAGCCGCAAAGGTAACATATCTTTTTCCATTTCCTGCATACACCTTCATGTTTCTTGCCACAGTTTGTACACTTCTCTATTCGGTTAAGGTTCCCTTGGTTGTTATCGGAGTTTCCTATATCGCGGTCTTTTATCTTTCTTTTCCCTTTATTGCTCGGAGCTGCACACACTTTGCTGCTTGTGGCTCCCATCTGATCAATTTGGATTTTAAGCTTATCTTGTTCTTCCATTATTTCTATTAATGCTTTTCGTAATTGACTATTCAACAACTTTTCTATTTCCCACAGCTTTTCTAGAGAAGAAACCTTGTCCTTCAGATTCTGCACTTCCGTTGATGCTTGATCAGCTCCAACTTCTGTGCCCGAATCACTATCTATTAGTTCCACCATTTTCGAATCTGGTACTACATTTTCCAAAATAACCACCTCATCCGAGTTGGTTTCATTGTGAGCCTCTATTTCAGCTATTGGCTTCGATATTAGCTCGGGTGTATGGATTTGATCCTTCTCCATGCTATAAGCATATAACAAGCCTTTTTTACCTGACATCTACATATAAATTATCCTGATTAGCATATAGTATATACACACAGCAAATAATAGTTTTATATCAGTTATCTTTTATTTTGTTTGATGATGAATTTATTCAATTCATCTCTTTTTAAATTCTATATGAGTTATTTGTATTTTCAACGTTTTCCTCTGTTTTAAGGTTATAGCATAAGGTCTTACCCACCTAAGGTTTCTAACCCTAAAGCTCTGATACTAACTTGTAAAGCCCCCAAATTCGGGTACTTAAAACCCAAACTCGGTGCTTCACGATACCATTTCTATGAGCGGAATAATACTAATAATAATAACAATAATATAGATATTAAACTTAATTTACATATCAGAGTCTATTCCCAAGTGCCCAACCTTTAAACATTCGTTACAATACATGATAGATAATATATATCATTCTAATCTTAATAAAACCAAACTATTACATAATATATAGCATAACACTCATTCAGCAACTTTCCCTTTTCCTTTGTTCTTGGCAGAGCCTTCCAGTTGTTCACACTTAGCTGAAAACATTTAAATTAAGCAAGGATGAACATTAGAGTGCCTAGCAAGTAATAACAATTATAAATATTAGCTGAAAGGATTAAATATTTTCCTTGTACTACTCTTCTACAACAAATTAATAGTTGTGAAGTAAACTGAACCGATAATAATAACATAACAACTCTATATCAAATTTTTGAAACTACGTACTGACTATAAATAGGGTTAAAGTAACATACTATGAACATTATTTTTAATTTTCGAATAGGTTTAGCAAAACTTCATCTGTAAACCATCATAACTTACGGGCACGGGGGGTGATCAGCCCGTTATGCCCTATATTGATCAACACTACATGTAAGAATGATATTATCATTCACTCTGTCCGCCTTGGGCGCATAAAAGTTTTTCCATGTTTGGGATGTTCATACTTAGTCGGGAATTCGAACCAAAACAATTTAATTGGATACAAAAAGATTTTTATCATATTCAACGATATTTTTAAATCTGTGTCTAGTTGATCAAATAGCTTAGACGACTTTTACTTAATGTATACATACTGGCAATCATTAGGTATATATATATATATATATATATATATATATATGTGTGTGTGTGTGTGTGTGTGTGTGTGTGTGTGTGTGTGTGTGTGTGTGTGTGTGATTAAATACAATAATTATCCAAGTGGGGACACTTATATAACCATAATTAAAAATTAACGAACAGAATAAATATCATAATAATAATATAATACCATGTTGATAATCAATGATCGGATATAATATATATAACAATAGGGTTAATAATCTGGTACAATAATAATATAATTCTGAAACTTTCTTACTCATGTCCATTGCATAAAGAAAATGCAAAGGTATGATACTTGCCTGGTCTGCTTCTTATAATACACAACTTAGTTTTATCTTTTATATAGCAACCTATCAATAATAAGATCATTTTACTGATTAGAATAACAAATCTTAACACATAATACTGCTTATTGCAGTCAGCACATAACCTAATCACATTGTCACACATGTTTAACAATCATTGGATCACAAACAAACACGTATCTAATCAAATTATTTAAGTCCAGATCAATTTTTAAAACATGTCGGTGTACCGACGGCTTTATCGGGTAATTATCGAGTCAAAAATTATATCATATAGTTCAATATTCGTTTAGATATTTGAAATATCAGCCGAATTATTTTTCATAATAATTTTTAAATAATTATTATAATTTATCAAGATTTTTTCAAACACCGGAATTATTATTAAATGATTTAAATATTAACTAATTCTATTATCATTAATATTGAACTATTAATGAAACCATTGCCAAAATATTAAAGTTATTTATAATAACTCAAAATATTTTTAAAGTATTAATATTACCCTTAAATGATTTTTAAAACAATTAAAATCATTTTTAAATAATTATCATTAATATTTACATATTAATGTACTATTTATCAAAATATTAAAAGTCATTAATTATAACTTAAAATATTTTTAATTCATTTATATCCTTTTTAAATGATTTTTAAAATCAATAAAATCATTTTAAAACTAGTTATTTAATATAATCATTAAATAAATTTAATATCATTAATATTAAATTAATATCATTAATATTAAATTATTAATGAAATTATCCTTTAAATATTAAAAGTTATATTTTATAACTTAAAATATTTTTAAATACCTTATTATTATTTAAAATAATTTTTTTAATACAATAAAATCATTTTTTATTTATTTATTTAATTCATTTATTAAATAACTTAATTATCATTAATATTAATTTATTAATAAAATTTATCACAAAATATTAAAAGTCATTAAAAATAACTTATAATATTTTCCTATATCATAATATAATTTTAAATGAATTTTCAAGTATTAAAATTATTTTTTAAATAATTTATTTAATATAATAATTAAATAAATTAAATACTTTTAATATTTCAAAAATATTAAATATTTATGAAATATATTAAAAATTATTAAAAACTAATTTTCAGACTTTAAAATAATTTTTAGTAATTTAATTTATATTTTTAATAATTAAAAACTAATTTTCTATAATAATTTAATAAATATATAATTTTTAGAAATTAAATGTCGCTAAAGACTGCCTATAGTGACAGAACCGTCGCTATAGGTGTTCTTCATGTTCTTCACCCAAACCCAGAAATACATGTCAGTCACAAAGGGTACCAGTTTGACCATCAATAATTCGTAACTCATGATGTTTGTAGAAAATCTAAACATCAGATCTTGTAATGCTAGTGCAATACTACATGATCTAACAAGAAACATGGCCAAACAGCATAAAACAAGTGAGATCTGGGGCCTCAAAAACATTGTCAGGCCTATTCTTCATTTTCTAGGTTACCAAGAAATGAAGAACAACCAAGGTACCTATTTTGCAGGCTTTGAATCTAGCGTTCTGGGCTTGGTCTGTATAATATGAAGATTCAATCATGTAGAATACATGTCAAAGAGCAATTACATAACATAATATAGATCTAACATCAACACATTTAAGAAATCAAGGCTGGTAAAAGTGGTCCCTAGAAACTGTTCTTGAACATTTGTGGAAAACCCAGAAATGTTCATAAGCAAACGGTTAACCCACTTTTAACCTTGCATAACTTGGATCCCATTAAGCATCTAGGTTGTCTAAAGGCTTTAATATGTAGTATATATGTCAGACTACAACATCCAATTAACAACATAACCAAAATATCCAACAACAGAAAGATCAAATGTAAGACCCCAACTTTTATAAATAAAGATGAATTTTCTATAAATATCATTTTTGAATATTATGAAGTTAATTTGATATAATGTTATAGTTGTGGGTAATATTTATAAATTTTACAAAGTAAGCAAGTTGTTATAAAATATTCGTTTGGTCGGGGAATATTCTTTTTGTCGGGGAATATTCGTACGACGGCACAACCATTGGTGGACCCCACAACGGAATTATTGTCGGATTGAGAAAACGACAGAATTATCTTTCTATAAAAATAACAGCCGAGGTGTTACCGTTAAAATCGTTAAAACTGTTGAACTACTTGGTAGTAAAAGTACAGTAATACGCGTGGTTGCATAGTAGCACATGGTATTGATTATTGATGCTTACGTGAGAAGTCACTCAGCTATACTCAATTATTGCTACAGTAATTGCTGCATCATATCTCTTAAATTATTGTCATAGTATCATCTGTATAATATGTTATATTATTAAGACGTTATGGTAAGTTTGGTTATTTTATGGGGGGGCATATGTCATCATCTAAGAGTCTCTTCGTCAATAGTAATTACCGTCGTCAATAGTAATTACCTTCGTCAATAGTATTTACCTTGGTCAATAGTATTTACCTTGGTCAATAGTAATTACCTTCGTCAATAGTATTTACCTTGGTCAATAGTAATTACTTTCGTCAATAGTAGTTGTCCCTTCAAAATTACCAAGAGTCATTTGACCCTTCGTTAAGACCAAGAGTCATTTGACCCTTCGTTAAGACCAAGAGCCACCCTCAGTTTTTCTATAAATAGAGGCCTAGGGCTTCATTATTTTTCACGAATTCATTCAAGCTATAGAGAGAGAAAGTATAGAGAGAATAAGAGAGAGAGAGACTAAAAGTATTCTGCTACATCACTTTTCCAATATCCAGTTCTTTTAAGGTAGGGAATATTATTTCTTTTATATTCATGAAGAGAACTTCTGTTATTCCATTCGTTATTATTCTGTTGGAATAACCAGTATACGCGGTCTACCCTATACTTGGTGACATTCTTCTATTATTCTGTTGGAACATCCTGTCTGTGTGTTTTACACCGGACCTGGTTCCGTTTATTATTCTGTTGGAACATCCTGTCTGTGTGTTTTACACCGGACCTGGTTCCGTTTATTATTCTGTTGGAACATCCTGTCTGTGTGTTTTACACGGACCTGGTTCCGTTTTTATTATTATTCTGTTGGAGCATCCTGTCTGTGTGTTTTACACCGGACCTGGTTCTATTATTTATTATTCTGTCGGAATATCCTGTCTGTGCGTTTACGCCGGACCTGGTTCCATTATTTATTATTCTGTTGGAATAACCTGTCTGTGCGGTCTATCGCATGCATGGTGATTTCTTTTGTTATTCCATTCTTTATTATACTCAGTTGGTTAAGTTTTGACTTCTATACTCCATGAAATTTGTGGAATATCCTTGATAGTTGCGTTTCATCCAGTATCTTTTCAAGAAAATATTCTTCTAAGCATTCTTAAATTTTACTCCACAATGCAGTATCATGTTGACAATTTGGACGTTGTTAATTCCTGGATAAATTAATTCTTGAACTTGTTTTATTGAATTCTTATATCATTGTCATCATCCTCATGTTTATAAAATGTTGAAAGTCATCTGTGGCATGTAGTGCATAGATGGACTTGGTATGATTATGACCAGGGATTATTCGGTATAATCATGACCGTAATGTTACAAATGATGTGGTAAAAGTCCTCATTGGCCCGTAGTGCATTGATGGACAGTTGTTGGCATGATCATGACCATTAATGAATACACGAATATCCTTGGCCGTAGTGCAGGGGTGATTCGATGATGTGGATTATTTTATTAAGCTGAGTCTCAGCGATTACAGTGTTGAAAAACTTTTTAAATCATAAAAGATAGTAGAGTTTATTTTCTACTTGACTCTTTTAATGGATTGCTTGTTCCGCTACAGTTAAACTTGATGTCTATTATATTTTATCAGTTTAACATTGTTGAAGGCTAATGATAATTTATTCTGTATTATCTTAGTCATAATATTTCTTACTGGGCTAGTTGAGCTCACCCTTTCTTTCACTGTTCTCTTCAGAAAATGAGAACGTAGCTGGGACAAGTCGGGGTACGGAGTGATGGTCCGAATGATAGTATTAGTTAGTAGTCCTCACTATTCTATGTAATGGTGTGTTAATAAATGTAATGAGGACTCCTTTTGAGTATGAATACTCTCTACAAGATAATATTTGTATTCAAACTCACAGTTTATGTTTTGTCGTATTGTACACGACAGATGTATTAATCAGTTGTATTTGTATTCTGTACTATGTATCTGACGACCCAAGATGGGTGATGTATACTTAATTTTGGGGGCGTCATAGTTGGTATCAGAGCTTAGGGATATGATCCCTGGCTAAGATGTGAGAATAGAACTAGGAGGGGAGAGACGGGGAATTCCTTCGCTAGTATGGCATACCTAAGTTTATTTGCATGGTATTTAATTGGTCGGTCATAATATAAGGATAATATATGACATATCAATTAATTTTTATTTTGTGACAGTATCTGAAAATGGCATCTGGGAATGTTGAGAATAGCAATGGAGCACAGACGACTGTTGATTCACCACATATCAATAATCAGGATAATGTGCATCAGGAAGGTGTCAATCCTCATGCAAACAACAACACTGACCAAATGATGAATGATCAAATGTTCAGAGGCTTTATGCAATTCATGCAACAACAGGTGAAAGCGGCTCCTGTCTACAACGTAGGTGGAAATACTGGAAACTCTCAGGCGGTCACCGCTAAACAGTTTAAGGAGCTGGGACCACCGGAGTTTAAGGGAGAACCCAAACCACTTGTAGCTGAAACATGGATAAAGCAGATCACCAAGATATTTGATGTCTTGGGTTGCTCCGAGGAGCAAAAGGTTCCCTTTGCCGCCTTTATGTTGCGAGGAGAGGCAGATTACTGGTGGGAATCGATAAAGCGTACTCAACCTGCCGCACTGAAGATGTCTTGGGAGAAGTTTCAAGATCTGTTTAACGACAAATACTTTCCCGAGAGTATTCGTCACATGAAGGAGGTGGAGTTCATCAAATTGGAGCAGAATAATATGACCGTGTCGCAGTACGAGACAAAATTTGCGGAGTTATCCCGGTTTGCGTCCCACCTGGTGGATAATGAAGAAAGAATGACGCGGATTTTTAAGAGATTTGAAGCCGGAGATACGTCAACATCTTGTTTCTCATAAACTGTGTTTGTATTCAGATGTTGTAAATAGGGCTCAGTTGGTGGAGCGCGATAACGAGACAACGCAACCAAAAGAGAGCAGCCGGCAAAATGATAATACCAGTGAGAGCAGTCATCGAAGCGGTGACAACAAGCGTGGAGGGAATCAACAGGCCAGAAATGGTAACCACTTCGGTGGTAATCAGGGCCAAAACAATAAGAATGGACATTTCAAGAAGAGGAGATTCAACAATGACGGAAAGACGTCAGCACCAGCACCTGTCGTTAAGGAAGGAGAACGACCACCTATCATATGTTTCAAATGCGGAGGGGAGGGACACATCAGTCCAAACTGCGCGATGCCGTCCAAAGCATGTTATAATTGTGGAAGAGAAGGTCATTTAGCCCGATTTTGTCGTTTACAAAAACAAATTCAGCTAGGATGGAGGCACCAAAAGCCGTCCCAGAAAAGTCAAAACCGGTTGTGCAAGGGAGAGCGTTTGTTGTGAACTCCCAGAGAGCAAGGAACCCGAATGAGGTCATCACGGGTAAGCTTATCATAAACTCTAAAGAAGTTTATACTTTATTTGATACCGGTTCAACCCATTCTTTTATTTCTCTACTTGCGCTCATCGATTAAATTTGATTCCGGAGAAAATTAGACTTTGACTTATCTGTGGAAACTCGTTGGGAGAAACCTTCATTACCTCCACTGGTTATAAGTCTTGTTTGGTTCAAGTTGGTTCCCACACATTACCTATCGATCTGATTTCATTAAAAATACTTGCATTTGACGTGATTCTAGGGATTGATTGGTTAACTACTCATTATGCAAAAATTGATTGTTTCGTAAGGTTGTTACTTTCATATTCCTAATCGACCTATTATGCGAATTCAAGCAACCAAACCATTAAAATCAATCGCTGTCATCTCAAGCCATAAAGCTATTCGTTTATGAAAAACGGATGTCAAGCTTTCTTAGCTCATGTCACGATCTAAACAAAAATACGTCAGCTTTGAATGATATTTCTGTTGTTAATAAATTTCCTGACGTATTTCCCGAAGAACTTCCTGGCCTACCCCAAAGCGTGAAATTGAATTTATATCGACCTTGAACCCGGTACAAAACCCATTTCCAAAGCTCCATATCGAATGGCTCCTATTGAACTTCAGGAGTTAAAGACCCAACTGCAGGAATGTTAGACATTGGTTTTATTCGTCCTAGTACTTCTCCTTGGGGGTGCTCCTGTTCTGTTCGTGAAGAAGAAGATGGGAGTATGCGACTTTGTATTGATTATCGGGGTTGAATCATGTCACCATCAATAATAGGTACCCATTGCCACGTATTGATGACCTGTTTGACCAGTTGCAAGGAGCACAATTCTTTTCAAAGATCGATCTTCGTTCTGGATATTCATCAGCTGAAGGTTAGAACTGAGGATATTCCAAAGACTGCCTTCAGAACTCGGTATGGGCATTATGAATTCTTAGTTATGTCTTTTGGATTGACTAATGCTCCTGCTGCCTCATGGATATGATGAACAGGTATTTAAGGAATATTTGGATCACTTTGTGGTCGTCTTTATCGATGACATCCTTGTTTATTCCAAAAGCCGTGAAGATCATGAGCAACACTTGAGGCTGGTACTCCAAAAGCTTCGTGAATACAAACTTTATGCAAAGTTGAAGAAATGCGAGTTCTAGCTGGAAGAGGTAGCATTCCTTGGGCACGTAGTATCAAGTCGCGGAATATCGGTTGACCCGGCAAAGATTGAAGCTATTCAAAGCTGGGAGCAACCTAAATCAGTAACCGAGGTACGTAGCTTTCTTGGTTTAGCTGGTTATTATCGGAGATTCGTGGAAGGATTTTCTCGAATCGCTACTCCATTAACTCAGCTGACTCGAAAAGATACAAAGTTCGGTTGGAGCGAAGAATGTGAGCAGAGTTTTCAAGAACTCAAGAGGAGACTCATTTCAGCACCTGTTCTAACAATACCATCTGGCTCGGAGGGATTTGTCATCTACAGTGATGCTTCGAGCAAAGGGTTGGGATGTGTTCTCATGCAACATGGAAAAGTCATAGTTATGCATCAAGACAACTCAAGGAATATGAGAGGAATTATCCTACTCATGATCTAGAGTTGGCAGCTGTTGTCTTTGCACTTAAAATTTGGAGGCATTACTTGTATGGGGAGAAGGTGGAGATCTTTACGGATCATAAAAGCCTCAAATATTTCTTCACTCAAAAGGAACTCAACATGCGACAACGACGTTGGCTTGAACTGTTGAAAGATTATGATCATACCATTCAATATCATCCTGGAAAAGCGAACGTGGTAGCTGACGCATTGAGTAGAAGATCATATGCAAGTACGAGTGCGATATTGTCAACACAAAGACCCATTTTGTGTGATTTGCAAAGGATGGAGATAGAGTTAAAGACTCCAGGGACCCATGTGATGATGGCGAATATACGAGTAGAACCGACTTTAATCGATAAAGTAAAGCTGCTCAAGCTACAGACCTGGAGCTGATGCGTATGAAGAAGAAAGTGCAAGAAGGTGCTATATCGGAAGCAAGAATCGATGAAGAAGGAATACTTCGAGTCAACTCCAGACTTTGTGTTCCTAACAACCCTGATTTAAAGTATGAAATCATGATGGAGGCGCACAACACACCGTTTGCAATCCATCCTGGAAGTACCAAAATGTATCATGATCTTCGTCATACATTTTGGTGGAGCAATATGAAGAGAGAGATAGCGTTGTTTATCTCAAGGTGTCTAACTTGTCAACGAGTCAAAGCGGAGCATCAAGTACCAAAAGGTCCATTGCAACCACTTGAAATTCCAGAATGGAAGTGGGAGCACATTACCATGGATTTCGTTACCGGTCTTCCTAGGGTTTCTCAAGGTATTGATGCGATTTGGGTCATTGTTGATAGATTGACCAAGTCTGCTCATTTCTTACCGATACGAGAAACTTATACACTTGAACGTCTTGCTCGTATGTACATAAACGAGATTGTAAGACTGCATGGTATGCCAGTATCCATAGTTTCTGACCGAGACCCAAGATTCACTTCACGATTTTGGGTTAGTTTACAAAAAGCTATGGGCACGGAGTTACGATTTAGTTCAGCATATCATCCTCAGACGGACGGACAATCAGAGAGGACTATTCAAACTTGAAGATCTATTAAGACTCTGTGTCTTTGACTTCAAAGGAAGTTGGGACAAGTTCTTACCATTGGTGGAGTTTTCCTACAACAACAGTTATCAAGCAAGTATTGGCATGGCTCCATTCGAAGCATTGTATGGAAGAAAATGTCGTTCTCCAGTATGCTGGGATGAGGTGGGCGAAGCAACGTTGTTGGGACCGGAGTTGGTACGTATGACTACAGAAAAGATTCAAACGATCCGACAACGTATAAAAACCTCACAAGATCGACAAAAGAGTTATGCTGATCTTCATCGAAAGGACGTGGAATTTGATGTAGGAGATCATGTGTTCTTACGTGTTGCTCCATGGAAAGGAGTTACGAGATTTGGAAAGAGAGGAAAGCTAAATCCTCGATTCATCGGTCCATTTTTAATCCTCGATCGAGTAGGAACTGTGGCTTATAGACTCGCTTTACCGCCAAGTATGTCTCGTGTTCATAACGTTTTCCACATATCCATGTTACGCAAATATGTGGAAGACCCGAACCACATTATTGAGTTAGAACCGGACGAAATAGCGGAGGATTTGACGTATGAAGAAGTTCATGTTCAAATCTTGGATAAGAAGGAACATATTCTACGCTCCAAGATTATACCTCAAGTTAAAGTTTTGTGGAGAAACCACGATGTTGAGGAAATGACTTGGGAGTTAGAATCAGAAATGAAATCAAGGTATCCTTACCTCTTCGACATACCAGGTACGT
The DNA here is from genome assembly GCA_016801055.1 of Panax notoginseng. Taxonomy (NCBI): domain Eukaryota; kingdom Viridiplantae; phylum Streptophyta; class Magnoliopsida; order Apiales; family Araliaceae; genus Panax; species Panax notoginseng. Next base: position 135,418,053 of record CM029015.1, read on the forward strand.
ACCCTAATTTCGAGGGCGAAATTTCATAAGAAGGGAGGTTGTAAGACCCCAACTTTTATAAATAAAGATGAATTTTCTATAAATATATTTTTGAATATTATGAAGTTAATTTGATATAATGTTATAGTTGTGGGTAATATTTATAAATTTTGCAAAGTAAGCAATTTGTTATAAAATATTCGTTTGGTCGGGGAATATTCTTTTTGTCGGGGAATATTCGTACGACGGCACAACCATTGGTGGACCCCACAACGGAATTATTGTCGGATTGAGAAAACGACAGAATTATCTTTCTATAAAAATAACAGGAGAGGTGTTACCGTTAAAATCGTTAAAACTGTTGAACTACTTGGTAGTAAAAGTACAGTAATACGCGTGGTTGCATAGTAGCACACGGTATTGATTATTGATGCTTACGTGAGAAGTCACTCAGCTATACTCAATTATTGCTACAGTAATTGCTGCATCATATCTCTTAAATTATTGTCATAGTATCATCTGTATAATATGTTATATTATTGAGACGTTGTGGTAAGTTTGGTTATTTTATGGGGGGCCATATGTCATCATCTAAGAGTCTCTTCGTCAATAGTATTTACCGTCGTCAATAGTAAGTAATTACCTTCGTCAATAGTATTTACCTTGGTCAATAGTATTTACCTTGGTCAATAGTAATTACCTTCGTCAATAGTATTTACCTTGGTCAATAGTAATTACTTTCGTCAATAGTAGTTGTCCCTTCAAAATTACCAAGAGTCATTTGACCCTTCGTTAAGACCAAGAGTCATTTGACCCTTCGTTAAGACCAAGAGCCACCCTCAGTTTTTCTATAAATAGAGGCTAGGGCTTCATTATTTTTCACGAATTCATTCAAGCTATAGAGAGAGAAAGTATAGAGAGAATAAGAGAGAGAGAGACTAAAAGTATTCTGCTACATCACTTTTCCAATATCCAGTTCTTTTAAGGTAGGGAATATTATTTCTTTTATATTCATGAAGAGAACTTCTGTTATTCCATTCGTTATTATTCTGTTGGAATAACCAGTATACGCGGTCTACCCTATACTTGGTGACATTCTTCTATTATTCTGTTGGAACATCCTGTCTGTGTGTTTTACACCGGACCTGGTTCCGTTTATTATTCTGTTGGAACATCCTGTCTGTGTGTTTTACACCGGACCTGGTTCCGTTTATTATTCTATTGGAACATCCTGTCTGTGTGTTTTACACCGGACCTGGTTCCGTTTTTATTATTATTCTGTTGGAGCATCCTGTCTGTGTGTTTTACACCGGACCTGGTTCTATTATTTATTATTCTGTCGGAATATCCTGTCTGTGCGTTTACGCCGGACCTGGTTCCATTATTTATTATTCTGTTGGAATAACCTGTCTGTGCGGTCTATCGCATGCATGGTGATTTCTTTTGTTATTCCATTCTTTATTATACTCAGTTGGTTAAGTTTTGACTTCTATACTCCATGAAATTTGTGGAATATCCTTGATAGTTGCGTTTCATCCAGTATCTTTTCAAGAAAATATTCTTCTAAGCATTCTTAAATTTTACTCCACAATGCAGTATCATGTTGACAATTTGGACGTTGTTAATTCCTGGATAAATTAATTCTTGAACTTGTTTTATTGAATTCTTATATCATTGTCATCATCCTCATGTTTATAAAATGTTGAAAGTCATCTGTGGCATGTAGTGCATAGATGGACTTGGTATGATTATGACCAGGGATTATTCGGTATAATCATGACCGTAATGTTACAAATGATGTGGTAAAAGTCCTCATTGCCCGTAGTGCATTGATGGACAGTTGTTGGCATGATCATGACCATTAATGAATACACGAATATCCTTGGCCGTAGTGCAGGGGTGATTCGATGATGTGGATTATTTTATTAAGCTGAGTCTCAGCGATTACAGTGTTGAAAAACTTTTTAAATCATAAAAGATAGTAGAGTTTATTTTCTACTTGACTCTTTTAATGGATTGCTTGTTCCGCTACAGTTAAACTTGATGTCTATTATATTTTATCAGTTTAACATTGTTGAAGGCTAATGATAATTTATTCTGCATTATCTTAGTCATAATATTTCTTACTGGGCTAGTTGAGCTCACCCTTTCTTTCACTGTTCTCTTCAGGAAATGAGAACGTAGCTGGGACAAGTCGGGGTACGGAGTGATGGTCCGAATGATAGTATTAGTTAGTAGTCCTCACTATTCTATGTAATGGTGTGTTAATAAATGTAATGAGGACTCCTTTTGAGTATGAATACTCTCTACAAGATAATATTTGTATTCAAACTCACAGTTTATGTTTTGTCGTATTGTACACGACAGATGTATTAATCAGTTGTATTTGTATTCTGTACTATGTATCTGACGACCCAAGATGGGTGATGTATACTTAATTTTGGGGGCGTCACATCAAAGGCGTGAAAAACATTGTCAGAGGCTTTCTGGGTTTCTGGGCTACCCAGAAACTTAGTTGGCCATGGCCGGTCAACGGTCTTTGACCATTAATAACATGAAATATGTGCATCGTATGACCCTATTTCCAGTTCCAGACTAATGATCTCACAGCATACTACAATATCAAGGCTTTAAACAACAAAAACACATAACATACAAAGATTTACACGGTCTGACATTACGTTGTCAGACACACAAAAAAATTTCCCAGATTTTCTTAAAACTTGATTTCGAGCATATTAATATTATGGATCTAGGAAGTAACAACCCAGATCACTTAGTTAGACTACAAACAACATGTTTTAACATAAAATCATAACATTTAACATAGCATGTGACGCCCCCAAAAGAGGTATACATCACTCATCTTAAGTCGCCAGATACATGGTACAAAATTCAAATATAACTTAATAATATAACTGTCGTGTACAATACGACAACATAAACTGTGAGTTTGAATACAAATATTGTCTTCTAGAGAGTATCCATACTCAAAAGGAGTCCTCATTACAATTATTATCACACTATTACATAGAATAGTGAGGACTATTAATGCTATCATCTGGTCCATCACTCCGTTTTCCCCACTCGTCCCAGTTATATTCTCATTTCCTGAAGAGAACAGTGAAAGAAAGGGTGAGCTCAACTAGCCCAGTAAGAAATATTATGACTAAAATAATGCAGAATAAATTATCATTAGTCTTCAACAATGTTAAACTGATAAAATACAATAGACATCAAGTTTAACTGCAGCGGAACCAGCAATCCATTAAAAGAGTCAAGTAGAGAATAAAATCTACTATCTTTTATGATTTAAAAGGTTTTTTCATCACTTTTATCGTTGGGACTCTGCTTAATAAATAATCCACATCATCGAATCACCCATGCACTATGGTCAAGGATATTCTTTAGTATCACGACCACGAATTATCCATGCACTACGGCTAAAGATAATCATGTTTTCATCAACAGTTCTGATCATGCCATAAAACAATTCATCTTTGCACTACGGCCAAAGAGAATCCATAGTCATAATCATATCAAAAACTGTCCATCAATGCACTACGGGCCAATGAGGATTTTTTTCACATCATTTGTAATATTACGGTTATGATTATACCGAATAATCCCTGGTCATAATCATACCAAGTTCATCTATGCACTACAGGCCACAGATGACTTTCAACATAATATAAGCATGAGAATGATGACAATGATATAAGAATTCAATAAAACAAGTTCAAGAATTAATTTATCTAGGAACTGATAACGTCCAAATTGTCAACATGATACTGCTTTGTAGAGTAAAATTCAAGAATGCTCAGAAGAATATTTCCATGAAAAGATACTGGATGAAGCGCAAATATCAAGGATATTCCACTAATTTCATGGAGTATAGAAGTCAAAACTTTAACCAACTGAGTATAATAAAGAATGGAATAACAAAAGAAATCACCATATATGCGGTACTTCGCATAGACAGGTTATTCCAACAGAATAATAAGTAACAGAACCAGGTCAGGCGAAATTCGCACCGACAGAATGTTCCAACAGAAAAATAAAGAATAGAATAACAACAGAAATCACCATGCATGCGGTACTTCACATAGACAGGTTATTCCAACAGAGTACGAAATAACGGAACCAGGTCCGGCGTAAAATGCACAAACAGGATATTCCAATAGAATAATTAAGACGGAACCAGGTCCGACGTAAAACGCACAGACAGGATATTCCAACAGAATAATAAAAATGGAACCAGGTCCGGCGTAAAACGCATAGACAGGATATTCCAACAGAATAATAATAAAGACGGAACTAGGTTCGGCGTAAAACGCACAGACAGGATATTCCAACAGAATAATAATAAAGACGGAATAATAAAAGAATGTCACCAAGTATAGGGTAGTCCGCGTATACAGGTTATTCCAACATAATAATAAAAAATGGAATAACAGAAGTTCTCTTCATGAATAAGAAAGAAAGAATATCATTTACGAGTATAACAAATAATATCCCTTACCGTAAAAGAAACTTAATATCGGAGTAGTGAAGTAGCAGAATACTTTTCTTCTCTCTCTCTCTCTCTCTATAATTTCTCTCTCTAGAGTTTCAGTGAATTCGTAAGAAAATAATGAAGGAATGAGCTTCTATTTATAGAAGAATGGACTGCATAGTAACTAATTCATGAACGGTCCAGATTGATTTACTTTTAATCGGACGGTCCATATTTAAAGCAAAAAATTTTAAATAAAATATAATATATTCTATTTATAATCTAATAAAATGAATAACTTTATAAAAGATTTTACTATGCAAACACTATACAGGCACTATGCAAATACTATGCATAATAAAATATAATATATTCTAATTATTGTCTAATAAAATAGATAACTTTATAAAAGTATTCTGTTTTATATAAAAAGCTTTTCTGTTTTATTACATTAATAATACCAATAAAACAAAACTGAGTGACTTATCATGTAAGCCTCAATAATCAGTACCGTATGCTACTATACAACCACACGTATTACTGTACTTTTACTACCGAGTAGTTTAACAGTATTAACGGTAAAACTTCTGCCGTTATTTTCATAAAATATTTTTGTCGTTTTCTCAATCCGACAATAATTTCGTTGTGGGGTCCACCAATAATTGTGCCATCGTACGAATATTCCCCGACAAAAATAATATTCCCCGACCAATCGAATATAATACAACAACTGCATACTTTGTAAAATTTATAAATACTACCCACAACTATAATATTATCTCAAATTCACACCATAATATTTAAAAAAATATTTTAAAAAAAATTAAATCTTTATTCATAAAATCTGGGGTTTCACATAGCATCAAAAGTCAGATTTTCAAATTAGGGTTTATACCTTCTATGATCAAATTCTGATTCAAGGCCACTGATTTGGTTATATGTATTGGTGGGGCTGGTTTTTGGGACTGAAAAGCTATAATAATTCATGGGTTTTGAGTTGAGAGAGATAGGTTGAGTGTTTATGCAAAAATGACTAACAATTGACATTCTCTCTCTCCTAATCTATATATACAAATGTCAGATGCATGAATTAGCTGAGCATAGACTAATGTTCTGGCTATTTAGAGCACATGGGTTTGGTAGATTAGGTCACCAACTCCTTATCTTAACTAAATTTACAAGCAAGCTAATAAATAATTGAAAAAGGGCTTTTTTGGTCATTGTGCTTGTAATTTTAATGGCCAATTTGTCATTTGGCAAACCCTTAGGGTTTAACCCTAAGGTTTAACACAAAAATTATAGGATTTCCAATTAGGGTTTATACAAAAATAAAAATTTTAGTTTCTAAAATTTGTAATTAGGGTTTCCTTAATTAGATTAGGTTTCTAATTACATTATACATGAACATTAAGGTATTATTTGCTAATTATAATTAACCTTGCTAATTTAGCAATTAGGGTTTGCAATTTTGATAATTAGGGTTACCAAATCACAAATGGAGTTTCTAATTACTAAATTAGGGTTCTAGTCATTAGGGTTTTAAATTACTAATTAGGTTTTTTCTAATTAGCAATAAAATCTACCATACATGATATTAATCACATTAACACAATTTCTGACTGATCATAAACTCCGGTTTAAGTTTCACATTAGGGTTTCTCTAATTAATTTTATAATACGCAATAAAAATCATATAACAAAAATCACTACACAGTCATGAACTATTATTTGAATTTCAAAATAGGGTTTAACAAATTTATGCTAGGATTTTGACATTATACACCATAATTGATCAACCATTAACAATACGTACTTACAATACATATTTATAGCACTGAAAAATTAAAATATAATTAATATTATATTATTATTCTCATTCTTTGCCAAAAATCCAAAATTAGGGTTTGGATTCTATATCTGATTTATCTTACATATTTAACATTATTAATTAAGTTAAAAATAATTAATAAATTCATATAATTAAACAATTATTATAATAATTCTAAAAATCATTTCATATATTATTTAAATAATATATAATCATATTTTTATGAAAAATAATTAATAAAAACATTTTTACTACAAAATTAATTATTGTAAGAATATACTTTATAATAATCAATAATTCTAAAATAAAATTATTTGAAACTATTCATGTAATAAATAAATTTTATTTATCACATATATACATACCTGACACATATTCCCACCTTTTAAAAAAAATTATATGCAAAATTTCTTATTTATTTATATAGAAAATATCGGGTTGTTACATTCACCCTCCCTTATAAAGATTCTGTCCTCGGAATCACCGTTTTAAAACTTATACATACTAGGGTACATAGCATACACAATCATTGCAAGTAGATCTTGATCATAACTGCAAAAAGCTTCTAAACATCCCATCATTCATCGTCTGATCAGTGGTGTTGTTTACAGGAGGAACATTATCGTTCCGTTGCACGTTCTCCTGATTGGTGATTAAAGGTGTCTCCACGGTCTCACTTACTCCATTGTTAACATTCTTAGTTGTCATTCTCAAATACTGTCATAAAACAAGGGTTAATTAAAAAAATTAACATATAATATAATATCCCTATATTCTGACCAATCAACAAATAAGCTTAGGTAAGACACACTAGCGAAGGATTTACTCGTCTCTCCCCTCCTAGTTCTATTCTCCGATCTCCACCAGAGACCATATCCCTAAGCTCTGATACCAACTGTGACGCCACCAAAATGGAATACATCACCCATTCTGAGTCGCCAAATACATGGTACAGAAACAACTACAACTTTATTAATACAATTGTCGTGTAAAATACGACAACACATAAACTGTAAGTTTAAAACCAAATATTATCTTCTAGACAATATTCACACTCAAATAAGTCCTCATTACAATTATTGATACACTATTTACAAAATAGTGAGGACTACTATAACAACTGCCTTGGAACATCACTCCACATCCCGACTATTTTTCGCTATATTCTCGCTTCCTGAGAAGATGGAACAAAAAGGGAAAAGGTGAGCTCAACTAGCCCAGTAAAGAATATTATGACTAAGATAATATAGAACAAATTATCATTAGTCCTCAACAGAAAAAAATCTGATAGAATATAATAGACAATAAGTTTCAGATCAATATTCGCAGTGAAAATAACAATTCATTAGAAAAGTTAAGTAGAGAATGAAATCTACTATTTTCTATGAATTTAAAAGTTCATCATCAATATTTTATCCCTGTAACATCAATTAATATACATCTTGAATTAAATATTTATCTTTGCACTACAGGCCAAAGATATTCATTTGTATTACCAGTTGGTCATGTTCATCTAAATACCTATTCATCTTTGCACTACGGGCCAAAGATGTTCATCAGTTAATCATTCATCTTTGCACTACAGGCCAAAAATATTCAGTAATATCATCATTTAGGACTAAGAATGATGAAAATATTTTAAAACAAACGAATCCAGTGAGACAAAAGAATAAATATTAGGAATTCGTACTTCGGTTTATCCATGTTCAAAAACACCCCATAATATACCATAGTGAAGTAAAATTCAAGAATAAAGATCAAAATATGGATACAATCAAATATAGTAACAAAAATATACATCTAGGATAAAGAAGAGAAAATTTTATTTTTTGGTGAATAGTGCCGTATTCGTGAATAGTGTCGTATACGTGAATAGTGCCGTATACGTGAATAGTAATCCCAACACAAAAATGTAGAAATTACACAATAAAATTCATATCAATATTTTGGCATAATGATATTGGAAGAAATAATATCATCTATAAAAAAAATAACAGTCCTTACCTCAAAAAGACAGTGCTTCTGACTGGAATATCGGATATAATACTGAAGAAAACTTGCACCGTATAGCAACACTCAAAGTATCAAAATACTTACAAAAATACGTTCGATAATATAGAGAGAGAAAACTTCAGATTCTGGTGTGATTTTTAATTCTAACCTAAGCACCCTATTTATAGAAAAATGCTTAGAACACTAAAGCAGAAAATTTAATAAAATAATAATATTTATAAAAAAAATTCACGCCCACCTCTTAACATCTGAACTCAGCTCATTTACCACACATGTGGGGCCCACCAAAATGAAAAAAAAAACATTTTTCTTTTAAAAAATATTTAAAACTTCAAAAAGTAATTGTTCCGGAACTTCAATAATTCATAATAAATAGCTCTTTTATCAAAAAAATTCAAATCTTATGTCCATTCCATAGGATATTTAATTCTCTATAACTTTGTAGCTTTAAGTTTTTTCAAATTCCAAACAGAAATTGACCGAAATCCACATACGGACTATTTTGCAAGCTATAATCACATCTTAGTCAAAAACGGGGCCCTCTAACATGTTTAACATGTTTTTAGTATTTATTGTAACAAAAATACTATTCCTCCTCATTTATTCATATATCACACATTCATTGTAAAATATCTCCATTATTATATTATTGTAATATAATAATATATTTAAATGAATTATTTTATCAGAAAAGATAAAATATCAATTTTCAACAATTGTCACTTTTCTAAAAATTCCTGCATTTATATCCACATACATAAATATTTTCTTTTTCATAAAAATTAATAATTAATTATTCATAAATAATATTACAGAATCACAATAATGGCAACTAGGTCGTTCCCAGGAAAGAGAGGGCCTTCCGGTAAGGATTTCTTTTTACTAGCACGCAATTAAATAACCTCTCCTAGACATAACTTCTTTAGACATTGTCAATAATGTTATCTAATAATATTATTCAATTAATATGAATTATTGATCTGATAATGAGAAATACTGTATAGTGACAATTATTGAAACAACAATAATATAAAATATTAACGTAGCAATTATTGAATCAATAAAATAAAATATTGAACAGTAAAAACTGTAACGATTATTGAGTAGTGCCTTCTTACGTAAGAATCAATAATTGGTGCAATATCGTGTGCTACTGTGCAACACCGCGTATTACTGTGTTTTAACCATCGGGTATTCTAACAGTATTAACGGTAACAACTACGCCGTTATTTATAAAAACTCATACTTGTCTTTTCTTCATCCAATCGCTTTCCGTTATGGGGCCCACACAAGGCTGTGACGTCGTACGAATATTTTTCGACAGCAAGAATATTCCACGACCAAACGAATATTCCCCGACAACAATGAATATTTTATAACCACTTGCTTATTTAAAATATTTACGCATTTTACCCATAACTATCCACATTAATCAAATCAACCCTTACTATTTCAAAAAAATAAATAGAGAAAATTCAATTTCATTTATAAAAAGTTGGGGTCTTACATTTACTTTTGGGTATTAATTAATTGCAGATTAAAAAATGTGATACTAGTGGATTTGAAGCAAGGGGTGACATTAGTACTTCACCCGTAAGGCACGAAGATAATTTATCAAAGTCAAAAATTAATTCAAGTGCAATTTTCTCATTTAAGAAGTTTGTAGCCATAGATTGTGCATCTAATGTTGTTAAAAAAAGTGAGTCCACCACCTGTCCTTTGATATTGTAACAACCATGACAGGAGCAAGTAGAGAAATTACACGAAGAATGGTCATTCGATACAAATAATGAGGGTTGCTAATCATATCCAAAACCTGCCAAAACGAAAACATCAATCTTTTATTGAACAAACCATGTGTGCTTGCATGTGTGTGTGTTCCTTGGTCACTCCCTATTAAAAATTAAAATATAAGTGGTTGGGATAGGTCTAGCAGTTTATTCCATGCATCAATATCTGCTCAAAATTTTGATCTTCATAAAGCTTAAGCTTGTGCTTTGTGCAGACATTTATTCAATCACTTCCTACTGGATATCTCTTGCTTGCTTGTGTTGCATGTTGCTGCTGTTACTGGTTGCTGTTGCTATTGATGTTACTAGATTATAATTAGATTTTGTTAAGTCATAAACTTTGTTAAGGACAGTTAATTTGATGCTGCACTGCTGCTGTATTTTTAATTTTAAACAATTAAAAGTTGTAATTTTAAACAATTAAACTGTTGCTGTATTGTTAATTTTAAAAAGAGCACATGTTCGGTTATTACCCGAATACCCGAATATATAATTCGGTAATTCGGTATTCGATAATTTAGTTAGTTACAAATTTCGGTTAGTGTTCGGATAGTAAAATTATGGATAATTTGGTATTCGGTTATAACCGAATAGCATATTCGGTTAGGTTATAACCGAATGATCACTCCTATCTCCGAGGTTGGAAACTGGATCTCCCAGGGTTATCTCCGGGGTTGGAACTTGGATCTCCCGCGGTTATCTCTAGGATTGGAAACTGAATCTCTCGGGATTATCTCCGGGGCTGGAAACTGACCTCTCGGGGTTATCTCCAGGGTTGTAACTGGATCTCCCAGGATTATCTCTGGGGTTGGAACTGGATCTCCCATGGTTATCTCCGGAGTTGGAACTGGATCTCCCGGGGTTATCTCCGGGGTTGAAAACTGGATCTCCCGGAGTTATCTCCAGGACTGGATTGATTTGACTTCCAAGGTTATCTCTGAAAGACGATTCTGCCCTCCTACATGGTTAGTAACAGGAATGCAAAATTTTAAGTGTCTATATTGCCGAATTACGATTGCGACGTATATCAATACATGAGATTTAGTAGAATTATAAAATTGACCCATCATATTAGATACGTCGTTAAAATATTAATTACCAACTCGCCATTAAAAAGTTGACATATAAAGTCGCAAGATATATCATTATCTTTAATTTACATATTATAATGAAGAGCAATGTAGTTAATTTTTTTTGTTTAAATTTTAGTATTTTTATGATGACAAAAAATCTTGTAAAAAATGATTTATAAAATGATATAATAAATTGTAATTAGTTGATGACCCATTATACACGGGTGAGCGTAACGATAATAATTAACAACAATTAACCATATCATTTTGTATTCATCTTTTATAATCATTGTCTTGGCATCAAAGTAGTACTTTTTTTAATAAGTTGTGTAATGAAAAAAAAATAATTAAAAACTAAGGGTTATCTTTACTAAAAATCATTCCAATTTTACATAGCTTCTTTTCCTATTTTTATTATCCCACCCTCTCATAAGTATAATACGTTCGTGATAAAAAAAATATTATTACAAAAGATAGATACAATATAATTTAATTGGTTATTATTATTAAGCCTACCCAATAAATATTTTTTTACCTTTCAACCATGAGAATTGATACTAATATAATCTTTCTCCTTTTAACTCCTATTTTTATTTATTTTTTCCGTTTTTTTTCGCAGTGCGTGTGAGAGGACTAGTACAATATTAATATATATATATATATTCAAAATTTACTTTTATATTTTCAGGCACTGGTCTGATTCCGGAGGGGAAACACAAAAGCCACGAAGACGATAATAAACGAGACAAAGCCCAAGTTCTGTGATTTTTCGTTAGCGTGTCGGAGCAAATAGAGAGAAAATGTATCATCCGTCTAGAGGGGGCGTTCGTGGTGGCCGTGATCGTAAGTTCTATCTCTTTCTTATTATATTTTCTAGGGTTTATTGTTAAAGCGATTACCAGTTGAATTAAAAGATTAAAAGATCCCTAGAAATCCTAAATTTCAGCTAATAATTGTGATTTTTATGGTTTCCTGTTGATTGATCTGTATTTACTTACAAATTCTCATCAACGGCCAAGAAAACTGTTACGATCTTGGTTGGTAATTTCATTGGTCTTTGGTGACATAGTAACAAGAATTGGGGCTACAATTTACTCAATAAAAATAGTTAGGGAAATTTAGAATTTACATAGGATAGGACACAAATAGGAGATAGGAGAGGCAAACAGAGAACAAAAATTAGTAAAAAGTCATTATATTCATAACTTTGGTTATTTATTGTCAAGATAAATCATATATTACTAATAATTATGCTTTTTGTTTTATTTGAGTGAGGGGAGATACAGATAATTTAGGAGAGAAAGCAGAAAGTAGAGATAGTGGGAGAGATGATAGAGAGAACAATTTATTCATTTTTCGAAAATATGTTGGCTAATTCATTTTCACGGATTTGGAGACAAGAGAGATGCCAAAGTTTTATGGAAGTATGCCTTTTATTTTATTTTATGGAGAATTTGGAATGAGCGTAGAATAGTTGATGGAAGAGATCAAAAGAGAAGGGTAAAGATGGAAGAGATTAAAACAGAATGGTAAAAATTGAAAATAAAAAGGTTTCAAAATGGAGTTATCACCAAAGAAGAAGTAATTTTTTTTCTCTGACTTTATTAATATAGATATGTATACCACTTTCAGCCATCAAGTGCTTAGCACAACTAACAGACTCCTCCAAACGACACTATAAAAGAACAATTTAGACCTAAAGAGCTCCAACATTGTATTGCAAAATGAAACTAGAATAAAACTAATTTAGAACGTTAAGAATTTAACTAATTTGAAACATTAAGAAGACAAGACGTACACACAGTGTTGTTAAAGGCCCCTTTCAATGAGGCACACCCGAGGCGCTCGAGGCGACAAGGTGTATGAAGGCGTGGGCCTCATCGAAGTTGTGTAATTTTTTTCCCTAATCAATCTAGATTATCAATTGCAGCCTCCTCCTCCAAGTAAGTCTCTCCCTTCTGCTTATATCTTCTCCTTTTTTTTATTCTATCTTTTTTTTCTATTCTCTTCTCCCGCCCAAAAAAGGTTATCTTACAAAAATACTAAGGGTTATGGTGCCCATTTTTTTTAGAAACTTTGAATACTTTACTACACTACTTTTCTTGTGTTTACTAACTTATTAAATAATTAAATATGTGTATATAACTTATAAATATTTTTTAATATTTAAATATGCATTTATATTATTTTTTAGTGTTTACTATATATATATATATATATATATAAGTATTTAACTATGTACTTATGCAAAATGTAATTATGATTTGATTATATCAGTGTATCACTATACTACATAGGTATGGTTCTTGAACTTGTTATATAAACATTTTGAACATGCTTAGAAATTTGTAAAATTACTTGATGGTTGATAAATTTGATACATAAATGATTGAATGTCTGTATATATATATTTTTAATTTTTTTAAAATATGTGTGCCTCGCCTCGCGCCTAGGCCCCAAGGAGACCTTTGCGCCTCGGTGTGCCTCGTGCCTTAAGTAACAATGTGTACACGTCCCATTCAAATATTGTTCATTCGCTAGTGTGACACAAACTTATCCGTTCTAATTTATTGGGAATTACCAACAAAAAATTCTGCTTCTGACCAAGGAAGTGAATTTTCCCAATTTACTATTTTATTTTTAAGATGCAGAACCTTTTTTTCCTCGAAATCATGGGTGTCAGAATGTTTTAGAGTATCCAACTAATTCCACTAGTACATGTCCCTCACAACTCACAAGATCCTTGCACCAGGTAAATCCAATCATAGGCTTGCATGGATCTCTCTCGAAGTTCCTAATTTATTTTTATGATGCTGAATTACTTTATGTTACAGTGGTGAGTGGTTTGATGATAATAGCTCCAATGAGGGCTTAAGATATATTGGAAGTGAATTGATTGGCATATTGATTGTTTTTTGCTTTTGAATTATTAGCTACGCTCTAGGGTTGAGTACATGGTTCAAAGATGCGGTAGCGGCTAATGTTTCGGAATGTCATTTTTTGACTCGGTATTGGTTTCAGTTTCGGGTGATACACATTGTTAGCTAGTTAGCAGCTTCAAAAAAAGAAAAAAATTATTAAAAAAATTCTAAATAATAAGAACAACGAAATGAATCTATTATGTTCACAAATTATACTGTCTAGTGCACATAATATTGTCCAAAAAATAAAACAAACATCTCGCAGATATGTTTAATCAATTTTATTTTTGAATAAAGTTAATATTGATGTTATTTTAGTTTAAATGGTTGAGCATACATGTTCTATAGAGCACATATGTTATGTAGAATTTAAGTACAATTTAATTTAACTAAGTATATTTTAAGTGCAATTTTTTCTATTTTTTTCAAGTTGTACTTAACTAGGTACTATATAGGTACAATTTAATTATAATTTATGTACAATTTAACTTAACTAAGTATATTTTAAGTATAATTTTTTCTATTTGTACTTAATTAGGTAATACATAGGTACAATTTAATTATAATTTAAGCATAATTTAGCTTAACTAATTATATACCAAGTACATTTTATTTTTATTTTTTTAGTTATACTTAAATAGGTGCTACATAAGTATTTTTTAAGTACAATTTAACTTGATTAAATACATTTGAAGTACAATATTTTTTTACTTTTTCTAAGTTATGCTTAACTAGGGACTACATATGTACATTTAAGTATAATTTATAGAGAAAGGTTCGTTCTCTTTTGTCATTTCCCTTTCAATATATTTGATATTTCTTGTGTGGTGTTTCTCCCCTTTACACACCATGATTTCTCCTTTATTTGGTCTGAAATCGCTACGTTATGATGAGTTGTCGAAATTTCGCCGAAAGTTACCCTTTATATGAATAATTCTCTTTACGCCATGATTTCTCCTTTATTTAGTCCGAAACTGTTACGTTATACTGAGTTGCCGAAATTTCGCTAAAACTTATCCGTTACATGAATAATTCATAAGTTTGCAATTCATGTCAAGGTTGTGGTTCGGTCCCAACCGACACTTAACCGATATGCCAATATTTCTACGTAATGGCTTATACTTTGAACCATGGTTGAGTATTTATCAATGTTCTAAAAGGCGCTAGGCGAGTGGTCGGGGCCTAGCGCCTAGCGCCTAGGGGGCCTAGGCGAGATTTTTTTATTTTAAGCTAATTTTAATATTTTATCTTACATTTATCCAAACAAAACAATAATATAAAGTACAACAATCTATAATAAAAATAATAAATACATTTGCTTAAAGTTCAAATACATATCCATATTGCTATTGTCAAAGTTCAAACACAAGCATGCAATTGTTCAAAGTTCAAACATATTTTTAATGTATTAGTTTTATTCATAAACAAGATTATTATTAAATAATAAAATTTAAAAAATTTAATTTAATATTAAAACTTAAGAAACTAAACATAAATTTAAGAATTATATTGAATTAAACTAAATATTACAAATGTATCATCATTTATATAATTTGAAGTTAGTACAAGTTCAAAAAATTATAACTATAATAAAATTATTCATTTTGACTTGATATTGTTCATTTCTGGTTGTGATTTGATATGCTACAACCTGTATTATGAATATGGTAAATCATTAGAAAAATAAATATATCAAGATCTGGTTTGGGTAGTTATTAAAAAAAATACTCGCCGCCTATGCCTCGCTTAATTTTCTAGAAGGATTTTTTTGCCGCCTTGGGTCTAGGCGAGGCGTCAGGGGGGTCTAGGCGGGCAAGGCGAGGTCTAGGCGGAGACTTTTTTTTATATTTTAATAACTATCCAAACCAGATCTTGATATATTTATTTTTCTAATGATTTATTCATAATGCAGGTTGTAGCATATCAAATCACAACAAGAAGTAAACAAGATCATGTCAAAATGGATAATTTTCTTATAGTTGTAATTTTTTGAATACTAACTTCAAATAATATAAATGATGATACATTTGTAATATTTAGTTTAATTCAATATAATTCTTAAATTTATGTTTAGTTTCTTAAGTTTTAATATTGAATTGAATTCTTGAAATTTTAAATTTTATTATTTAATAACAATTTTGTTTATGAATAAAACTAATACGTTAAAGATATGTGTTTGAACTTTAAGTAAAAATCTTTATTATAGATTGTTTTGCTTTATATTATTATTTTGTTTGGATAAATGTAAGATAAAATATTAAAATTGACTTGAAATAAAAAATCTCGCCTAGGCCCCGCCCGTCCTCCTGCCTCCCGCCTCCTGCCTCCTGCCTCCTGCCTAGCTCATTTTAAAACATTGACTGTCGAGATACCATATAGATTTCATGGACCTTGGTACCTGCATTTTCAGTCATTGTTTATTTTGGTACCCATACTTTCTTGGGAACTGCAATGTTAGCTTCTTTGGGAATCAAACTTGTCTGACTTTGGGTCTTCGATATGCAACATGCTTAAAATAAGTCTACAGCTTTATGACCATATTCATGACATTTATAACAACTAATATGTTGCATGTGTGAGTGTGTGGATATCTTCTCACTTGGAACTTATGTGGAGGATAAGCTTTTCTTCTGCTGAACCCCCTATTTCTACACTGTTCTACAATTTTGAAATTTCTTAGTAAGAACCAGTTCTACGATTGATTCCCTGTTGATTCGTAGAGTTGTTTCCAAATTCCACGACTCTTCGTTTACTCTGCAGTTTTACAAAATCCAGACCAGTATGTGACTTATTGTTCTTTGGAACAACAATCTGGTCGATAGAGATTGGACAACTTGGAATACTTGGCTCGACAACCTCTTTGGATTTCACAAATACAATACTTCTATGGGAAGAAGAAGCATTGTTATTGCTAGTATCCACTAATTTCCACACTCGGGTTAGATGGAGATAGATCTCCAAACCCCAAACCTAAACTGTCAGAGACAACTCTCTGACATGTGATCAGTGAATCCATAGACGAGGAAGAACGATTCCACATAGAGATTGTCCTTTCTAATTCCTCTATTCTAGAGGTAGGAACATAATCCTCAATGTGTTGGACTCGGTTATCCTTCTCAAATTTTCATTCTCAACCTTAAGCTTGGATAGAGAGACCGTGTTTCGTAGAGTAGTTTCCAACTCCACTTGCACTCTCTTTTTACTCTTGAAGAAGTGAATGATCCTTTGATAGAACCCTAAATAACTTCATATATCGATGCAATTCAGATGTTATATCATGTAAATCTAATCTAAGATCATCCATATTAACATCAGGATAATTGAAGTCAAATACCTCACAGATGTGGATCTCTCGACGATCAGTAGTTGTGTTGGAATCTTCTTCTATAGCCATCAAGCATAAATTGGCTACTTGAGGTTCTTCATCATCACTGGAATCTGAGCTGGAGTTATTGTCTGAATCACTCTACGATCCTTCAGCTACTAGGCCTCTTTCTTTCTTGTGATGCTTCTTGTAGCCCTTATATTCTTTCTTTCTTTCTATCTGACTTCTTTTTATACTACTTGAGATCTTCACGCAGAGGTTTGGTGCACTCTGCGATATAGTGGTTGGGTTTCTTGCAGTTGTAGCACATATCCTTATCTTGATCTTTGCTGCTGCTACTGCCTTTGTTGAAGTTCTTCTTGGGGCTCCAGCTGTTGCTCTTTCTCATGAACTTCCTTAGCCTTCGAGCAAGCATGGCTATATCATCATCTTCATCATCGTCAACTCGATCGTCATCTTCTTCAGCTTCAGTTGAAGCTTTGGAGACATCTTTAGAAACTTTGAGAGCAACACCTTTATCCTTCTTGTTTTCTGAAAGCGTTTCTGCTCTTTGATTCAACTCAAGCTTATAGGTAAGAAGATTACTGTAGAGCTTCTGCACTGTTATCTCGTGCAAGTTCTTTGATTCTCAAATAACAGTGGTTTTAACATCCCACTTTCTAGGTAGAGCTCTTATAAACTTGATATTCTATGTCTTTGCTGGGATAAACCTTACCATAGGATATCAAGAAGTTGAGGAGAATGTTGAATCTTTCATATGTTGCAGTGATATTCTCTCAAGGAACATCAGAGAACATCTCATATTGTTGGGTTAGGAGAGTCTGCTTGTTTTCTCTGACCTCTTTTGTGCCCTCATGCATCACCAACATGGCTTCCCATACTTCTTTGGCAGTGGTGCAGTTTACAATATTTTCAAAAAGTTCATCTTCTCGAGCCATACAAAGAATATTTTTGGTCCTTTTAGCTAACTGTACAATTTTTTTCTCGTTCTCGGTCCACTCTACGCACTGATTGACAGCTACCTTGTTGGGATCATCTGTTGTAGGAGCTAACTTGGTAGGAACATATGGACCATTGAGGACAATAACAAACAAATCATCATCAATAGCATCCATGTCCGCCTGTATACACACTTTTCAATTAGTAAACTTTTCTCTATTCTGAAGTGGCTTATTTTCATCACCAAGCTCAGAATTGGTTTTATTTAGTGCCATGGATCTACTCGGAAGTATAAACTTTATGTTCGTGAGAATCTGCTCTGATACCACTTGTTATTTTCCAGAGGCACTTAGAGATCTAGGGGGGTTGAATAGATCTTTATAAAACTTTTGATTATTTAAAAGATGTTACCAAATAATTTGTTAATCACATTGATTAAGCAAACAGAATATAATTTTTGAAAATCCCCTTAAAGATTAAAAAGAAATCTTAGTTATGAATTTAGTTAGGTAAGCAACCTTAAGCAAGATAAATAATCAGATAGAAAGTAAGAACTGGAAAAGTAAAAGACACAACAAAGTTAAGTTGTTCGGACACTGAATAACTTTTAATCCACTCTTCTACTTCACGAGTAGGAAATCTTCTAAGGATCAAGATCACTAAGATCTATTACATATGAACCACTTAGGTTTCTTCGAGTAACTTAAGTCTCGGAATCACCACTGAACCACTTAGGTTCCTTCGAGTCACTAAGTCTCGGAATCTGGGTCACTAAGTCCAACGATGAACAATTGTTTGAATGACGATGAGATGTGCTGCTAAGATGGCTTTTAACTTTTCTTCACAAGTACTTAGCAGCTTGAGCTAGATGTTTAAAGTTGTAGAGTTAGTTCTTTAGATTTTGGCAGAGCTTGGGCTTTTTTTGATCAGAGTTCTCTTGAAGTTTGAATCTTTGTTGCCTTTTATAGTCTGCTGAAAATCTTCCCGTTGCTAGGTGCCCTTTGGTGCATTTAATGCTCAGATACTCTGGGATCCTTGATGTGGACATTTTAAACTTATGTGTGAGCCATTTTTTAGCATGTCTGTCACATCAGTCTACTTTCTCACCTAACACTGCTGACATGTCAAACAAGCTTGGAAGTGTTCTTATAAACTTGATGTTGAGGTCTTCATTTGGGTAAACCTTTCCATAAGCTTTCAGTGAATTGAGCAGAATAGTGAATCTTTCATAAGTAGCAGTTAAGTTCTCTCTTAGAGTATAAGAGAACATTTCATATTGTTGGGTTAGAAGAGATTGGTTATTCTCTTTAACTTCTTCAATTCTTTCATGCATGATTAGCAGAGCTTCCCAGATTTCTTTGGATGTTGTGCAGTTCACCGCATTCTTGAACAATTCATCTTTTAGAGCCATGAACATGATGTTCTTAGCTCTTTTGTCCAACTGCACAAGCTTCTTCTCATTGTTTGTCCATTCAACTCTATGCTTGGCTATCATCTTGGATCATCAAAGATTGGAGCCAGCTTTGTTGGAGTGTATGGACCACTAATGACATCATCGAATAGGTCTTCATCTATTGCATCCATGTATGCCTGCCGGCGAACTTTCCAGTTAGCAATTTTTTCCTTAATGATAAGGGGTGGTTTATTCCCACCACCAAGCTCATAACTGGTTTTATTTTGTGCCATAAGATCAACTCAAAGTGTAAGCTTAATATGTTCATGAGAACCTGCTCTTATACCATTTGTTGTTTGGGTTAAATGCTTATTTCGTCATTGTACTATATGTCAACTTACAAGTGAGTCACTCAACCGTTTTTTTTACAGTCAACTCACTGAACCCTTATTTACTTATAAACCGTTAAAAAAACCGTCAAGTCATTTGACTTTAAACGGAACTTTGATGTGGCGCACTTACGTGGCTTAGTTTTTTTAATATAAATAAATGACTAGGCATAAACATGCTTATGTGTAATTTTAAAAATTATTTCAACCATCCTTTGACTCTTTCTCACTTTCTTCTAATACCATCCCCTATTCCCTGTCCTCCTCTCTCTCTCTAAAACTCTGAAATTTCCTCTGCCCATTTTCTCTCTAAACTTTCTGTTAAAAATGGTGAGGGATTCCCTGCAAATC
This sequence comes from Panax notoginseng, assembly GCA_016801055.1. Classification (NCBI taxonomy): domain Eukaryota; kingdom Viridiplantae; phylum Streptophyta; class Magnoliopsida; order Apiales; family Araliaceae; genus Panax; species Panax notoginseng. The sequence continues at coordinate 135,438,549 of CM029015.1, forward strand.
ACGATTCCCTGCAAATCATGATTCCGAGCCACGATGCAAGTCCTTCAGACCAAGGAATTTGTCCCTAACCACACTCTCCAGCGAATCATCCGGATCTGGTCCGACTCGGTCCAAACAAGGCCCGCCACCGAGTCGAACTCACTCACTCTGGACCAAGCTCTCAAGCTTGTCAATCAAATGAAACAACAAAACCACGACGAAATCGACGAAAACTCGTTCAAAATCATAGCTAGACTCACTTCCTTCGCCATAGAATCCGGCCATAATCGAAAGTTTCTGGCCAGAATCAATGGCTTCGTAGCATTTCTCATCGAAATTATCTCTAAACATATAAACAAAATTTATTTTGCGGAGAAAATCGTTCAAATTTTTTTGTATTTTGATCTTGTTTATTAGTGCCAAAGAGGAAAAGTATCCCATATTTCTATTCCATCCCTTATTGGTTGTTGATTGCTCTGCACTAAATTGAATGATGAGGAAGATGATGAATAGTGATGAACTGATGATGGTGCTAGGTTAGAGAGAGAAAGAGATACATAAATTTGGATAATCTGGATGTGTGTTTAATTTATTTAATTGTAATATAGTAATAAATTGTTAATATACCATAATATTTATTTTCAATAATTAATAATTCTTTGCCTAACATATATAAACATTTATATAAAAAAAATTTACTTTGAAAACATTTTTAATTTTAAAATATTTTTTAATTTTATTAATTAGAAAAATAAGTAAAAATAATATTTTTTCCATGCTTTTGGCTAACTAACTTTTCTAATTTACATTATATTTTAAAATATTTTTTCATTTTCTTCATAAATTAAATATATATTTCATTTATTTTCCTTTTGCAAATTTTTCTAATTTATATTATTATATTTGTAAAGAATTAAATAAAAATTCATTTGATATTAATTACAGAATAATTGAATATATTTTTCATTTATTTATTCGTTTTTTTGGCTTAGTTTTCTAATTTATATTATTATATTTGTAAAGAATTAAATAAAAATTCATTTGATATTAATTACAGAATAATTGAATATATTTTTCATATATTTATTTGTTTTTTGGCTTAGTTTTCTAATTTATATTATTATATTTGTAAAGAATTAAATAAAAATTCATTTGATATTAATTACAAAATAATTGAATATATTTTTCATTTATTTATTCGTTTTTTTGGCTTAGTTTTCTAATTTATTATTATATATGTAAATAATTAAACAAAAATTTATTTGATATTCATTACAAAAATATTTAAATATATTTTGTTTATTTATTTTCTTATTTTTTTGGCAAAGTTTTCTAATTTATATTATTATTTATAAAGAATTAAATAAAAAATTATTTGGTATTAATTACAAAAAAAATAAAGGTTTGTAAATAAATAAAGGTTTAGTGAGTTGACTGTAAGAAAAAACGGTTGAGTGACTTGCTTGTAAGTTGACATATAGTACAATGACGAAATAAGCATTTAACCCTTTGTTGTTTCCCAAAGGCGGAGGGAGGGGAGGTTGGATAGATCTTTAAAACTTTTACTTGTTTAAAGAATCATTTACTAGATAATTAATTTGTTCAATTAATTTTGGCACAACAGAATATAAGTTTGGAAAACTCCCATTAAAGATTGATTGAAATCTCTGTTCTAAATTTAGTTATATGGTTGTTAACCACTTAACATATATATATATATATATAACAGTTATAGCAGATATGACAGTTATATGACAGAAAGTAAAGAACACAAGATCTTTTTCTGTCTTCTACCCTAAATCTGTCTTTTGGTAAATGTGCCCTAAACTATTAGGGGACATATGATGCTGTCAACATAATTTATATGATATGCTAGATCTATGTCACGGAATTCGTCATATATGGGTAACGAATCATCACTCCACTTACCAATCCAAGCTTTGAGAGTAACTTTTCTACTTATGCACAAACTCAGTTTTTTGAATTCTCATACTTTCCAAATTTGTGAATCACTTGATTCCTGCTCCATAGTTCAGAGCTAACCTTGTTACTTTCTTAAAAAGTTTAGCGGTTTAAGCATTTTGATGGCCTAGAAGAAGAGAACAAAAGTAGACTTAAACAAGAAAGCAAATGTTAGTCGTCTGTAGAGAAACATATGGTGCTGAATGGGACAACATTATATTTCATGTGGAAATCTAAAATGTTAAATTTAAGTTGTTGAGAGCCATGGAGCTTTGTGGCTTACCCTCATGGCTGGCCTGGAAAAATTATTTTTGGTATAGTTACACGTCGACCAATGCAGCTTAGCTTGGTTGATATGACTCTCACTAGACACAGCTAACGGGAGGGGTCCAAGCCTTGCCATTGATAGGTGTCATTCGATAACATTAATAAAAAGGCTAGAGGTCGTCTTGGGTCGTTGGATTTTGGGGGGGGGGGTTAAGGGCGCCAGCTATGGCTGGGACTACGGGGTCCACGTTCCAAAAAGAAGCATCTTCTAGGTGATAAGTTTTGACAAATGGGCATTGGGGACAACAGTACCATTTATAAACTTGCTGCATTTTGCATTGAAGGGCTATTTTCTTTCAATGATGCTGTTGTTGGCCCCATAGAGAGACAAATATACATGCAAGACATTCTTATGTTAAATATGCTTTAACTTTAATACATAGGTCCTAAAATTAATTTAAATATATTTTCAAAATGGGTTATGTTTTATTATATAGATTATTATTTAATTTAGAATTACACAGCTCATATATATACTAATACGAGGAAGATGAACACTATTAAAATTTTGACATTTGACGCTTGCACGCTCTCGTACTTTCTCTTGCATTCGTTTTCGCTCACTCTCTATGTGACTTAGTGCTAGACTGTTTAGGTCCTTTAGGATGAATGCATTTCAATTTATTGAGGGTTATGATTAATTTTATAGCATGTCATTTGACTTCTGTTATGGGAGCCTTTTGGGGAAGCCTCTCTGACCGACTTGCATGGATTTTTGAGTGTTGCACTTTTTTGAGTGGCCTTTGTAGTCTTGTTTTGCACTTGTTTGGTATGAGTGGCCTTCTTGTCCCACCATTTTTCCAGTATCCTCCCTATTCTGTTTCATTTTTGATCAATAAAATAAATAAATAATGTGATATTTTTTGTGCCTGTGAATTGCAGAATTCAGCTGGGATGATGTTAAGGTTGATAAACATAGGGAGAACTACCTAGGTCACAGTCTCAAGGCACCTGTTGGAAGATGGCAGAAAGGTATGATCTTATTAATGTTTTCTGTATAACCCACCCTTTCATCTTGATATATCATTAAAATTCAACACATGTTGGTTTATCTAAATATTATCCAAGTTCATCTTGATTACCATTAACTTTTATATATTTCCATCATTGTAAATATCCAGTATGGCATCCTCTAGTGATGTTAACAATGATTTCCTAGTATTTAAAATGTAGAAAAATAAATCTTTATATAATTGTATAAATTTATCTTGCACAATATTCATATATATATATATATATATATATATATAACATGTACATATACAGTATGCATTGTATTGAACTTTATTCATTTACGTGAGAAGGTTTTTCTTTGTAAATACCAATATTGTACTGCTAACATTGTACACAATATTCATCGCTTGTAACTTTGTGCGGGAATACAAGTCTTTTTTTCTCACTATGCAACACCAATACTTAATTAGCATTCTTAAAGACCTCGGCATGTGAAGTAGCTTGTGGGTTGGACAACTACATGAAGTTGCATTAACACATGTTTGGGAATTTATTTTTGCTTAGATGTTGCTAGTGTACATACTCCCTTCGTTCCAAAATAAGAGTCCATACCAAAACAAAATCATGCATTTGAAAAAAAGTTCTCCAATTTAACGTCCTAGCTCATTATATATGACTATTGGTATTTAAATACAGAAGGTTTAGTTTCTTCTTGTTAAGGGTAGGTTTGGAACATTGTCGCACTTTAGTGTATATTTAGAATGTGGAATATGTTTGTAGGACATACAAAAATAGGTTGATGGACTCTCATATTCTGAAGGAGGGGAACTGTTTATTTAAGTTTATTAGTGTAGTTGTTAGTACTTGGCTCATTTTTCATATTTTATCAAATTTAACAGGGAAAGATCTGCACTGGTATGCGAGGGATAAAAAATCTGAGAGCTTGAATATGGAGGCTGCAAAAGAAGAGATACGTAGGATCAAGGAAGAGGAGGAGCAGGCCATGAGAGAGGCCTTGGGCTTAGCTCCCAAGCGTTCTACACGACCTCAAGGTAATCGTCTTGATAAGCATGAATTTTCGGAACTTGTTAAGCGAGGGTCTACTGCAGAAGACTTGGGAGCAGGCCATGCTGAGGCAGCTCAGGTTCAAGGTGTTGGTTTTTCCAGGTACAATTTGTTTCAGGTTGAAAATAACTATTATGATTTATGAATGTCAACTTGATAAGTCTTGCCTCCAATTTCTTCTTCTCATTTTCTGATTAATATTGATCGACTTCATTAAAAGTGTATTCATATTCTCAACTATGATTTCTTTGGTCTTTTAGTCGAGTTATATGGAGTTTTTGGAAAAGGTATGGTTTCATCTTTCAACTTGGTTCATTAATTCTTATGTGCTAGTGAAAGAAAAGAAAGGAAATAAGTAGAAAAAGGGGTTGTGTGTGTCTGTTGTCGCCCGCCCGAAGAGTGGGGGAGGGGGGGGGTTGGGGTTGACTAAAACTTAATGTTATATAACTAAGAGTATTTCTTAGGGAATTGATATTTCCGTAAGTAAAATTTGATATTTCCACAAGTTGCCCATCACGAGTGCGGGGTCCATATACTATTCATGTGAGAGAGATTTTGTGGAACTCTCATTTTTGTTCGTGGAAATTTCAATTCCCTATTTGTTATTTGTGACTCAGATGACTATAGCTTTATGTTATTAAACTAAAGTTTCTTATAATCTTGGAACTTGACCACTGCAGAGCATCCATGAATTGGGAAGAATCTAGTGCTTTGCAGATCAGCCTGAAGGTTGAATCAGTTGAAAAGACGAATGCACCTCTCCCCCCCTCTTCAAGAAACCCTGTAGAAGATTCGGATGATGAAAGCAGGAGGCAGAAGAAAAGGAGGCTTGAAGAGAAGAAACACGAGAAGCATGAAAAGGGTGAGAAGCGATATACTCGTGATTCAGATTACATGAGGAAATATTCTCGTGATTCAGATGACAGGAGGAAACATTATCGTGATTCAGACGACAAGAGGAAACACAACAAAGATGAGGAAAAGCGAAGACATGAGTCTTGACTGAATGTATTAACCTTTAAATTTACAATATCCTTGTGTCTTTATGATAGTGTTTTCATTAAATTGACGTCTTTATTTTCATTGTTTAAATGGAAAAATCTTTTATTGTATTCTTGTTTGAGACGAGAAATTTTAAAAATGACTCGTATCTTTGGCATGAGCGAAGTAATTATATGGTTATCAGTACTTGCCATTGAGCGAATCAGATGTGCAGAAAAGGTTTCTATCTGATTTTAATTCACCGGCATGAGGTAACCCAGGCAAAGGTTTGCCATTGAGCGAATCAGATGTGCAAAGGTTGATACCTTGTTGGTGTTACTCTGATGGTGCAGAAAACATTCTGGTCCATATTATAAGAGCATTTTCAGTTTTATTTTGCACACTATTGTGCTTTTATATTTACTAGCATCCGGATGTACATGTGTTACGTGTTTAAATTATGTGAGTGTAAAAACAATTTTTTATTAAATTTAGAGGATTAAATAGACAAATTTTTTTTAATTTAATTTAAATTAAAATAATATTATAACTAAATTTGCAAGGGCTAAAGAGAAAACAATAGTGCGACATCGTTACACAAAATAGGCAAAAGATGAAAAATAATGTGACATAATTACACCAAGTGACCCATGGCCGGTTTATAATATAGATAAGAGCATTCCAATTATGTTTTAAGCATCAATTTACTTTTATATTTTTTTTTCAATGAAGGGAGTAGTGCATTTATTGGGAACATAGAAAATGCACCCTCGGATTCTTTGTTTTCTGGAGCTGTTGTTTAGTTAATTGATTCGAGAAAAAAATTAGGATGGATGATCAAAGGGAATTGATGGATAAAATACAAATATAAGTGCAAAATGGATAATAATAAAAGTTAGTGTTCGAATTTATCAACTCTCATTTTTTTATTAGTATAATATTTATTCAAGTAAAATGGATAACAAATTTGAATTTGCCTGAAACATGTATTACTTGTGTTTCAAATTATAAGATTATTATTAAATTTTTTGAAGTCAATTTAATGATATTTTTAAACTTAAAATTGGCATGAATTTCTTTAATTTTTAGTCAATACATGATTAATATTATAAACTATCTAAAAAGTATTACTCAATTTTAAGTTTGAAAATATTTCAAATTAATTTTCAAAAGTCAATAATAATTTTATAATTTGAAATGAAGGTAGTATTTGTCGACGTCGGGAATGTTTTTTCTCTTGAATTCATCTTTTAAATATTTCTTACCCTTTAGATTTTCTACATGGTTCGAATCTTGTTAAAAGGGTGAAATTGACAATAGAGTCTGACATAAAATGTCGGTGATTTGAAAAGATTAAATTTTAATGATTGAGCCGATTAAACAGAGTTGCCAGTTGGTATGAGTTTAAATGGTTGTACTAACTCAACCGGATTTTTGGCAGAGTTTTGTTTGCAATATGGCCCAAATGTGACTCTATTTAATTGGTCTGGAACACGAGATTCATGGAGTTTGGGGGCTTGCTTAAGCGAGAAGAAGGTGTTAGGCACCCCCCGACTTCTGTGAAACACGGTTACCGCATCTTTTCAATTGCCTAAGCATGTGTGTGTATATGTGGATGTGATACAGATAAATGTATTTTCCGTGCTTTGTTTGAAAGTAGTGGCATGCCTCTTTTGCTCCTATATACAAAGGGTTTGATTCATAAAATCCATTTTTAGCAAAGAATTTAAAGGTGAGGTTTTGAAAAGCAATTTTCAAATCCTTATGCTCGCATAGTAATTGAGGCATTTGATACTTCCATTTTATTCCGTATTCGGCTGGTTTTGATTTTATTCTCGAGATGCAAAGCATCTTTGACAAAATAATATATATATAAGTGTCGGGCCTCTTATGGGCATGAAAGCCATTGAAGTAACCTGAGCACCACAAACCACAATTTAATTATGTTAGGGCCTTAAATCTGTATCATTAAGGCCCAGGGTTACATTTACAAGAGGCTGCAAGCTATCTATACAACTTAAATATGTTCATCATGGGAATCGGATCTAGATCCCTCGATTTAATCGTAGATCCCAAATTCCTAGGCTCATAGAATATCATTGAGAAGCTTGCACAATAAATATTGAAATAAACTGCAGAATAGAACCTAGACGTTGCAAAACAAAGGATTTATCAGTTAAATCTTTGCATGCGTGTAGCCAAGCTTCTCATTTTCTCTAGATACAGATATAGAGTCGCGTAGTTGTAACGCCTGAGAAAATCAGATCTTTATGTAAATTAAATTTTATTTGATTATTTGGATTAAATGAATTTAATTGATTATTTATGCGAATAAGATGTTTGAAGGTCGTTCTATCACCTAGAATGTGCGGATGTGGTTAGTATTCTGGCTATGTACTAGGATTAATTGTTTTGAAATTCCAAGACGAAAATAAAGGTTTTCTGAGAAATTTCTGTAAAAATACTATTCATCCGATTCTGCTCGGAGATTAGGTTTGAATTTCTGAGAAACGCATAATGATAGAATACAAAGATGTGATAGAATATCCAATAATATTTCAGTTATGACAAACGAAATTTTCGCCTGCGGACTTAAAACTTAAGAGTTAGAAAAAGTGAGTTCCGAGAATATAATGACTAACGTATAATGCTTAGGGTTATTATACGTGAGGAATACGAGTATGATACTAGTTATTATACGAGTATAGTACGAAGATTATTACGACGTATAATACGATTATCATACGAGCTATATACGAAGAGAGTACGAGAATTGAACGCGTAGAATACGAGTAGTCTTAATGGACTTTGAGTTATGGACTTTGCAAAATCCAATCGGACTTGGAGTATGTCAAGCCCAATGTGTATGAAAATCAAGCCCAATAAGAATTAATGTTAAGGCCCAAACTAAGAAAATAAACTGCGAATCGAACCGATGGGTCACTGGATGGGTTTAACCAATGGGGCAACCCATGGGGGGGGGGACCCACAAGGCATGTGGGCTGGCCACTTGGCCACCAAGTAAAGTGGTTACTTGGTGGCTACACAATGAATAGTAAGGAGGTGGGGCACAAATACTATTTTACCCTCCATTTGGTTTTTCTATAAAAGGAAGACTAGGTTGTTCATTTGATGATTTACAAAACTTGACCAACATATATTGAGAGAGAGAAAAGTGTGATAACAAGTAATCAAGTGAGTTCAAAGCAAAACATCAAGAGTTAGTCAAGAACGCGAAGAACTTTAAGGTAACTTCTCGTAAATGTTAGTCTTCGATCTTTTTCGATTTCTTTTCTTAGAGAAGTATGAATTGGTGGAGCATGCCTCTTCCGGAGTCAAATGGATTAAGTCATTATAAGTCATGTATGATTAGAAACCATAAGCGTTTAAGTAAGTTTTAAATCAAAGAAAACCGTAAAGCGTTTATTTGGTTGTTGATAGACAAATTGAAAACCATCATAGGGTATGTGCATCTTGTTTGGTTAGGATGTAGATGATGAATTAATGGAGTTATTCCATTATATTTGGTGTAGAAAACTCAAGTAACGAAGTTATGGCGAAATTTGCGAAATTTACAAAATTAGACGTTAAATGTTGAACACGTAGAAGTCTCGGATTAGTAGTCGAAAGTTGCCGTGTAACTTGGAAACCTTGGCTTCAATGGCATAACGTAAGATAAGGTATTCAAGAGTCGTAGACTCAAGAATCGTCGAATTCCGACTTAGAACGAAGAAACGAGCTATGAACACTCACGAACGTTAAACGAACATTCAATAATGATCTAATCGATGAATTCCATATTTTTTTAATGAAATCATAGTACATGTGATTTGTGAGCTAATGGCTTTTGAACGAGCCAATTCAAACTTAAAATGAATAAGTTATGAGCCCGGGAAATTCACAGAATAATAAAACTATCAAAATTATCTGAGGCTCAGGGTCGGCACCGCAGCGCCAACCCAAGCTTTAATCACTTGCGCCGCGACGCTGGGTCGAGAGCATGGACACTGTAGAGTCGTGCCGTAGCGCCACTCTTGCATAGGAGTCTCGTGCCGCAACGCCGAGACCGAGAATTAGGTACTGTTAGTTGGTGCCGCAGCGCCAATGGTAGGCATGAGGACGGCGCCGCGACGCCGAGTCAGGGGAAAAGTTGAACTAGTTAGGTTTTGAACTCAAATGTTACAAGACCATTATGGGGCAAGTGTATATATGTAATGTACATGCTAAGACAATTCCTATATCACATCTATGGTGATGACCTTAGGAATTGAACGTTAATTATTGATAATGAAACGATGAACGTTAATAAGCCGTAAGGGCGGATAAATACTTGAAACGAGTTTTATTAATGAAATAAGTTCGGTTAAGTTATAGAAGAGAAAGAAGTTGGTAGAAACAATGTGATTAGATTGTTTGGTAGCTAATTACAGTGTGCTATGTGAATATGTCATGTAGATACTGTAAAGACTGAGAACTGTTGAATATTAATTTGAAGACGCTTGAAGGCAAGTTTTCTTAACGCTTGTCTAACCTTCGTGTTAGTCAAGTTTTCTGTGATTCATGATATGAGATGCATGAATTGTTTTACGAAAGGGTCGATGCTAGTTTTACCTCGGCTAGACTAATCTTGAAGAGTTGATTGATTTATTTACAAGTCTTTCAATATAGAATTGATAATGCTATCCTACGCCTATTGTTTAGTGCAGATTCAAAGGTAAGCTTGAGTATGAATAAACAAATGTATTTTACATCTATTATTCGATGGGCACGCGAGGTTGCCAAAACTTAAACATAAATACGTTTAACGGATGAGTGTTGATCAACATAGAGTACTATAGGCTGATCACCTAGAAGTGCTCGTAAGATATATCGGACTTACGGTCTTAGTGCCGGGTTGTCCTTTTTCATGAATGAAAACTAAAGATAATGTTCATGGTCTTTCGACCTACTCAGAATTCCTAAGTTCCTATAAGTACTTCAGAATTGTTTACGAGAAAGAAAAGTGCTATACAATGTTTCATAGTACTTCATAGCTACTTGTTCAGTTATTGAAGAATAATCATATGATTCTCGACGTGATATTTATATTATACATTGCTAGACTTGCTGAGCTAGTTGGGCTCACTTCTTGCTTGAATTATATGATTGCAGCTAAGGCCGAACAATTGCTTGAATTATATGATTGCAGCTAAGGCCGAACGAACTGAGGGTTCTAAGAAAGATAAAGGCAAAGCTAAGATGGATAATTTGTTATCCTGTAATAGACTAGTATGTTTGTATGTATTATACTTATGAACAATGAAGAATGTATTCGATTTCTGAACCTGGGAAAGGAGTTATTATTATTGTAATAAGAATGTAGTTAATACACTCATATTGATGTTGTTTCAATGGAATGAATGTATAGTTATGAGTACCGTGTAGCACCATCTGTCGGGTTGGAAGATATCTGGATTTGGGGGGGTCACAGGTTGGTATCAAAGCAATAGGTTATAAAACTTAAGGGGGGAAGAACCTTAGACTAATAACCTCGTTAGTAGATGAGAAGTAGAAGCAAATGAACTCTAGTTGAACGAGTTAACTAAGTATTTAGGAAACTCAGTACAAAAAGATTTAAAAGATGGAAAGTAATCCTAAATACATTAAATGTGATTTGTGCCTATATTATGTGTATTATGTACTAATCAACATGTTATGTGTTATTGTAGATGTCCATTGATAGCTACATGTATAGGGATATACATGTAGTGAGCGAAGAGTCAGTGAACAGAATAGAGTGAGTACTAGTGCCAGTAGCGGCGGTACCAGTGATAAATTTAGAAGAGTCCGAGCCTGAGGAGGATATATCAGAGGAGGACTATTCAGAGGGGGAGATGGGATTAGCGTCATACCTTGATATGATGATCGATGTGGAGGAAGATATGGAGGTAACATCGGTTAATACGGTGGTACCTGCACTAGAGCCAACACCTCTAGATACAATGAGGGCATTGTATCTAGCGATGCTGGACCGTAACGTGCAACTGCACAATATTGTGCAGAACCAGAAGGAGGAGATTAGTGATCTCCACGAGGCTAAGGAGTAAGCAGAAGCAGATTTCGAGATTGAGCATGATGAGAAAGTGCTCATGAAGGATAAGGCCACGGAGTATAAGAATGAGACTGTAGAGCTTCGTAGAGAACTAGGGATGAGGGACCAGAAAATAGCACGGATGTCATACATCCATGACAGTGCTCATGAGGATTTCAAGCTGAAAGTTACTTGTTATTCCATTAAGTCGGGACAGACTAGACATACTATAAGTCAGAATATTGCGTCGATTCTGGGGAATGAGAAACACGAGAATGCTGTTATGCAGTATTAGTAGTCTAGAACGATAAATACTTTTGTAGTGACGTAAAATCCTCTTTTGTATAATTAAAGGGTAGTCTTTTTGTAAATCCCAATTTTTGTGAAGTTCAATTGCGGGATAAGAATGTAATAGCTTTTGGCTATGCAAGCAAATTGTAAATAAGTTCAAACTATGAAGAAGCATATAGATGTAATGAAGTTTTTATTGAATGTGCTTTGTTGTGTATGAGTTATTGTTTGATGAATAATAACTAAGTAAGCAAATAAGTAATGATGAAACCTTATTTATTTAATCAGAAAATGCCGCCAAGAAGGAGACAACGTAATCAGGAGGGTGAGTCCCATAATGATAATCAGGGAGGGATCAAAACAACCCTATGCCGGAGTTCGTTAATTTATTAACGACTGCATTTAACCAAACCGGTGATAGAGCTCCCGTAGTACCTAGGGTAGCCAGAACGACTACATGATGAAAGGGGAAGCCAACTTTTGGTGGGAGGCTCACCAGGGTGGGGCTAGAACTGATTCTATTACGTGGGAGCAGTTCAAGAAAGTTTTCTTCGAGAACTACTTTCCTACTAGCATGCAAGGAAGGATGGAGATTAAGTTCCTAGAACTTAAACAAGGGGACATGACGGTTCCCCAGTATGCGCCCAAATTCAATGAATTGGCAAGGTTTGTTCCACACCAAGTGGACACGGAGGAGAGAAAAGCTTGTAGGTTTGAGCAGGGATTGAAACCTTGGCTCTATAGTAGAATATCTGTATTCCAGATTGCTTCCTACGGGATCATTCTGGAGAAAGCAATTATTACAGAGGGTGGTAGTGAGGCGTTGACCCAATACCACAAAGATAGAAAGAATAAGGGTAAGGGATAAGGATGATCTAAGGCGAAGGGAGCCAGTGCTAGTGGCAGTACGCCCAAGAGAAAGAGTTTTAACTCCGGGAATATTGGACTGAAATAAGGGGATCCTAAGCGTAGGATCGAGGCATACAAGACATGCGGAAAGACTCATCTAGGAGTCTGTCTGAAAGGGAAGTCAGTTTGTTACAACTGTAGGCAGGAGGGGTATATATCACCTAATTGTCCTAATCCTAAGAAGAAGCAAGGATGTTTTGTTTGTGGGTCAATGGACCACATGGCAAGAAATTGCCCAAATAAGGGAAAAGAGGGTAACAAGGGTGCTAGTGTGACACCCCCAAATCCGGGTACTTTATTTCCAACGAATTTGGTGCTCACTATCAAAATAATTTCATCTAACTACCCATAATAAAGGATAAAACATTAAATAACTTAAACAATAATCTTTCCCATTTATGGGTTACATCATCTCTTAAACAATCCTAGGTAATCTAACCTTAAAACTATTACATCAGTTTGCGGAATACATTATAAAATAAAATAAGTCATATAACATCATGCATTTTAAATAAATTCTAAATAATTCTTCATCACTTGGACATCTTGCCCTTTCCCTTGCTAGTAGATGGCTCATCAACTCTTTCGACTTTAGCTGCATTGTTAATTGCAAGAGTGAGCAAATAATTGCTCACTGACATAATAGTAATAATAATCATATGAGAATGAACAACGAATGCTGAACAACAATAATGAACTTATTCTACGAATCGAAATAGAAAAAAGTTCGAATTTAATATCTGAGGGTCTTAAGACCACGAACTATGTTTCCGGTATTTAGGTATTATTACCTTAACCTTAACAGTCGTTAGACTGTACAGACCCTTCTGAACGTAGTTAGTGGGATCAGCCCTTTGTACCATGTATTATGCACAAACATTTAAACGTTACACGTACAAAATCCCCTATGTTAGGGTTGTTCGTCTCAGTTTGAATTTAGAATTTCCGCACTAAAGAAAGTTTAGTTTGGAACTAGCTTATCAGTGTTTCTAGAATTTTAGAACACTATTTAGTTCCCACCAATAAAGGTTTAATACAAGAATGTATAACTGAACAAGGCTATCAAAGTCAATGATCGAATATTAACAATATATAACTGAATAAACTTGATGCACATGCGAAGTACTATGTTCAAAAGAGTTAGAATAATCTCATTTGAATTGACGTATTAGAGCAATGTATGCTTTGTATAATAATTAGAAAAGTGAAATTTGCTCGATGTAACGAATTAAATTACAAGAGCTTAATTAATCGTATATAAGAATAGAATCAATAATATTGCTCAATAGAATTTAGGAGCTTGCATTCATTAATAAAAGAATGAAGTTAGAAAGCTTGCTCAATGTAAAGAGTTAAAGTTTAGGAACTTGCACAATTATGAAAGTAGAGTTAGAGAATTTGCACAATTATGAAAGTAGAGTTAGAGAACTTGCCTTGTTTGTAAGCTACACAAGTGTAAAATAATCTCCAATTACCCTACATACATCATTACAATCGCAATAACAATTACCTGTATGAATATTAACACTATGGGTATTAAACCATCATTTAGGTCATAACCCTATCCTAGCACCTAACCACGTTGGTTAACACCTTAACGATTCTGAAATCACACTATAAACCTTATCATTTATATTTAACTTTTGAAAACATCACATTTGGTTCATTACATAACTTATTCAAGTAATCACTTAAATTCTTTTACACTGTACATAATAACGCATGACAATCTGTTATTGTAGTTTATATTATGCCTTAACATTATTAACATGCATGCTAAACTAATATAAGTCCATTACACATGACCTGTAATTAAGCAGACATCACTGTCTGAGACTGGCTACTCGCAGGCCGCACCAGCAATACACTGGGTAACCGCGCGCCCGCGCGATGCCTCAGATCCAATTTTTTGCAAAAGCTCAAAATCAAACTCTACTTTGGCCAAAAATTCAAATTCAATAGAAAATCTCCCAACTTCAACATCTAACATTTTCCATATTATAGTTACACATGCTAAACACCATTCTTTATACAAAAGCATTACATAAACATCATTTTGAAGAATCAAAACTATATTTTTCCCAAATTTTCTTATTTTTATACTTTTAACGAATTCGATCACCACGAATTCGTTTCTTAATCATTTGACACGATTCAAACTACTCCACTTTCGTTTCTTATCATATTATCATAATCCAACTTCAATTCGCAGATTACAATACCTATAAGGCATGAAATTTGTACTTTTCTAAAGCCATTTTCAAATATAAACACTGTTAGTCATATTTCCTTCTTATAGTTCAATTTCACATGTTTGATTGCTACCCCTTTTATATATACAAGCCAATAACAGACTCTACAATACTAACACACACACCCATAACCCATATCTTACAAGCAACACTTAACGAAAACCCAATTCCAGAAAATAAAAATTACAAAACTGAGAGTTAGAATTAGAGGTAGATTATACCTTAAATCCTTGATCGAATGCTAGCGTAAGATAGCGAATCTCTCCTTCTCTTGGCAGCTCATAGAGATACTCTCTCAATTTCTCACTCTCAATATTTTGCAATTCTCTTCCTCTGTTTTTCTATGTTAACAAGCCTTAGAAATAAAATAAGACGCGTAACCCACATATACTGACTCCCACGTTCGTTCGGTAAAAACACAAAAAGGCTCGCGTCAATTACACAAGACCAAAGGCCACAAGGCCATGTTTGGCTAACCAAAACTCCCAAACTAGATTATTATTATATTGTTTATATTATATAGTTCCACTTGTCACACATGCAACATATTAAATAGCTTATAATAATAACAATAAAAATCTTATTATCATTATACTTATAATAATTATATATCCAATTTAATTAATAAATTAGATACATCGCTTTATTTAATTTATTTATTCACTTTAAATTTATTTAAATTAATTATTTCCTTAAATTAAATCCATTAGATAAAATTATCCTCATTATTCAATTTAATTGACATTAATCAATTTAATTACTAAATTAATTCACTACAATTCATCTACAATTCATAAATTATTTATTTTTCTTAATAAATATTTATTAAATTAAATTACAAATTTCTCGATCGTTACATCCGTCCTTCCTTAAAAGGATTCTGCCCCCAAAATCATAACTCAAAAAATTTATTCGTTACATTCTTCCCTCCTTAACAAGATTCTGTCCCCAGAATCGCTATACAAGATCAAGCAAATAACTGAGGATAATTTCTCATCATAACGCTTTCATGTCCCCACGTAGCTTCCTCAGCATTGTGGTTTCTCCAGATTACCTTAACAGAAGGTAGCACTTTATTCCTCAGTACTTGCTCTTTTCTGTCAATAATTTGAACATGGACTTCCTCATATGACAAATCTTTCTCAAACTGTAGGGGCTCTTATTCTATAACATGTTTATAATCAGGCTTATATGGCCTCAATATCGAGACATGAAAACTATTATGAATATGCTCCAACTCTGGAGGTAAAGCTACCTCGTACGCTACTTCACCAACTCTTCGAAGCACTTCAAAAGGACCTAAAAACCTAAGGCTTAATTTTCCCTTCTTGCCAAATCAAATTTTCCCCTTCCAGGGAGACACTTTCAAGAAAACATAACTACCGACATCGAATTCTCGATTTTGTCGATGCTGATCGGTATATTTCTTCTGTCTATCTTGTGCAGCTATCAATCTTGCTCGAATCACTTTGATGATCTCGACAGTCTGTTGTACTAATTTTGAACCCATTAACTGATGTTCCCCTATCTCATCCCAGCATAACGGAGTTCTACATTTCCTGCCGTATAATGCTTCATAAGGCGGCATGCCAATACTCGCGTGATAACTATTATTATAGGAAAATTCTACCAGTGGTAAATGATCGTCCCAATTTTCCTTGAAGTCCATAATACATGCTCTGAGCATATCTTCTAGTGTCTGGATGGTTCTCTCACTCTGCCCGTCTGTTTGAGGATGGTACGCTGTGCTCATTCTCAACTGAGTTCCCAAATATTCTTGTAATTGTTTCCAGAAATTGGATATGAAACGCGGATCTCTGTCTGATACAATGGACACAAGTACACCGTGTCTTGAAATAATTTCCTTCACGTATAGTTTTGCTAACCGATCTAGGGTAAATCAAAGCTTGATTGGCAAAAAGTGTGCCGACTTCGTCAATCGATCGACAATCACCCAAATGACATCGAAACCTTGCTGAGTCGTTGGAAGACCTATCACAAAATCCATTGTGATATGCTCCCACTTCCATTCTGGTATCTCGAACGGTTGTAACAATCCGCTTGGCCTTTGATGTTCAGCTTTAACTTTCTGACATGTTAAGCATTTTGCCACGCATTCAGCCACATCCCTCTTCACATTCGGCCACCAAAAATGATGTCTAAGATCTTGGTACATTTTTGTACTTCCAGGGTGAATCGAATATCTTGAGTTGTGAGCTTCATTCAGAATCTCCTCTTTAACTTTCAGATCTGGCGGAACCCAAATTCTCCCTTCGAATCGAAGTAACCCTTCTGAATCGATTTTGAATTTGCTTTCCTCTCCTTGAGATACTTTCTATTTTATTTTTTCGCAGTTGTCATCCTGAAGTTGTGCATTCTTCACCTTATCTACCAACGTTGAATCGTTTCCTATTTGGAACAACTTTTCGTCGGATTCTGTCGGATATTTAATTTCCAACTCCATCTTAGCCATTTCCGACACTAACCTCTCCTGAGCTGTTAACATCATTAACTTCTCTCGTCCCTTCCTGCTTAAAGCATCAGCAACAACATTCGCCTTTCTGGGATGATAAAAAATCTCGCAGTCATAGTCTTTAATCAGCTCCAACCATCTTCTCTGCCTCATATTTAAATTTTTTTGTGTAAAGATATACTTCAGACTTTTATGGTCAGTATATATCTCACACCTCTCCCTATAAAGATAATATCTCCAAATCTTTTGGGCAAACACCACCGCCGCCAACTCTAAGTCATGAGTCAGATACCTTTTCTCGTAATCTTTTAATTATCGTGATGCATACGTAATAACTTTGCCGTTCTGCATAAGCACACAACTTAGTCCTTTATGCGACCCTTTCTAGTAATCTTTTAATTATCGTGATGCATACGTAATAACTTTGCCGTTCTGCATAAGCACACAACTTAGTCCTTTATGCGATGCATCACTATACACCACAAAATTTCCTGTATCATTAGGCAATGACAACACAGGTGCTGAGCTCAACCTCTTCTTCAATTCGTGAAAACTTTCCTCACACTTCTCCATCCAAACAAACTTAACTGCCTTCCTGGTTAAATTCGTCAACGGAGTCGCGATCTTGGAAAAATCTTGAATAAAACACCTGTAGTAACCTGCCAATCCTAAGAAACTCCTTACTTCTGACGGTGTCTTCGGCTGATCCCAGTTTACTACAGCTTTAACTTTTGATGGATCTACAGAAATTCCGTCTTTATCAATAACGTGTCCGAGAAACTGTACACGTTCCAACTAAAACTCACATTTTGAAAATTTTGCGTACAACTTCTCTTTTCTCAATGTCTCCAACATCACTCTTAAGTGTTCAACATGTTCTTCCTTGGTCTTAGAATGCACCAGAATATCATCAATAAACACCACCACAAATTTATCTAAGAATGGTTTAAACACCCTGTTCATCAAATCCATGAACGCTGCAGGTGCATTGGTTAAACCAAATGACATAACCAGAAACTCGTAATGGCCATACCGAGTTCTGAATGCCGTCTTCAGTACATCCTCTGGTCTCACCTTCAACTGATGATAACCACTTCTCAAGTCTATCTTTGAAAAATACCTCGCACCCTTCAGTTGATCGAACAGATCGTCAATTCTCAGTAACAGATATTTATTTTTAATCGTGACCTTATTCAATTCTCTGTAATCAATGCAAAGCCGCATAGATCTATCTTTCTTCTTAACAAACAACACCGACGCTCCCCATGGCGAAACACTCGGCTGAATATACTTCTTATCGAGCAATTCTTGCAATTGCACCATCAACTCTTTCATCTCTACAAAGCACCTGTATTGTCTTTACCCGAAGATACAAGGAATTTTGTAATTTATAGTGATGCTTTGCATAGAGGGCTTGGTTGCGTGCTCATACAGCATGGCAAGGTCATTGCGTATGTATCATGGCAGTTAAAGGATTGTGAGAAAGTTTATCCTACTCATGATCTAGAACTGGCCGCGGTAGTGTTTGCCTTAAAGATATGGAGACATTACTTATATGGAGAGAAATGTGAGATATACACGGACCATAAGAGTCTAAAATATATCTTCACACAAAAAGATTTAAATATGAGACAAAGGAGATAGTTGGAGTTGATAAAGGATTACGACTGCGAAATCCTGTATCACCTAGGAAAAGCCAATGTAGTGGCCGACACCTTAAGTAGAAAGGGTTGGGAAAAGTTGTCTATGTTAACGGCTCAAACTGAGTTAAAAATAGAGATGGCTAGAATGGAGTTGAAGGTGAAGTTACCGAGTGAGTCTGAACAGAAATTATTTACAATAGAGATTCGATCTACCAATGTAGAAAGGGTCAAGGAGGTACAACTCAGAAATGATGAGTGTGACCAGATGAAGAAGCAGCTAACCGATGAAAAAGAGTTAAAGTATAGTCTTGATAATGAGGGATTATTAAGATTTGAAGGAAGAATTTGGGTTCCAAATGAGACATAATTAAAGGAGGAAGTGTTACAAGAGGCTCATAGTTAGAGGTACTCGATTTATCCTGGTAGTACTAAGATGTATCAAGACCTTCGACAGAGTTTTTGGTGGCAGAACATGAAGAGGGAGATAGCAGAATATGTGAGTAGGTGCTTGACTTGTCAAAAAGTTAAGGCCGAACATCAACGACCAAGTGGATTGTTACAATCATTGGAGATTCCAGAATGGAAGTGGGAGCATATCACGATGGACTTTGTGGTGGGACTTCCAATTACTCGGAAGGGGTACGACGCTATTTGGGTAATAGTGGACCGGTTGACGAAGTCGGCTCACTTTTTACCAATAAGAGTGAAATTTAACTTAGATCAGTTAGCTAAACTATATGTTAAGAAAATTATTTCCAGACATGGAGTACCAATTTCGATAGTGTCAGATCGTGATCCACGATTCACATCACACTTTTGGAGAAGTTTGCAAGAACAGATGGGAACGCAGTTAAAGTTGAGTACGACTTATCATCCACAAACTGATGGGCAGAGCGAAAGGACAATTTAGACGCTGGAAGATATGCTAAGATATTGCGTTATGGATTTTAAAGGTAGTTGGGATGATCATCTACCTCTAGTAGAGTTTACGTATAACAATAGTTATCATGAGAGCATAGGCATACCGCCTTACGAAGCTTTATACGGATGAAAGTGCAGAACACCATTATGTTGGGACGAAGTAGGAGAATGTCGAATGCTAGGGCCCGAATTGGTGCAGCAAACAGCGGATATAGTTAAGCTGATACGAATGCATCTAGTAGCAGCTCAAGACAGACATAAGAAGTATGTGAATTCTCATCGAATGAACCGAGAGTTTGAAGTAGGTTCATATGTATTTCTAAAGGTATCTCCCTGGAAAGGAAAGATACGCTTTGGAAAGAAGGGAAAGTTAAGTCCAAGGTTTATAGGACCTTTCGAGATTTTAAAAAGGTTAGGAGATGTAGCTTACGTGGTAGCATTACCTCCAAACTTAGAATGAATACACAATGTGTTTCATGTCTCCGTGTTACGTCCTTATAAGCCCGATTATAAGCACGTAATAGAGTATGAGCCTATTCATATTGAGAAGGACTTAACGTATGAAGAAATGCCTATCCAAATCATTAATAGAAAAGAGCAAGTTTTGAGGAATAAAGTTATACCTTCGGTAAAGGTGTTATGGAAGAACCATGATGCCGAAGAAGCAACGTGGGAACTTGAAGAAAAGATGAAGAAGAATTACCCTCAGTTATTTGTTTAAGTTATAGCGAGATTCTGGGGACAGAATCCTTATAAGGGGGGGGGGGGGGAGAATATAACGACCGAGAAAATCAGATTAATTGTAAAATTATTTTATTTGATTAAATAATGAATAAAATTATAATATATGTTATTATAATGAGTAAACACGATGAGGGTTGTTCTATAACCTAAAAGTGTCGTAATATCGTAGTATTCTGGCTACGTGATATAATTAAAGTGTTTGAATTTCCAAGACAAAAATAAAAGCTTTCCGAGATTTTTTTTTGAAAAACACTATTCACCTATTTCTGCTTGGGAATTATTTTTGAACTTCCGAGAAAGACGTAACGATAGAATAATAAGGAATGATGGATTTTGTAATAATAATTCAATTATGACAAACTGTTGGATAAAATCTAATTACGCACAACACGCAAGTATACGTGGTCAACAAGTAATATAATAGTAAGTCGAGTATCGTTCCCACTGAGAATTTAGCAAGAAATTAACTCCCACAATTACCAGTTTCCTATTAATCCTAATTTTATTAAACTAGCCAAATTAATGATTAAAATTATTAAAAACTAAAATTATTAAAAATACTAAGATCACAAAACAATCACAAATCTCAAAAACTGAATTTCTAAACAAATATTGGAGAATTAGGCTTACAACTTCACCCTAAGCTTCACTCTGATTATTATCCTTTATATTCCAATTTAATTTACTATCCCAGTCTATTAATCAAGAACACGAAAGTAGAATTAACCATCTCTCGATGCACTAACCCCGTATTAACTTAAATCCATAATTTAGATAGAATCAAGTTAAACACCTTAATCAACTAACTCACTATATCTCTATGTGAATTACAATTAAAGAAGGTTTAAGTTCAAGTTCTTTATTTGATTACATGCGATGTCACGCATATCTCTACCCTAACATTCATCAAGATTCTGTTCATTCAAAAAATTCAAGAACACGTGCTATATTAACTAAGCCTAGACTCATATTTCCTCTCTCGAATCCATACAAGTCCACAAAGAATTGTTAATCAGACAATTCATAAATTCAAGCATAAATTAAAATAGATAAACTGAGGAATAGCTTATTAAACTGAAAATCAAAGATTACATAACCATTGTTCCACTTAAAAATCCGTCATAAGCCTAAAAAGTACTTAGTTCATCATCAATGAAATAAAAATTGAATAAATTAAAGATATCATCTTTCCAATTACAAATATAAACTAAAAGAAAAGTATAAATCCAAAACCACCCTTTTCCTCAGCCCAATTCGCAATTGATACAAAAATTCTTCAATTATCTTCACTCCAATGCTTGCTCCAAAAATCTATCTTCTAGCTCTCTTAATTGCCTTGTGTCGATCTCTCTTCAAATCTTGTTATTAGATGTAATATAACTAGCTAAGACATGCATTTCAACTGTAAATCCACGCCATCATGAATCCTAAGCCAACACAAACACTTAAGCCCTATGATTGCAACATTAGGAACCAACTAGGACTGCTCTGCCTCATACCCCCCGCCCCGGCGGGGGTAATGCTTTGAAAATGGCCCTCCCCGGCGGGCATGGCTCCTGCTATCTGACTTCAAGACCCCCCGCCCCGGCGGGGGTGTTAGGCATAAAAGAGCCCACCCCGGCGGGGGTGGCTTCTGCTAGCTGGTCATGTATTGCTCCTTTTCTAGCCATAATGCACCTTAAGTCCACCCTTTTTGATCAATTGCAACACCACCAAACCTACACACAAAATAACACTAAACAAGTAAAAGCAAAACATAAAAATAAGGAATTAACACCGATTAAGCTTGAATTAGGAACCGATTCGTGGGTATAAAATCCACTTATCAAAATCCCCTAAACTTAAACCGTTCTAGTCCTCAAGCACAAAACAAACTAACATGCTATGCAATGCAATGCAATAATATGTAATGCATCTAACCTATATGCCTACTAATCCGACAGTCATCATATACTCAAAATTATTCCTCTGGCCTCAGAGAAATCAAGCAAACACTACAACACTTAATATCAAAACCAGTCAATAACTTCTTATCAATCCCCGAATCTTAAACCGTTATTACTGGTATAGTGTGTATGTGTGTGTGTGTGTGTGTGCTCAACATTCATGCTAACTGATGCAATTACAAATTTAATACATAACAAATCTCTTAGAAGGAATCATACAGTGTAAACTCAAAAATTTCAAAAATAAGCGAAATCCAAATAAAACCAAACATTCACTAAGATTAGGGGTCCGAATAAGGTACTCATGCTTTCTTTTTCATTCACGGGGGCTCTTTGCTCTTATTTCCCGTCTCTTTTTTTTAGATAGATGGTTGGTGAGTGCGTTTTACGCTCCATCTCACGCCTATGTTTATGGGGAGTATGCTTCACATTTCTTCTCAACCCACCACAAGACTCAACTAGATATTCTTTTTTTTTTCTTTTTTTCTTTTTTTTGAAGCTTATATGCCCCACTTTTCCCCCAAACTTAGGTTCTTGCCTAATTCATTGGCTTTACTACATATCCTTGTCCTTCTTTCATTTAAACTAGCATATTCCTTTAGAAAATTCTTATGTATCAATTTGCACTAATCAGTCCACATAAGTGTTATTGACATGCAAACCTTTTTATACCAGTGTCAAACATGCAAAAGATTCAATTCATAACTCAAAATTACATCATAGTTCTAATATTGGGTATTGTATTTGTCTACTTAATCCCAATCTCATCATTGGCCAAAATAAAATGAACTACAACAACTGCTGGACATATGCAATATAACACAATGCTTAATTAAATGTTTTTTATTTTTATTTTTATTTTTTTATATGGTAAATATAACATGATTGCAAACAAAATAAGACTATTTACAATCTTAAGGTACTATGCAACTACATGACTACATGAATGCAAACATTTAATAATCCTGAAACTAAACATGAAATAATATATGCAAACCTAACTAATGACATTAAACATGCAAACATGAAAATTAAACTAAATCCCCTAAACTTGAAGACTACAATGTCCTCATTGTATAAATAAAGCAATGAATGTATGAGGACTTCCCTGTAATCGCCTAAGCCTAGGGTGGTGGTGGTTATTCTTCATCGAAATCACTAGGTGGAACCTTGACATTGGTACTGGCTGCTGGTATGGGAATTATGCATTGGGATTGAAGCTCTAGAGTGTCGTATTCAATGAAGCGAATGACATATTCATGGCTTCGAACATGTGGTCCTGCCTCGCTGCAAGTCTTTGCATTTCCCTGTGCGCCTCCTTATTGTGCTCATCCACTGGGCGTTGAAGGTTTACAAACTAAGGACTAGATATGGCTTCGGGCTGTGGTATCGCTTCCGTTCCTCGCTCTCCCATTGTCGCATCCTCCTGAAACTCGTCGTCATCTGAGGTATCCTCAGTGTCAGCCTCATCTTCTGAGGCTGATGGGAATACAAAGCCAACTCCTCGGGGATGTGACTCGCCCCCGGGCCACACCGCATACCACGTAATTATTCTCGAATCTAACGTCTGATGCGGCATTTAGGTGGTCTCATCATCGGACCATCGAACTCTGGCCTATCTACACAACCCACAAATAAGTGATAGGTGTGGCAAGCCGCCAGAGAATGGTCCCCGCAAGCATCTTAAGATGGAAAAGTTGATAATAGCCCCCATATCTATGATGAAATCTTGGACAATGGCATATAACAACAAAGCCTTCTCCTTGGTCACATCTGACGTGTGAGTGGATGGAAATAGTTTGGCGCACATAAACGCGTACCAGATCTTTTCGTATCGGCTGAGATCCTTACTGTGGAAGACAGTTCCCCCTTTTCGACCCTTGATCCATGTGGTACCCGGCTTTGTCATTTCCTGTAAAATAGCCTCGTAATTCGAATCATTGTCACGTAGGTGAGTGTTTTGGAAATGTCTAAGAACTCGTAACTGGTAGTACGTGTTGATGGTGTTGGCACTGAACGGAACTAACCTACCCCGCACAAATGCATTGAATGGGGCCTTATCCTCAGCGTTTGTGTTGAACTCCTTGACCACACTCACAATTGATGGCTCGGGCTCTTCCCTGAACTTATTCTAACCTTTCTGATATATTTGTTGCTTCATTTCACCGTTAACATGGTCCGGTGCCAACCCCCGCTCTGGAGTGAGTGCTTTTATGATAAGCTAGTCGTAACGATCGACGGCGGCGACACTTGCAAATTTGCATATGTCAAAGGTCCGTGTTGGTTGCGCGGACACTGAACTTTCTCCCCTTATCATTTTAATGCAGGTTTAGATGCCATTGAATTGAAATTGGTAAGCTTTAACAACAAATTCCCCCCAAACTTCACTTACGCAATCTGTCGAACACTTGGTGTGCAAGATGTTCAATCCCCCCAAACTTAATGATTTTGTTTCAATTGTGGTAATAGAAAGTGAGGAATTAGAAGACAACTTACTCACTCTCAGTGTATCTCCAATTTGGCTAAAAACTTTTTGCTCAAACCCTAACCTTGAACTTCTGAGTAGTGTAAATTGAGGGTGTTAGTGTGTGGGATGAAGGATTGGTTTGGTGAGGGGTGGTTTTATAGAGATGGGATGATGTATAGAGTTGTGAAGTGGAGTAGTGGATTAAAGTAGTGGGCAATTTAATGGAGTGGGGTGATGGATATTTAATTTCCAAAACGTGGGTAGATAATGGAGAAGATGGAGTTTTAGTTGTGGGATAGAGAAGTTGAAGTGTACGAGTAACTGCCTTCGGTTGCTTTGAGTCTCTCCATAATCCGGACCCCCGCCCCGGCGGGGGGTATTGACCTTGCAAAGCCCGCCGGGGCGGGCATAGGTTCTGTTATCTGGATTTGAAGACCCCTGCCCGGCAGGGGTGTGGTCTGCTAAAGTACCCTATTTTGTTTATTCCTTCCATCCAATTCCACTCTATGATATTGTTAAGTACCTGAAATACCATTAAATATAATTGTGAGTAAATTTTGAGCATTTTAAGCATGGTGGAGAGATTATCAAGAACAATACAACTTAATAACTACTTAATGAACTTATTATATCCTAATTAGTCTAAACTATAATCTAACTAGCATGGGTAAAAATATGAAGAATAAAAGTATGACTGCGTTGCCTCCCAATTAGCGCTTAATTTTAAGTCGTTCAGCCTGACTACTCCCTATTTATGGAGCGTCGGCAAGTGTGATTACGATGACGTCCCAATTGGACTCGCCACCCCAATAATGCTTCAACCGTTGACCGTTGACCGTTGACCGTTGACCTTTAACGTCTCTAATGGATTTCTACTGTATAGTTCAACGGCACCATGTGTGAAAACCATCTTTATAGTGAATGGACCCGACCACCTTGATTTTAGCTTTCCTAGGAACAACCTCAACCTTGAGTTGAACAATAGTACTGATTGCCCCAACTTGAACATTCTTTGCATAATTTTCTTGTCATGCCATTTCTTGACTTTTTCTTTGTATAACTTAGAGTTCTCGTAAGCTTGAAGTCGAAAATCATCGAGCTCATTTAACTGAAGTAGCCTCTTTTCACTTGCTGCTGCTTGATCGAAGTTGAGTTTTTGAATTGCCCAATAGACCTTATGCTATAACTCTATAGCTAGGTGACATGCTTTCCCGTATAGCAACTGATATGGTGACATCCCAATTTGTGTCTTGTAAGCAGTTCTGTACGCCCATAATGCATCATCTAATCTGAGAGCCCAGTCTTTTCTGTTCGGGTTTACCACCTTTTTTAAGATTTTCTTTACCTCCCTGTTTGATACCTCAGCTTGCCCACTTGTTTGGGGATGATATGATGTAGCTACCTTATGGTTGACCCCATATTTTGCCAAAAGAGTTGTGAACGATTTGTTGCAGAAGTGACTTCCCTCATCACTTATTATAGCTCTAGGCGTGCCAAATCTTATAAAAATATTCTTTTGCAAGAATTTAAGATCCATTTTCGCATCATTTGTTGGTAGTGCTACGGCTTCAACCCATTTCGATACATAGTCAACCGCAAGCAATATGTACTGATTGTTGAATGAGGAAGGGAATGGCCCCATAAAATCCATGCCCCATACATCTAAAATTTCAACTTCTAAGATTGTTTGTAGTGGCATCTCACTCCTTTTCGATATACTACCCACCCTTTGACATCTATCACAACTTTTAACAAACTGGTGGGCGTCCTTAAATAATGTAGGCTAATAAAACCCTGCTTAAAGAACTTTCGATGCTGTTCTCTCACTTCCATAATGTCCCCCATATGCAAATGAATGACATTCGTGCAATATGTTCTTCACCTCGCTGTAGGGTACACACCTTCTAATCATCTTGTCGGCACACTGTTTAAATAGGTATGGCTCATCCCACATGTACCACTTGACGTCATGTAGGAATTTCTTTTTCTGTTGTCTTGTAAGATCTGGTGGAAGGATGTTGCTCACTAGATAGTTATCAAAATCCGCATACCATGGAAATTCCTTATTGATCCCAAATAGCTGCTCGTTCGAAAATAACTCATTAATTACACATCTGTCCTATTCCTTTTTCCCCTGATTTTTCAGCCTCGATAAATGATCTGCTACTTGATTCTCCGTACCCTTTTTATCTTTTATTTCCAAATCAAATTCTTATAGGAGAAGTATCCACCTGATAAGTCGTGGCTTAACATCTTTCTTTAAGATTAGGTATCGAATGACCGAGTGATCTGTATAAACTATTACCTTTGTCCTGATCAAATATGCCCGAAATTTATCGAATGCATATACTACTGCAAGTAATTCCTTTTTTGTAGTTGTGTAATTCATTTGTGTCTCTGTAAGTGTCTTACTTGTATAGTATATGGCGTGGAATACCTTATCTCGGCATTGACCCACGACAGCCCCAACTGCATAGTCGCTTACATCACACATTAACTCGAAAGGCATATTCCAATCCGGTGCGACGATAACTGGAGTTGTAGTCAATTTCTTTTTCAATAGCTCGAATGCCAACTTACAATCCTCATCAAACTTAAAAATGGAATCCTTCTCTAAAAGACTACATAATGGTTATTCAATTTTAGAGAAGTCTTTTATAAATCTCCTGTAGAACCCGACATGTTCCAAAAAGCTTCGGATTCCCTTAACTGAACTTGGTGGTGGAAGCTTTTCAATCATTTCGAGCTTTACTTTATCAACCTCTAATCCTTTAGCCGAGATCTTGTGCCCCAAAATTATTCCTTCTTCAACCATGAAATGGCACTTTTTCCAGTTAAGTACCAAATTTGTTTCTGTGCATCTCTATAAAACCATCACCAAATTCTATAGACAAGCATCAAAATCATCCCCATAGGTAGAAAAGTCATCCATGAAGACTTCCATATTTTTCTCCACCATGTCCGAGAAGATGACCATCATACACCGTTGGAAGGTAGCGGGTGCATTACACAAGTCGAATGACATTCTCCTGAATGTGAATGTGTCATATAGGCACGTGAAAGTAGTCTTCTCCTGATCTTTAGGAGTAATGACTATCTGATTATATCCTGAATACCCATCTAATAAGCAGTAGTACGCATGTCCCGCTAATCTGTCCAATATCTGATCGATAAAAGGCAGAGGAAAGTGGTCTTTGCGGGTTTGTTTATTCAACTTCCTGTAGTCCATGCAAACCCTCCAACCAGTCACTGTCCTCGTTGGAATTAGCTCGTTGTCATCATTTTGTACCACGGTCATTCCTCCCTTTTTCGGCACACATTGAACCAGACTGACTCACTTAGTATCTGAAATTGGGTAGATGATTCCTGCATCCAACCATTTTAGGATTTCTTTCTTCACTACTTCTTTCATGATTGGGTTGAGCCGTCTCTATTGCTCCACTGTCGGCTTTGCATCTTCTTCTATCAGAATTTTGTGCATGCAAAAGGATGGGCTAATTCCCTTGATATCTGCAATTGTCCATCCTAAAGCCGATTTATGTTCTCTAAGCACTCTCAACAACTTATTTTCTTATAATTCGTTAAGTACAGTAGAGATAATAACATGTAAAGAATTAGAATTGCCTAAATATGCATACCTGAGGTGTTTAGGGAGTGGCTTAAGTTTAAGAGTAGGTGGCTCCTTCAATGAAGGTTTCATCTTTGTTGTGGCTCTTTCCTCCATGTGCAACAGTTCAAATGGTGCTTTGAATCTACTAACTCGTGGCAAGGAGTCTAGTATCTGCAAGTAATCCAAAAACTCCGGATCATCTAAATCTTCATCTCCCAATAATGTTGTTTCCAATGGATCATTAGCCAAACTTTTACTCATTTCTTCGCTGATTTTTTGATCAATGGCATCCATCCTGAAACACTCCTCTTCATCCGTGGGGAATTTCATGGCCTTGAAAATATTGAACTTTACTTCCTGATCTTGAACCCTCATAGTTAGTTCACCTTTTTGTACATCGATGAGAGTCCTACCCATAGCCAAGAACGGTCTCCCTAGGATGATTAGGATGTTCTTATCTTCCTCAAAATCCAAAATTATGAAGTCCGAGGGGAATATAAATTTGTCAACCTTGACCAAAATATCCTCTATAATGCCTCTTGGGTATGTAACTGACCTATCTGCCAACTGCAACGAAATGTTCATAGGCTTTGGAGCTGGCAAACCCAATTCTGTATAAAATGATAATGGCATAAGGTTCACACTTACCCCCAAATCACATAAACACTTGTTGAACGCCATGTTCCTAATTGTGCACGGAATGGTAAAACTCCCCGGATCTTTCAACTTTGGTGGAAACTTTCACTGTAAAATCGCACTACACTCCTCTATTAATGCCACTGTTTCGAAATCTTCCAACTTCTTTTTCCTAGATAAAATCCCTTTCATGAATTTAGCATAACTTGGCATCTAGTCAAGGGCTTCAGCGAACGAAATATTAATTTGAAGTTTCTTAAAAACTTCTAAAAATTTAGCGAATTGCTTATCCAATTTTTATTTTTGAACTCTTTACTGAAAAGGTGGGGGAGGATAAACAACCGGTTCATTAACTGTCTTGGTCTTTTCCACTTGCTTTTCTTTCCCTTGTCTGTCCTCAACCACTTTATTTTCACTTTCTTTATCATCTTCTTTTGTAGCCAAATTTTCTGTTTTCTGACCCTTAAGCTGTTTTCCAGTTCTCAACATAATTGCCTGACATTGCTCGTGATTACCTTTCAGATTTTTCTCGGTATCACTTGGTAATGTTCCTTGAGGCCTGTTATTCAATGCAAGAGCTATCTATCCCATCTGATTTTCTAAATTCTTGATGGCTATTTCTTGCGATTTCATTGTGATTGCTTGGTTTTTCATGGCTGCCTCGTTGCTTGTTATGTACTTCAATAACAACTCCTCTAAATATGATTTCCTCTCTTGATGTTGAGATGGTTGTTGTTGTTGATTCTGAAATCTTGGGGGATAAGATGGTCGTGGAGCTTGTTGATGCTGATTATTACTCCACGAAAAATTTAGATGATTCTTATTTCCCGGATTGTATGTATTCTGGTACGTATTCTATGGAATTCTGTTGTAGCTACCCAAAAATTGCAGTGACGTTGGATTGATTGCACATTGATCTG
The DNA here is from genome assembly GCA_016801055.1 of Panax notoginseng. Classification (NCBI taxonomy): domain Eukaryota; kingdom Viridiplantae; phylum Streptophyta; class Magnoliopsida; order Apiales; family Araliaceae; genus Panax; species Panax notoginseng. The sequence continues at coordinate 135,468,699 of CM029015.1, forward strand.
TAGGATGTTCACCCGCGCATAATTCACCAATAATTGCAACCTGCTGTGTCTATACTCCTAACCAAGCATCAAACTTCTTAGAGAGCGCTGAAATATGTGCTGTTATTGTCGTCACTCCATCTACCTCTAACACTCTAACTGCCTTAGGTTGTGTCATTCTTGCCGCGGGCCACTGGTAATTGTTAGCTGCCATTGTCTCTATCAATTGATATGCCTCCTCATAGTTCTTTGTCATAAAAGCTCCACCCGAAGCTGCATCAATACTGGTCCTGAAATTCCCATGTAATCCATTGTAAAATGTGTTCATCTGCAACCACTTAGGCAATCCGTGATGTGGGCATTTTCTGAGCAACTCTTTGTATCTCTCCCATGCCTCGTACAATGATTCCCCATGTTGCTGTTGAAACATAGTAATCTCGTTTCTCATCTTTGCAGTCTTCGCCGGCGAAAAAAATTTTGCTAGAAATTTTTGAGCCAGGTCATCCCATGTAGTTATTGAACCCGATGGTAGAGAGTGTAACCAACTCTTCGCCTTGTCCCGCAGAGTGAATGTGAACAAACGAAGTCTGACTGCGTCATCCGACACCCCATTGTATTTGAAAGTGTCTCATATCTCCAAAATACTGATCAAATGTTCAATCGGATTGTGACGCCCCCAAATTTGGGTATCTTCCAACCCGACAGATGGTGCTCCACGGTGCTACAGTTCACACAAACATTCAATTAAAATGCCTCAAAAGAACGAATATGTCTTATAGATATTCAAAATAATATTAACATTCCCTAGGTTCTTTATAACCGTTACACTTGTCCTTGTCATAATATAAAATATTATCATCACAAAACCTATACTATTACATAGGTAATCTATGGTTTCACCTTAGCCTTCCCTTTATCCTTGCCGAATCCATTGGTCCGTTCGATTTTAGCTGCATTCATATGGTTCAAGCAAGAGTGAGCCTAACTAGCTCAGCAAGTACAATAATTCTAGTAAAATAGCATGCTTGAACCATATGAATCTTATATTTTCGATAACTGAACAATAGTTACGAAATACTTTTGATAATTCAAAATGACACTTCTTTTCCTTCAAAATGTTTTACAATGACAATATTCAGTAAAATATCAATTCCGGTCCAAGACCATGAGCATATCATAAGTTCTTTGAAAAGGACATCTCGGCACTAAGTACTCTATGTTGATCAACACTACATTCATTAAACGTGTATACGTTTAATTTGTGGCAACCTCACGTGCCTGTCGTTTGACGACAAAACATTTTTAGCATACTCAGTTTCCTTTTGAAAAACCACACAATTATTAGTTTGGTAAATTATTGATAATACTTTGATAGATTGTGAGAAATCCAACATATCATAAGTCTAGCAGAAAGAATTAGCTTTGACTTCATCAGACATTAGTTCATGCGTAAGAATACATGAATTACAAAGCTTGTCCAGTTTGAGCTGAAACAAGGGTTAGAGTACTTGCCTTTAGCGTCTGCTTACAGATGTAACACGTGCACTTTAAGTCTTTAAGGTCTCTACAGTAGATGATAACATCACATAGCACATTAGGTCATGAATAATCATACATGGTTCCTAAAGAATCTTACCCTTCTTCTTAATCTAATTACGTATTAGATTTATTATTATTGGTTCCGGCTTTCCGTTACGTCATTCTTATGTTCACATGCAACTGAATTTCTTTAACCCTAGGTGATCATACTTAAGGCTTAAATATGTCTTAACAATGTTACATTAAGATCCTTATTTAATTGTTAAACAATTTCCATTCATGCTCTACTTGTATCCATTCTTTACTATCTAGGTTTTAAAGTTGGAGCTGCGGCGCCGACTATTCTTCTCTGTGCCGTGTTGCGGCGTCACACACTAAGACTAGAAGACCAGACTCGACGCTGCGGCGTGAGTCCCCTTTGTTACAGCTGCACTGTAGGCTTTTATGCCTTGGGCTGGCGCCGCGGCGCCAGCTCTATACACCAGAAAATTTTTAAACTTAAAATTTTGTGAAACACCCGGGCTCGTAACTTCTTCGTTATAAGTCCGAATTGCCTCGTTCAAGAGCCTACGGTTCACAAATTACATGCTCTACGTGTTTATACAAGAATTTTATCTATTTGACTTCGTTAGCTAATAATTCACCTATTAGTCCATTTTTAACTAAAACGATAAACGTTCGTAAACGTTCAACGTTCGTGAATGTTCAACGTTCGTGAACGTTCAATGCTCGTTTCTTCGTTCTAAGTTGGAATCCGGTCATTTTTGAGTCCGCAACTCTATAATGCCAAATACGACTTGTCTCCATCGAAAACCAACGTTTCTGAGTTCAAACACAAAATCCGACTTCCATTCTGAAAATTTCACGAATTCGACGATTATCGTCCAATAGCGTGAATTTCGGCAACATTTCATTTCTTAGGATTTGTTCATCATTCCAAATGGATTCAATTCATTATCTAGACATCTTAACATACATAATTCAACAACTTATTATCATGATTAAGTCATTATGTGTTCTTCGTGAGCTTATATCTTATTTAGTATAAATTATATATACATTCATTTCTCATAACTCATGATGAATTAAGTCCTTAACTAATATTCTTACATCTTATTAATCATACCCACTTCTTAAGGAAATCATATGATAAATTCATTATTATTCTTCATATGATCATAACTTATTTAGGTTTAGATTACTTATTCATGACTTATACTGCTTAAGTCCATTAATCATCCATTTCTTAAGTGCTCTTAGCATATATGTTCATTAGGTTATACTTCTCTTATCACCCTACAATGATAGAGATGGAAGATATAATATCATGAGATCATTACCTTTGATGACTAGTCTTCCTTTTCTTGAAATCTAACAATGGAAGTTAAGCTTTAAAAGTGCTTATTCTCTCTAACACTTAAGTTGCTTTGTAGTGGAAGTTGTTAGATTATTTGAATAAGCAAAAATGAAATGTGTGCTTGCTATTTATAGAAGTCTCTAAGCTAGGGCATAATGGTCATTAAGACCTCCCACCTCCTTAACAACCTCCTTACTATTCATTCCTTAATCCCTAAGTATACTTGCTCCCTACACTTATTACTTGGCCTCCACATTAAAACCTTGGTCACCAAGATTAACCACATCATCATGGGTTACTCTATGGGTCAACCTAATCCATTGGATCATTACCTTGGGCTTAGGTTTAATTTAATTAGCTAAATCTTTTAGCCTTGCTTTAAATTGTTATGGGCTTAATATTAACAATTACTTGGGCTTAACATTAATCCCACATAGTTTTACACCTTTATTCATATTGGACTTGCACTTCATATAATATCCACAATTCCATTTCATTTTGTCTTTAATCCTTAACGTTCTTAAATTAAGTCCACATGCGAAATATTGCGTTTTCCATACTTGAATTTTTATTATATAATCCAGCTCACCTTGATATTATAACGTTACGTATTTCTCGGAAGTTCAAAAATAATTCCCGAGCAGAAAATGATGAATAATGTTTTTCGAAAAAAAATTCGAAAAACTTTTATTTTCGTCTTGGAAATTCAAACACTTTAATTCCTTCACGTAGTAAAAATACTATGATATTCCGACGTTTCTAAGTTATAGAACGACATTCATCTTACTAACACATAATAATAACAAATAATATTATTTTATTCATTATTAAAGTATTTACAAAAGGTTCGATTTTCTGGGGCGTTACACTCTCTCTCCCTTATAAGGATTCTGTACCCAAAATCTCGAAATTTTTTTTTTACACAAACAGATGAGGGTAATTCTTTTTCATCTTTTCTTCCAATTTCTACGTTGCTTCTTCGACATCGTGGTTCTTCCATAACACTTTTTACAGACGTTATAACTTTGTTCCGTAGAACTTGCTCTTTTCGATCGATGATTTGAACCGACATCTCCTCATATGTTAAGTCCTTCTCGATATGAATCGGCTCATACTCTATTACGTGTTTGTAATCAGGCTTATAAGGATGTAATACAGATACGTGAAACACGTTATGTATTTGTTCTAGGTCTGGAGGTAACGCTACCATGTAAGCTACCCCTCCCATTTTTTCTAATATTTCAAAATGTCCTATAAACTTGGGACTTAACTTTCCCTTCTTTTCAAAGTGCATCTTTCCTTTCCAGGGAGATACCTTCAGAAATACGTATGAGCCTACCTCAAACTCCCTATTTGCTCGATGCAAATCTATAAACTTCCTTTGTCTATCTTGAGCTGCTACCAATCGCATCTATATTAGCTTCACTATATCCGCTGCTTGCTGCACCAATTCTTGTCCTAGCATTCGAGGTTCTCCCACTTCATCCCAATACAATGGTGTTTTGCATTTTCTTTTGTATAAGGCTTCGTAAGGCGGCATACCTATGCTTGCATGATAACTGTTGTTATATGCAAACTCTACTAATGATAGATGATCATCCCAACTACCCTTGAAATCCATGATGCAAGATCTCAACATATCTTCTAACGTCTGAATTGTCCTCTCGCTATGTCCATCGGTTTGTGGATGATATGCCGTACTCAGCTTCAGCCGCGTTCCCAACTGTTCTTGCAGACTCCTCCAAAAGTTCGATGTGAATCGTGGGTCACGATCTGACACAATCAAAACTGGTATTCCATGTCTGGAAATAATTTCCTTAACATAAAGTTTAGCTAACTGGTCTAAGTTATACTTAATTCTAATTGGCAAAAAGTGAGCCGACTTTGTCAACCGATCCACTATTACCCAAATCGCATCATACCCCTTCTGAGTTGTCAGAAGTCCCACCACAAAGTCCATCGTGATATGCTTCCACTTCCACTCCGGAATCTCCAATGACTGCAACAAGCCACTTGGTCGTTGATGTTCGACCTTAACTCTCTGACAAGTCAAACACCTACTCACATACTCGGCTATCTCTCTCTTCATGTTTGGCCACCAAAAATTCTATCAAAGGTCTTGATACATCTTAGTGCTACCAGGATGAATCGAGTGCCTCGAACTGTGAGCCTCTTATAAAACTTGCTCCTTTAATTTCGTCTCATTTGGAACCCAAATTCTTCCCTCAAATCTTAATAATCCCTTATTATCAAGACTATATTTAATATCTTTTTTATTGGTTAACCGCTTCTTCATCTGGTCACACTCATCAGTTTTGAGATGCACCTCCTTAACTCTCTTTACGATGGTAGATTGGATCTCCATCGCAAACAGTCTCTGTCCCGTTTCACTTGGAAACTTTACCTCTAACTCCATTCTAGCCATCTCTGTTATTAACTCAGTTTGAGCCGTTAACATAGACAACTTCTCCCGACCCTTCCTACTTAAGGCGTCGGCCACAACATTAGCTTTTCCAGGGTGATACATGATTTCACAATCATAATCCTTTATCAACTCCAGCCATATCCTCTGCCTTATATTCAACTCCTTCTGTGTGAAGATATATTTTAGACTCTTGTGATCCGTGTATATCTCACACTTTTTCCCGTAAAGATAATGTCGCCATATCTTTAAGGCAAAAACTACAGTGGCCAGTTTTAGATCATGAGTAAGGTAAACTTTCTCATAATCCTTCAACTGCCTTGATGCATACGCAATGACCTTGCCATGCTTCATGAGCACACAACCAAGTCCTCTATGTGAAGCATCGCTATAAACTACAAAATTTCATGTGTCATCGGGTAATGACAAAACAGGTGCTTCACTCAATCTCTTCTTCAGTTCTTCAAAACTGTCCTCGCATTTCTCTGTCCACACGTATTTCACTGTCTTCCTTGTCAAGTTAGTCAACAGAGTAGCTATCTTCGAAAAATCCTGAATGAATCTCCGATAGTATCCCGCTAACCCTAGGAAACTCCGCACTTCAGTCGGCGTTTTTGGTTGTTCCCAATTCATCACGGCTTCCACCTTCGCTGGATCTACTGAAATCCCCTCATGGTCAATGACACGTCCTAAAAATTATACCCTCTCTAACCAAAATTCACACTTTGTGAATTTCGCATACAACTTCTTTTTCCTTAGTGTTTCTAACACTATTCTTAGGTGTTCTGCATGATCTTCTGGCATCTTAGAATAGACTAGAATATCATCGATAAACACCACGATGAACTTGTCCAAATATTGTTTGAACACTTTGTTCATCATATCCATAAATGCAGCTGGTGCATTAGTCAACCCAAATGACATCACCAGAAACTCGTAATGACCATAACGAGTCCTGAATGCCGTCATTGGTACGTCTTCGTTTTTAACCTTCAACTGATGATACCCCGTCCATAAATCTATTTTAGAAAAATACTTTTCCCCTTTCAATTGATCAAAAAGTTCGTCGATCCTGGGCAATGGGTACTTATTCTTTATTGTTAACTTGTTCGACTCTCGGTAGTCGATACAAACTCTTAACGATCCGTCCTTCTTTTTAACAAACAGTACCGGTACTCCCCACGACGAAACACTCGATTGAATGTACTTCCTGTCCAATAGTTATTGCAACTGCACCATCAACTCCTTCATCTCCACTGGCGCCATACGATACGGTGCCCTGAAAACTGGTGCCGCTCCTGTCACAATGTCTATTATAAATTCGGTCTCCCTATCCGGTGGAAGACCCGAAAACTCACTTGTAAATACATCCATGAATTCACTCACTATAGGTATTTGTTCCATGGTCGCTCCCACTCTCTGGGTATCAACAACATGGCACAGATAACCTACACACCCCTTCCTCAACAGTTTCCTAGTTTGTGTCATGGTAAGACAACACGAATGTCCCGGCGATTTATTACCATAAAATATTACCTGAGGTTGTCTTAATGTTTTAATATTTACACATTTCTTTTGATAATCTATAATTGCTCCATGGTTAACCAACCAGTCCATTCCGAGAATTACGTCAAATTCTCCTAGCTTTATCGGTATCAGATCTACCAATAATTTATAACCCCGTATGTCTACGCAACAACTCCTATGAATATCCTCAACAGGAATTATCTCTTCATTTGCTACCTTAATATTTAAAGGTATTGGCAACTTTTTGGGAAGTAATCCTAATTGTCTAGCTAAATCACATGCGATAAACGAATAAGTAGCACCCGAGTCAAACAGCACGTATGCATTTAGGTCATTGATCGGAATAATACCTACGACTACGTCCCCCGATGCCATCGCATCTTGAACGGTCATATTAAAGGTACGGGCCATCGGCCTACCCGCCTGCGTTGGACCACCAATAGTTAACTTACCACTATTGGCGCCCTTATTCCCGTCCGTCCCCTTCTTCGGGCAGTTCTTTGCCATGTGGTCAGTTAACCCACACACAAAGCATACATGGTTCTTCTTTGGACTTAGATAGTTAGGCGCAATGTGCCCCTCCTGTCCACAATTATAGCATACGGCCTTCCCCTTGAGACAGACTCCTAAGTGAGTCTTCCCACAGGTCTTGCAGGCCTCTATCCTCCTCTTCAGGTCTCCTAGTTTCACTCCGGTATTCCCAGAGCTGAACGTTTTCCTCATCTGTCCCTCGCCACTCCCACTGGCACCTTCAATCTTCACTCCCCCATCCACTTTCCCCTTATTTTTCTTATCCTTGTGGTACTGGCTCAACGCCTCGCTACCTGTGATAACCCGGGATTTCGAATAATCCAAAATTTGCGAATAATTTTTATTTATTTATTAATATTAATATTAATTATCATTTATGTGACGAGTATCAGTGATACGTGTATCGAGAAAGTCAATTTGTGTATTGACTAATAAAATTAGAGTAGAGTTGTGCTTAACAGCTTTAGAAACCCTAACCCTAATTTCTGGAAAGGGATTCGATAGAAAATATAATTAAAATAATTATATTAATGAGTACGTGTCTGAATAAAATTTTGATCAATAATAGATCGTATAAGGTTTGTAATTAATAAACCCTAATAAGGGATTAGAAACCCTAATCTCAGATTTAGAAAATTGATTGTACAGTTGAAAACCCTAATTGTACGCCGGAAAACCCTAATTTTATATTCGAGAATCCTAAAACCCTAATTAAGAAACCTTAATCCTAATTGGCAAGCCTAATGTGTGTATTAAACTTAAATATGATTAGAAAACCCTAATTATATTTTAGTTATCTTAATTTCTATTTTACAGACCCTAATTATAATTTAGAAAAATTATTTTTCTAATTACAACCCTAATTTGTGGGTTATAAACCCTAATGACCATTTTAACCCTAATTGCTAAATTAAGAAATTTTAATTAGGAATATTAATCCTAATTAGCAAGATTGAATTTTATGATTCGGAAATATTAATATAATTATTGAATCCTAATTATAATTTTGGAATATTAATTTTCTATTTTGAAAATCGAAATTCGAAAATTTTGGAAATTAATTGCAAACCTAAAGGGTTCAAACCCTAAACCCTAACCCTAACCCTAAACCCTAAGGGTTTGGACAAATTCCATGTTTGCCATTAAATTTATTTTTCAAGTGACTAAAATACCCTTTTTGGATTTTTAATTATGTAACTTGCAATTTTTGCCAAGACCTTTAGTTGTTTACCAACTATATTGAATTTGTGAGTGCAAATCATCAGCCTCCAGCCGAAAATGCCAGCCATACATTGTATCTAAGTGATTATATATAGATTCAAGAGAGAGAAAATTACAAAACTTGGTCATTTGTCCAACCTAGCTCTCACCAATTCTCTCTCTCCTAGCATTCGAAATTCTTAAGTGAATCAGTCATATATTAATCCTCTAAAACATCTAGATCAGATTGGTAGAGCCAAGATCAAAGCATCTTCAAGAAAAGGTATAACCCTAAGTTGATTTTTGATCCAAGTTGTTAAGAAATTTTTTTTGTTTAAAGTGTTTAAATCAGTGTTAGAAGTTGTTTTTAGTTGATCTATGATGATCCATGATGGATCCATAACATCAAATGGCTTTAAAACGAAGTTTTCAAAAACTGCTTAAGAACAGTCAAATGTGTCTAACAAGCAAATGTCAGAGGCCACTGATCTCTGTCTGTTTATGTTTTTTCTTGTTTTATGTTTTGAATTGGTAGCCTGGTGTGTTGTCTTTAATCTTCAAGTGGTAGTACAGCCATCAGATGTCTAGATTTCATTTTATTCACGGTCAAAACCCGTTGACCGGGCATGACCATGAACTTTATGGGTAACCTAGAAAGTGTAAGATCAGCGTCTGACATCTTTTTGAATAGCTCAGATCTGACATTTTTGATTCTTTTTTAGGGTGGTTTTGTATCAAGCTTGTAACCTGACATTTGTAATGCACATGTATGGCTTCATATCGTGTATATAATCAGTAGATTGATCGGGGTAAGTGGTCAAACTAGGCGATAAGGCCCAGACGTGAATTTCTGGAAATTCCAGAAAAGCGTATGAACACTTTTTCTGACAGACTTTGACCGTGTGATTCATGGTAGATCTGTTGTTTTTGGACTGAGATCTTGACATCTAGGTGTTCCTTGTCAATTATACTACATGTATGAATACTAAAACCACCAAAACAATGATCATAACCTAGACTAATTTGTATTAGAAAGTGACCAGTCGAGGTTCTGGGTTTCTGGGAAAACCCAGAAATCGTCTGACAAGAACTTTGAGACGCTAGATTGTTTTGTTGTTTTGTTGTATGATCATGATGTTGGTTGGATATTGTAGAGTTACAGTTTAACTACATAATCGATGCTTAACATTGTTCAGAACTAGTATAGATTGGAAATTACACACGGTCTAACGTGCACCCTTGATCACTGTCTGATAGTGTTCTTGAGCACCAAGAACACCTAAGGTGACATACAAGTGTCGCTATTGGCTTTAGCGACGGTTTATTTAATTTTTGAATTTCTGAATTTTTGAAAATTATTTAAAAATAGAAATAAATTATAAAAATTACCAAAAATGGTTTTAAAAATTATTTTAAATTCTGAAAAATAACTTTTAATTATTTGGGACATTTTTCTTTAATAATTATAATTATTTGAATAAAAATGATATTTAATTTATTTAATTAGTATATTAAATAAATTAGAGAAAAATGATTTAATATTATAAAAAATTATTTTAAATAAGAATAATATATTTAAAAATATTTTGAATTATAAAATATAATTTTCAATATTTTTGGAGAATTCTCATTAATAAATTAATATTAATGATATTAGATTTATTTAATTATGATATTAAATAAATGAATTAAAAATGATTTTATTAATTTAAAAATCATTTAAAAATGAGAAAAATGTTTTAAAAGTATTTTAAGTTATAATTAATGACTTTTAATATTTTGATAATAATTACATTAATATTTAAATATTAATGGTGATAATTTAAAAATAATTTTAATTATTTTAAAAATCATTTAAGTAGAATATTGATGATTTAAAAATATTTTAAGTTATTAATAATAACTTTAATATTTTGACAAGTATGTTATTAATATTTTTATATTATTAAATATTAAAAATGATAATATTATTTGATAATTAAATCATTTAAAAATGATTTAAGTGTTTGAAAAATTATTATAAATTATAATAATTGTTTATAAATTATTAAAAGCTTCCGGAAAATATTATAGACGATATTTGACTTATCTAAAATAATATTGAAGCTTAGAGACCAAGTTTAATTGACAATCAATGTGTTAATTGTCGGATAGGGTGACCAAAACACTGAGAATGGACAGAAATCCAACCAGACCGAAATAGTTAGACTGTATAAGTGTTTATATAGGTTATAAACACTGATGTGATTATGTGGTAATGTGCCTAGGAGAAGTTTGACTGTAGAATACAGTGTTACATGTTATAAATGATTGTGCTAATTGTGAGACCGACATTGTTGATTATGGGTCTTACGAACGCAGTTAATTATATTGTGTAGTTATAATCAACGTTAAATGCAAGTTTCCTAACTCAACCTTGAGTTATATTCATTCAATTATTATAATGGTTAATTATTACTAATTATACCATGTCCAGGGAATTTATTGTTGATTATTCGCAGTTAGTGCATGTTTAATAATTCAAATTGAATTACTAATTCGCAGAATATGCTATTGTAGGATAACTGTTGTTGGATATTCATATTCGTAGAAGATAGAATTGACAGTACAGATAATTCCTGTTTATTGTCAATGTGACAACCCGAAAATTGGACAATTCTATAAAATCTTAAAAGATTGAATAAATGTTAAATAATAGATCTAAACAGAAAATGAGTGTATGGATTTGACGTTTCTGTAAAGGAATTTTAAGGATTTCAAAATTTTTGGATAAGAACTTGAATGATTTTGTAGACTATAAGTGATAGTCTGATAATGAGGTATATGTTTAGTGTATGAGTCATAAGATTATATGTATGTGGTTCTAGTATTTTAATTATATACTAGTGATCTAATCTAGGAATTGTGGACCATGTCTCAATTTAATAATTTATTTTGTGTGAATATTGAGTAAGTAAATTAAGAATTAAGTTATGTAACCTAATATATATATTAGGTGTGATAAGTAAATAACCTAAGAGGTTATAATATGGGAAAATATTAGTATATAAATATATATACTAACATTAAAAGATTTATTTTATATATCTCAATTAATTAATTTTATAACCTAATTAAAGCAAGTCTAATTGGGTTAAGGAAATTAGTGCGTATGAGTAAGAAATTAACTTACTAATGTTGGGGTTTCGATACAGAAACGCACTGCAAAAATTAAAATTTAAAGCAATTTCAAAACCCTAAAACAGGATCTATGCGAAAAATAATTAATTCAGTGGTAAGAAATCATACCGATTGTAAAAGCTAGAATCGATGCGGTCGAATCTCCAACGCAATTCAAACGGATTGCGTCTCTACGGTATCCACACGATCGCTCCACACGAATCGTCCTACGATTTGCAGAAGAAGGAAAAGTTGTACTAGCCACCAAGGATGAGGATTTTTAAACTGTTTTTCTCTAGTCTCTCTTTAAGAGTGGCTAGGGTTTTTGTTTTGATGTAAAACCTAAAGTGACTGATATATATCATATATATAGCAGTTAGGAGAAATTAATCAAAACTTAATGTTATTAAAATCCGAATTTATATATATCTTAATTAAGTCTTACTTAATTAATATACCTATATATAAATTATCCTATTAATTTAAATTCGTAATTTAAAATTATATCAATCATATTGACATATTTAAATCTTTACAATTTAAATTAATTTCTTTTTAATTACGTTCTTTATGTGTGACCCTATAGGTTATTATTACGTTAGCAATAACTTTAAAATCATATTATAAAGTTATAAACGGTGAGCGGCATCTAGTAATGCATCACTGCTACCCAAGTAATAATAAGATCGATGATTCGATGCAACCTTTTCGTGACCAATGTTTCAATGTAATTTAATCCTTTTAACCTTAATATCCTAGATTAAACTCGAGTCATGGAATGTGTCATACTCTTCATAATTTAATCTGAGTTTTCTTGATCAATGAGTAGGCTATATGAAACAAATCATTATTTGAGCATGGCCATGCATTTCATAGTCCTACTCAATCAAGAGGTCTATGGATATCACCTATAAAATATAGGATGGTTAAATTCCATCTAGATCACTCATATTTCTCACACGATTCACAATGAACCCAATAATCACCTTTATAGTCCACCCTATTAAAGGTGACATTTGATGATATCAAAGTACATAAATTCTCGCGTAGTAATATAGCGGTTTCAGGTCGGAGGACCATTACATCATTGCCACTATGAGAATTGCTAATGACACTTCGCATAATGCCCCATATAGAATTCTCATGGTGGGTCTGTCCAGTGCATCGTTCTCTAACATGTACCTATGCATTGACTTAATATCTCATATATTTATGACCAATGAGATTTGGTCATCAGTCAATCCACATACTAGTCTCAATGCATCATTGTTGTCCCATCAACAATGATACTCGACTAGGGACATTTAAGAACAATGATACTAATTGTAATTATATAATCTCATGTTCAAGTCACATACTTGAAACTATATAATTTGTATCACTATTCTAAGAAATTTTATTATGTTAACAATTATATTATGTAGTAAATAAAACCATAATAAAATTATTTATTTATTCAATCAACAATAATATCAAATGTTAAGCAATTATATCAAATAATTGGCCTCTAGGGCATAAACTCTAACAACTAATGTGTGTAAGGGAACCCTAATTAAATAATGGGGAATGGATAAAAAGTTGATAAGTATAGAACTAAGTTGATTTTTAGGCTCAAAGAATTAATTTGTAGCCCAAGTGTTTATTTAAGCATGGGATTTGTAGTTAATTAATTTAAGAACAATTAAATTATTGAGCTAGCCCAATATTTAATATAAAGGGCAAGTTTAATGATGACCCAATTTATTTGGTGGAGGAGCTCAAGCTCATTTTAATTAGTAGACAAAGGAATAAGAAGGTGTAAGCCCAAAAAGAAATAAAAAGGGAGCCCAAGCTTGGCCCAATTAAAGTCCACTTAAGGAGGGGAATTATGGTCATTAATTAAGCTAGCTAATAAAAATAAAATTGGTGAATGAAGAGGACATGTGGCCAAAATTAGTGGAGTGGGAAAAGGTGTGGTATGTAATGATGAGATAACTTTAGTAGATGAACAACTTCATGAGTTGTCAACTTTTTATTTGGACAACACTTTAGATGTTGCTTGCAAGTTACATCTTGAATAATGAGAGAGAAAAAAGCAAGATATGGATGGATATGTTAGGTAATCTAATCACTTTAATTTTTCTAGCAAACTTGGTAATGCATGTGAGGTAATGATGATAACTTATTTTAGTTTATAAAGTAGTTCACCAACTATGCTAGGTGTCTTCTTATTTTTGGAGCCACCACATTTGGCTAAGCTTGCAAGCAACAACTAAATGATTGTGAAAGAGAGAGTGAAGGGGAGATGTGTTGAAAATTTCTATAGATACATATAATATATCTATATACATTTACCAAACAAATAAAAATCTATCTTATTTTTCTCTTTCATCTCTTTTATTATTCTAACAAGAGTTAAAGAGAGAGAGTGTGTGAGAGAAGGGAGGATTCGACAGCTCCAAGAGGAGAAAGAGAGGAGATTTTGATCTTCCATGCCATCCAAGATCCATCACATAGTTTGAAAAAAAAAGATATGTCAAGAAATCAAAGGTATAAAACCAAACCTAAGTTATCCTTTTTAAGTTATTTTGATGGAATAAAGATCTAAGGTTTCAAAACTCAAAAATCTTAGATCTACATGATTTAGAGTATTTTATGTGTGGATCTATCCGTTTTAAGTGTCAAAAGTTAGATCAAAAGCAGGAAAAGTGAAGCTAGGTTTTCAAAGTGTAGAAAATCCTAATTTTCTTAGCCTTGATTGTATTTTATTTTGTGTTTGATGATTGTTTGATGGAATAGATCATTCATCATGATAGATCCATGGTTGTATGAGGTATTATTAAGTATTATGATGAGTTATGTTGATATTATGTGAAAACATGAAAGTTTTCTTAGAACTCACCAAGAGTTAAAAATTAGATTTTTCTGAAAACGGAACATAAAATTCAAATGACCATATCTCCTATTATATTTCGAATTTTTGAGTGTGGTCAAGTCCTAGAGTTAGATCTATATGTTATCTAACATCTCCAAGTGGAATCACTGAAAAAGAAGTTGTAGATTTCCGTATGGACTATTTTTAGCAAAGGACGAAAAACTGCAAAATGGCAATTTAGCTTCTGCCCAAAACTTTAAAAGGGCTGTTTCAGCAACTTATTTATCGAGATAAAATCTGGCCTTTTGGGGGATGAAAATATATGGGATAAAGTAGGTTGTGTCCAAAAATGAGCTCATTATAACTTAAATTGAGCAAGTTATGACCATTTCAATTTCTATGATTTTTTGACGAAAATCGCTATAACCGGAGTTCTATAACTCCGATGGTCACGAAATTTAAACTGGAGGGTCACGTTAACATGTATAACATTATGTCAAGAGATGGGAATTTTTGGAGTTAAGCACGAGGTAGCTAATTTCTTAAGGAATTAACTAGAAATTGATTTTTGAAAAATACTTAAGGCAGTTGAAACATTACGGAAAAATACTTTTTGTGTATGGAATACATGTGTATATGATTGGCCAAAAGATAGAAAAATAATAAGTTGATTTGTTATTTTCGTGCAAAAGAATAGTGAATTCAGGTTGCTGAAATTGAATTTAGTCTGCTAATCTGATTTTGGTTTGCTGAAATAGTGATTTCAGGATGCTGAAATGTAATTCATTTTACTGAAATGATATTTCAGTTTACTGAAAGGTTATCTCGCTTACTAAGATAACATCTAAATGGGAAAACTTATAAAGTATAAGTTGTAAGATTATCAACGTATAATGATACTACTAAGACTAAGGTGTGATGTCTAATACTTAACTTTGTGAGTAAAGATTAGACAAGTTAATATAAGGTGATGAGATTATAAGTAAGTAAATGAATAGGGTGTTAAGATTATCTAATATTTGACTATGTGATTAAGTGTTAGATAATATTATGAAATAAAGTATGATATGCTAATTAAAAGATCAATCTTATACCTGATAGGTCTTTTCAATAAAGAGAATAAATTAAATTGCGTAGCGGTAATCGACTATGCAAGCAAGTTTTCTTAACTCAAACTCGAGTTGTATTTCAAAGCATATTAGTGAATAATTATTGTGGATTATTCACATCTATACTGATTATTGATTCGCACTTAGTGCATGTTACATATGTTCATCAGGTATGAAAGGTTGATCACCTTCATTACCATCTGCTTCAGTTAAATTATTCATATTCATTATTAACATTTATTCATGTCGTCCTGATCATTCAATTATGAAATTTGATTCCTACTAGTTCACAATTATATTGTTGGACGTAGCTAGCCTTTTATTCATATTATTTCAATCATGATATATCCTCAAATAAATTTAACTTGCTGGGTAAATTTGATGTTCACCCTTGCTATATCATGATAAAAATTTTCAGATTAAGATGAAAGCTCGAGTAAAGATAGAAGCAAAGATAAAGTGCAAGATTAATTTTTGATGCAGTTAGAACTATTAAATTTTCTGATACAAATGGTATTGTAAACCTTTAAGATATTGAAGGTATGTATTAAGATAAGGTTGTAGACCTTGGGATTTATGTTGTAAAAGTTTAATATATAAATAATTTATGTTTATATCTTCCGCAATAATTATAGATTTAGTATACTAGATTCGTGGTAAAAAGGTACCCGGATTTGGGGATGCTACAGTTGGTATCAGGGCCGTAGGTTAGAAACCTTAGGTTGGTGTACCTTAGGCTATAACCACGGAGATGATAAGGAATAAACTCAGATCGAGTTTAAGTGATAAGAGATGAATTTGGGAAATTCATCATTAAAGTAAAGATGAAGATAAATAAGATTCAAAGAAGAATCTTGAAATGCTATAAGGGTAAGAATCTGGAGTTACCTAACTGCAGTAATAAAAATGAAAAGTAATAATAAATAGACTGTGTCTATAAGATGAAAAGTGTTAATAAAATCATAATATAATATGATTAAAGAGAAGAATAAGAAGATCGTAAAATAAAATGATCATGAGTATAAGGAGAAATGATTACAAAATAAGATCACGACATGATCAAATTAATAACATATGATATGTTAAAATATTGGAATGATATAGCTTGATGCTATAAAGAGAATGTACTATGAAATGGTACTATGTAAACTCGGAAAAGAGTGGTAAATTTTAAGATACGGATTAAAGAAAATTCATATTAAGAAAAGTAAAAGTTAGAATTGTGTGGGATTTCAACTGAGGACTCAGGTCAGCAGCTGAGTTGTATGATTCCTTTTATGGGCGGGGAATTTGTACTTGGTTTTTGAATCACTTAGCTTCCTGGTCGATATAGTGGTTAGGTTGACCAATTCTTTGTATGGGCGGGGAATTGTTCGCTTAGCTTCCTATGTTGATTAGTGGCCGAGTTTGGTTTGACAACCACTTAGTTTCTGATACTGATAATCATTGAAATGTCTGTGTCGCGCTATTTGCTATATATCTGTTGAGAAGGTGATTCTTTTCTCAGGTGTATAACAGATAGGTAGGGTATAGTTAGAGAATATAAGGTTAAGTACGAGTTCTTAAAACTCATACTTATGGTACGTTCATGACTCATAATTATATGAAATGTTTATGTACCCCTCAGCGAATGGACGCCAAAGGTCTGACTAGGATAAGTTCTTAAACTCATATGATTGTGGAAAGTTCCTGAACTCATAATGTGTGGTAAGTTTGACGAGCTGGGTATAGTTATGTGCTGAATGGAACATTGAGGATGATAGAAATAGATAGATTTATTAAGAAATGGATCATTAGAGAAAGTTAAGTTGATGGTGGAAGCATATGTATTCCAAATCTTCTAGCTATGCTAGACTTCAAAGTTTTTGACATCAAGCTAAAAATGCACTATGTGCCTTTTTGAAAATGAATTTTTATTCTCAACTCCTGGCGACCCTTGTGTATGCATGGACTTTGGGCCACTGACACCTCGTTACCTGTTGAGATGATAAAACAGATTTGTAATGATTTTTGAACGGTTTAAAGAATAGTCTATGCTACTTGTTTCGGCTAGACGATAATGATTTGAAATATCAAAATATATTTTTATTTATCACTTATGTACCATGTAACCTGGTGCAGATATGATAAAAAATTGACGGAGTTGTAAATACAGGAATACTTAGTGTTGAATTCGATCTGATTATCGTTGTCCCACTATTATATGATGTGTTATGACAAAGTCACTCGATGACGGCATCCTCAAACGGGCTGTTAATACAGTACGGCATCACGACGTCATTTTTTTAAACTAATTTTCAAAATTTTAAATTTGCCAACGGCGTTTGGCTATACACATTCGTATATCGTTTGAAATTGATTATTGATATGGGTCTAAGCTATTTGATTCGGCTAGACCAACGTTTATGAAAATTCTTAGCGTTCTTTGAAAATTTTCCCGAACCAAATTGTTTTGGTGCGGAATCCTATGATAAGACCGAGGTGAACTATGTTGTTTGGATAAAATAATCCAATCTAATAGCGTAAATATTCGCTAGACATGATTGATACGTTATGCATGACGTAAAAGTACGATATGCTAATCACCTAAAGTACTAGCAATGGTAGTTTACCTTCTTCGTGATTGTAAACATACTGTTAACCTTTGTAAGGGGTAGAGTACCTTTTTCTTAATTGAAATAGGTAGCAGGTAGTAATACCTATAAACCTCAATCGTTCATGGTCTATATGACCCCTCAGCACAATTTGAAAACTTTTACTCTCGTGAGTGGTGTATTGGGTAGCATGTGATGCTGTGTATGAATGGTGTATGGTGCATGGTATAAGGTGTAAGGTAAATTTCGGGGACGAAATTCTTAGAAGAAGGGGTGAATGTGACAACCCAAAAATTTGGACAATTCTATAAAATTTTAAAAGATTGAATAAATGTTAAATAATAGACCTAAACAGAAAATGAGTGTATGGATTTGACGTTTCTGCAAAGGAATTTTAAGGATTTCAAAATTTTTGGATAAGAACTTGAATGATTTTGTAGACTATAAGTGATAGTCTGATAATGAGGTATATGTTTAGTGTATGAGTCATAAGATTATATGTATGTGGTTCTAGTATTTTAATTATATACTAGTGACCTAATCTAGGAATTGTGGACCATGTCTCAATTTAATAATTTATTTTGTACGAATATGTGAGTAAGTGAATTAAGAATTAAGTTATGTAACCTAATATATATATTAGGTGTGATAAGTAAATAACCTAAGAGGTTATAATATGGGAAAATATTAGTATATAAATATATATACTAACATTAAAAAATTTATTTTATACATCTCAATTAATTAATTATATAACCTAATTAAAGCAAGTCTAATTGGGTTAAGGAAATAAGTGTGTATGAGTAAGAAATTAACTTACTAATGTGTGTAAGGGAACCCTAATTAAATAATGGGGAATGGATAAAAAGTTAATAAGTATAGAACTAAGTTGATTTTTAGGCTCAAAGAATTAATTTGTAGCCCAAGTGTTTATTTAAGCATGAGATTTGTAGTTAATTAATTTAAGAACAATTAAATTATTGAGCTAGCCCAATATTTAATATAAAGGGCAAGTTTAGTGATGACCCAATTTATTTGGTGGAGGAGCTCAAGCTCATTTTAGTTAGTAGACAAAGGAATAAGAAGGTGCAAGCCCAAAAAGAAATAAAAAGGGAGCCCAAGCTTGGCCCAATTAAAGTCCACTAAAGGAGGGGCATTATGGTCATTAATTAAGCTAGCTAATAAAAATAAAATGGGTGAATGAAGAGGACATGTGGCCAAAATTAGTGGAGTGGGAAAAGGAGTGGTATGTAATGATGAGATAACTTTAGTAGGTGAACAACTTCATGAGTTGTCAACTTTTTATTTGGACAACACTTTAGATGTTGCTTGCAAGTTACATCTTGAATAACGAGAGAGAGAAAAGCAAGATATGGATGGATATGTTAGGTAATCTAATCACTCTAATTTTTCTAGCAAACTTTGTAATGCATGTGAGGTAATGATGATAACTTATTTTAGTTTATAAAGTAGTTCACCAACTATGCTAGGTGTCTTCTTATTTTTGGAGCCACCACATTTGGCTAAGCTTGCAAGCAACAACTAAATAATTGAGAAAGAGAGAGTGAAGGGGAGATGTGTTGGAAATTTCTATAGATACATATAATATATCTATATACATTTACCAAACAAATAAAAATCTATCTTATTTTTCTCTTTCATCTCTTTTATTATTCTAACAAGAGTTAAAGAGAGAGAGTGTGTGAGAGAAGGGAGGATTCGACAGCTCCAAGAGGAGAAAGAGAGGAGATTTTGATCTTCCATGCCATCCAAGATCCATCACATAGTTTGGAAAAAAAAGATATGTCAAGAAATCAACGGTATAAAACCAAACCTAAGTTATCCTTTTTAAGTTATTTTGATGGAATAAAGATCTAAGGTTTCAAAACTCAAAAATCTTAGATCTACATGATTTAGAGTATTTTATGTGTGGATCTATCCATTTTAAGTGTCAAAAGTTAGATCAAAAGCAAGAAAAGTGAAGCTAGGTTTTCAAAGTGTAGAAAATCCTAATTTTCTTAGCCTTGATTGTATTTTATTTTGTGTTTGATGATTGTTTGATGGAATAGATCATTCATCATGATAGATCCATGAGTGTATGAGGTATTATTAAGTATTATGATGAGTTATGTTGATATTATGTGAAAACATGAAAGTTTTCTTAGAACTCACCAAGATTTAAAAATTAGATTTTTGTGAAAACGGAACATGAAATTCAAATGACCATATCTCCTATTATTTTTCGAATTTTTGAGTGTGGTCAAGTTCTAGAGTTATATCTATATGTTATCTAACATCTCCAAGTGGAATCATTGAAAAAGAAGTTGTAGATTTCCGTATGGACTATTTTTAGCAATGGACGAAAAACTGCAAAATGGCAATATAGATTCTGCCCAAAACTTAAGGCATTAACTAGAAATTGATTTTTGAAAAATACTTAAGGCAGTTGAAACATTACGGAAAAATACTTTTTGTGTATGGAATACATGTGTATATGATTGGCCAAAAGATAGAAAAATAATAAGTTGATTTGTTATTTTTGTGCAAAAGAATAGTGAATTCAGGTTGCTGAAATTGAATTTAGTCTGCTAATCTGATTTTGGTTTGCTGAAATAGTGATTTCAGGATGCTGAAATGTAATTCATTTTACTGAAATGATATTTCAGTTTACTGAAAGGTTATCTCGCTTACTAAGATAACATCTAAATGGGAAAACTTATAAAGTATAAGTTGTAAGATTATCAACGTATAATGATACTACTAAGACTAAGGTGTGATGTCTAATACTTAACTTTGTGAGTAAAGATTAGACAAGTTAATATAAGGTGATGAGATTATAAGTAAGTAAATGAATAGGGTGTTAAGATTATCTAATATTTGACTATGTGATTAAGTGTTAGATAGTATTATGAAATAAAGTATGATATGCTAATTGAAAGATCAATCTTATACCTGATAGGTCTTTTAAATAAAGAGAATAAATTAAATTACGTAGCGGTAATCGACTATGCAGGCAAGTTTCCTTAACTCAAACTCGAGTTGTATTTCAAAGCATATTAGTGAATAATTATTGTGGATTATTCACATCTATACTGATTATTGATTCGCACTTAGTGCATGTTACATATGTTCATCAGGTATGAAAGGTTTATCACCTTCATTACCATCTGCTCCAGTTGAATTATTCATATTCATTATTGACATTTATTCATGTCGTCGTGATCATTCAATTATGAAATTTGATTCCTTCTAGTTCACAATTATATTGTTGGACGTAGCTAGCCTTTTATTCATATTCTTTCAATCATGATATATCCTCAAATAAATTTAACTTCCTGGGCAAATTTGATGCTCACCCTTGCTATATCATGATAAAAATTTTCAGATTAAGATGAAAGCTCGAGTAAAGATAGAAGCAAAGACAAAGTGCAAGATTTATTTTTGATGCAGTTAGAACTATTAAATTTTCTGATACAAATGATATTGTAAACCTTTAAGATATTGAAGGTATGTATTAAGTTAAGGTTGTAGACCTTGAGATTTATGTTGTAAAAGTTTAATGTATAAACAATTTATGTTTATATCTTCCGCAATAATTATAGATTTAGTATACCAGATTCGTGGTAAAAAGGTACCCGGATTTGGGGATGCTACAGTCAAATTATGTTGAGAAATATTTTAGCTAATTATTCTGGCTAGACGAACATTTGTTAGAACTTGATAAATTTGAGAAGAGAATTCAATTGTTATTGATAGATCGATGCCAATTATTTCGGCTAGATCGATAAGTAAATAGAATTTGAAATCACATTATTTCATTGTTAAATCAAAATCTTGATTCTGAGATTGAGAAGAACAACCTTTTATATAAAGGGAATAAAATTTTTAAGTCGTAATTCGACCATTGCGCGCGACCTAAGTATTATGCCTAATATAGGGTACAAGGAGTTGGCCGGCTCTAAGTACTTCCAGAGGGGTATGATTTAATCTTTATGGTTATCTGATACACCTGCGTATGTATGAAAGTAAATCTTTGATAGATACCCGAGAAAATCAGTTCTAGATCTAGTGTGATCGCTCAACATAAATCTGGAAAACATTTCACTTTCTTATTGCGTAGAATTGATCTTGATTATTCAATAGAATATCGTAGAAACTTTGAAAATGTTGTACTATTTCATTATTAGATTATTGCGTTGCCTAGAATACGAGAAATCTTGTTATTGATTAACTATTTGTTCAGCTATTTCAAAGTTCACCGAACTTTGGTTTCATTCTATCAAAATAGATAGTATGTTCTTATTGATTCGTATACATTTATTGTATGTATTAACTTGCGGGGCAAACTTGTTGCTCACACTTGCTATAAATAAAATATTTCATCTAGGAACGAAGAGGCCATCAGCTCAAAGAAGAACAAAGGCAAAGGCAAGATGCTGGAGTAGTTATAATGAACATTATTTTTATGTTGTTTTGTAAACCCTTTTTGTTTATTTAAGGGGTATGTTGTAATTTTAAGGTTAGTGGACATGAGACTTATGTATTAGCAACTTATGTTAATGAGTTATATATTCCTATTTATATTTAAATGGGTAGTTAGCTGTTATTATATTTTAGATCGTGAACACCAAACTCGGGGGTCAGGTAACCCGGATTTGGGGGTGTCACAGGTTGGTATCAAAGCTGTAGTGACCAAGGTGTCACAAGTTGGTAGAAGAGCTATAGGTTATAAACTTTAAGTGGGGTGGGGGAAAACCCTAGGATTATAACCATACGCGAGATAGAGAAAACTCATTTAGAGTTCTAAGTGAGAGATTGCCGAAGTATATCAATAGTGAGATAAGTGGTCACATAGTGTGAGAATTTTGTACTGGTGAAGTACTAATCAAGTTATTTAAACTGATTGTAGGATGTCTGGAGAAGATTAAAAGAGTGCAGAGATGCTAGCGGCTGTTGCACCTATGCCAGAAGCCGAGGTGCCAGTGCAAAGCGAATCAGTGGAGAAGGTGGGAGAAGGTGAACCAATGGTCAATTTGGGTAGCGATCATGACGATTATCCTAAGATGTATCTGAGGGGAGATGATGAGACAAAGTCTGAGCCAACTAAGGTAGAGTTAAAGAATAAGGTCAAAGTTGGAGAACAAGATCAGCTATCTGCAGAAGTCCAGGAACTCCGAAGTAAAGTGTTTCTTCTAGAGGAGTTGTGGAAGACGGAGCGAGCGTTACGCGAAATGACTGAAGAAAGGAACGAGCTCAAGGCGCAGGTGGACAGAATGAAGGCTGAAGGTGGTGGATCATCTAAAGGAACCAGCAAGAAGGATAAAAAGAAGAGGAAGAGGGACAACAACAGCCCTAATTCTAAAAAGTCAAACCCAAGGAAGAAGCAAGCATGCAACAAGTGTGGGAAGACTCACGTGGGAGAATGCATAATGTGGAAGAACGTGTGCTTTAACTGCAAGCAGGAAGGACATATTTCTCTGCATTGTCCTAAGCCGAATTTGAGGAAGTGTTTTTCATGTGGGTAGACGGGTCACGGATTCAACAAGTGTCCCATCAAGAAGAAGACTGGTGAAGGGAGTGGTCGATAGATAACTTAGATATATGTAATAGTATCTTTTGGGTAGAAGTTTATGATATTAAGTGTTGTAATATCGAGAACGATGTTTAATCATATGTAAATATAAATATGTTTGTATGAATGAAATCTTTATTTTCTATATGAATATAAGATTAAGATTAATTTGTGTGTTCTTAAAACTCATACTTATGGTAAGTTAATGACTCATAATTATATGAAATATTTTGAACCCTCAGCGAATGGACGCCAAAGGTCTGACTAGGATAAGTTCATACACTCATATAATTGTGGCAAGTTCCTGAACTCATAAGTGTGGTAAGTTTGACGAACTGGTAATAACTATGTGTAAATGGACAATTGCAACTTTTTGTGTAAAGTTGTGTCGTTAATCCTGGTATGATTTAAAAAGGAATAGTAAATATGTTAAGTACTATATGTACTATGTGCTATTTGAATGAATATGCAATTATATGAGAATTATGTGTTGAATTCTTATTGTGTTAAGAATATGTTTAAAGAAAGAGAATTAATATAAGATTTTTATTTAAATCAGATCATGCCGCCTAGACGACAGAATCAAAACCAACGAGAAGAACAGTGAGTGAATAACGAAGGAGGTCAAGCAGACCCAATACAGAATTTTGCAGATATGATAGCCGAAGCTATGGAAAATAGGGCTCCAATAAGAGGAAGAGCGAGAAATCAGCCAGCTGATAGATTGGCTAACTTTAAGGATTTTAAAGCGGTAGGACCGCCTGAATTCAAAGGGACCAAAAATCCGATTGAAGCCCAAACATGGGTAAAGGAGATAGAGAAAGCATTCGTCATTGCGCGAGTGGCAGAAGAGCAGAAGACGACTTTTGCAACATACTTAATGAAGGGAGAAGCCAATTACTGGTGGGAGACTAATCAGGCCAGAGCTGGTACAGTGGTGGTGTTGTGGACAAGATTCAAGGAGTTATTCTTTGAGAACTACTTCTCAACGAGTATGCAATCCAGAATGGAAGTCAAATTCTTAGCACTTAAGCAGGAGAACATGTCAGTAACAGAATACGCTGCCAAATTCAACGAGTTGGCAAGATTTGCACCTCATCAGGTGGACACAGAAGCGAGAAAAGCGAGAAGGTTTGAGAATGGTTTGAGACTAAGTATATACAACAAAGTAGCTGTGTTGCAGATTAACACGTACGCGGCCTTGATGGAGAAAGCTTTAATTGCTGAAGGAGGGAGCGAGGCTGCATCTCGATTTCATCAGGAAAAGAAAAAGAAGACTAATGATGGTGGAAGCAGTGGTGGTAGTAATCCGAATAAGAGGAAATGGAGTGAGAATACCCAGTCGGGTAATAAAATAGAAGATAATAGGAAAGGGAGGGAACCATGTTCGAATTGTGGGAAGAACTATGCTGGAGTTTTCCTGAAGAAGAAGGGAGTTTGTTATAACTGCGGGCAAGAGGAGCACATGTCACCTAATTGTCCCAGTCTGAAGAAGATACAAGGTTGTTATGCATGTGGATCAACTGATCATCTGGTTCGAAACTGTCCGAAGAAGAATACTGAGAAAGAAAGTGGCAACAAGGGACCCAGTGGCGGAACCTTGGCAACTCGAGGACTTGCACAGCCAGGAAGACCAACAGCTCGTATGTTCAACATAACGGCGCAGGACACTGTGGCTACTCAGGAGGTGGCAGCAGGTAATGATTTCGTTTAGAATTTTTATTATGCGAGTATTATGAGTCAGATATTTCTGTGAACTATTTTCTTTTATAGATTCAAGTCACAGGTTAGAATTGGAAACACAATTTAATATTGTGTTGATAAAAATGAATTGATGATACAACTTTAAAAGATTGTAGAGATTAAGAAAGCGGTGATTCCGAGGATGGAATCCTTTTAAGGAGGGGTGAATGTGATAACCCGGGATTTCTAATAATCTAAAATTTGCGAATATTTTTTTTTTTATTAATATTAATTATCATTTATGTGACAAGTATCGGTGATACGTGTATCAAGAAAGTCAATTTGTGTATTAACTAATAAAATTAGAGTAGAGTTGTGCTTAACAGCTTTAGAAACCCTAACCCTAATTTTTGAAAAGGGATTCAATAGAAAATATAATTAAAATAATTATATTAATGAGTACGTGTATGTACTGAATAGAATTTTGATCAATAATAGATCGTATAAGGTTTGTAATTACTAAACCCTAATAAGGGATTAGAAACCTTAATCTCAGATTTAGAAAATTGATTGTACAGTTAAAAACCCTAATTGTACGCTGGAAAACCGTAATTTCATATTCGGGAATCCTAAAACCCTAATTAGGAAACCTTAATCCTAATCGGCAAGCCTAATATGTGTATTAAACTTAAATATGATTAGAAAATCCTAATTATATTTTAGTTATCTTAATTTCTATTTTACAAACCCTAATTATAATTTAGAAAAATTATTTTTCTAATTAAAACCCTACTTCGTGGGTTATAAACCCTAATGACCATTTTGACCCTAATTGCTAAATTAAGCAATTTTAATTAGGAATATTAATCCTAATTAGCAAGATTGAATTTTATGATTAGGAAATATTAATATAATTATTGAATCCTAATTATAATTTTAGAATATTAATTTTCTATTTTGAAAACCGAAATTCGAAAATTTTGAAAATTAATTACAAACCTAAAGGGTTCAAATCCTAAACCCTAACCCAAATGCTAAACCCTAAGGGTTTGGACAAATTCCATGTCTGCCATTAAATTTATTTTTCAAGTGACTAAAATACCCTTTTTGGATTTTTAATTATGTAACTTGCAATTTTGGCCAAGACCTTTAGTTGTTTACCAACTATATTGAATTTGTGAGTGCAAATCATCAGCCTCCAGCCAAAAATGCCAGCCATACATTGCATCTAAGTGATTATATATAGATTCAAGAGAGAGAAAATCATAAAACTTGGTCATTTGTCCAACCTAGCTCTCACCAACTCTCTCTCTCTCCTAGCATCCAAAATTCTTAAGTGAATCAGTCATATATTAATCCTCTAAAACATCTAGATCAGATTGGTAGAGCCAAGATCAAAGCATCTTCAAGAAAAGGTATAACCCTAAGTTGATTTTTGATCCAAGTTGCTAAGAAATTTTTTTTGTTTAAAGTGTTTAAATCAGTGTTAGAAGTTGTTTTTAGTTGATCTATGATGATCCATGATGGATCCATAGCATCAAATGGCTTTAAAATGAAGTTTTCAAAAACTGCTCAAGAACAGTCAAATGTGTCTGACAAGTAAATGTCAGAGGCCACTGATCTCTGTCTATTTATGTTTTTTCTTGTTTTATGTTTTAAATTGGTAGCCTGGTATGTTGTCTTTAATCTTCAAGTGGTAGTACAGCCATCAGATGTCTAGATTTCATTTTATTCACGGTCAAAACCCGTTGACCGGGCATGACCATGAACTTTCTGGGTAACCCAGAAAGTGTAAGATCAGCGCCTGACATCTTTTTGAACAGCTCAGATCTGACATTTTTGATTCTTTTTTAGGGTGGTTTTGTATCGACCTTGTAACCTGACATTTGTACTGCACATGTATGGCTTCATATCGTGTATATAATCAGTAGATTGATCGGGGTAAGTGGTCAAACTAGGCCATGACTTGAATTTCTGGAAATTCCAGAAAAACGTATGAACACTTTTTCTAACAGACTTTGACCGTGTGATTCATGGTAGATATGTTGTTTTTAGACTGAGATCTTGACATCTAGGTGTTCCTTGTCAATTATACTACATGTATGAATACTAAAACCACCAAAACAATGATCAGAACCTAGACTAATTTGTATTAGAAAGTGACCAGTCGAGGTTCTGGGTTTCTGGGAAAACCCAGAAACCGTCTGACAAGAACTTTGAGATGCTAGATCGTTTTGCTGTTTTGTTGTATGAGCATGATGTTGGTTGGATATTGTAGAGTTACAGTTTAACTACATAATAGATGCTTAACATTGCTCAGAACTAGTATAGATTGGAAATTACACACAGTCAAACGTGCACCTTTGATCACTGTCTGACAGTGTTCTTGAGCACCAAGAACACCAAAGGCGACAGACAAGTGTCGCTATAGGCTTTAGCGACGGTTTATTTAATTTTTGAATTTCTGGAAATTATTTAAAAATAGAAATAAATTATAAAATTACTAAAAATAGTTTTAAAAATCATTTTAAATTCTAAAAAATAACTTTTAATTATTTGGGACATTTTTCTTTAATAATTATAATTATTTGAATAAAAATGATATTTAATTTATTTAATTAGTATATTAAATAAATTAGAGAAAAATAATTTAATATTATGAAAAATCATTTTAAATAAGAATAATGTATTCAAAAATATTTTGAATTTTAAAATATAATTTTCAATATTTTTGGAGAATTCTCATTAATAAATTAATATTAATGATATTAGATTTATTTAATTATGATATTAAATAAATGAATTAAAAATGATTTTATTAATTTAAAAATCATTTAAAAATGAGAAAAATGTTTTAAAAGTATTTTAAGTTATAATTAATGACTTTTAATATTTTGATAATAATTACATTAATATTTAAATATTAATGGTGATGATTTAAAAATAATTTTAATTATTTTAAAAATTATTTAAGTAGAGTATTGATGATTTAAAAATATTTTAAGTTATTAATAATAACTTTAATATTTTGACAAGTATGTTATTAATATTTTTATATTATTAAATATTAGTAATGATAAGATTATTTGAAAATTAAATAATTTAAAAATGATTTAAGTGTTTGAAAAATTATTATAAATTATAATAATTGTTTATAAATTATTAAAAGTTTTTGAAAAATATTATAGACGATATTTAACTTATCTAAAATAATATTGAAGCTTAGAGACCAAGTTTAATTGACAATCAATGTGTTAATTGTCGGATAGGGTGACCAGAACACCGAGAATGGACCGAAATCCAATCAGACCGAAATAGTTAGACTGGATAAGTGTTTATATAGGTTATAAACACTGATGTGATTATGTGGCAATGTGCCTAGGAGAAGTTTGATTGTAGAATACAGTGTTACGTGTTATAAATAATTGTGCTAATTGTGAGACCGACATTGTTGATTATAGGTCTTACGAACGCAGTTAATTATATTGTGTAGCTGTAATCAACGTGAAAGACAAGTTTCCTAACTCAACCTTGAGTTTATTCATTCAATTATTATAATGGTTAATTATTGCTAATTATACCATGTCCAAAGAATTTATGGTTGATTATTCGCAGTTAGTGCATGTTTAATAATTCAAATTAAATTACTGATTTGGAGAATATACTATTGTAGGATAACTGTTGTTGGATATTCATATTCGTAGAAGATAGAATTGACAGTACAGATAATTCCTGTTTATTGTCAAATTATGTTGAGAAATATTTTAGCTAATTATTCTGGCTAGACGAACATTTGTTAGAACTTGATAAATTCGAGAAGAGAATTCAATTGTTATTGATAGATCGATGCCAATTCTTTCGGCTAGATCGATAAGTAAATAGAATTTGAAATCACAGTATTTCATTGTTAAATCAAAATCTTGATTCTGAGACTGAGAAGAACAACCTTTTATATAAAGGGAACACAATTTTTAAGTCATAATTCGACCATTGCGCGCGACCTAAGTATTATGCATAATATAGAGTACAAGGAGTTGGCC
Organism: Panax notoginseng; assembly: GCA_016801055.1. Lineage (NCBI taxonomy): Eukaryota > Viridiplantae > Streptophyta > Magnoliopsida > Apiales > Araliaceae > Panax > Panax notoginseng. The sequence goes on from CM029015.1 coordinate 135,498,265, forward strand.
GGCTCTAAGTACTTGCAGAGGGGTATAATTTAATCTTTATGGTTATGTGATACACCTGCGTATGTATCAAAGTAAATCTTTGATAGATACCCGAGAAAATCAGTTTTAGATTTAGTGTGATCGCTCAGTATAAATCTGGAAAACATTTCACTTTCTTATTGCGTAGAATTGATCTTGATTATTCAATAGAATATCGTAGAAACTTTGAAAACGTTGTACTCTTTCATTATTAGATTATTGTGTTGCCTAGAATACGAGAAAACTTGTTATTGATTAACGATTTGTTCAGCTATTTCAAAGTTCACCGAACTTTGATTTCATTCTATCAAAATAGATAGTATGTTCTTATTGATTCGTATACATTTATTGTATGTATTAACTTGCGGGGCAAACTTGTTGCTCACACTTGCTATAAATAAATTTTTTTAGCTAGGAATGAAGAGGCCAGCGGGTCAAAGAAGAACAAAGGCAAAGGCAAGATGCTGGAGTAGTTATAATGAACATTATTATTATGTTGTTTTGTAAACCCTTTTTGTTTATTTAAGGGTTATGCTGTAATTTTAAGGTTAGTGGACCAGGGACTTATGTATTAACAACTTATGTTAATGAGTTATGTATTTCTATTTATATTTAAATGGGTAGTTAGCTATTATTATATTTTGGATCGTGAACACCAAACTCAGGGGTCAGGTAACCCGGATTTAGGGGTGTCACACTACCACCTTCGGCAATTATCACCTTTTCTAATATGGTCCCAAACAAAGTACTTTGGAACACAAAAATACGATTATAGAGCCAGGGTTTCAAGCCCTGCTCGAACCGTCGCACCTTCCTCACCTCAGTGTCCACTTGGTGTGGAACGAACCTCGCCAATTCATTAAACTTGGCGACGTATTGAGGAACCGTCATATCCCCTTGTTTTAACTTAAGAAACCTTATTTCCATCCTCCCATGCATGCTCGTGGGAAAGTAGTTCTCGAAGAATATCTCCTTGAACCTCACCCACATTAGATTCTCGATCCCAACCCTGGCTTGATTGGCCTCCCACCAAAAGTTGGCCTCTCCCTTCATCATGTAGGTTGCAAAGGCAACCATCCGGGCCTCGTCGACATTTGCAATGACAAATGCCTTCTCGATTTCCTTCACCCACGTTTGGGCTTTGATAGGGTCCGTAGTTCCTTTGAACTTCAACGGACCCACGCTTTTGAAATCCTTAAACGTAGTAGCTCGTACTACACCAGGATTCACGGGGATGTTAGCCCCAGTTCTATTAAATGCTGCTGTTAAGAGGTTTACAAACTCCTGCATGGGGTTAACCGGACCTCCCTCCGGTTGATTTACGTTAGTGCCTTGATTACGTGGTACTCTTCTTGGCGGCATTTTGCTGTTACAACAAACAACACATTTTGTTATTATTCATTTCTTGTTAGTTAGTTATTATTCAAATTAAATCAGAACTTAAACATCCATTGCTATAAAAAGGCTTATATTGATTCATTAATTGTAGTATAATACTACATCGGTTAGATTACACAGCCTAAGCTGATTACATTACTTTCCCGCAATTGCTTTTCAAAAATAATTGGGATTTACAAAAGACTACCCTTTGTTATACAAAAGAGGGTTTTACGTCACTACTAGATACACCATATCTACATATCTAAACTACTCTATCTACTAATTGATTATATCTGCCTTAAGGCATTATCAAAATTTGCCTTGGTAAGACCAGCAATAATATCACGGCTGACAGTATGCCACGTCTGCCCTGACTCTATGGGTTAACCAGCTACCTGCTGCTGGAAGTCCGCATGAGAACTCCTATGAATATAAGACATTCTCCCTATCTTCTGCTTTTTGGTCTTTAGCTCCCCCTTGAGCTCAAAGACCTCCTGTTTCAGCTCATGGACCTTGTCCTTGGCCAAAACCCTCTCATCGTGCTCCTGCTCCCACATGGACTCCATGTTTGTCTTATCCTCTAAGACAGCCTGGAGCTCTGCTTTCAGCTCCTTAACCTCCTGATAGTAATGGATGTTTCTATCCAGCACTGACATAAAAAGTGATATCATTGACTCCCCCGGAGCCATCTCTGCTTCTATAGCTACTGGGTTGAAGGATACTGCCTCCACCTCTTCCTCTAATATGCCGTCAAACACGGACATAAAGTCTAGGCTCTCTGAGTCTCCAGACTTAACCACCACTACTTCTGGCTCTGCTGCTATGGGGTTCGGTATGATCTCTACCTGATTAACTGACCCTTCGCTAAGTACCTGTACATCTCTATTTTCTCCTGACATCTACAACAACACAATAAGTTTGATTAGTAAACGTCAGTAGAATAATAAAAATACATAACATATATAATGCATTTTTATAAGGTTAATTTCCATCTTTTATTTCTTTAACTTTTCTTAAGGTTATGACTTAAGGTTTAAATCCCCCCTTAAGTTTTATAACCTAAGGCTTTGATACCAACCTGTGACGCCCATAAATCTGGGTATCTTCCAACCCGACAGATGGTGCTCCACGGTGCTACAGTTCACACAAACATTTAATTGAAATGCCTCAAAAGAACGAATATGTCTTATAGATATTCAAAATAATATTAACATTTCCCATGTTCTTTATAACCGTTACATTTGTCCTTGTCATAATATAAAATATTATCATCACAAAACCTATACTATTACATAGGTAATCTACGGTTTCGCCTTAGCCTTCCCTTTATCCTTGCCGGATCCATCGGTCCGTTCGATCTTAACTGCATACATATGGTTCAAGCAAGAGTGAGCCTAACTAGCTCAACAAGTACAACAATTCTAGTAAAATAGCATGCTTGAAACATAGGAATCTTATATTTTCGATAACTGAACAATAGTTACAAAGTACTTTTGATAATTCAAAATAACACTTCTTTTCCTTCAAAACGTTTTACAATGACAATATTCAGTAAAACATCAATTCCGGTCCAAGACCATGAGCATATCATAAGTTTTTTGAAAAGGACATCTCGGCACTAAGTCCGTAAGTCCGACATAGCTTACGAGCACGTCTAGGTGATCAGCCTATAGTACTCTATGTTGATCAACACTACATTCATTAAACGTGTATACGTTTAATTTGTGACAACCTCACGTGCCTGTCATTTGACGACAAAATATTTTTAGCATACTCAATCTCCTTTTGAAAAACCACACAATTATTAGTTTGGTAAATCATTGACAATACTTTGATAGATTATGAGAAATCCAATATATCGTAAGTCTAGCAGAAAGAATTGGCTTTGACTTCATCAGACATTAGTTCATGCGTAAGAATACATGAATTACAAAGCTTGTCCAGTTTGAACTGAAACAAGGGTTAGAGTACTTGCCTTTAGCGTCTGCTTACAGATATAACACGTGCACTTTAAGTCTTTAAGGTCTCTACAGTAGATGATAACATCACATAGCACATTAGGTCATGAATAATCATACATGGTTCCTAAAGAATCTTACCCTTCTTCTCAATCTAATAACGTATTAGATTTGTTATTATTGGTTCTGGCTTTACGTTACGTCATTCTTATGTTCACATGCAACTGACTTTCATTAACCCTAGGTGATCATACTTAAGGCTTAAATATGTCTTAACAATGTAACATTAAGATCCTTATTTAATTGTTAAACAATTTCCATTCATGCCCTACTTGTATCCATTCTTTACTATCTAGGTTTTAAGGTTGGCGCTACGGCGCCGGCTATTCTTCTCTGTGCCGCGCTGCGGCGTCACACACGAAGACTAGAATACCGGACTCGGCGTTGCGCCGCGAGTCCCATTTGTTACGGCCGCGCTGCGGCACCAACTAACAGTACCTCATGCCTCAGCCTCGCACTACAGCGCGGGTTTTTATGCCTTGGGTTGGCGCCGCGGCGCCAGCTCTGTGCACCAAAAAAATTTTACAGACTTAAAATTTTGTGAAACTCTCGGGCTCGTAACTTCTTTGTTATAAGTTCGAATTGGCTTGTTCAAGAGCCTACGGTTCACAAATTACATACTTTACGTGTTTATACAAGAATTTTATCTATTTGACTTCGTTAGCTAACAATTCACCTATTAGTCCATTTTTAACGAAAACGATAAACGTTCGTGAACGTTCAACGCTCGTTTCTTCGTTCTAAGTTGGAATTCGGTCATTTTTGAGTCCGCAACTCTATAATGCCAAATACGACTTGTCTCCATCGAAAACCAACGTTTTCGAGTTCAAACACAAAATTCGACTTCCATTCCAAGAATTTCACGAATTCGAAGATTATCGTCCAATAGCGTGAATTCCGGCAACATTTCATTACTTAGGATTTGTTCATCATTCCAAATGGATTCAATTCATTATCTGGACATCTTAACAATCATATTTCAACAACTTATTATCATGATTAAGTCATTATGTGTTCTTAGTGAGCTTATAACTTATTTAGTATAAATTACATATACATTCATTTCTCATAACTCATGATGAATTAAGTCCTTAACTAATATTCTTACAACTTATTAATCATACCCACTTCTTAATGAAATCATATGACAAATTCATTATTGTTCTTCATATGTTCATAACTTATTTAGGTTTAGATTACTTATTCATGACTTATACGGCATAAGTCCATTAATCATCCATTTCTTAAGTGTTCTTAGCATATATGTTCATTAGGTTACACTTCTCTTATCACCCTACAATGATAGAGATGGAAGATATAATATCATGAGATCATTACCTTTGATGACTAGTCTTCCTCTTCTTGAAATCTAACAACGGCAGTTAAGCTTTAAAAGTGCTTATTCTCTCTAACACTTAAGTTGCTTTGTAGTGGAAGTTATTAGATTATTTGAACAAGCAAAAATGAAATGGGTGCTTGCTATTTATAGAAGTCTCTAAGAAGGGCATAATGGTCATTAAGACCTCCCACCTCCTTAACAACCTCCTTACTATTTATTCCTTAATCCCTAAGTATACTTGCTCCCTACACTTATTACTTGGCCTCCACATTAAAACCTTGGTCACCAAGATTAACCACATCATCATGGGTTGCTCCATGGTTCAACCTAATCCATTGGATCATTACCTTGGGCTTAGGTTTAATTTGATTAGCTAAATATTTTAGCCTTGCTTTAAATTACTATGGGCTTAATATTAACAATTACTTGGGCTTAACATTAATCCCACATGGTTTTACACCTTTATTCATATTGGACTTGTACTTCATATAATATCCACAATTCCATTTCATTTTGTCTTTAATCCTTACCGTTCTTAAATTAAGTCCGCATGCGAAATATTGCGTTTTCCATACTTGAATTTTTATTACATAATCCATCTCACCTTGATATTATAACGTTACGTATTTCTTGGAAGTTCAAAAATAATTCCCGAGCAGAAAACGATAAATAGTTTTTTTCGAAAAATTTCTTGGAAAGCTTTTATTTTCGTCTTGGAAATTTAAACACTTTAATTCCTTCACGTAGTTAAAATACTATGATATTCCGACGTTTCTAGGTTATAGAAAGATATTCATCTTACTAACACATAATAATAACAAATAATATTATTTTATTCATTATTAGAGTATTTACAAAAGGTTCGATTTTCTGGGGCGTTACACGGATCATCATTTGCAAGTCCCCCAAACTGAACCAGATCATCTGAATAGTCCCAGGCTTAATCTCAAATGTGTTCGCAGCTATAGCAGGCTTGGTGATACTCGACAGCAGCTCAGTCACCTTGGGTGTAGCAAAGTCCCTCAAGGCTTTCTGGTCTTCGGCAGCCATTGCTTCTTCTTTTTCAGAGCTTTCGAAGTCTTCCCTTATCTCCTTGATCCAGTTACTTAACCTTTGAAAGCGTCTCCCAATGTCGTCCTCAAAAGGAAGCAAGTCTGGATTTTTGGATCGAGTTTGCATAAATCAACTTTAAAAACCTGAAATAAGACGAACAAAACAAAAATAAAAAATGTTTAAGTAAAACTGGACTAATTAAACTGATATTACAAAATATTAATTCTGTGACACCCCCAAATCTGGGTACTTCCATTTCTGCAGGATTTGGTGTTCACTGTACAAATATCATCTATCTATCAACCCATAAGTAAAAGCAAACCATGCAATAGATAGAATTAAATAAATAAATCTCCCCTTATGGGGTTACATCATCTGCATAAAATACAATCCTAGGTTACTCTAACCTTAAACATCTGTTCGGAATCATAAACAATAACAAGTCTTAAATAACATAAAGTGTAAATATCATTACATAACCACATAAATAACCAGTCTTCATTACTTGCTAATCTTGCCCTTGCCTTTACTGGTGGAAGGCTTGTCAGATCGTTCGTTCTTAACTGCAATGTTATTATTACGCAAGAGTGAGCACGATTGCCCACAAGTATAACAATATAACAAAGAAATAATAACATGCGAATAAATTAAGGGCTTCTGAAACATGAAAACTCAACTTTTGAATCAAGAATGAATATCAAGAAACAAAAGAATTATGAGGGTCATAAGACCTTGAACTATGTCCTAGGTATCAAGGGTTATACTTGAAACCTTTAATAGTCATAAGACTATGGACTTTTCTTCTCGTACTTAGGGGGATCAGCCCTTAGTACCATACCGTGCACAATATCTTAACGCTAACGCATAAGTAATCCCTATACAGGGTTGTTCATCTCAGTTTGACATTAGAGTCCGCACCAAAAAAAGTTTGGTTTGGATAATTCAATAAGGATTCTGAAATTTAGAACGTTCATCAACTATGGACTAGTTGAATCAATAATGATTCGCTAGTCTAACAAGGTTCAACAATAAATGATTTTTAAATTGAATAACAATCTCAAGAGGTATACAATAGAACAATTATTGTATAACAGAATCATACTTTGCAAAGATAAATAATCTTTAATATAACAAATTGAACTTGATTAATAATAATGAGAATTTACTCGACGAAATTTATAAACTTGAATAATGATAACAGTAAGGTTAGGAAACTTGCATCATGCGTAGATTACATGTTAATTAAATAAGTTCCTTGAATTGATCCTACATACCATTTACGTTCACAATACCAGTCAATTATAATGTAATTAATCATCATATGTTCATTCTTTTGTCTAACTCGAATTATGACTATTCTTTGTCAACTACTATACTCATTGCCACATAATTTACATTTCATGAACAATAAGCTAACTATGCGTTCAATCATTTAATTCACACATAAATGTGTTATTGACATGCTAAGAATTTATTCTAACACCTCATTATATGTCTAACATGTTTTTATATTCATTAGATTAAGTTACTAACACATTGCTAGACTTGAGCATTTAAAAAAAATCATTTATGGACCAATATGCTAAGTGGCGCTGCGGCGCCACTGTTATACTTGGTTATTGGCGCTGCGGCGCCGTGGCGCTACAACTTGAGACCTGACGCTGCGGCGCGGTGGCACTGCGGCGCGGGAATTAGGCATGGAGTTGGCATCGCGGCGCGAAACTCCAATTTTTGATTTTCCAGTTCGCGAAGAACACAGAATCAGGCGAAATTATCATTATATGGTCAATAAATTCACCAAATTAAACATACTCACATACTTGAATTCGTGCATAATCATTACCCAACCTTTATCGAGTAATTTTAACCAATTAAAACACATAAATACTGAATTAAAACATGTAATTTCACTGTTCTTGATGTTCTTGAAGGTTTTGAACATAAAACATAAAAATTAACACTACGGATCCGCTATAATACCAAATCCATCCATTCAAGGTTTGTTTTCTTCGCTTTAATATATATAATTATATACGAGTGTGAATTTTACGAAACAATATATGTTTGACATATTAAATTTACGTATAAGGGCCATATGGCCATATTTTATACTCTGTAATTTTGTAGCAATAATATACGAAGTATTTTATGAAATCGATGATATGGTTTATACAATATATATAATAAAATACGATACGATAATATTTATCACGTAATTAACACATAATCGTTACTCCTTCTTCCACTACAGAGCTTTTACAGAACATAAAAGCCATATTCTTATAAAACTTAAACAACGTAAATAAAATTTGGTTTATAGGAATTACCCAAAGTATAGAGTGCAGATTTGTGGAGAAACACTTTTTGGATGCTAATTCAATTACTCAATTTCCAATTTCCTCAACAATTTCTCAATTTCTCTCTGAAAATTTTTCAAACTCTCTCTGATAATATTCTAGACTTAACAAAAATGAAAATAAAGAAGACGTATTAATTAAAAGAAACTGACGTGCTGAGTGGTGGTCAATTACCCAGAAATGATTAACTGTTACTAACTCCTCTTAGGGCCTCGTTTGGCTGGCAATAAAAGACTCCAACCATTTAATTTAATAACACTTTTATCCTATAGTTTATTTCATGTCACATCCAATTACAAAATAATCAAATATTATATTTACTTTAATTTAAATAAAATATGATAATTTCTCATTAATTCACATAGTCACATACTTAATTTCTTATTTAATAATTATGTCAAATTACTAAATTTCTAATTAATTATTATATTAATTAAAATAACATTATGCTTATTAAATATTTCATTAATTCAATAAGCTCACATAAATTTATACTTTGAATAATAAAATTCTCTACATTAATTTAATAAATATAACACATATAATTAAATTAATTTATCACAATTGCATCCATTAATTATTTAATCTAATAATTAAATCATCAAAAATATTTATTAATTCAATAAATATTAAAATTAAATTACAAAAATCTTGTTTGTCACATCTTTCCCTCCTTAAAAGGATTCTGTCCCCAGAATCACGACTCAATAAATTCGACCCGTTACATTCTCCCCTCTTACAAAGATTCTATCCCCAGAATCATTTACACATAATTTAAGTAAATAAATGAGGGTAATTCTTCATCATATTCTCTTCGAGTTCCCACGTAGCTTCTTCAGCGTTGTGGTTCCTCCAAATTACCTTAACAAAAGGTATTACTTTATTTCTGAGAACTTGTTCTTTTCTGTCGACAATTTGAACAGGAATTTCTTCGTAAGATAAGTCTTTTTCAAAATGTACGGGTTCGTATTCAATTACATGCTTGTAATCGGATTTGTAGGGTCGTAATACAGAAACGTGGAAGTCGTTATGGACATTCTCGAGTGCTGGAAGTAGGGCTACCTCATATGCAACTTCTCCGATTCTTCGCAGTACTTCAAATGGTCCAATGAATCTTGGGCTTAATTTTCCTTTCTTTTCGAACCTGATCTTTTCTTTCCAGGGAGAGACCTTCAAAAATATATAACTACCCGATTCAAACTCAATATTTTTATGATGTGGATCGGCGTATTTCTTCTGCCTATCTTGAGCTGCTACCAGTCTTGTTCGAATCACTTTGACTATTTTTGCTGTATATTGTACTAATTCTGAGCCTAGTAATTGTCTTTCGCCAACTTCATCCCAATAAAGTGGAGTTTTGCACTTTCTGCCGTATAACGCTTTATAAGGTGGCATGCTAATACTAGCGTGGTAACTGTTGTTGTAGCCGAACTCTACAAGCAGTAGGTGATCGTCCCAATTTCCTTTAAAGTCCATCACACAGGCTCTTAGCATATCTTCTAATGTCTGAATCGTTCTCTCACTCTGTCCATCTGTCTGAGGGTGATATGTTGTACTAATTCGCAATTGTGTACCCATACATTCCTGTAAATGTTTCCAGAAGTTTGATGTAAAGCACATATCCATATTAGAAACAATTGACACCGGAACTTCGTGTCGCGAAACAATCTCTTTCACATATAATCTCGCTAACTGATATAAGTTGAATCTGATTTTGATCGGAAGGAAGTGTGCGGATTTCGTCAGTCGGTCAACGATAACCCATACCGCGTCGTAGCCTTTCTGAGTCGTTGGAAGGCCAACCACGGTGTCCATTGTAATATGTTCCCATTTCCATTCTGGGATATCCAGCGGTTGCAGTAACCCACTCGGTCTCTGATATTCTGCTTTCACTTTCTGACAGGTTAGACATTTGGCAACACACTCTGCAACATCTAGTTTCAGATTAGGCCACCAGAAATATTGTTGAAGATCTTAGTACATCTTGGTACTACCATGGTGAATCGAATATCGTGAGCTATGAGCCTCGCTCAAAATGTCTTCCTTAATGTCTGTTACTGGCGGTACCCAAATTCTGTTCTCGAATCTTAGTATTTCTTCCTTATCCATCTTAAATCTCGGTTCAGTTCCTTCGGATATCTTCCTTATCACCTTTTTGCATTCATCGTCCTGAAGTTGAGCCTCCTTAACTTTATCTAGTAGGGTTGTACCAGATTGCATCTGAAACAGTTTCTCATCTATTTCCATAGGATAATTCACTTCTAACTCCAACTTCTCCATTGCTAAAATCAATTCCTTCTGACCGGTTAGCATCATCAACTTCTCCCGACCTTTTCTACTTAAGGCATCGGCAACCACGTTTGCCTTACCCGGATGGTATAAAATCTCACAATCGTAGTCCTTGATTAATTCTAACCACCTTCTTTGGCTCATATTCAATTCTTTCTGTGTAAAAATATATTTCAGACTCTTGTGGTCTGTATATATTTCACACTTCTCCCCGTAGAGGTAGTGCCTCCAGATTTTTAGAGCAAAAACTACTGCAGCTAACTCCAAGTCGTGGGTCAGATACCCTTTCTCGTAATCTTTCAATTGTTGTGACGTATACGCAATGACTCTACCGTTCTGCATAAGCAAACAGTCAAGTCCCTTATGTGACACATCACTATAAACCACAAAATTTCCTATATCATCTGGAAGAGATAACACAGGTGCTGAACTCAACCTCTTCTTTAATTCTTGAAAGCTTTCCTTACACTTCTCTGTCCAAATAAATTTCACTAATTTCCTAGTCAAATTTGTCAACGGAGTTGCGATCTTGGAAAAATCTTGAATGAATCTTCTGTAATAACCTGCCAATCAAAGAAAACTTCTTACTTTCGACGGCGTCTTCGGCTGATCCCAGTTAATCACAGCTTCGACTTTAGAGGGATCCATTAAAATTCCATCCCTATTGATCACATGTCCAAGAAATTGTACTCTTTCAATCTAGAATTCACATTTCAAAAACTTGGCATACAACTTCTCCCTTCTCAACACTTCGAACGTTAATCTCAAATGCTCTTCATGTTCTTCCTTGGTTTTCGAATATACCAAAATATCATCTATAAATACAACTACGAACTTGTCCAAAAACGGCTTTAACACACCATTCATTAGTCCCATAAATGCTGCAGGAGCATTTGTTAGACCAAACGACATTACTAAAAATTTGTAGTGACCATATCGTGTTCTAAACGCTGTCTTCGGTACATCCTCTGGTCTCACCTTTAGTTGATGATAACCACTTCTCAAATCTATCTTGGAAAAGTATTTCGCTCCCTTCAATTGATCAAACAGATTATCGATCCACGGTAATAGATATCTATTCTTAATTGTGACCTTATTCAGTTCTCTATAATCGATGTAAAGCCGCATCGTTCCGTCCTTCTTTTTCACAAATAACACCGGCGCTCCCCACGACGATACGCTCGGTTGAATGTACTTCTTTTCCAGTAATTCTTGTAGTTGTACCATCAATTCTTTCATTTCTACCGGCGCCATTCTGTATGGTGCCTTCGATATTGGAGTCGTTCCTGGTGCCAAATCGATCACAAATTTGACCTCTCTATCTGGCGGAAGTCCTGGCAAATCATTTGGAAATACATCGGCGAAGTCTCTCACTACTGGTATCTCCTCTACTTTCGGATTCTCTTTACGACTGTCGACTATGTAAGCTAAATATCCTACACATCCTTGTCATAACAACTTCCTGGCTTGCATCATCGTCAAATAACTCGCTTGTCTAGGCGACTTGCTACCACAAAACATAACCTTAGACGTAGTCATAAGGTTAATACGCTTCTTTTGGCAATCAATTACCGCCCCGTAATTGAATAACCAGTCCATTCCCAAGATAACGTCAAATTCCCCAAGTCGAATAGGGATAAGATCTACGTTCATGATATTATCCACTCTACAGTTCTTATGCACGTACTTAACAGGGATTATTTCTCTATTCGCGATTTCTATGTTCATGGGGTATTCTAACTCATCCTTAGGCAATTCTAAATTCTTAGCAAAGTTATCGGATATAAATGAATAAGTAGCACCCGAATCAAATAATACATAAGTATTAACTCTATTGATCGGAATGATACCTGACACCACATCACACGACTGCACTGCATCCTGCACCGTCATATTGAAAGTCCTAGCGGTCGGTCGATTGGTTGCGGTTGGTCCTGTGATGGTTAGAGCACTTCCACTGCTATTTCCCCGATTTCCTCCTGATCCTGCCCCTCTAGATTCTTTCTTCGGACAGTCTCTTGCCAAATGATCCTTTGAACCACAAGTGAAGCAGACACCCTTCTTTGGGTTAAGACAGTTAGGTGCTATGTGGCCTTCCTGACCACAATTGTAGCACACACTTTTACCCTTCATACAACTCCCAAATGAGCTTTCCCACAGGTCGGACACGCTTCAATCCTTTTCTTCTGACCTCCTTGCTGGTTTTCGGGTGATGTGTTGTCAGACCACCTTCTTTTCTGATTATTATTACCTCCTCCCGTATTACTTCCACTAGCCTTGTTATTTCCTTCACTTTCATTCTACTTCTTCTTCTAATCCTGATTGTATTTGGTTACCGCATCGCTCCCACCTTCAGCAAGTATGGCTTTCTCTAGTACCCCAGCGAATGTCTTCAATTGAAACATCGATACCTTACTATACAACTAAGGCTTCAGTCCTTGTTCGAACCTTCTTGCTTTTCTCTCGTCTGAGTGCATTTGATATGTGGCGAACCTTGCCAATTCGTTGAATCTAGCCGCATAATCTGGTACGGACATATTCCCCTGCTTCAATTCCAGAAACTGAACCTCTAATTGGTTCTGCGAGGTAGTCGGGAAATACATCTCGAAAAACATCTCCTTGAACCTCTCCCAGGTAATCATACCTTCTCCTCCACGGACCTTGTTTGCTTGCCGCCAAAAGCTGGCTTCAGATTTTAGCATAAACGTTGTAAAATCGGTCTTCTGGTCCTCTCTGACTCTTGCGACCTCAAAAACCTTCTCCATCTCCATAACCCAAGTCTGAGCTTCGATCGGGTTCATGGAGCCTTTAAACTCTGGCGGTCCCACCGCCTTGAAATCTTTAAATGAAGTATTCGGTGGAGCTTGAGGTTGATTATTCATTGCTCCAGCTAGTAAGTTCACTAATTGTTGGACGGGATTAGCATTGGCGTTATTGTTGTTATTCGTTGACTCTTCTTGAGCTGGTTGACGGTTTTGTCTTCTTCTTGGCGGCATATTTCTGTTAAAATATATGCTTATTAGATCTTTATTTATTTCTCTAAATAGTTAAGGCATTACTCAACAATTTGTCATAATCACTTAACACATTATCTCAAACAACTTGATATATTTATTCAAATCGAAAGTTTTGACATCAAACGATAGCATCACTGCTATTTACATCAACTATCCCGAGATAAAGAATCTACAGGATTTAAAACATTAAAATATTCCTTTGTTTATAATCACATCGGAATTTACATCTAAATACCAGATAAATATTCACATAATTAAACAAATACTATCACTACCTGTTAAGACGCTGAATAGCCTTGCTACGCTCCTCTTCGATGATGCGAGACATCTTTTTGCGATCCAGCATGTACGATGGTAGACCTTCAAACTAGATTGGGTACCTCAAAACTCGATCATGGGCCTCATTCATTGCATTATTAAGTGTAGAGTACGTCTCCCCAAGCTTAGCCTTCTTTGCACGACAATCCTCTTCTGCAGGATCAGCACGACGTGATTCTCTTACCCAGCCCTCCTCTGCTAGGATCAGCCTTTCTGAGCTTTCCTTTAGTTCCTTCTTTAACTTCTCTATTTCTTCGGACTTCTCCTCGGTTTGACCCTTCTCATGAACCAAATCCCACTCCACGTTTCCCACACGTGTGTGAAGAGTTACAATCTCCCTGTCCTTCTGCTCGATGGTAATCTGTTGAATAATCGTCCGCTTAGTCAAATCCTGGACAATGTCACTTAACTCTACGTTACGATCATATAGCTCATTGTACATCTCGGCATCAATGGAGTTTGGTGGGAACTCCTCTTCTTCCTCTTCCTCTTCCTCCTCAGGATCCTCCTCTGGATCAGTCTCAGGCTCATGCTCCTGACCAACAACAGTGATCAACGGAGATGGCTCCCTCTGTACTAATTACTCCCTGACAACATGAATGTCTCGGGGCTCCTCCTCAGTAGGCACTCGGGGTTCCTCCTCCCCAGCTCGACTAGCTCCTCCAACATCCGACATCCTGACAACACAGTTTCAAGTTTTAGTTACTAAGTCGTACTAGTGAGCACATAATTTAACACATAAACACATAAAGTCTTTTATTATCTTCAATGAATTAAGAAATTCATCTCTTAGAACTCGATAAGAGTTTTCCATCACTATGTTCTTCCTGTAAGGCTACTACCTAAGGTTGTTTCCCCACCTAAGGTTCATAACCTACACCTTTGATACCAACCTGTGACACCCCCAAATCCGGGTACTTCCATTTCCGCAGGATTTAGTGTTCATTGTACAAATATCATCTATCTATCAACCCATAAGTAAAAGCAAACCATGCAATAGATAAAATTAAATAAATAAATCTCCCCTTATGGGGTTACATCATCTGCATAAAATACAATCCCAGGTTACTCTAACCTTAAACATCTGTTCAGAATCATAAACAATAACAAGTCTTAAATAACATCAAGTCTAAATATCATTACATAACCACATAAATAACAAGTCTTCATTACTTGCTAATCTTGCCCTTGCCTTTACTGGTGGAAGGCTTGTCAGATCGTTCGTTCTTAACTACAATGTTATTATTACACAAGAGTGAGCACGATTGCCCACAAGTATAACAATATAACAAAGAAATAATAACATGCGAATAAATCAAGGGCTTCTGAAACATGAAAACTCAACTTTTGAATCAAGAATGAATATCAAGAAACAAAAGAATTATGAGGGTCATAAGACCTTGAACTATGTCCTAGGTATCAAGGGTTATACTTGAAACCTTTAATAGTCATAAGACTATGGACTTTTCTTCTCGTACTTAGGGGTATCAGCCCTTAGTACCATACTGTGCATAATATCTTAACGCTAACGCATAAGTAATCCCTATACAAGGTTGTTCATCTCAGTTTGACATTAGAGTTCGCACCAAAGAAAGTTTGGTTTGGATAATTCAATAAGGATTCTGAAATTTAGAACGTTCATCAACTATGGACTAGTTGAATCAATAAGGATTCGCTAGTCTAACAAGGTTCAACAATAAATGATTTTTAAATTGAATAACAATCTCAAGAGGTATACAATAGAACAATTATTGTATAACAGAATCATACTTTGCAAAGATAAATAATCTTTAATATAACAAATTGAACTTGATTAATAATAATGAGAATTTACTCGACGAAATTTATAAACTTGAATAATGATAACAATAAGGTTAGAAAACTTGCCTCGTGCGTAGATTACACATTAATTAAACACGTTCCTTGAATTAATCCTACATACCATTTACGTTCACAATACCAGTCAATTATAATGTAATTAATCATCATATGTTCATTCTTTTGTCTAACTCGAATTATGACTATACTTAGTCAACTACTATACTCATTGCCACATAATTTACATTTCATGAACAATAAGCTAACTATGCGTTCAATCATTTAATTCACACATAAATGTGTTATTGACATGCTAAGAATTTATTCTAACGCCTCATTATATGTCTAACATGTTTTTATGTTCATTAGATTAAGTTACTAACACATTGCTAGACTTGAGCATTTGAAAAAAATCATTTCTGGACCAATCTGCTAAGTAGCGCTGCGGCGCCACTGTTATACTGGTTATTGGTGTTGCGGCACCGTGGTGCTATAGCTTGAGACCTGGCGCTGCGGCGCGGTGGCGCTGCGGCGCGGTGGCGCTGCTGCGCGGGAATTAGGCATGGAGTTGGCGCCGCGGCGCGAAACTCCAGTTTTTGAATTTTCAGTTCGCGAAGAACACAGAATCAGGCGAAATTATCATTATATGGTCATTAAATTCACCAAATTAAACATATCCACATACTAGAATTCGTGCATAATCATTACCCAACCTTTATAGAGTGATTTTAACCAATTAAAACATATAATTACAAAATTAAAACATGTAATTTCACTGTTCTTGATGTTCTTGAAGGTTTTGAACATAAAATATAAAAATTAACACTACGGATTCGTTATAACACCAAATCCATCCATTCAAGGTTTGTTTTCTTTATTTTAATATATATAATTATATAAGAATGTGAATTTTACGAAACAATATATGTTTGACATATTAAATTTACGTATAAGGGCCATATGACCATATTTTATACTCTGTAATTTTGCAGCAACAATATACGACATATTTTATGAAATCGATGATATGGTTTATACAATATATATAATAAAATACGATACGATAACATTTATCACGTAATTAACACATAATCATTACTCCTTCCACTACAGAGCTTTTACAGAGCATAAAAGCCATATTCTTATAAAACTTAAACAATGTAAATAAAATTTGGTTTAAAGGAATTACCCAGAGTATAGAGTGCAGATTTGTGGAGAAACCCTTTTCGGATGCTAATTCAATTACTCAACTCCCAATTTCCTCAACAATTTCTCAATTTCTCTCTGACAATTTCTCAAACTCTCTGTGATAATATTCCAGACTTAGCAAAAATAAAAATAAAGAAGACATATTAATTAAAAGAAACTGACGTGCTAAGTGATGGTCAGTTACCCAGAAATGGTTAACTGCTACTAACTCCTCTTAGGGCCTCGTTTGGCTGACAATAAAAGACTCCAACCATTTAATTTAATAACTCTTTTATCCTATAGTTTATTTCATGTCACATCTAATTACAAAATAATCAAATATCATATTTACTTAAATTTAAATAAAATATGATAATTTCTCATTAATTCACATAGTCACATAATTAATTTCTTACTTAATAATTATGTTAAATTACTAAATTTCTAATTAATTATTACATTAATTAAAATAACATTATTCTTATTAAATATTTCATTAATTCAATAAGCTCACATAAATTTATACTTTGAATAATAAAATTTTCTACATTAATTTAATAAATATAGCACATATAATCAAATTAATCTATCACAATTGCATCCATTAATTATTTAATCTAATAATTAAATCATCGAAAATATTTATTAATTCAATAAATATTAAAATTAAATTACAAAAATCTTGTTTGTCACAAATTCTATGCTAATAATCCCCGGCAACGGCGCCAAAAACTTGTTGGCTAAAATTTAATTACGCACAACACGCAAGTATACGTGGTCAACAAGTAATATAATAGTAAGTTGAGTATCGTTCCCACAAAGAATTTAGCAAGAAATTAACTCCCACAATTACCAGTTTCCTATTAATCCTAATTTTATTAAACTAGCCAAATTAATGATTAAAATTATTAAAAATACTAAGATCACAAAACAATCACAAATCTCAAAAACTGAATTTCTAAACAAATATTGGAGAATTAGGCTTACAACTTCACCATAAGCTTCACTCTGATTATTATCCTTTATTCCAGTTTAATTTACTATCCCAGTTTATTAATCAAGAACACGAAAGTAGAATTAACCATCTCTCGATGCACTAACCCCGTATTAACTTAAATCTACAATTTAGATAGAATCAAGTTAAACATCTTAATCAACTAACTCACTATATCTCTATGTGAATTACAATTAAAGAATGTTTAAGTTTAAGTTCTTTATCTGATTACATGTGATGTCAAGCATATCTCTACCCTAACATTCATCAAGATTTTGTTCATTCAAAAAATTCAAGAACACATGCTATATTAACTAAGACTAGACTTATATTTCCTCTCTCGAATCCATACAAGTCCACAAAGAACTGTTGATTAGGCAATTCATAAATTCAAGCATAAATTAAAATAGATAAACTGAGAAATAACTTATTAAACTGAAAATCAATGATTACATAACCATTGTTCCACTTAAAAATCTGTCATAAGCCTAAAAAGTACTTAGTTCATCATCAATGAAATAAAAACTGAATAAATTAAAGATATCATCCTTCCAATTACAAATATAAACTAAAAGAAAAGAATAAATCCAGAACCACCCTTTTCCTCAGCCCAATTCGCAATTGATACGAAAATTCTTCAATTATCTTCACTCCAATGCATGCTCCAAAAATCTGTCTTCTAGCTCTTTTAATTGCCTTGTGTCGATCTCTCTTCAAATCTTGTTATTAGATGTAATATAACTAGCTAAGACATGCATTTCGACTGCAAATCCATGCCATCATGAATCCTAAGCCAACACAAACACTTAAGCTCTATGATTGCAGCATTAGGAACCAACTAGGACTGCTCTGCCCCATACCCCCCGCCCTGGCAGGGGTAATGCTTTGAAAATAGCCCTCCCCAGCGGGCATGGCTCCTGCTATCTGACTTCAAGACCCCCCGCCCCGGCGGGGGTGTTAGGCATAAAAGAGCCCGCCCCGACGGGGGTGGCTTCTGCTAGCTGGTCATGTATTGCTCCTTTTTTAGCCATAATGCACCTTAAGTCCACCCTTTTTGATCAATTGCAACACCACCAAACCTACACACAAAATAACACTAAACAAGTAAAAACAAAACATAAAAATAAGGAATTAATACCGATTAAGCTTGAATTAGGAACCGATTCGTGGGTATAAAACCCACTTATCAAAATGTCCCAAACTTAAAACGTGCTAGTCCTCAAGCACAAAATAAACTAACATGTTATGCAATGCAATGCAATAATATGTAATGCATCTAACCTATATGCCTACTAATCCGACAGTCATCATATACTCAAAATTATTCCTCCGACCTCAGAGAAATCAAGCAAACACTACAACACTTAATATCAAAACCAGTCAATAACTTCTTATCAATCCCCGAATCTTAAACCGTTTTTACTGGTATAGTGTGTGTGTGTGTGTGTGCTCAACATTCATGCTAACTGATGTAATTGTAAATCTAATACATAATAAATCTCTTAGAAGGCATCATACAGTGTAAACTCAAATATTTCAAAAATAGGTGAAATCCAAATAAAATCAAACATTCACCAAGATTAGGGGTCCGAATAGGGTACTCAGGCTTTCTTTTTCAGTCACGGGGGCTCTTTTCTCTTATTTCCCGTCTCTTTTTTTAGATAGATGGTTGGTGAGTGCGTTTTACGCTTCATCTCATGCCTGTGTTTATGGGGAGTATGCTTCACATTTCTTCTCAACCCACCACAAGACTCCACTAGATATTCTTTTTTTTCTTTTTTTCTTTTTTCTGAACCTTATATACCCCACTTTTTCCCCTAAACTTAGGTTCTTGCCTAATTCATTGTCTTTACTACCTATCCTTGTCCTTCTTTCCTTTAAACTAGCATATTCCTTTAGAAAATTCTTATGTATCAATTTGAACTAATCAGTCCACATAAGTGTTATTGACGTGCAAACCTTTTTATACCAGTGTCAAATATGCAAAAGATTCAATTCATAACTCAAAATTATATCATAGTTGTAATATTGGGTACTGTATTTGTCTACTTAATCCCAATCTCATCATTGACCAAAATAAAATGAACTACAACAAATGTTGGATATATGCAATATAACACAATGCTTAACTAAATGATTTTTATCTTTATTTTTATTTTTTTTATATGGTAAACATAACATGATTGTAAACAAAATAAGACTATTTACAATCCTAAGCTACTATGCAACTACATGACTACATGAAAGCAAACATGAATGCAAACATTTAATAATCCTGAAACTAAACATGAAATAACATATGCAAAGCTAACTAATGACATTAAACATGCAAACATGAAAACTAAACTAAATCCCCCAAACTTAAAGACTACAATGTCCTCATTGTATAAATAAAGTAATGAATGTATGAGGACTTCCCTGTAATCGCCTAAGCCTGGGGTGGTGGTGGTTGTTCTTCATCGAAATCACTAGGTGGAAACCTTGGCATTGGGACTGGCTGCTGGTATGGTAATTGTGCATTGGGATTGAAGCTCTGGAGTGTCGTATTCAATGAAGCAAATGACATGTTCATGGCTTCGACCATGTGGTCCTGCCTCGCTGTAAGTCTTCACATTTCCCTGTGTGCCTCCTTGTTGTGCTCATCCACTTAGCGTTGAAGGTTTAGAAACTGAGGACTAGATATAGCTTCGGGCTATGGTGTTGCTTCCGTTCCTCGCTCTCCCATTGTCGCATCCTCCTGAAACTCGTCGTAATCTGAGGTGTCCTCAGCGTCAGCCTCATCTTCTGAGGATGATGGAAATACAAAGCCAACTCCTCGAGGATGTGACTCGCCCCCGGGCCACACCGCATACCGCGCAATCATTCTCGAATCTAACGTCTGATGCAACATTTGGGTGGTCTCATCATCGGACCATCAAACTCTGGCCTATCTACACAACCCACAAATGAGCGATGGGTGTGGCAAGCCGCTAGAGATTGGTCCCCACAGGCATCTTCGAATGAAAAAGTTGATAATAGCCTCCACATCTATGATGAAATCTTGGACAACGGCATATAACAGCAAAGCCTTCTCCTTGGTCACATCTTATGTGTGAGTGGAAGACAGTTTCCCCTTTTCAGCCCTTGATCCATGTGGTACCCGGCTTTGTCATTTCCTATAAAATAGCCTCGTAATTCAGATCATTGTCACGTAGGTTAGTGTACTGGCAATGTCTAGGAACTCGTAACTGGTTGTACGTGTTGATGACGTCAGCACTGAACAAAACTAACCTACCCCGCACAAATACGTTGAATGGGGCCTTATCCTCAGCGTTTACATAAAACTCCTTGACCACACTCACAATTGATGGCTCGGGCTCTTCTGTGAACTTATTCCAACCTTTCTGATATATTTGTTGCATCATTTCACCGTCAACATGGTCCAGTGCCAACCCCCCCTCTGGAGTGAGTGCTTTTGTGACAAGGTAGTCATAATAGTCAGCGGCGGCGACACTTGCAAATTTGTGTCTGTCAAAGGTCCGTGTTGGTTGCGCGGACCCTGAACTTTCTCCCATTTGTCATTTTGATGCAGGTTTAGATGCCATTGAATTGAAATTGGTAAGCTTTAACAACAAATTCCCCCCAAACTTTACTTACGCAATCTGTCGAACACTTGGTGTGCAAGATGTTCAATCCCCCCAAACTTAATGATTTTGTTTCAATTATGGTAATAGAAAGTGAGGAATTAGAAGATAACTTACTCACTCTCAGTGTATCTCTAATTTGGCTAAAAAAATTCGCTCAAACCCTAACCTTGAACTTCTGAGTAGTGTAAGTTGAGGGTGTTAGTGTGTGGGATGAAGGATTGGTTTGGTGAGGGGGTGGTTTTATAGAGATGGGATGATGTATAGAGTTGTGAAGTGGAGTAGTGGATTGAAGTAGTGGGTAATTTAATGGAGTGGGGTGATGGAGATTTAATTTCCAAAACGTGGGTAGATAGTGGAGAAGATGGAGTTTTAGTTGTGGGATAGAGAAGTTGAAGTGTATGAGTAACTGCCTTCGGTTGCTTTGAGTCTCTCCAGAATTCGGACCCCCGCCCCAGCGGGGGGTATTGGCTTTGCAAAGCCCGCCCTGGCGGGCATAGGTTCTGTTAACTGGATTTGGATTTGAAGACCCCCGCCCCAGCGGGGGGTATAGAGCTTAGGGAGCTCGCCCCGGCGGGGGTGTGGTCTACTAAAGTACCCTGTTTTGTTTATACCTTCCATCCAATTTCACTCCACGATATTGTTAAGTACCTGAAATACCATAAACGTAATTGTGAGTAAATTTTGAGCATTTTAAGTATGGTGGAGAGATTATCAAGAACAATACAACTTAATAACTACTTAATGAACTTATTATATCCTAATTAGTCTAAACTATAATCTAACTAGCATGGATAAAAATATGAAGAATAAAAGTACGATTGGGTTGCCTCCCAATTAGCGCTTGATTTTAAGTCGTTCAGCCTAACTATAACCTGTTTATGGCGCGTCGGCAAGTGTGATTATGATGACATCCCAATTAGACTTGCCACCCCAATAATGCATCAACCGTTGACCTTGAACGTCTCTAATGGATTTTGATTGTATAGTTTAACGGTGCCATGTGTGAAAACCCTCTTTATAGTGAATGGACCCGACCACCTCGATTTTAGCTTTCCTGGGAACAACCTCAACCTTGAGTTGAACAATAGTACTGATTGCCCCGGCTCGAACGTTCTTTGCATAATTTTCTTATCGTGCCATTTCTTGACTTTTTCTTTGTATAACTTAGAGTTCTCGTAAGCTTGAAGTCAGAATTCATCGAGCTCATTTAACTGAAGTAGCCTATTTTCACCTGCTGCTTCATCGAAGTTAAGTTTCTAAATTTCCCAATAGGCCTTATGTTGTAACTCAACAGGTAGGTGACATGTTTTCTCGTATAGCAACTGATATAGTGACATCCCAATTGGTGTCTTATAAGCAGTTCTGTACGCCCAAAATGCATCATCCAATCTAAGAGCCTAGTCTTTTCTGTTCGAGTTTACCACCTTCTCTAAGATTTTCTTTACCTCTCTGTTTGAAACCTCAGCTTGCCCACTTGTTTGGGGATGATATGTTGTAGCTACCTTATGGTTGACCCCATATTTTGCCAAAATAGCTGTGAATGATTTGTTGCAGAAGTGAATTCCCTCATCACTTATTATAGCTCTAGGCGTGTCAAGTCTTGTAAAAATATTCTTTTATAAGAATTTAAGAAACACTTTGGCATCGTTTGTTAGTAGTGCTACGGCTTCAACCCATTTCGATACATAGTCAACCGCAAGCAATATGTACTGATTGTTAATGAGGAAGGGAATGACCCCATAAAATCCATGCCCCATACATCAAAAATTTCAACTTCTAAGATTGTTTGTAGTGGCATCTCATTCCTTTTCGATATACTACCCACCCTTTGACATCTATCACAGCTTTTAACAAACTGGTGGGCGTCTTTAAATAATTTAGGCCAATAAAACCCTACTTGAAGAACTTTTGTTGTTGTTCTCTCACTTCCATAATGTCCCCCATATGCAGATGAATGACATTCGTGTAATATGTTCTTCACCTCGCTGTAGGGTACACACCTTCTAATCATCTTGTTGGTGCACTGTTTAAATAGGTATGGCTCATCCCACATGTACCACTTGACGTCATGTAGGAATTTCTTTTTTTGTTGTCTTGTATGATCTGGTAGAAGGATGTTGCTCACTAGATAGTTAGCAAAATCCGCATACCATGTAAATTCCGTATTGATCCCAAATAGCTGCTCGTCCAAAAATGACTCATTAATTACACATTTGTCCTCTCCTTTTTCCCCTGATTTTCAGCCTCGATAAATGACCTGCTACTTAATTCTTCGTACCCTTTCTATCTTTTATTTCCCAATCAAATTCTTGTAGGAGAAGTATCCACCTGATAAGTCGTGGCTTAGCATCTTTCTTTGAGATTAGGTATCGAATGGCCGAGTGATCTGTATAAACTATTACCTTTGTCCAGATCAAATATGTCCAAAATTTATCGAATGCATATACTACTGCAAGTAATTCCTTTTTCGTAGTTGTGTAATTCATTTGTGTCTCCCTAACTGTCTTACTTGAATAGTATATGGTGTGGAATACCTTTTCTCAGCGTTGACCCAAGACAGCCCCAACCGCATAGTCGCTTGCATCACACATTAACTCGAAAGACATATTCCAATCCGGTGCGACATATGAAGAACTCCTCATAATTATAGAAGTTATGAACTAATGAAGAACATATGAAGAATTTTCTTTTTTGTTGTTTAAATATGTTTGGTTAGGATGACAGATATATGGATTGAATCTATTTGGAACGGTGTAAAAATCTCAAGTAACGAAGTTATGACGAAATTTATGAGATTAGACGATAATCGTCGAAATCATGAAATTCTCGGAATGAAAGTCAAAAGTCACCGTTTAACTCAGAAACATTGGTTTTCAATGGAGAATAGTCTAATTTTGCATTTTAGAGTCGCGGACTCGAAAATGGTCAAATTCTGACTTAAAACGGAGAAACGAGCTATGAACGTTCACGAACGTTTAACGAACGCTCAATAGAGAATTTAATCGGTGAATTTCATGTTAACAGATTTAAAAATGTAAGATTTTCTAATGAAATCATAGTACACATGATATGTGAGCTAACGGCTTTTGAACGAGCCAATTCCGACTTAGAATGAATAAGTTATGAGCCCGAAAAATTTACAAAAGAAAAGAACTGTGAAATTTATCTGAGGCTCAGGGCCGGCGCTGCAGTGCGGCCCAAGGAGGTAAAGTTGGCACCACAGCGCCAGGCCAAACCCTGAGACACTATGAAGTGGCGTCGCAGTACGGCCTCAGTATAAGGGAATGGCGCCGCAGCGCCAAGACCGGGCACCAGGCACTGCTGACTTACGCTGCAGCGCAAGCTTTTGTAAGGAAGTTGGTGCCGCAGTGCCAGCACTAGGAAAAAGAACAGTGAGAAATGAAAATGAATAGAAATGAAAGTAAAGCAAATTTAAGTTGATTGAAGGTAAGTTATTACTTTAATTAACTTACAGTAAAACTCATTAAGGATTATTAAAACCTTAAGAATGACAACTAAAGGTTGACGAAGATTACTTGAACGTAAATACAATGTAATACGATAAACCGTAATGGATATTAACCAATTTAAAGAATGGTTAGATTGAGAAGAATGGTAAGATAAATTAGTAACCATACATGATGGTTTATGACCTAATGTGGTATGTTATGTGATCATGTATAGTAGAATCCTTAAAGACTCAAAGGAAAAGTATATTAGTTGTAGAAGACACTGAAGGCAAGTGTTCTAAACCCTTGTCTATGTTCTTCTGGACAAGCTTTGTAATTCATGTATCTTACGCATGAATTGATGTATAACGAAGTCGAAGCCAATTCCTTCGGCTAGACTTAATGTGTTTTGTGGATTCCCTTATAATCTACTGAACTATTATCAATGCTGTTATCTTTTGCCAACTGTTTTGGTATGGATTTCAAAGAAATACTGAGTATGAATAAACAAACATTTTGTTATCAAACGACAGGCACGTGAGGTTGCCAAAACTTAAACGTAGATACATTTAAAGAAGTAGTATTGTACAACATAGAGTACTATAGGCTGATCACCTAGGCATGCTCATAAGATATACTGGACTTACGGACTTTGTGTCAGGTTATCCTTTTCAAAGAAAGAATGAAATGCATTGTTCAACTTATGTTGTTCAGTGTGAAATGTTTTAAAGAAAAGAGAAGTGCTATTTTGAATTATCTATAGTACTTCATAACTATTGATTCAGTTATTGAAGATATATGATTCATATGATTCAAACCTCTTGTTCAAATGAAATTGTCATACTTGTTGAGCTAGTTAAGCTCACTCTTGCTTGAACCATATGAATGCAGCTAAGACTGAACGGACTGAAGGATCTATTAAAGATAAAGGGAAGGCTAAAGTAGACAAATAAGTTTCCTTTGTAATAGTATAGTAGGAATGTTGTAATTCTTTGATATTATGACAAAGAACACATGTAACATTCCATATTTTTAAATGTAAGTTATAAATATTTATTGGATGTGTTTATTATTGAATAAGTAATTGTTCAATTTGATTGAGTTTATTTAGTTAATTATTTATTTGCTAAATAATTAATGTGATTAGTTAATTATTTATTTGTTAAATAATTAATGTGTTATGTGGATTGAGTTATGTGATTAAGTAATTTATTTAATTGTTATTACATAAAGTGTGACAAATAACTATGTGATAAAGAGTTATTAAAATAAATTAAAGTAATTTTAATTTAGTGTTGCCAAACAAGGTGTAAGTATATTAATCCTTTATTTTATAAATGGTTTGCCAAACAAGGCCTTATGGCTTTTGAAATTATTGTTAATTTTAAATTATATTATTAATAGAATAAAACAAATATATAAATAAAATATATTTATATTTATAAGATTATACGTTAAATGTTTGGTAACTGATGAGAGTAAATAGGCTTATTATTGCCTTATCAGTTTTGTTTTATTTTGACGCATACTTGTTAAGTGTTACGCTCCAGTTTTTCTTAGTCTAAGAAAAGGTGTTCAGAGAAAAAGAAAAGTTTCAGAGAATTTGAGAGAGAGAAGTAGCAAAAGAAAGTTATCAGTGTTTAACAAAGATTGTCTAAAACAAAAGGTATGTACATAACTTAACCATAGCTATTTACGCCATATATTTTATGTGAATTTATATTGTCTCGGTGTTCTCAATTTGACTGTAAGACGAAGTTCTTTACAAACTTTCTAGAGTTCGAATGTTTTACTATTTGATTATGAAATCATGTGTTAGTAGTAGATAACATATATATTGATGATGGTATGTTCAATAATGTATAGGTAAGAGTATGATAAATTACGTATACACGAAAAGAATTATTTTTTCAGTAAACTTATATGCATGAATATGACTTTTGAAAGTTAATAAAAATTAGTATGTGATTATGTTAATTGAGACTTGTGTGTAATTGGGTAAGAAATTAAGCAGAGCAAGGAATCAAATTTGGTTGATAACAGTGAAAATTTCGTCCACTGTACTTTAGATATCAACAATGGAGTTTTGAGTTTTAACCAAATATTATTTTAGTGATTTAAGTCCTTTAAATTTGTTGTTCAATTGTTGGAAATTGGTATATGGATAATTGTTAGCAATTATGTGTAGTTTATATTAGTTATACATGTTGTTTGGGGCAAATTGTTATTACAAATTTAAGATAGTAGCTTTGGCTCTGTTCTTCTTTTTGGTTCTGTGAGTTTCGGCGCCCCAGCGTCAAATTTCATGCCCCAGCGTCAAATTTCTCGCCCCATCGCCAAGGTTCGCGCCCCAGCGCCAAAAATGGGCCAAGGCTCGCGCCCCAGCGCTAGAAAAGTGGCCTGGGTTGGACAGTTTTGACCTCCTGTAGTAAAATGGCCATAACTTTCTCATACGAACTCTGATAGAGTTGATTCAAGATGATCCAGAACGAAGACGAATAGACCTACAACTTTCATGCTTTAAGTGTTTTAATTTGAGGTCTGTAACAGTAGTCAAAATGGCCATCTTTAGGACTATTGTGTATTTGGAGCCAATCGGAGGGCGTCGGGATGCACGAATGCAAGTGCAACCCTTTGTGTATTAGTATAACTTAATGATAACATGTTGGACATGTAATAGGATGTTGTATCAAGTTATTAATGTGCATGTGGTGCAATGACATGATCACTTAAGTAGTTGTAATAAAGCTAAAAAGTAATGTTCATGAAAAGATGTGATGTTGTTTAAACTTAAACTTAGTTAGTAGCTATATTAAGAGTAATAAAGTAACTCATAAAGGTAATGTTTGTGAGACCCCAGATTTTATGAATAAATATTTAATTTTTCTCAAAAAAAATTTTTATATTATGGTGTGGATTTGATATAATAGTTATATAATTTTGCAAAGTATGCAAGTTGTCATACTATATTCAATTGGTCGGAGAATATTCTTTTTGTTGGGGAATATTCGTACGACGGTACAATCATTGGTGGACCCCACAACGAAATTATTGTTGGATTGAGAAAACGACAAAAATACTTTATGAAAATAACGGCAGAAATTTTACCGTTGATACTGTTGAACTACTCGGTAGTAAAAGTACAGTAATACGCGTTGTTACATAGTAGCACACGATATTGATTATTAATGCTTATGTGAGAAGTCACTCAGTTTGATTCAATTATGGTCAGTTAATAATATGAATTATTTAGCGATAATGACGTTTTGTTTTATTCGTATTATTAACGTAATAAAACAGAAACATCTTTTTATATAAAACAGAATATTTTATTAAAGTTATTCTATAAATAGAATATATTATATTTTATTTAAAAGATTTTTCTTTAAATATGGACCGTCAGATTAAAGTAATCAATCTGGACCGTTCATAGATTAGTTACTATGCATTCTATTTTTCTATAAATAGCAGCTCATTCCTTCATTATTTCTTACGAATTCACTGAACTCTAGAGAGAGAAACTATAGAGAGAAACCATAGAGAGAGAGAAGAAGAGTATTCTGCTACTTAACTACTTCTTTATTTCAGCTCGTCTTTAAAACGGTAAGGGGTGTTATTCTTTCTTATTCATGAAGAGAACTGTTGTTATTCCACTTCTTATTATTCTGTTGGAATAACCTGTATACGCGGTCTACCCTATACTTGGTGACATTCTTCTATTATTCTGTTGGAACATCCTGTCTGTGTGTTTTACACCGGACCTGGTTCCGTTTTTATTATTATTCTGTTGGAACATCTTGTCTGTGTGTTTTACACCGGACCTGGTTACGTTTTTATTATTATTCTGTTGGAACATCCTGTCTGTGTGTTTTACACCGGACCTGGTTACGTTTTTATTATTATTCTGTTGGAACATCATGTCTGTGTGTTTTACACCGGACCTAGTTTCGTCTTGTTATTATTCTGTTGGAACATCCTGTCTGTGTGTTTTACACCAGACCTGGTTCCATTATTTACTATTCTGTCGGAATATCCTGTCTGTGCGTTTACGCCGGACCTGGTCCCATTATTTAATATTCTGTTGGAATAACCTGTCTATGCGGTCTATCGCATGCCGGGTGATTTCTTTTGTTATTCCATTTTTTATTATACTCAGTTGGTTAAGTTTTGACTTCTATACTCCATGAAATTTGTGGAATATCCTTGATAATTGCATTTCATCCAGTATCTTTTCATGAAAATATTCTTATAAGTATTCTTGAATTTTACTCCACAATGCAGTATCATGTTGACAATTTGGACGTTGTTAATTCTTGGATAAATTAATTCTTGAACTTGTTTTATTGAATTCTTATATCATTGTCATCATCCTCATGTTTATAAAATGTTGAAAGTCATCTGTGGCCTGTAGTGCATAGATGGACTTGGTATGATTATGACCAGGGATTATTCGGTATAATCATGACCGTAATGTTACAAATGATGTGGTAAAAGTCCTCATTGGCCCGTAGTGCGTTGATGGACAGTTGTTGGCATGATCATGACCATTAATGAATACACGAATATCCTTGGCCGTAGTGCAGGGGTGATTCGATAATGTGGATTATTTTATTAAGCTGAGTCTCAGCGATCACAGTGTTGAAAAACTTTTTAAATCATAAAAGATAGTAGAGTTTATTTTCTACTTGACTCTTTTAATGGATTGCTTGTTCCGCTGCAGTTAAACTTGATGTCTACTATATTTTATCAGTTTAACATTGTTGAAGGCTAATGATAATTTATTCTGCATTATCTTAGTCATAATATTTCTTACTGGGCTAGTTGAGCTCACCCTTTCTTTCACTGTTCTCTTCAGGAAATGAGAACGTAGCTGGGGCAAGTCGGGGAACGGAGTGATGATTCGAATGATAGTATTAGTTAGTAGTCCTCACTATTCTATGTAATAGTGTGTTAATAAATGTAATGAGGACTCCTTTTGAGTATGAATACTCTCTAGAAGATAATATTTGTATTCAAACTCGCAGTTTATGTTTTGTCGTATTGTACACGACAGTTGTATTAGTAAGTTGTATTTATATTTTGTACAATGTATCTGACGACCCAAGATGGGTGATGTATACCTAATTTTGGGGGCGTCACAGTTGGTATCAGAGCTTAGGGATATGATCCCTGGCTAGGATGTGAGAATAGAACTAGGAGGGGAGAGACGGGGAATTCCTTCGCTAGTATGACCTACCTAAGTTTATTTGGTATTTAATTGGTCGGTCAAAGTATATGGATAATATGTTATATGTTAATTAACCCTTGTTTTGTTGCAGTATTTGTAAATGGCATCCGAAAATGTTGAGATAAACAATGAAGCACATGAGACCATTGAATCACCAACGATCAATGCTCAGGGTAATGTGCAACCAGAGGACAATAATCCTCATGAAAATAATAACACCGATGAAATGGTGAATGATGGGATGGTCAGAGACTTTATGCAATTCATGCAACAACAAAATAACTCTCGGACGGTCACCGCTAAGCAGTTCAAGGAGCAATTCATGCAACAACGGGCGAGAGCGGCTCCTATCCAAAATGAAGGAGGAAACAATGACAAGCCACGGTTGGTTACCGCTAAGCAATTCAAGGAGCTAGGACCACCGGAGTTTTTGGAAAAGCCAGAACCACTTAAGGCGGAGACGTGGTTAAAGCAGATCACCAAGATATTTGATGTCTTGGGATGCTCTGAGAAGCAAAAGGTTCTATTTGCCACCTTTATGTTGCGTGAAGAGGCAGATTACTGGTGGGAATCTGTAAAACGTACCCAGCCTGACGCACTCAAGATGTCTTGGGAGAAGTTCCAAGAACTGTTCAATGACAAGTACTTTCCCGAAAGTATTCGTCACATGAAGGAGGTGGAATTTATCAAGTTGGAGCAAAACAACATGACCGTGTCGCAGTACGAAGCCAAGTTTGCCGAGTTGTCCCGATTTGCATCCCACTTGGTGGATAATGAAGAGAGAATGACGCGGATGTTTTTAAGAGGTTTGAAACCGAAGATACGTCAATATCTTATTTCTCATAAACTGTGTCTGTATTCAGATGTTGTAAATAGGGCTCAATTAGTAGAACGCGGTAACGAGTCAACGCAACCAAAAGAGAGCAGTCGGAAAAATGATAATACTGGTGATAACAGTCATCAAAGTGGTGACAATAAGCATGGAGGGAATCAACATGCCAGAAATGGTAACCACTTCAATGGTAATCATGGTCAAAATAATAAGAATGGACATTTCAAGAAGAGGAAATTCAACAATGATGGAAAGACGTCAGCACCATCACCCGTTGTTAAGGAAGGAGAACGACCACCTATCATATGCTTCAAATGTGGAGGGGAGGGACACATCAGTCCAAACTGCGCGATGCCATCCAAAGCATGCTATAATTGTGGAAAAGAAGGTCACTTAGCCCGATTTTGTCGTTCACCGAAGACAAGTTCAGATAGGATGGAGGCACCAAAGACCGTCCCAGAAAAGCCAAAGCCAGTAGTTTAAGAGAGAGCATTTTTTTTCGTGACGAGGAACCTGAATAAAATTATCATGGGTATGTTAGTTATAAACTCTTGCGAAGTCTATACCGTGTTAGATACCGGTTCTACTCACTCTTTTATTTCACCTAGTTGTGTTCAATGTTTGAACTTAACTCCGGAGAAGTTAGACTTTGATTTATCTGTTGAAATTCCGTTGGGAGAAACCTTTGTTACCTCCACTATTTATAAATCTTGTTCAAATCAACACTTTCACATTACCTGTTGATCTTATCTCTTTGAAAATACTTGCATTGATGTGATTTTTGGAAACGATTGGTTAACTGCTCATCATGCTTTTCGTAAGGTTATTAGCTTTCATATTCCTAACCAACCTATTATGCGAATTCAAGTAACCAAATCACTAAAGTCAATCATTGTCATATCAAGCCATAAGTAAAAATCCCCGTTCCTTTCGTTGTTGACTTTCTGGTGTGGAATGCACCGAAGCTAGACTTTCAGTAGGAGACGTTGTAAATGACGATGGCAAGTTGATAGGTATCAATGTGACGTGTTATCCAAGTCTTGGATGAGGGTCACGGTTTTAAACGATATTTCTATTGTTAATAAATTTCTTGACGTATTCTTGAAGACTTCTTAGCCTACCCCAGAGCGTAAAATTGAATTTTGTATTGACCCCAGTACAAAACCCATTTCTTAAACCCTCAAATATTTCTTCAACTAAAACGAACGTATTATGCGCCAAAGACGTTGGCTCGAGCTGTTGAAGATTACGATCGTACCATTCAATAACATCGTGGAAAAGCGAACGTGGTAGCTGACGCGTTGTGTAGAAGATCGTATACGGTTAGAAGTGCGAATATACGAACCCACGTGAAGATAACGAATATACGATTAAAATCGACTTTAATCGATAAAGTTAAAACCGCTCAAGCTACATACTCAGAGCTGATAAATGTGAAGAAGAAGGTTCAAGAGGGCGTTATTCTAGAAGCAAGAATCGACGAAGAAAAGATATCTCAACTCTCGATTTAATTGGCCCATTTGAAATCCTCGATGAAGTAGAAACTGTGGCCTATAGACTCATTTTACCGCCAAGTATGTTGCGTGTTCAGAACATTTTTTTTTCGTATCGATGTTACGTAAATATGTGGACGACCAGAACCACATTATTAATTTAGAACCGGACGAGATAGCGAAAGATTTAACGTATGAGGAGATACGTGTTAACATCTTGGATAAGAAGGATCATATTCGATGCTTAAAGGTTATACCTCAAGAGTTAGAATTTGAAGTGAAGTCAAGGTATCCTCACATGTTCGGCATACCAAGTACGTACATAAATTTCGAGGGCAAAATTCCATAAGGAGGGGAGATTGTGAGACCCCAGATTTTATGAATAAATATTTAATTTTTCTCGAAATTTTTTTTTATATTATGGTGTGGATTTGATATAATAGTTATATAATTTTGCAAAGTATGCAAGTTGTCATATTATATTCGATTGGTCGGAGAATATTCTTTTTGTCGGGGAATATTCGTACGACGGTACAATCATTAGTGGACCCTACAACGGAATTATTGTCGGATTGAGAAAATGACAAAAATACTTTATGAAAATAACGGCGAAAATTTTACCGTTGATACTGTTGAACTACTCGGTAGTAAAAGTACAGTAATACGCGTTGTTACATAGTAGCACACGGTATTGATTATTAATGCTTATGTGAGAAGTCACTCAGTTTGATTCAATTATGGTCAGTTAATAATATGAATTATTTAACGATAATGACGTTTTGTTTTATTCGTATTATTAACGTAATAAAATAGAAACATCTTTTTATATAAAACAGAATACTTTATTAAAGTTATTCTATAAATAGAATATATTATATTTTATTTAAAAGATTTTTCTTTAAATATGGACCGTCAGATTAAAGTAATCAATCTGGACCGTTCATGGATTAGTTACTATGCATTCTATTTTTCTATAAATAGCAGCTCATTCCTTCATTATTTCTTACGAATTCACTGAACTCTAGAGAGAGAAACTATAGAGAGAAACCATAGAGAGAGAGAGAGAAGAAGGGTATTCTGCTACTTAACTACTTCCTTATTTCAGCTCGTCTTTAAAACGGTAAGGGGTGTTATTCTTTCTTATTCATGAAGAGAACTGTTGTTATTCCATTTCTTATTATTCTGTTGGAATAACCTGTATACGCGGTCTACCCTATACTTGGTGACATTCTTCTATTATTCTGTTGGAACATCATGTCTGTGTGTTTTACACCGGACCTAGTTCCGTTTTTATTATTATTCTGTTAGAACATCCTGTCTGTGTGTTTTACACCGGACCTGGTTACGTTTTTATTATTATTCTGTTGGAACATCATGTCTGTGTGTTTTACACCGGACCTAGTTTCGTCTTGTTATTATTCTGTTGGAACATCCTGTCTGTGTGTTTTACACCAGACCTGGTTCCATTATTTATTATTCTGTCGAAATATCCTGTCTGTACGTTTACGCCGGACCTGGTCCCATTATTTAATATTCTGTTGGAATAACCTGTCTATGCGGTCTATCGCATGTCGGGTGATTTCTTTTGTTATTCTATTTTTTATTATACTCAGTTGGTTAAGTTTTGACTTCTATACTCCATGAAATTTGTGGAATATCCTTGATAATTGCGTTTCATCCAGTATCTTTTCATGAAAATATTCTTATAAGTATTCTTGAATTTTACTCCACAATGCAGTATCATGTTGACAATTTGGACGTTGTTAATTCTTGGATAAATTAATTCTTGAACTTGTTTTATTGAATTCTTATATCATTGTCATCATCCTCATGTTTATAAAATGTTAAAAGTCATCTGTGGCCTGTAGTGCATAGATGGACTTGGTATGATTATGACCAGGGATTATTCGGTATAATCATGACCGTAATGTTACAAATGATGTGGTAAAAGTCCTCATTGGCCCGTAGTGCGTTGATGGACAGTTGTTGGCATGATCATGACCATTAATGAATACACGAATATCCTTGGCCGTAGGGCAGGGGTGATTCGATGATGCGAATTATTTTATTAAGCTGAGTCTCAGCGATCACAGTGTTGAAAAACTTTTTAAATCATAAAAGATAGTAGAGTTTATTTTCTACTTGACTCTTTTAATGGATTGCTTGTTCCGCTGCAGTTAAACTTGATGTCTACTATATTTTATCAGTTTAACATTGTTGAAGGCTAATGATAATTTATTCTGCATTATCTTAGTCATAATATTTCTTACTGGGCTAGTTGAGCTCACCCTTTCTTTCACTGTTCTCTTCAGAAAATGAGAACGTAGCTGGGGCAAGTCGGGGAACGGAGTGATGGTTCGAATGATAGTATTAGTTAGTAGTCCTCATTATTCTATGTAATAGTGTTTTAATAAATGTAATGAGGACTCCTTTTGAGTATGAATACTCTCTAGAAGATAATATTTGTATTCAAACTCGCAGTTTATGTTTTGTCGTATTGTACACGACAGTTGTATTAGTAAGTTGTATTTGTATTTTGTACTATGTATCTGACGACCCAAGATGGGTGATGTATACCTAATTTTGGGGGCGTCACAATGTTAGTGTAACTAATATGTATTGTCAATACATATGGTATGTGTAGGACTTGGGGTGAACGTGAATAGTAATTGTTTAACCTACGCACGAGGCAAGTTCCCTAACCTTTGCTACTTTATTATTCAGCAAGGTTGCTTTTCACTGTTATGTTATACTTAAGCAAGTTTTCTAATTCTAAGGCTTCGTTATGTAAAATTCATATGCTATACTTTATTGAGTAAAGTATTTCCATTAAGCAACTTCATTGTATCCAGTTATTCATGATGATACAAGTTTCTCATCTCTGCACTTTCGTTGAGATAGTTATTATGATTATGCAAGTTTTCTTAACTCTAAACTTGTTATATTAGCATGCAAGTACCTTTAGTTTATCGTTCAAGCTATTATTTGTTGTGCATGCTTGATAATAAATTCTAAGATGTAACCTTAGCTTAATGTTATTCAAAGCAAGGTATGATGTGTTATTCAATAGTTATGCTATTAGATTATCCCTAAAGCATGAACTTAGAACGAAACACTTATTCAGTTATGATTATTCAATAACATAGTGTTATTATCTTTTATTCAACTAATCCTTAGTTGATGTCCGTTGAATTCCAAATTACCTTAAAATGTATCCAAACCAAACTATCTTTGGGCCAGACTTATACTCAAAATACTGAGATGAACAACCCTATTTATAGGGGTTACGCTTAGTTTTGTACTTTGCGCTGAAATGTTTGTATACAATACATGTACGAAGGGTTGATCCCCCTAAGTACCTTAAAGTCATTATGGTCGTATGACCGTAAAAGTTTAAGTTGAAAGATTACTTATAAATGTGGACAAGGTTTGTGGTCATTAGACCCTCAGTGAATGTTTAAAATGTTAATAGAACTCATTGTTTAGTTCTATTGAGCCCCTGAATGGGCAAGCAATGTCTAAGATGTTAATAGAATCTATTGTTCAGTTCTATTGAGCCCTTGAATAGGCAGAGAATGTAAAAGTTATTCATTGTTCAGGGTGACGTACCTAGCACCAGTAAAGGAAAGGGAAAGATGAACAAGTACTGAAGACTTGTAATAGTTTTGATAGTTTTATTATCAGACTTTGGTTTAAAGAATGTAATGAAGTTTATTTAAATTTTCCGCATGAATGATTGTATGTAAAGGTTAGATAACCTGGGAGATATTATCTTATGTAATTCTTGTATGGGCAGGTTTTATTATTCAATTTTATTTATGATTGGGTAGTTATAAATGAATGTTTTGATTACGTGAACACCAAATCTTGAGGTAATGAAGTACCGAGATTTGGGGGTGTCACAGGTTGGTATCAAAGCTTTAGGTTATGAACCTTAGGTGGGGGAAAAGCCTTAGGAAGTAACCTTTGAAAAGATAGTGGCGATAACTCTTATCGAGTTTTTTTAAGGAAGAGGTAATAAAACACTTATGTGTTTATAACTTATGTGCTCACGAGTGTCGAGTAGAATGATTAATAACTAAAACTTTAAAATTTTGTTGTAAGGATGACTAATGTCAGAGAATCTAGTCAGGATAGGGAGGAGGGACCTCAAATTCCTATAGAGGAGGAGCCTCGCGACATTCAGGTAGTTTGGGAACAACTACTGCCACGGGAGTCAGCCCCGTTGGTCACAGTGGTTGAAGATGAGGATGATGATGTGGAGACGGATGAGGAGGATCCCGTGGAGTTGCCACAACAGGATGAAGATAATGAGGACGAGGAGGAGGAGACTCCACTAACCTCGATGGCTGCTCGTATGTATGATGAGGTCTACGACCGTAACGTGGAACTTCAGGACACAGTTGAGGAGTTGCAGGAGATAGTAGCTGAACAATAGACTGCAATGACACAGAAGGACGACGATATCCAGGATCGAGATGAACCTCTAACTAATGCAGACTGAAGGAGAGAAGGAACAACTGATCGAGATGGTCGTGGAACTGAAGAAAAAGCTGAATGAAGAAGCTACCAAGAGGGTGAGAGCTGAAGACGCATACGAGGAAGCTTTTCAACGAACTGGAAGAGCAGTAAGGGACGCACAAGCAAAGAGGATGAAGATGGAAGAGATGGATAAAGTATTCAATACCGTGATCAATCGAGCTCAAGATCAGGTCATGGGTTATCCAATTCAGTTCGAGACTCTCCCATCATACGTGTTAGATCGTCGAACCATGTTCCGTGTTATGGAAGAAGAGCGTCAAAAGGCTACTGATTATCTGAATAGATCATCGTAGGAAATCTGTCTGTTTTGCAAGTAATAAGTGTTAAATAATGTGTAAATCCCGAGTGTTAAGTAACCATGGGATATGAGAATGATGATGTTGTCCTGTTACTTTTGTAGTTCAGAAAAGTAATGTAAATGGCAGTGATGCTATTATTGTTATGTTTTTCGAAGTTATGATGAATAAATAAAAAACTATTATTTTATTCAAAAGTGTTATGTGGTTATTTTTTTTATGGAGACAAGTTAATTAGAAAATACTTAAAGAAGTTGGGTAATAGTCTAATAGATGTTTTTTTTCTAACAGAAAATGCCTCCCAGACGTGAACCACCCCGTCAGAGAACCAATGCGAGAACTAACAATAACGATGTTGAGGATAATCCCGTTCAACAACTAGTGACATTACTAACAGGAGCGTTGCAGAATCAACCTCAAAACCAAGGCACAACGTTTAAGGAGTTTAAGGCGGTCGGACCACCTGAATTTCGTGGGTCAATGAATCCGGTCGAGGCACAGACCTGGATTATGGAGATTGAGAAGATATTTGAAGTCGCTAGGGTAGGGGATGAACAAAAGACTGCTTTTGCAACATTCATGTTGAAAGCAGAAGCTAGTTATTGGTGGCAGGCCAATAAAACCCGGGAAGGACCAGGAGTGATGACTTGGGATAGGTTTAAGGAGTTATTCTTCGAGACCTACTTCCCAGAGAGTTCTAAGAGTCAGTTAGAGGTTCAGTTTTTGGAACTGAAGCAGGGAGCGATGACGGTGTCTGAGTATGCCGTGAAATTCAACGAATTGGCGAGGTTTGCGCCATATCAAGTCAGCACAGACGAGCGTAAGGCAAAGAGGTTCGAACAGGGACTGAAGCCCTGGCTGTACAGTAGGGTTTCCCTGTTCCAGTTAAAGACGTTTGCAGCAGTGATGGAGAAGGCTATACTCGTTGAAGGTGGAGGTGAGGCAGTGACAAAATTCAATCAAGAGTAGAAGAAAAAGAAGAATGAGGTGGAAGTGAAGAATGGTAGCGGAGGCAATGGAAATGGCAATAACAACAACAACTTGAAGAGGAAGTGGAACGGAAATGGGGGTATTGGAAACCGGCAGAGTAACCAACAGTTTAGGAAGTTTGAAGCATGTGCTACATGCGGGAGGTTTCATAAGGGTGTGTGCTTGATGGGGAAACGTGCATGTTTCAACTGTGGCCAGGAGGGTCACATCGCCTCAAATTGCACCCAACCTAAGAAGAATGTCTGTTTCACATGTGGATCCAAGGATCATTTTGCTCGTGAATGCCCTCAGAAGAAGGTCGGAGAAACAGTAAGAAGTAAGGGAAACAACAGTGGAGGTACTTGGGCCATTGCTGGACCTACAGCGTCAAACAAACCCACAGCCATAATTTTCAACATGACTGTACAAGATGCTGTGCAATCAAAAGATGTGGTGTCAGGTATTATCCCAATCAACGATATTAATGCTTATGTATTATTTGATTCGGGTGCTACTTGTTCGTTTATATCTGATGAATTTGCTAAAAGGTTAGAATTGCCTAGAGAAGAACTAAATTTCCCTTTGAACATAGAAATTGCGAATAGGGAGGTGATTCCTGTTAGGTTTGTATACAAGAACTGTAGAGTGAACATTAAAGGGAATATCCTGATGGTAGATTTAATTTCGATTAGACTCGGGAAATTTGATGTAATTTTGGGAATGGATTGGTTGTTCAAATATGGAGCAGTAATTGATTGTCACAAGAAATGTGTAAACCTTATGACTCCGTCAAAGGTAGTTTTCCATGGTAGCAAATCGCCTAGACAAATGAAATGTCTAACGATTATGCAGGCCAAGAAGTTATTGAGTCAAGGTTGTGTGAGTTATTTGGCTTACATAGTCGATACTCAGAAGAAGGGTGTAAAACTGGAGGAGATACCAGTGGTTAGAGAATTCGTAGATGTATTTCCGGAGGATTTGCCAGGACTACCGCCTGATAGAGAGATTGAGTTCGTAATCGATTTAGTGCCAGGAACTGCACCGATATCGAATGACCCGTACAGAATGGCTCCGGTAGAAATGAAGGAACTGATGGTGCAACTGCAAGAACTGCTGGACAAGAAGTATATTCAACCAAGCGTGTCACCGTGGGGAGCACCGGTATTATTTGAAAAGAAGAAGGACGGATCAATGCGTCTTTGCATTGATTATAGGAAGTTAAACAAGGTCACTATTAAGAATAGGTATCCGTTACCTAGAATAGATGACTTGTTTGATCAGTTGAAGGGTGCTAAATACTTCTCAAAAATAGATTTGAGAAGTGGGTATCACCAATTAAAGGTAAGAAAGGAGGATATACCTAGAACGACATTCAGAACTCGGTACGGACATTACGAGTTTCTGGTGATGTCTTTTGGTTTAACAAATGCCCCTGCCGCGTTCATGGATTTGATGAACAAGGTATTTAAACCATTCTTAGACAAGTTTGTAGTGGTGTTTATCGACGACATTCTGGTGTATTCCAAAACTCAAGAAGAACACGTGGAACATTTACGTCTGACATTGGAGACACTAAGAAAGAAAAAGTTTTATGCGAAATTCTCTAAGTGTGAATTTTAGCTCGATCGTGTACAATTTTTGGGTCATGTGATTGACAAAGATGGGATTTTAGTAGATCCATCGAAAGTGGAAGCTGTAATCAATTGGGAACAACCAAGGACACCTTCGGAGGTGAGGAGTTTCTTGGGACTGGCTGGTTATTATAGAAGATTCATTCAAGATTTTTCCAAGATAGCCACTCCGTTAACAAATTTGACACGGAAAGCTGTGAAATTCGTTTGGACGGAAAAGTGTGAAGAGAGCTTCCAAGATTTGAAGAAGAAGCTAAGTATGGCACCTGTCTTAACCCTGCCGGATAATACAGGAAATTTTGTGGTGTATAGTGATGCCTCACACAAAGGATTGGGTTGTGTTCTTATGCAAAATGGCAAAGTTATTTCCTATGCATCAAGATAACTAAAGGATTATGAGAAAGGTTATCCGACTCATGATTTAGAATTGGCTGCAGTGGTATTTGCTCTCAAGATATGGAGACACTATCTGTATGGAGAGAAATGTAAGATCTACACAGACCACAAAAGTCTGAAGTATATTTTCAATCAGAAGGACCTGAACATGCGTAAGAGGAGATGGAAGGAATTGATAAAGGATTACGATTGTGAGATCTTTTATCATCCGGGCAAAGCGAATGTGGTTGCAGATGCTTTAAGTAGGAAAGGTCAGGAGAAATTAATGCTGATAACAACTCAGGAGGAGCTCATTTCAGCAATGACAAAGTTAGAACTGGAAATCAAATTTCCACAGGAATTCGACGAACGACTATTTCAGCTAGAAGCAGGTCCAACTTTACTGGACAAGGTGAAAAACGCTCAGTTACAAGATAAAGAATGTGGAAAGATAAAAGAGAATATGGTTGATAGTAGCAATACGAAATACAAGGTCGATATAGAAGGATTACTACGGTACGAGGGAAGAATCTGGGTTCCAGCAACCCTAGAACTGAAAAACGAAATCTTGACCGAAGCTCATAACTCAAGATATTTGATTCATCCAGGAAGCACGAAGATGTATCAAGATTTACGCCGACATTTTTGGTGGCCGAATATGAAAAGGGATGTTGCAGAATGCATGGCTAAATGTTTGACATGTCAAAGAGTAAAAGCTGAACATTAAAGACCCAACGGATTACTTCAACCGTTGGAAATACCGGAATGGAAATGGGAGCATATCACGATAGATTTTGTGGTGGGTCTTCCAGCTACTCAGAGAGGATGCGATGCAATTTGGGTGATAGTGGACAGACTGACAAAATCAGCACACTTTTTGCCAATAAAGATTAGATTCAATCTTGATCAGCTGGCAAAACTATATATCAAAGAGATCGTTTCGAGACATGGAGTGCCAGTGTCAATTGTGTCCGATAGAGACCCGTGATTCGCGTCAAACTTCTGGAAGAGACTACAAGAATGCATGGGAACTCAATTGCGAATGAGTATGGCTTATCATCCACAAACAGATGGCCAAAGCGAACGAACGATCCAGACATTGGAAGATATGCTGAGAGCATGCGTCATGGATTTCAAAGGAAGCTGGGAAGAGCAATTACCATTGGTGGAATTTGCCTATAATAATAGTTATCACGCGAGCATCGGCATGCCGCCTTACGAAGCGTTATATGGCAGAAAGTGCAGAACTCCACTGTGCTGGGATGAAGTTGGTGAACGTCAACTACTAGGACCATAATTAGTGCAACAAACTGCTGAGGTTATCAAACTCATCAGGATAAGATTGGTAGCAGCTCAAGACCGATAGAAGAAGTATGTTGATCAACACAGGCAAGATCGTGCATTTGACGTAGGAAGCTATGTATTCCTAAAAGTTTTTCCTTGGAAGGGGAAAATTCATTTCGGTAAGAAGGGAAAACAAAGCCCGAGGTTTATTGGACCCTTTGAAGTGCTGCGAAAAGTTGGAGAGGTAGCTTATGAGGTAGCTCTACCTCCAGAGTTGGAAAACATTCATAATGTTTTTCATATTTCGGTGTTACGACCATATAAACCCAATTACAATCGCGTGATTGAGTACGAACCGTTACAGTTCGAGAAAGATTTATCTTATGAAGAGGTTCCTATCCAGATAGTCGACAGGAAGGAACAAGTGCTCATGAATAAAGTGATACCTTCTGTGATGGTGATATGGAGAAACCACAATGCTGAAGAAGCAACGTGAGAACTCGAAGAGAAAATGATGAAAGAGTACACTGAGTTATTTGTTTAATCTATGTCTTCGATTCTGGAATCTTTATAAGTAGGAAAGAATGTAACGAATGTGTTGTTTGAGTTGTGATTCTGAGGACAGAATCCTTATAAGAGGGGAATGATGTAACATTCCATATTTTTAAATGTAAGTTATAAATATTTATTGGATGTGTTTATTATTAAATAAGTAATTGTTCAATTTGATTGAGTTTATTTAGTTAATTATTTATTTGCTAAATAATTAATGTGATTAGTTAATTATTTATTTGTTAAATAATTAATGTGTTATGTGGATTGAGTTATGTGATTAAGTAATTTATTTAATTGTTATTACATAAAGTGTGACAAATAACTATGTGATAAAGAGTTATTAAAATAAATTAAAGTAATTTTAATTTAGTGTTGCCAAACAAGGTGTAAGTATATTAATCCTTTATTTTATAAATGGTTTGCCAAACAAGGCCTTATGGCTTTTGAAATTATTGTTAATTTTAAATTATATTATTAATAGAATAAAACAAATATATAAATTAAATATATTTATATTTATAAGATTATACGTTATATGTTTGGTAACTGATGAGAGTAAATAGGCTTATTATTGCCTTATCAGTTTTGTTTTATTTTGACGCATACTTGTTAAGTGTTACGCTCCAGTTTTGCTTAGTCTAAGAAAAGGTGTTCAGAGAAAAAGAAAAGTTTCAGAGAATTTGAGAGAGAGAAGTAGCAAAAGAAAGTTATCAGTATTTATCAAAGATTGTCTAAAACAAAAGGCAT
Organism: Panax notoginseng; assembly: GCA_016801055.1. Lineage (NCBI taxonomy): Eukaryota > Viridiplantae > Streptophyta > Magnoliopsida > Apiales > Araliaceae > Panax > Panax notoginseng. The sequence goes on from CM029015.1 coordinate 135,541,080, forward strand.
GTACATAACTTAACCATAGCTATTTTACGCCATATATTTTATGTGAATTTATATTGTCTCGGTGTTCTCAATTTGACTGTAAGACGAAGTTCTTTACAAACTTTCTAGAGTTCGAATGTTTTAATATTTGATTATGAAATCATGTGTTAGTAGTAGATAACATATATATTGATGATGGTATGTTCAATAATGTATTGGTAAGAGTATGATAAATTACGTATACACGAAAAGAATTATTTTTTCAGTAAACTTATATGCATGAATATGACTTTTGAAAGTTAATAAAAATTAGTATGTGATTATGTTAATTGAGACTTGTGTGTAATTGGGTAAGAAATTAAGCAGAGCAAGGAATCAAATTTGGTTGATAACAGTGAAAATTTCGCTCATTGTACTTTAGATATCAACAATGGAGTTTTGAGTTTTAACCAAATATTATTTTAGTGATTTAAGTCCTTTAAATTTGTTGTTCAATTGTTGGAAATTGGTATATGGATAATTGTTAGCAATTATGTGTAGTTTATATTAGTTATACATGTTGTTTGGGGCAAATTGTTATTACAAATTTAAGACAGTAGCTTTGGCTCTAATCTTCTTTTTGGTTCTGTGAGTTTCGGCGCCCCACCGTCAAAATTCACGCCCCAGCGCCAAAAATGGGCTAAGGCTCGCGCCCCAGCGCTGTAACTCCCGCCCCGGCGCTGGTACTCACGCCCCGGCGCCACTGTTCGCGCCCCAGTGCTGGAAAAGTGGCCTGGGTCGGACAGTTTTGACCTCCTGTAGTAAAATGGCCATAACTTTCTCATAAGAACTCCAATTGAGTTGATTCAAGATGATCCGGAATGAGGACGAACAGACCTACAACTGTCACGCTTTAAGTGTTTTAAGTTGAGGTCTGTAACAGTAGTCAAAATGGCCATCTTTAGTACTATTGTGTATTTAGAGCCAATCGGAGGGCGTCGGGATGCACGAATGCAAGTGCAACCCTTTGTGTATTAGTATAACTTAATGATAACATGTTGGACATGTAATAAGATGTTGTATCAAGTTGTTAATGTGCATGTGGTGCAATGACATGATCACTTAAGTAGTTGTAATAAAGCTAAAAAGTAATGTTCATGAAAAGATGTGATGTTGTTTAAACTTAAACTTAGTTAGTAGCTATAGTAAGAGTAATAAAGTAACTCATAAAGGTAATGTTAGTGTAACTAATGTGTATTGTCAATACATATGGTATGTGTAGGACTTGGGGTGAACATGAATAGTAATTATTTAACCTACGCACGAGGCAAGTTCCCTAACCTTTGCTACTTTATTATTCAGCAAGGTTGCTTTTCACTGTTATGTTATACTTAAGCAAGTTTTCTAATTCTAAGGCTTCGTTATGTAAAATTCATATGCTATACTTTATTGAGTAAAGTATTTCCATTAAGCAACTTCATTGTATCCAGTTATTCATGATGATACAAGTTTCTCATCTCTGCACTTTCGTTGAGATAGTTATTATGATTATGCAAGTTTTCTTAACTCTAAACTTGTTATATTAGCATGCAAGTACCTTTAGTTTATTGTTCAAGCTATTATTTGTTGTGCATGCTTGATATTAAATTCTAAGATGTAACCTTAGCTTAATGTTATTCAAAGCAAGGTATGATGTGTTATTCAATAGTTATACTATTAGATTATCCCTAAAGCATGAACTTAGAACGAAATACTTATTCAGTTATGATTATTCAATAACATAGTGTTATTATCTTTTATTCAACTAATCCTTAGTTGATGTCTGTTGAATTCTAAATTACCTTGAAATGTATCCAAACCAAACTATCTTTGGGGCGGACTTATACTCAAAATACTGAGATGAACAACCCTATTTATAGGGGTTACGCTTAGTTTTGTACTTTGCGCTGAAATGTTTGTATACAATACATGTACGAAGGGTTGATCCCCCTAAGTACCTTAAATTCATTATGGTCGTATGACCGAAAAAGTTTAAGTTGAAAGATTACTTATAACTGTGGACAAGGTTCGTGGTCATTAGACCCTCAGTGAATGTTTAAAATGTTAATAGAACTCATTGTTTAGTTCTATTGAGCCCCTGAATGGGCAAGGAATGTCTAAGATGTTAATAGAATCTATTGTTCAGTTCTATTGAGCCCCTGAATGGACAGAGAATGTAAAAGTTATTCGTTGTTATTTCGAGTGAGCCTTGTTCGCTCACTCTTGCTTGTAAAATCCTTATAGATACAGATGGAAAGGGTGACGTACCTAGCACCAGTAAAGGAAAGGGAAAGATGAACAAGTACTGAAGACTTGTAATAGTTTTGATAGTTTTATTATCAGACTTTGGTTTAAAGAATGTAATGAAGTTTATTTAAATTTTTCGCATGAATGATTGTATGTAAAGGTTAGATAACCTGGGAGATATTATTTTATGTAATTCTTGTATGGGCAGGTTTTATTATTCAATTTTATTTATGATTGGGTAGTTATAAATGAATGTTTTGATTACGTGAACACCAAATCTTGAGGTAATGAAGTACCGAGATTTGGGGGTGTCACAACACATGTACTGATTACAAAGAACTTGGGAATGGTAATATAATTTTTGAATATATAGAAGACATATTCACTCTTTTGAAGTATTTCAATTGAATGTATGTGTGAACTGTAGCACCGTGTAGCACCATCTGTCGGATTAGAAAATGTGACGCCCCCAGAATAGGTATACAACACCCATTCTGAGTCGCCAAATACATGGTACAGAAAGCAAACTACAACTTCAATAATACAATTGTCGTGCAAAATACGACAACACATACTGTGAGTTTAAATACAAATATTGTCTTCTAGACAATATCCACACTCAAATAAATCCTCATTACAATTATTCAAACACTATTTTACAGAAATAGTGAGGACTGCTAATACATCTTTCTAGAACCATCACTCCATACCCCGACTAGATCCTGCTATGTTCTCACCTCCTGAGAAGAAAAATGGAACAAAAAGGAAAAGGGTGAGCTCAACTAGCCCAGTAAAGAATATTATGACTAAGATAATATACAACAAATTATCGTTAGTCTTTAACAGGGAAAAATCTGATAAAATATAATCGACAACAAGTTTTAGATCAACAACTGCAGCGGAAACAGCAAACCATTAGAAAGTCAAGTAGAGAAAGAATTCTACTATCTTCTAAGATTTAAAAGTCCATCATCAATATTTTATCCCTGTAACATCAATTAATAATCATCTTTAACCAAATATTCATCTTTGCACTACAGGCCAAAGATATTCATTTGTATCATCAGTCGGTCATGTTCATCTCAACACCTGTTCATCTTTGCACTACAGGCCAAAGATATTCATCAAGTAATTATACATCTTTGCACTACAGGCCAAAGATATTCAGTAATATCATCATTTAGGACTGAGGATGATGAAAAATATCTTAAAGAGAACGAATCCAATGAGACAGAAGGACAAATAGTAGGGATTCGTATAACAGTTTATCCAAGATCAATAATACTTCATAATAATCAATTGTGAAGCAGAATTCAAAAATAAAGATCAAAACATGGATACAATCAAAGATAGTAACCATAATAGACATCTTGGACAAAAAGGGAAAATTTTATTTTTCGGTGAATAGTGCCGTATTCGTGAATAGTGCCGTATACGTGAATAGTGCCGTATACGTGAATAGTAACCCCCGACACAAAAAGTTCCAAATTTGATAAAAACTCATATCAATATTTCAGCATAATGATATTGAAGAAAATAATATCATTAAGAAGAAAATAATATCCCTTACCTCAAAATATCAGTACTTCTGGTCGGAATACCGGTATAAGGCTGAAAGAAACTTGCTTTGATGAATAGAAACTCTCAAAGTATCTAAATACTCACAAAATACACTCAATAATCTAGAGAGAGAAAGAGAGAAAACTTGTTTCTGGTGTGATTTTCAATTCTAACTTAGCCCTCTATTTATAGGAAAATTTTGGTAGGTTTGACCTGCAACCTGATGGCTTTACCTGCTACTATTCCCACCCACCACATTTGAAATATAATTCAGCACATTTCTTCACCAACCACAAGTGGGGCCCACCAATTCTAGAATTTTCCACCAAAATGATAAACTCCGAAAATTTAACAATTTCTGAACCAGTCATCTTGTAAAATTCGTAATAAATCATACGTTCATTTTTAACGGTTCAAAATTTGTGGACATATACTCAACTTATATATGTATAACATATCCAAAAATTACCACGATCCAACGGTCGGATTAAAAATTATAACCCCCGCAAACTATCTCAAAAATCCTGATTTTTAATACCTCCATTCCGACAAAAATACTGACAAAAACCTCAACAGTAACTCCTTCATTTTTAACCACAAAAATATATCCCTCATTTATATCCACATAAAATAAATATTTCCTTATCATATGAATCAATAATTAATTATTCACAAATAATACTACAGAATCACATTTATGACAACCAGGCCGTTCCCAGGAAAGAGGGGGCTTTCCAATAAGGATTTCTCCTTACTGACGCGCAATTAGATGACCAAACCTCTCCTTAGACAGAACTTTCTAGACATTGCCAATAATGTTATCTAATAATATTATTCAAATAATATGAATTATTGATCTGATAAATGAAAATACTGTGCAGCAACAATTATTGAAACAACAATAATATAAAATATCAACGCAGCAATTATTGAATCAATAAAATAAAATATTGAATAATAACTACTGTAACAATTATTGAGTAGTGCCTTCTTACGTAAGAATCAATAATTGGTGCAATACCGTGTGCTACTGTATTTTAACCACCGGGTATTCCAACAGTATTAACGGTAACAACTACGCCGTTATTTATAAACAACTTATACTTGTCGTTTTCTTCATCCAATCGCTTTCCGTTATGGGGCCCACACAAGGCTGCGTCGTCGTACGAATATTCCCCGACAGCAAGAATATTCCACGACCAACCGAATATTCACCGACCAAAAATAAATATTTTATAACCACTTGCTTATTTTGCAAAATTTGCACATTTCACCCATAACCAAAGTATTATATCAAATTAACCCTTTATTATTCACAATAATATTTAGAAAAAATTTGATTTTATTCATTAATAAGTTGGGGTCTTACAGAAAAAACCTAGATTTGGGGGCGTCACATATACTCCTGCACATCAAGTAGTTGATGGTAAGAAAAGTAGGACTGATAGATATCAAATATCTAAGAAGCTCTTCCGATCTAGAATGGCCAATGACACTACAGTACAAACAAAAGTCCTTAACATAATCAGTTTGATTGAACAATTAGGACAATAGGTTTTGTCATAGATGGAGAGTTGAGCCAAGATTTGATCTTGCAGTCATTCCGGACTCCTTCTCATAATTGTTGTGAATTTTTCATATGAAAAAGCTAGATATCAGATTCACTGATTTACGTAACATGTTAAAAAATATTGAGAGTCACTTTCTAACCAAGAATGATCAAGTCTTACTGGTATGGGCCAAAGGATCTTCTTAAAATAAGAAAGATTCAACAAATGTAAATAGAAAGGCAAAAACAAAGGATGATATGAACAAAACTGATACGGATAGAAAAGGAGTTTACTTCCACTGCAATAAGCCTGGACATTGCAAAGGAAACTGCGAGAAGCATCTTGCAGAGCTAACCAGAAGAAGTTTAGTGAAGCTTCAGTTACAAATACAATTTTGTTCATGATTAAAATAAATTTTTCTGTAAGTTAAGGTTCTACTTGGGTATCGGATACCGATTTTAGTTACCATAAATATAGATTTATGATGAGACCAAGCAGAAGTAGAAAGAAAAACAAAGATAAGTAATCCTATGTCTGGGAAATGAAGCAAATATTGTTGCATTAGCTATAGAAAATTATAGTTTAGCACTGCCTGCGGGTAAATCTATTAAGTCAATAAGTTGTTATTGCATTCCAGTTCTCGTTGAAAATATTATTTCCATTTTGTTGTTGGACAATGAAATCTTTGGTATTATATTTAAGAACAATTACTGTTCTATTTATAATAATAATGTTTTGAGTAGAACAGAAATATTACTTAATGGATTTTGTGTACTTGACTTATGTGAAATATTATTTTGCAAATTGAACAAACTAGTATAAGAAAAGGAGATGATCATTCAAAGAGTTGAATGTGTGTATTTGCTGAAATACAAGTCTAAATTATTTGAAAAGTTCAAAGAATTCAGAAGTGAAACTAATTGAAAAGTATTAGAATTCTTTGATCAGATCGAGGAAGGAATACTTGTGCAATAAGTTTCTAGATCATCTCAAATGGTTTTTTCACAATGGACGCGTACTAATACACAATAATTGATTGATGTATCTAAAAGAAAAAATTATACCTTGTTGCACATGGTGCGGTCCATAATAATTTTACCAACATTCCAGTATCCCTCTAGGGTCATGCCCTAGAAATGGCTGCATATCTGCGAAAAGGTAATCTCAAAATCCGGACCCAAGACTCTATAAAAGTTATAGACAGTGAGGATACCTAATCTTAAGTATATTAAGATAAGGGGTTGTCCAATTTATATGAAAAGGATTCAAAGGATAAGCTTGGGACAAAATTTGACAAGTACAGATTTGTGGGACATCCTAAAGTAAGTTTAGGGTATATGTTCTATAATCTTACTTAGCAAAAGGTGTTTGTTGCGAAACACACTACCTTCTAAGATAAAGGTGTTTATTATTAAAGGAGCTAGTTGGAGGATAATAGATCTTGAAGAGTTCAAGAACGAGAGGTATGGATTCATCATGGATGATGATGATAAGGTACACATCATAAAGATGATGATTCAGTTACATACGATGAGATAAGAGTTACAGACACTCAGAGAAATGGATTGAAGCAAGCTTCTCAAAAATGAAACATTCGTTTTGATGAGATAATCAAAAGAGTTTGATTTTATCAAAAACAAGAATGAACCTAGTATGTAAAAAATGGTCAGTGAGAGCGTCGTGACATTACTAGTATTATATGTTGATATATTACGGATAAGGAATGACATACTAATGCTACAATCAGTAAAGATAAAGTTATCTAAATATTCCTCTATGAATGATTTGGGAAGAGTATCGTAATTAGGAATAAAAATCTATATAGATAGATTTAAAAGGATGCTCGGCTTAACCTAAGGAACGTATATTCATTTAATGCTAAAGTTGTTTAGCATCGCAAACTCCAAGAGATGTCTCATGTTGATGAGCCATGGAGTGTATCTCTCTTAATAGTCCCCATAGACTCCTGAAAAGAGAGATCGCATGAGTGACAATCATGTATGCAATGAAATATATGAGACATGATATTGCTCGGTCATATTCTGGAGATGATCACTGTAGGACAGTGACAAACATCTTAAAGTACTTAATCGGTACTAAGGATGTGATCATATTCGTGGTGGTTCTGAATTAAAACTAGAGTGCTTAACAGACTCAAGTTTTTTTTTAGACAAACCAAGATGATAGAAAATCCACTTTAAGGTAAAGCGTTACCATGAACGGTGGTGTAGTGAATTGGAAAGGTTTCAAACAGTAAATAGTTGTTGGTTTAGTGATAAAGACAATGTATATAGCTATAAATGAAGCTACAAAATGATTGTTTAGATAAAAAGTTCATTACAGAACTAGGAATAGTTCTTAAATCTCATCTTGGATCTAAACATGTGTTATAGAACTTTCATTTGATTATAGAAATCATTGAAAGATGAGAAATCACTATAGAGATAGTGAACTCTCGAGAACAACATTACATATTTATTTACTAAAGCTATCAAACAGCAGGATAATCGTCACTTAGAGAAGAAGGGTATGGGATACTATGGCGATTAACTTTAATGCATGTGGAATATTGAAAGTAGTATGCACACAAGACAATCATGTTTAATGATAAAGCATATACTTTGTAACAATCTTATTCATTTATTAATAAAAAAATATTAATTTATTAAAGGCTTTTAATTATCTATATGATGTTGCTTTATAATATGTGATAAACCCATAGTTTTAAGTAATGTTTTTAGAATAATGATGATGATCATTTTAATGAGATCTAAATTCTTAGAAAGCTTAAAACTAAAATAGTTCTCAATCGTTGGATTACTAAATTGGGGATTAGTGAATTTGGATAGATTGGTACATACGTTGCTTGCTCATTGGATGAGGATGATTGATCTCATGATCATTTATGTGGAGACACTAAAACAAGTATGTAGGTGCTTATTGGAGAATAATTACACTGAACGTGGCTCGCTAAGGAATACCTAATGGAGTTATACTTGCCTGTCAATAGAAATTCCTGTAGTGATAATAGGACAAGTGATCCTTGGACTTGAGATCATCATAGTATCTTGTATGTGATGAATTATACTTTGACTTATTCCTTAAGACTCTTAGGGTATATCAAAGGATATGCTTGGGTATAATAAGTTGTACATGAAGATAATGTATGATCAATAAAGAATCTACCGCTTCTAGTAAAAGAAGAGAAATATCTTATGCAATTCGATAAATGACAACCTAGTAATCATTGGCCAAGGCAGAATGAAATTAGAAAGGAATTTCTAATTTACATTATTTAGAGTTGTACATTTAAGAGTCGAAATACATATAATTTGTGACAACCCGAATTTTCATAAGTTATTAAAATAAGAATTTAATAATTAAAATTCTTATTATGAGATGTATATATTTTGAATTATGTGATTTGGTGTGAAAAGAATTATATATTCATGTGTTGGAGAAAATGAGATTTAATAGTTAATTAAACTATTAAAGAAATTAAATAATATTAGTTCATTTAATTAAGTTGAAATTATATTATGAGATAATATAATTTTAATTGTTATGCCTTATGGGCAATGAAAACTATTATGAGTTAAGTTTCATAAATAGTGTGAATAATTCACTTAATTAAAATAGTGAATTAATACAAGTATAATTGATTTAAGTGGGAAGGTAATATATTGCATGAAAATATAAATGTTAGTATAATGAGAGTAAAATATTTATTAAGTACATTAAATATTTTAGTTGAAAGCTTTATGGAATAAAATGAATATTTATCGTATTAAATAAATATTTGATGAAAATTGTTATGGGATACTTTATTTAAGTGTGATAAAATAGATGGAATTTATACGTATTTTATTACGCGAGTATAATAGTGATATTCTAATTTAATTAAATAATTAAATTAGAGGAGTGAGAATTTGTTAAATAATGTTATGATTATAATGGTTGAATAGAAATTATAATTTTACTGATAAGGTTAATTTTATTTCTTAAGGAATTAAAAGTACATAATCTAGTTTATATTTCCAGTTTATGTGTTCTTGAATTTCTTTATAATTAGGGTTTTGGTTAATGAATTTGTGGGTTATGATGTTATATATGTTATTAGATTTTATAATTTCATAATGGTCATCTAAAAATGATTTTTCAGAAATCAAATTCATGTATTTATACTAAAGAAGAGGAATTTGGGTTTTGATTGTAATGTATGTTTTGGTGTACTTTGGGACTAAAGTTGATGATGAATTCGTGATGAAAACTTTATATTGATGGATGATTGTTGTTCTCCTCTATAAAACGAAAACAACACAACTTGAACGGATGGAATTGGTTAAGAAACGAATTCGTGATGAATGAATACACTTAGCATGTTGAAAATAAGAAAAATTAGTATAAACAAATTAGAATTAGTATAAACCAAGTCTCACATCAACTAAATTGAGAACTTTACTGTAAGACCCCAACTTATTAATGAATAAAATCAAATTTTTTCTAAATATTATTGTGAATAATAAGGGGTTAATTTGATATAATACTTTGGTTATGGGTGAAATGTGCAAATTTTGCAAAATAAGCAAGTGGTTATAAAATATTTATTTTTGGTCGGTGAATATTCGGTTGGTCGTGGAATATTCTTGCTGTCGGGGAATATTCGTACGACGACGCAGCCTTGTGTGGGCCCCATAACGGAAAGCGATTGGATGAAGAAAACGACAAGTATAAGTTGTTTATAAATAACGGCGTAGTTGTTACCGTTAATATTGTTGGAATACCCGGTGGTTAAAATACAGTAGCACACGGTATTGCACCAATTATTGATTCTTACGTAAGAAGGCACTACTCAATAATTGTTACAGTAGTTATTATTCAATATTTTTTTATTGATTCAATAATTGCTGCGTTGATATTTTATATTATTGTTGTTTCAATAATTGTTGCTGCACAGTATTTTCATTTATCAGATCAATAATTCATATTATTTGAATAATATTATTAGATAACATTATTGGCAATGTCTAGAAAGTTCTGTCTAAGGAGAGGTTTGGTCATCTAATTGCGCGCCAGTAAGGAGAAATCCTTATTGGAAAGCCCCCTCTTTCCTGGGAACGGCCTGGTTGTCATAAATGTGATTCTGTAGTATTATTTGTGAATAATTAATTATTGATTCATATGATAAGGAAATATTTATTTTATGTGGATATAAATGAGGGATATATTTTTGTGTTAAAAATGAAGGAGTTACTGTTGAGGTTTTTGTCAGTATTTTTGTCGGAATGAAGGTATTAAAAATCAGGATTTTTGAGATAGTTTGCGGGGGTTATAATTTTTAATCCGACCGTTGGATCGTGGTAATTTTTGGATATGTTATACATATATAAGTTGAGTATATGTCCACAAATTTTGAACCGTTAAAAATGAACGTATGATTTATTACGAATTTTACAAGATGACTGGTTCAGAAATTGTTAAATTTTCGGAGTTTATCATTTTGGTGGAAAATTCTAGAATTGGTGGGCCCCACTTGTGGTTGGTGAAGAAATGTGCTGAATTATATTTCAAATGTGGTGGGTGGGAATAGTAGCAGGTAAAGCCATCAGGTTGCAGGTCAAACCTACCAAAATTTTCCTATAAATAGAGGGCTAAGTTAGAATTGAAAATCACACCAGAAACAAGTTTTCTCTCTTTCTCTCTCTAGATTATTGAGTGTATTTTGTGAGTATTTAGATACTTTGAGAGTTTCTATTCATCAGAGCAAGTTTCTTTCAGCCTTATACCGGTATTCCGACCAGAAGTACTGATATTTTGAGGTAAGGGATATTATTTTCTTCTTAATGATATTATTTTCTTCAATATCATTATGCTGAAATATTGATATGAGTTTTTATCAAATTTGGAACTTTTTGTGTCGGGGGTTACTATTCACGTATACGGCATTATTCACGTATACGGCACTATTCACGAATACGGCACTATTCACCGAAAAATAAAATTTTCCATTTTTGTCCAAGATGTCTATTATGGTTACTATCTTTGATTGTATCCATGTTTTGATCTTTATTTTTGAATTCTGCTTCACAATTGATTATTATGAAGTATTATTGATCTTGGATAAACTGTTATACGAATCCCTACTATTTGTCCTTCTGTCTCATTGGATTCGTTCTCTTTAAGATATTTTTTCATCATCCTCAGTCCTAAATGATGATATTACTGAATATCTTTGGCCTGTAGTGCAAAGATGTATAATTACTTGATGAATATCTTTGGCCTGTAGTGCAAAGATGAACAGGTGTTGAGATGAACATGACCGACTGATGATACAAATGAATATCTTTGGCCTGTAGTGCAAAGATGAATATTTGGTTAAAGATGATTATTAATTGATGTTACAGGGATAAAATATTGATGATGGACTTTTAAATCTTAGAAGATAGTAGAATTCTTTCTCTACTTGACTCTTCTAATGGTTTGCTGTTTCCGCTGCAGTTGTTGATCTAAAACTTGTTGTCGATTATATTTTATCAGATTTTTCCCTGTTGAAGACTAACGATAATTTGTTGTATATTATCTTAGTCATAATATTCTTTACTGGGCTAGTTGAGCTCACCCTTTTCCTTTTTGTTCCATTTTTCTTCTCAGGAGGTGAGAACATAGCAGGATCTAGTCGGGGTATGGAGTGATGGTTCTAGAAAGATGTATTAGCAGTCCTCACTATTTCTGTAAAATAGTGTTTGAATAATTGTAATGAGGATTTATTTGAGTGTGGATATTGTCTAGAAGACAATATTTGTATTTAAACTCACAGTATGTGTTGTCGTATTTTGCACGACAATTGTATTATTGAAGTTGTAGTTTGCTTTCTGTACCATGTATTTGGCGACTCAGAATGGGTGTTGTATACCTATTCTGGGGGCGTCACAGTTGGTATCAGAGCTTAGGGATATGATCCCTGGCTGAGATGTGAGACAAGAACTAGGAGGGGAGAGACGGGGAATTCCTTCGCTAGTATGACCTGACTAAGTTTATTTGGTGTCTATTTGGTCGGTCAGAGTATAGGGATAATATATGACATGACTATTAACCCTTGTTTTATGGCAGTATTTAAGAATGGCAGCTGAGAACGTTAATAATGGAGTAAATCAGACTGTGGAGACACCTTTGATCACTACCCAGGGAAACGTGCAGCAGGAAGGCAATATTCCTCCTGTAAACAACGTTACCGAGCAAACGATGAATGATGGAATGTTTAGGAGCTTTTTGCAGTTCATGCAAAATCAGACGAGGGAGACTCGTGTGCAGAATACGGGTGGAAATGATAACAACGCGCGGTTTGTCACAGCTAAGCAGTTCAAAGAATTGGGACCACCAGAATTTAAGGGAAAGCCGGATCCGATCATGGCGGAAACGTGGGTCAAGCAAATTACCAAGATATTTGATGTCTTGGGATGCACGGAGGAACAGAAGGTTCCATTCGCCACATTTATGTTCCGCGGTGAGGCAGACTACTGGTGGGAGTCTGTGAAGCGTACCCAGCCTGACGCACTCAACATGTCCTGGGAAACATTTCAAAAACTGTTCAATGACAAGTACTTTCTTGAAAGTATTCGTCATATGAAGGAGGTTGAGTTTATTAGACTGGAACAAAACAACATGACGGTGTCCCAGTACGAGGCGAAGTTTGCAGAGTTATCCAGGTTTGCACCTCATTTGGTCGAAAATGAGGAACGAATGACAAGGATGTTTCTGAGAGGTCTAAAACCCGATATTCGGCAATATCTTATCTCTCATAAATTTTCTTTATATTCAGATGTTGTAAATAGGGCTCAATTATTAGAGCGAGATAATGAATATGTGCAACCGAGGGACCACAACCAGGGTCATACCGGTGGCGGCAGTCATCGAAGCAATGAAAACCAGCAGGGAGGAAAACATTCGGACAAAAGCGGTAACCACTCTGGTGGTAATCGTGGTCGTGATAATAGAAGGAGCGAGTCGGGAGGAGATTTCAAGAAGAGAAGGTACAACAATGATAACGTGAAGACGTCAGCACAAACATCAACTGTTTCTAGGGGAGGAGAACGACCATCGGTCGTATGTTACAAATGTGGGAAAGAGGGACATATCAGCCCAAACTGCACACAAAAATCCAAGGTATGTTATAACTGTGGAAAGGAAGGTCATATAGCTCGAGAGTGTTCTGTGGCAAAACCAAGTTCAGCGGGGATGGTGACTCCAAAAGTTATCCCGGATAAGTCGAAATCAGCGGTTCCTGGAAGGGCGTTTGTCGTTACTGGCCAAAACGCGAGAAACCTGAACGAGGTGATCACGGGTAAGCTAATCTTGAATTCTTGCGAAGTTTATACTTTACTAGATACCGGTTCTACCCATTCTTTTATCTCTCCTGCTTGTGCTCAACGTTTAAACTTGACTCCGGAGAAATTGGACTTTAACTTATCTGTTGAAACTCCGTTGGGTGAAACCTTCGTTACATCTACAGTTTATAAATCTTGCATGATCCAAGTTGGCACTATCACATTACCTGTTGATCTTATCTCTTTAAAGATACTTGCTTTTGATGTGATTTTAGGAATTGATTGGTTAACCACTCATCATGCTAAAATTGATTGTTTTCGTAAGGTTGTTAGTTTTCATATTCCTAACCAACCTGTCATACGAATTCAAACTACTAAACCACTAAAATCAGTCACTGTCATATCAAGCCACAAAGCTATTCGTTTATTGAAAAACGGATGTCAAGCTTTCTTAGCCCATGTTATGGATTTGAACAAAGACAAGTCAGATTTGAATAATATTTCTATTGTTAGAGAATTTTCCGATGTATTTCCTGAAGAACTTCCCGGTCTACCCCCGGAACGAGAAATTGAATTCTTTATTGACCTTGAACCCGTATACAGCCCATTTCTAAAACCCCATATCGAATGGCTCCTATTGAACTTCAGGAGTTAAAAGTCCAACTACAGGAGTTGTTGGACATCGGTTTTATTCGTCCTAGTACGTCTCCTTGGGGTGCTCCTGTTTTATTCGTAAAGAAGAAAGACGGGAGTATGCGACTTTGTATTGACTATCGAGAATTGAACCATGTCACCATCAAGAATAGGTATCCGCTACCTCGCATTGATGACCTGTTTGACCAGTTGCAAGGAGCACAATTCTTTTTAAAGATCGATCTTCGTTCTGGATATCATCAGCTGAAGATTAAAACTGAGGATATTCCAAAGACTGCCTTCAGAACTCGGTACGGGCATTATGAATTCTTAGTAATGTCTTTTGGATTGACTAATGCTCCTGCTGCCTTCATGGATATGAAAACCGTGTATTCAAAGAATATTTGGATCAGTTCGTTGTTGTCTTTATTGATGACATCCTCATCTATTCCAAAAGCCGTGAAGATCATGAGCGCCATTTGAAGCTGGTACTGCAAAGGCTTCGTGAAAACAAGCTATATGCCAAACTGAAGAAATGCGAGTTCTGGCTTGAGGAAGTAGCATTCCTTGGGCACGTGGTGTCAAAACATGGAGTATCTGTCGACCCGGCGAAGATTGAAGCCATACAAAGTTGGGAGCAACCGAAGTCGGTAACCGAAGTACGTAGCTTTCTGGGCTTAGCTGGTTATTATCGGAGATTTGTGGAAGGATTTTCTCGAATCGCTACTCCGTTAACTCAGCTGACTCGGAAAGATACAAAATTCGTATGGAGTGAGGAATGCGAGAAGAGTTTCCAAGAACTCAAGAGGAGACTCATTTCGGCACCTGTTTTGACAATACCATCTGGTTCGGATGGATTTGTTATCTACAGCGATGCTTCAGGCAAAGGGTTAGGATGTGTTCTCATGCAACATGGGAAAGTCATAGCCTATGCCTCACGACAACTCAAAGAATATGAGAGGAATTATCCTACTCATGATTTGGAGTTGGCAGCAGTCGTTTTTGCGTTGAAGATCTGGAGACACTACCTGTATGGGGAGAAAGTGGAGATCTATACAGATCATAAAAGCCTCAAATATTTCTTCACCCAAAAGGAACTCAACATGCGGCAACGACGTTGGCTTGAGCTGTTGAAAGATTACGATCATACCATCCAATACCATCCTGGAAAAGCAAACGTAGTAGCTGACGCATTGAGTAGAAGATCATATGCGGGTACGAGTGCAATGTTTTTAACACAAAGGCCAATTTTGTATGACTTGCAAAGGATGGAGATAGAGATGAAGGCTCCAAGTACCCACATGATGATATCAAATATACGAGTAGAACCGACTTTAATCGATAAAGTTAAAGCTGCTCAAGCTACGGATATAGAGCTGATGCGTATGAAGAAGAGAGTGCAAGAAGGTGCTATTCCAGAAGCAAGAATCGATGAAGAAGGAATACTTCGAGTCAACTCCAGACTTTGTGTTCCTAACGATTTTGACTTGAAGCATAGAATAATGATGGAGGCACACAACACACCGTTTGCAATCCATCCTGGGAGTACCAAAATGTATCACGATCTTCGACATACATTTTGGTGGAGCAATATGAAAAGAGAGATTGCGGAGTTTATCTCGAGATGTTTAACTTGTCAACGTGTAAAAGCGGAGCATCAAGTACCAAAGGGTCCATTGCAACCACTTGAGATTCCGAAATGGAAGTGGGAACACATTACTATGGATTTTGTTACAGGTCTTCCCAAGGTTTCTCAAGGCATAGATGCGATTTGGGTTATTGTTGATAGATTAACCAAGTCCGCTCATTTCTTGCCGATACGTGAGACTTATTCCCTTGAACGTCTTGCTAGTATGTACGTGAACGAGATTGTGAGATTGCATGGCATGCCAGTATCCATAGTTTCGGATCGTGACCCAAGATTCACTTCACGATTTTGGGTTAGCTTGCAGAAAGCTATGGGCACGGATTTACGATTCAGTTCAGCATACCATCCTCAAACGGACGGACAATCAGAGAGGACTATTCAAACTCTTGAAGATCTATTAAGACTTTGTGTCTTAGATCTCAAAGGGAGTTGGGATAAGTACCTACCATTGGTGGAATTCTCCTACAACAACAGTTATCAGGCGAGCATAGGTATGGCTCCATTTGAGGCGTTGTATGGAAGAAAATGTCGTTCTCCAGTATGCTGGGACGAGGTGGGTGAAGCAACATTGTTGGGACCAGAATTGGTACGCATTACTACAGAGAAGATCCAAACGATTCGACAACGTATACAAACGGCACAGGATCGACAAAAGAGTTATGCGGATCTTCATCGGAAGGACGTGGAATTTAATATTGGGGATCATGTATTGTTACGTGTTGCACCATGGAAGGGAGTTACAAGATTTGGGAAGAAAGGAAAGCTCAATCCAAGATTTGTTGGTCCATTTGAGATTCTTGAGCGAATAGGAAATGTGGCATATAGACTCGCATTACCTCCAAGCATGTCTCGTGTTCATAATGTTTTTCACATATCTATGCTTCGTAAATATGTTAAAGACCCGAACCACATTATTGAGTTAGAACCAGACGAGATAGCTGAAGATTTAACGTACGAGGAGGTACCTGTTAAGATCTTGGATAGGAAAGAGCATGTCCTACGCACGAAGGTTATACCACAAGTTAAGGTTTTGTGGAGAAACCATGCTATTGAAGAAATGACCTGGGAGTTGGAATCAGAAATGAAAGCGAGGTATCCTCACCTTTTTGAAACATCAGGTACGTACGTCAATTTCGAGGACGAAATTTCATAAGGAGGGGAGGTTGTAAGACCCCAACTTATTAATGAATAAAATCAAATTTTTTCTAAATATTATTGTGAATAATAAGGGGTTAATTTGATATAATACTTTGGTTATGGGTGAAATGTGCAAATTTTGCAAAATAAGCAAGTGGTTATAAAATATTTATTTTTGGTCGGTGAATATTCGGTTGGTCGTGGAATATTCTTGCTGTCGGGGAATATTCGTATGACGACGCAGCCTTGTGTGGGCCCCATAACGGAAAGCGATTGGATGAAGAAAACGACAAGTATAAGTTGTTTATAAATAACGGCGTAGTTGTTACCGTTAATACTGTTGGAATACCCGTGGTTAAAATACAGTAGCACACGGTATTGCACCAATTATTGATTCTTACGTAAGAAGGCACTACTCAATAATTGTTACAGTAGTTATTATTCAATATTTTATTTTATTGATTCAATAATTGCTGCGTTGATATTTTATATTATTGTTGTTTTCAATAATTGTTGCTGCACAGTATTTTCATTTATCAGATCAATAATTCATATTATTTGAATAATAATATTATTAGATAACATTATTGGCAATGTCTAGAAAGTTCTGTCTAAGGAGAGGTTTGGTCATCTAATTGCGCGCCAGTAAGGAGAAATCCTTATTGGAAAGCCCCCTCTTTCCTGGGAACGGCCTGGTTGTCATAAATGTGATTCTGTAGTATTATTTGTGAATAATTAATTATTGATTCATATGATAAGGAAATATTTATTTTATGTGGATATAAATGAGAGATATATTTTTGTGGTTAAAAATGAAGGAGTAACTGTTGAGGTTTTTGTCAGTATTTTTGTCGGAATGGAGGTATTAAAAATCAGGATTTTTGAGATAGTTTGCGGGGGTTATAATTTTTAATCCGACCGTTGGATCGTGGTAATTTTTGGATATGTTATACATATATAAGTTGAGTATATGTCCACAAATTTTGAACCGTTAAAAATGAACGTATGATTTATTACGAATTTTACAAGATGACTGGTTCAGAAATTGTTGAATTTTCGGAGTTTATCATTTTGGTGGAAAATTCTAGAATTGGTGGGCCCCACTTGTGGTTGGTGAAGAAATGTGCTGAATTATATTTCAAATGTGGTGGGTGGGAATAGTAGCAGGTAAAGCCATCAGGTTGCAGGTCAAACCTACCAAAATTTTCCTATAAATAGAGGGCTAAGTTAGAATTGAAAATCACACCAGAAACAAGTTTTCTCTCTTTCTCTCTCTAGATTATTGAGTGTATTTTGTGAGTATTTAGATACTTTGAGAGTTTCTATTCATCAGAGCAAGTTTCTTTCAGCCTTATACCGGTATTCCCGACCAGAAGTACTGATATTTTGAGGTAAGGGATATTATTTTCTTCTTAATGATATTATTTTCTTCAATATCATTATGCTGAAATATTGATATGAGTTTTTATCAAATTTGGAACTTTTTGTGTCGGGGTTTACTATTCACGTATACGGCACTATTCACGTATACGGCACTATTCACGAATACGGCACTATTCACCGAAAAATAAAATTTTCCCTTTTTGTCCAAGATGTCTATTATGGTTACTATCTTTGATTGTATCCATGTTTTGATCATTATTTTTGAATTCTGCTTCACAATTGATTATTATGAAGTATTATTGATCTTGGATAAACTGTTATACGAATCCCTACTATTTGTCCTTCTGTCTCATTGGATTCGTTCTCTTTAAGATATTTTTCATCATCCTCAGTCCTAAATGATGATATTACTGAATATCTTTGGCCTGTAGTGCAAAGATGTATAATTACTTGATGAATATCTTTGGCCTGTAGTGCAAAGATGAACAGGTGTTGAGATGAACATGACCGACTGATGATACAAATGAATATCTTTGGCCTGTAGTGCAAAGATGAATATTTGGTTAAAGATGATTATTAATTGATGTTACAGGGATAAAATATTGATGATGGACTTTTAAATCTTAGAAGATAGTAGAATTCTTTCTCTACTTGACTCTTCTAATGGTTTGCTGTTTCCGCTGCAGTTGTTGATCTAAAACTTGTTGTCGATTATATTTTATCAGATTTTTCCCTGTTGAAGACTAACGATAATTTGTTGTATATTATCTTAGTCATAATATTCTTTACTGGGCTAGTTGAGCTCACCCTTTTCCTTTTTGTTCCATTTTTCTTCTCAGGAGGTGAGAACATAGCAGGATCTAGTCGGGATATGGAGTGATGGTTCTAGAAAGATGTATTAGCAGTCCTCACTATTTCTGTAAAATAGTGTTTGAATAATTGTAATGAGGATTTATTTGAGTGTGGATATTGTCTAGAAGACAATATTTGTATTTAAACTCACAGTATGTGTTGTCGTATTTTGCACGACAATTGTATTATTGAAGTTGTAGTTTGCTTTCTGTACCATGTATTTGGCGACTCAGAATGGGTGTTGTATACCTATTCTGGGGGCGTCACATTTACCATTTGCTAAACCTATAAATAGAAGGGCTTGATGTGACGCCCCCAAAATTAGGTATACATCACCCATCTTGGGTCGTCAGATACATGGTACAGAATACAAATACAACTTACTAATACAACTGTCGTGTACAATACGACAAAACATAACTGTGAGTTTGAATACAATTATTGTCTACTAGAGACTATACAAACTCAAAAGGAGTCCTCATTACAATTATTATCACACTATTTAACAGAATAGTGAGGACTACTAATACTCCCCGACTCGTCCCAGATATATTCTCATTTCCTGAAGAGAACAGTGAAAGAAAGGGTGAGCTCAACTAGTCCAGTAAGAAATATTATGACTAAGATAATACAGAATAAATTATCATTAGCCTTCAACAGGGTTAAACTGATAAAATATAACGAACATCAAGTTTAACTGCAGCGGAACAAGCAATCCATTAAAAGAGTCAAGTATAAAATAAAATCTACTATCTTCTATGATTTAAAAGATTTTTCAACACTGTTATCACTGGGACTCAACTTAATAAAATAATCCACATCATCGAATCACCCCTGCACTACGGCCAAGGATATTCGTGTATTCATTAATGGTCATGATCATGCCAACAACTGTCCATCAATGAACTACGAGCCACATCATTTGTAACATTACGATCATGATTATACCGAATAATCCCTGGTCATAATCATATCAAGTCCATCTATGCACTACAGGCCACAGATGACTTTTAACATTTTATAAACATGAGGATGATGACAATGATATAAGAATTCAATAAAACAAGTTCAAGAATTAATTTATCCAACAATTAACAACGTCCAAATTGTCAACATGATACTGCTTTGTGGAGTAAAATTCAAGAATGCTTAGAAAAATATTTTCATGAAAAGATACTGGATGAAACACAATTATCAAGGATATTCCATAAATTTCATGGAGTATAGAAGTCAAACTTAACAACTGAGTATAATAAAAGAATGGAATAATAAAAGAAATCACCATGAAAGCGATAGACCGCACAGACAGGTTATTCCAACAGAGTAATAAATAATGGAACCAAGTCCGGCGTAAAACGCGCAGACAGGTTATTTCAACAGAATAATAATAAAGACGGAACTAGGTCCGGTGTAAAACACACAGATAGGATTTTCCAACAGAATAATAATAAAGACGGAACCAGGTCCGGTGTAAAACACACAGACAGGATGTTCCAACAGAATAATAATAAAGACGGAACCAAGTCTGGTGTAAAACACACAGACAGGATGTTCAACAGAATAATAATAAAGACGGAACCAGGTTCGGTTGTTATAACAACACATCAGGATGTTCCAACAGAAATAATAATAAAGACGGAACCAGGTTCAGTGTAAAACACACAAATAGGATGTTCCAACAGAATAATAGAAGAATGTCACCAAGTATAGGGTAGACCGCGTATACAGGTTATTCCAACAGAATAAAAAGAAATAGAATAACAACAGTTCTCTTCATGAATAAGAAAGAATAACACCCCTTACCTGTAACGACCCCAAAATAGGTCCATTCCATCCAACCTATTCTGAGTCGCCAAATACATGGTATAGAAAATAACTGTAACTTTATTACAACAATTGTCGTGCAAAATACAACAACACATATGCTATAAGTTTGGATACAAATATATACCAAATGTGACTCATGTTCTAACCGTGGACATCACCTACAATGACACCTTACATAAAGTATAGTCAAAAACTGTTCTAGAAATTAGAATCTTTGGGAAGTGTTCAAGGAAACCTTCGTACATGGGAGGCCACGCGTCTAGGTTATGATAGATATCATATGGCCACAGAATTATCCTTGGTTGACCCAATAGACCCCAAAGAAAAACGAGAAGATTACTATCATATTCTTCCCAATGGTGAGTCTTCTCTTGACTTATCATTATCTCCACTGTCTCTAATTGAGAATTATACTTCAAACAAACACCAAGATTATATAGGTAGTGCCCATAGATATACTCAGCAAGTGGATGAGCACAACCCTGTCCTATGATGACACGAGGTTGTATGTCATTAGACATCTTGTATGATAGTGACAAAACACCCTTCCAACGTTGGGTTTGCCTCACCCTATTTTCTTCACCAAATATAACTACTAAATGATGACCACCGTTCCATTCCCTTGTTACCCCCGCTCGACCCAGCTACACTCTTATTACCTGAAAGGAATTGTGAAGCAAAAGGGTGAGCACAACTAGCTCAGTAAAGAATATCATGACTAAAGATAATTCAATTATCAATAGCCTTCATCAACAATAAATCAGAGATTTAGAACATATGGTAAATGATAAAATTTCAACCATAGTTGCAGCGGAACGAGCAATCCATTAGAAGAGTCAAATAGACTATAAAGTCTATTATCTTCTCCATGTTAAAAATCCACCAACAATATTTTATCCATGTAACATCACTCAACGGTTCCTTTCCACAATCATATGAATAACTCATAATCATAATTGTGACTATAAATTTTTCTTCGCACCTAGGACGAAGAATATTTTTATCATCTGTCTTTAACTGAAACATCAAAGATCATGGTTATACCAAATCACAGTTCCTGTTTTAATCATACTAACAAATCCATCTTTGCACTACGGGCCAAAGATATTCATCAACAAACCCATCTTTGCACTACGGGCCAAAGATATTCAACAACAGTTCATCTTTGCACTACAGGCCAAAGATATTCATCAAGGCCATCTTTGCACTACATGCCAAAGATATTCATCAACAATTCATATATTTGCACTACAGGCCAAATATATTCATATCTCAAAGAAATATATAATCATTTCAGAATTTATATAAAACAATAATTATAACAATGTTGATCAATTCACCTTTGCACTTAAGCTTAAGATATTCAATTATAAATTCAATGGTCTTGATCATACCAATCACAATTCAACTTTGCACTACAGGCCAAAGAGAACCCTAGTCATGATCATACCAATAATCTACCATCTCTTTACTCTAGTGAAAGAGAATTTCAACATCAGGGTTATAAAAATGTTATATATGATGATAAAAATAATATGATCAACATATAGTTTTAATCTCAAGAGTAATATTCGTAATTCATGAATAGTAAATCGTGAATAGTAACTCATGAATAGTAACCCCGACACAAAAGATAGAAATTCCACAATAAAATCATACCAATATTTCAGTATAATGATATTGAAAGAATAACATTACTTAAATTATATAATTTATTTATTTTAATTGTTTACACTTATAATTAATGCATTTAATCATCATAAAATGCCAACTCTTACAATTTCATTATCAATAATCAAAACCCTCATCAAAAATCTTGCATATACCTCATATTAGGATTCTCAAGCCATAAATCCTATTTCCAATTTTCTTTCTTCACAAAATATATTTAATTCATTTACTCATAACTAGACCATTTTTATAAAAATACCAAATCAGTTCAAAAATATTTCTTTTCTGGGATTTAGCATAATATAGTCCCATAGTGAACATATATTTTTCTCAGAATTTTTAAAAGTCATTTACTATTTTTCATATGGCCAAAATAGCCAAATATTTAGACATTTATCAAAAATTGTACTTTTGTCTAAAAATTCTGAAATTTACAGAGTATACTTCTATCATATACATGTACTCCCAATAAAAAGTTCATCAATTTTGGAGTTAACCACAAGGAATTATAAGCTGTTACTTTTGAAATAGTCTTTTCTCATAAAATTCATAACTCTCAATCTATACATCCAAAAATCACCATTTTTGGATACAATCAAGAAAACTCATCAAAATATCATTTCAAATTTTTCCAGAATTTTTGAAGATCAGAAAAATTACGAAACTGAAAATCATAACAACCCTTAAAATCCCTTAATATCCCTTACTATCCCTTACCTCAAAAGAGCAGTACTTCTGACTGGATATCGGATATGATGCTGAAGAAAACTTGCACTGATGAATAGCAACTCACCAAGTATCTAAAAACTCACAAAATATGCTTCATAATATAGAGAGAGAAAGAGAGAAAGCTTATGTTTCTGGTGTGATTTTCAATTCTAACTTAGCCCTCTATTTATAGGAAAATTTTTGGTAGGTTTGACCTGCAACCTGATGGCTTTACCTGCTACTATTCCCACCCACCACATTTGAAAATATAATTCAGCACATTTCTTTACCAACCACAAGTGGGGCCCACCAATTCTAGAATTTTTCACCAAAATGATAAACTCGAAAATTCAACAATTTCTGAACCAGTCATCTCGTAAAATTCATAATAAATCATACGTTCATTTTTAACGGTTCAAAATTTGTGGACATATACTCAACTTATATATGTATAACATATCCAAAAATTACCACGATCCAACGGCCGGATTAAAAATTAAAACACCCGCAAAATATCTCAAAAACCCTAATTTTTTAATACCTCCATTCCGATAAAAATACGGATAAAAACCTCAACATTAACTCCTTCATTTTTAATCACAAAAATATATCCCTCATTTATATCCACATAAAATAAATATTTTCTTATCATATGAATCAATAATTAATTATTCACAAATAATATTACAGAATCACATTTATGACAACCAGGCCGTTCCCAGGAAAGAGGGGGCTTTCCAATAAGAATTTCTCCTTACTGGCGCGCAATTAAATGACCAAACCTCTCCTTAGACAGAACTTTCTAGACATTGTCAATAATGCTATCTAATAATATTATTTAAATAATATGAATTATTGATCTGATAATGAAAAATACTGTGCAGTAACAATTATTGAAACAACAATAATATAAAATATCAATGCAGCAATTATTGAATCAATAATAAAATATTGAACAGTAATTACTGTAACAATTATTGAGTAGTGCCTTCTTACGTAAGGATCAATAATTCAAAAATACTGTGGCAATACCATGTGCTACTATGCAATAACGCGTATTACTGTATTTTAACCACCGGGTATTCTAATAGTGTTAACGGTAACAACTACGCCGTTAATTATAAAAACTCAATTTTTTTGTCGTCATCTTCATCCGACAGTTATTCTGTTATGGGGCCCACAAATGGCTGCGCTGTCGTACGAATATTCCCCGACAGAAAGAATATTCCACGACCAAACGAATATTCCCCGACAAAAATGATTATTTTATAACCACTTGCTTATTTTGAAAAAAAATTCATATTTCACCCATAACTTTAAACTTTTATCAATTTAACCATTTACTGAATAGTAATTATAAGAAAAATTGAATACTTTTATTTCATAAAATTTGGGGTCTTACATTACCGTTTTAAAGAAGAACTGAAATAAGGAAGTAGTTAAGTAGCAGAATACTTTTCTTCTCTCTCTCTATAGTTTCTCTCTCTAGAGTTCAGTGAATTCGTAAGAAATAATGAAGGAATGAGCTGCTATTTATAGAAAAATAGAATGCATAGTAACTAATCCATGAACGGTCCAGATTGATTACTTCAATCTGACGGTCCATATTTAAAGAAAAATCTTTTAAATAAAATATAATATATTCTATTTATAGAATAACTTTAATAAAGTATTCTGTTTTATATAAAAAGATGTTTCTGTTTTATTACGTTAATAATACGAATAAAACAAAACTTCATTATCGCTAAATAATTCATATTATTAACTGACAATAATTGAATCAAATTGAGTGACTTCTCACATAAGCATTAATAATCAATACCATGTGCTACTATGCAACCACACGTATTACTGTACTTTTACTATCAAGTAGTTCAATAGTATCAATGATAAAACTTTCGCCATTATTTTTAATAAAATATTTTTGTCATTTTCTCAATCCGACAATAATTTCGTTGTGGGGTCCACCAATGATTGTGTCGTTGTACGAATATTCCCTGTTAAAATGAATATTCCCCGACCAATCGAATATTATATAACAACTTGCGTACTTTGCAAAATTTATAAATATTACCCACAACTATAACATTATATCAAATTAACTCCATAATATTCAAAAATGATACTTATAGAAAATTCACCTTTATTTATAAAAGTTGGGGTCTTAAAACCTCCCTTTCTTATGAAATTTCGCCCTCGAAATTAGGGTACGTACCTGGTATGTCGAAGAGGTAAGGATACCTTGACTTCATTTCAGATTCTAACTCCCAAGTCATTTCCTCAACATCGTGATTTCTCCACAAAACTTTGACTTGAGGTATAACCTTGGAGCGTAGAATATGTTCCTTCTTATCTAAGATTTGAACATGACTTCTTCATACGTCAAATCCTCCGCTATTTCGTCCGGTTCTAACTCAGTAATGTGGTTCGGGTCTTCTACATATTTACGTAACATGGATATGTAAAAAACGTTATGAACACGAGACATACTTCGCGGTAAAGCGGGTCTATGTGCCACAGTTCCTACTTGATTGATGATTAAAAATGGACCGATGAATCAAGGATTGAGCTTTCCTCTCTTTCCAAATCTCATAACTCCTTTCCATGGAGCAACACGTAAGAACACATGATCTCCTATATCAAATTCCACGTCCTTTCGATGAAGATCAGCATAACTCTTTTGTCGATCTTGTGAGGTTTTTATACGTTGTCGGATCGTTTGAATCTTTTCTGTAGTCATACGTACCAACTTCGGTCCCAACAACGTTGCTTCACCCACCTCATCCCAGAATACTGGAGAACGACACTTTCTTCCATACAACGCTTCGAATGGAGCCATGCCAATACTTTCTTGATAACTGTTGTTGTAGGAAAACTCCACCAATGATAAGAACTTGTCCTAACTTCCCTTGAAGTCAAGGGCACAGAGTCTTAATAAATCTTCCAGAGTTTGAATAGTCCTCTCTGATTGTCCATCCGTCTGAGGATGATATGCCGAACTAAATCGTAAATCCGTGCCCATAGCTTTTTGTAAGCTAACCCAAAATCGTGAAGTGAATCTTGGGTCTCGGTCAGAAACTATGGATACTGGCATACCATGTAGTCTTACAATCTCGTTTATGTACATACGAGCAAGACGTTCAAGTGTATAAGTTTCTCGTATCGGAAAAAAATGAGCAGACTTGGTCAATCTATCAATAATGACCCAAATCGCATCAATACCTTGAGAAACCTTAGGAAGACCGGTAACGAAATCCATGGTAATGTGCTCCCACTTCCATTTTGGAATTGCAAGTGGTTGCAATAGACCTTTTGGTACTTGATGCTCCGCCTTGACTCGTTGACAAGTTAGACACCTTGAGATAAACAGCGCTATCTCTCGCTTCATATTGCTCCACCAAAATGTATGACGAAGATCATGATACATTTTGGTACTCCCAAGATAGATTGCAAACGGTGTGTTGTGCACCTCCATCATGATTTCATATTTTAAATCAAGGTCGTTAGGAACACAAAGTCTGGAGTTGACTTGAAGTATTCCTTCTTCGTTGATTCTTTCTTCCGGCATAGCACCTTCTTGCACTTTCTTCCTCATACGCATTAGCTTCAAGTCTGTAGCTTGAGCAGCTTTAACTTTATCGATTAAAGTCGATTCTACTCGTATATTTGCCATCATCACATGGGTCCCTGGAGTCTTTAACTCTATCTCCATCCTTTACAAGTCACACAAAATGGGCCTTTGTGTTGACAATATCGTACTCGTACTTGCATATGATCTTCTACTCTATGCGTCAGCTACCACGTTCGCTTTTCGAGGATGGTATTAAATGGTATGATCATAATCTTTCAACAGTTCAAGCCAACGTCGTTGTCGCATGTTGAGTTCCATTTGAGTGAAAAAATATTTGAGGCTTTTATGATCCATAAAGATCTCCACCTTCTCCCCATACAAGTAATGCCTCCAAATTTTAAGTGCAAAGACAACAGCTGCCAACTCTAGATCATGAGTAGAATAATTTCTCTCATATTCCTTGAGTTGTCTTGATGCATAGGCTATGACTTTTCCATGTTGCATGAGAACGCATCCCAACCCTTTGCTCGAGGCATCACTGTAGATGACAAATCCCTCCGAGCCAGATGGTATTGTTAGAACAGGTGCTGAAATGAGTCTCCTCTTGAGTTCTTGAAAACTCTTATCACATTCTTCGCTCCGACCGAACTTTGTATCTTTTCGAGTCAGCTGAGTTAGTGGAGTAGCGATTCGAGAAAATCCTTCCACGAATCTCCGATAATAACCAGCTAAACCGAGAAAGCTACGTACTTCGGTTACTGATTTAGGTTGCTCCCAGCTTTGAATAGCTTCAATCTTTGTCGGGTTAATAGATATTCCACGACTTGATACTACGTGCCCAAGAAATGCTACCTCCTCCAGCCAGAACTCGCATTTCTTCAACTTGGCATAAAGCTTGTATTCACGAAGCTTTTGGAGTACCAGCCTCAAGTGTTGTTCATGATCTTCACGACTTTTGGAATAAATAAGGATGTCATCAATAAAGACGACCACAAAGTGATCTAAATATTCCTTTAATACCCGGTTCATTATATCCATGAAGGCAGCAGGAGCATTAGTCAATCTAAAGGACATGACTAGGAATTCATAATGCCCGTACCGAGTTCTGAAAGCCATCTTTAGAATATCCTCAGTTCTAACCTTCAGCTGATGATATCCAGAACGAAGATCGATCTTTGAAAAGAATTGTGCTCCTTGCAACTGGTCAAATAGGTCATCAATACGTGGCAATGGGTACATGTTTTTGATGGTGACATGATTCAACTCCCGATAATCAATACAAAGTCCTATACTTCCATTTTTCTTCTTCACGAATAGAACAGGAGCACCCCAAGGAGAAGTACTAGGACGAATAAAGTTAATGTCTAACAATTCTTGCAGTTGGATCTTCAATTCCTGCAGTTGGATCTTTAATTCCTGAAGTTCAATAGGAGCCATTCGATATGGGGCTTTAGAAATGGGTTTTGTACCGGGTTCAAGGTCGATACAAAATTCAATTTCACGCTCTGGGGGTAGGCCAGGAAGTTCTTCAGGGAATACGTCAGGGAATTTATTAACAATAGAAATATCATTCAAAACTGACGTATTTTTGTTTAGATCCGTGACATGAGCTAAGAAAGCTTGACATCCGTTTTTTAATAAACGAATAGCTTTATGGCTTGAGATGACAGCGATTGATTTTAATGGTTTGGTTGCTTGAATTCGCATAATAGGTCGATTAGGAATATGAAAGCTAACAACCTTACGAAAAAAATTAATTTTTGCATGATGAGTAGTTAACCAATCAATACCTAGAATCACGTCAAATGCAAGTATTTTTAATGAAATCAGATCGACAGGTAATGTGTGGGTACCAACTTGAACCAAACAAGACTTATAAACGTGGATGATGTAATGAAGGTTTCTCCCAATAGAGTTTCAACAGATAAGTCAAAGTCTAATTTGTCCGGAGTCAAATTTAAATCGATGAGCGCAAGTAGGAGAAATAAAAGAATGGGTAGAACCGGTATCAAATAAAGTATAGACTTCGTTAGAGTTTATGATAAGCTTACCCGTGATGACCTCATTTGGGTTCCTTGCTTTCTGGGAGGTCACAACAAACGCTCTCCCTTGCACTACCGATTTTGACTTTTCTAGGACGGCCTTTGGTGCCTCCATCCTGGCTGAACTTGTTTTTGGTAAACGACAAAATCGAGCTAAATGACGTTCTCTTCCACAATTATAACATGCTTTAGACGGCATCACCCAGTTTGGACTGATGTGCCCCTCCCCTCCGCATTTGAAACATATGATAGGTGGTCATTCTCCTTCCTTAACAACGGATGTTGGTGCTGACGTCTTTCCATCATTGTTGAATCTCCTCTTCTTGAAATGACCATTCTTATTGTTTTGGCCCTGATTACCACCGAAGTGGTTATCATTTCTGGGCTGTTGATTCCCACCACGCTTGTTGTCACCGCTTCGATGACTACTCTCACTAGTATTATCATTTTGCCGACTGCTCTCTTTTGGTTGCGTTGACTCGTTATCGCGCACCACTAACTGAGCCCTATTCACAACATCTGAATACAAATACAGTTTATGAGAAATATGATGTTGACGTATCTCAGGTTTCAAACCTCGCAAAAATATTCGCGTCATTCGCTCTTCATTATCCACCAAGTGGGACGCAAACCGGGATAACTCAGCAAATTTAGCCTCATACTGCGACACGGTCATATTATTCTGTTTCAATTTGATAAACTCCACCTCCTTCATGTGTCGAACACTTTCAGAAAGGTATTTGTCATTGAACAGCTCTTGGAACTTCTCCCAAGACATCTTCAGTGCGGCAAGTTGAGTACGCTTAATCGATTCCCACCAGTAATCTGCCTCTCCTCGCAACATAAAGGCGGCAAAGGGAACCTTTTGCTCCTCGGAGCATCCCAAGACATCAAATATATTGATGATCTGCTTTATCCATGTTTCCGCTATAAGTGGTTTTGGCTCTCCCTTAAACTCCGGTGGTCCCAACTCCTTGAACTGTTTAGCGGTGACCGTCCGAGACTTTTCAGTGTTTCCACCTATATTTTGAACAGGAGCC
Source organism: Panax notoginseng (assembly GCA_016801055.1). Classification (NCBI taxonomy): domain Eukaryota; kingdom Viridiplantae; phylum Streptophyta; class Magnoliopsida; order Apiales; family Araliaceae; genus Panax; species Panax notoginseng. The sequence goes on from CM029015.1 coordinate 135,571,270, forward strand.
GCTCTCGCCTGCTGTTGCATGAACTGTATAAAGCTTCTGAACATTTCATCATTCATCATTTGGTCAGTATTGTTGTTTGCATGAGGATTGTCGCCTTCCTGATGCACATTATCCCGATTATTGATATGTGGTGAATCAACAGTCGCCTGTGCTCCATTGCTATTCTCAACATTCTCGGATGCCATTTTTAGATACTGCCACAAAATAAAAGTTAATTGATATGTCATATATTATCCTTATATTCTGACCGACCAATTAAATACCATGCAAATAAACTTAGGTAGGTCATACTAGCGAAGGAATTCCCCGTCTCTCCCCTCCTAGTTCTATTCTCACATCTTAGCCAGGGATCATATCCCTAAGCTTTGATACCAACTGTGACGCCCCCAAAATTAGGTATACATCACCCATCTTGGGTCATCAGATATATGGTACAGAATACAAATACAACTTACTAATACAACTGTCGTGTACAATACGACAAAACATAACTGTGAGTTTGAATACAATTATTGTCTACTAGAGACTATACAAACTCAAAAGGAGTCCTCATTACAATTATTGTCACACTATTTAACAGAATAATGAGGACTACTAATACTATCATCTAGTCCATCACTCCGTTCCCCGACTCGTTCAAGATATATTCTTATTTCCTGAAGAGAACAGTGAAAGAAAGGGTGAGCTCAACTAGTCCAGTAAGAAATATTATGACTAAGATAATGCAGAATAAATTATCATTAGCCTTCAACAGGGTTAAACTGATAAAATATAACGAACATCAAGTTTAAATGCAGCGGAACAAGCAATCCATTAAAAGAGTCAAGTAGAAAATAAAATCTACTATCTTCTATGATTTAAAAGATTTTTCAACACTGTTATCACTGGGACTCAGCTTAATAAAATAATCTACATCATCGAATCACCCCTGCACTACAGCCAAAGATATTCGTGTATTCATTAATGGTCATGATCATGCCAACAACTGTCCATCAATGTACTACGGGACACATCATTTGTAACATTACGGTCATGATTATACCGAATAATCCCTGGTCATAATCATATCAAGTCCATCTATGCACTACAGGCCACAGATGACTTTCAACATTTTATAAATATGAGGATGATGACAATGATATAAGAATTCAATAAAATAAGTTCAAGAATTAATTTGTCCAACAATTAACAACGTCCAAATTGTCAACATGATACTTCTTTGTGGAGTAAAATTCAAGAATGCTTAGAAGAATATTTTCATGAAAAGATACTGGATGAAACGCAATTATCAAGGATATTCCACAAATTTCATGGACTATAGAAGTCAAAACTTAACCAACTGAGTATAATAAAGAATGGAATAATAAAAGAAATCACCATGCATGCGATAGACCGCACAGACAGGTTATTCCAACAGAATAATAAATAATGGAACCAGGTCCGGCGTAAAACACGCAAACAGGTTATTCCAACAGAATAATAATAAAGACGGAACCAGGTCCGGTGTAAAATACACAGACAGGATGTTCCAACAGAATAATAATAAAGACGGAACCAGGTCTGGTGTAAAACACACAGACAGGATGTTCCAACAGAATAATAATAAAGACGGGACCAGGTCCGGTGTAAAACACACAGATAGGATGTTCCAACAGAATAATAGAAGAATGTCACCAAGTATAGGGTAGACCGCGTATACAGGTTATTCCAACAGAATAATAAGAAATAGAATAACAACAGTTCTCTTCATGAATAAGAAAGAATAACACCCCTTACCGTTTTAAAGAAAAACTGAAATAAGGAAGTAGTTAAGTAGCAGAATACTTTTCTTCTCTCTCTCTCTATAGTTTCTCTCTATAGTTTCTCTCTCTAGAGTTCAGTGAATTCGTAAGAAATAATGAAGGAATGAGCTACTATTTATAGAAAAATAGAATGCATAGTATGTAAGACCCCAACTTATTAATGAATAAAATCAAATTTTCTCTAAATATTATTGTGAATAATAAGGGGTTAATTTGATATAATACTTTGGTTATGGGTGTGAGTGTGAAATGTGCAAATTTTGCAAAATAAGCAAGTGGTTATAAAATATTTTTTTTGGTCGGTGAATATTCGGTTGGTCGTGGAATATTCTTGCTGTCGGGGAATATTAGTACGACGACGCAGCCTTGTGTGGGCCCCATAACGGAAAGCTATTGGATGAAGAAAACGACAAGTATAAGTTGTTTATAAATAACGGCGTAGTTGTTACCGTTAATACTGTTGGAATACCCGGTGGTTAAAATACAGTAGCACACGGTATTGCACCAATTATTGATTCTTACGTAAGAAGGCACTACTCAATAATTGTTACAGTAGTTATTATTCAATATTTTATTTTATTGATTCAATAATTGCTGCGTTGATATTTTATATTATTGTCGTTTCAATAATTGTTGCTGCAGAGTATTTTCATTTATCAGATCAATAATTCATATTATTTGAATAATATTATTAGATAACATTATTGGCAATGTCTAGAAAGTTCTGTCTAAGGAGAGGTTTGGTCATCTAATTGCGCGCCAGTAAGGAGAAATCCTTATTGGAAAGCCCCTCTTTCCTGGGAACGGCCTGGTTGTCATAAATGTGATTCTGTAATATTATTTGTGAATAATTAATTATTGATTCATATGATAAGGAAATATTTTTTATGTGGATATAAATGAGGGATATATTTTTGTGGTTAAAAATGAAGGAGTTAATGTTGAGGTTTTTGTCAGTATTTTTGTCGGAATAGAGGTATTAAAAATCAGGATTTTTGAGATAGTTTGCGGGGGTTATAATTTTTAATCCGACCGTTGGATCGTGGTAATTTTTGGATATGTTGTACATATATAAGTTGAGTATATGTCCACAAATTTTGAACCGTTAAAAATGAACGTATGATTTATTACGAATTTTACAAGATGACTGGTTCAGAAATTGTTGAATTTTCGGAGTTTATCATTTTGGTGGAAAATTCTAGAATTGGTGGGCCCCACTTGTGGTTGGTGAAGAAATGTGCTGAATTATATTTCAAATGTGGTGGGTGGGAATAGTAGCAGGTAAAGCCATCAGGTTGCAGGTCAAACCTAACAAAATTTTCCTACAAATAGAAGGCTAAGTTAGAATTGAAAATCACACCAGAAACAAGTTTTCTCTCTTTCTCTCTCTAGATTATTGAGTGTATTTTGTGAGTATTTAGATACTTTGAGAGTTTCTATTCATCAGAGCAAGTTTCTTTCAGCCTTATACCGGTATTCCGACCAGAAGTACTGATATTTTGAGGTAAGGGATATTATTTTCTTCTTAAATGATATTATTTTCTTCAATATCATTATGCTGAAATATTGATACGAGTTTTTATCAAATTTGGAACTTTTTGTGTCGGGGTTACTATTCACGTATACGGTACTATTCACGTATACGACACTATTCACGAATACGGCACTATTCACCGAAAAATAAAATTTTTCCTTTTTGTCCAAGATGTCTATTATGGTTACTATCTTTGATTGTATCCATGTTTTGATCTTTATTTTTGAATTCTGCTTCACAATTGATTATTATGAAGTATTATTGATCTTGGATAAACTGTTATACGAATCCCTACTATTTGTCCTTCTGTCTCATTGGATTCGTTCTCTTTAAGGTATTTTTCATCATCCTCAGTCCTAAATGATGATATTACTGAATATCTTTGGCCTGTAGTGCAAAGATGTATAATTACTTGATGAATATCTTTGGCATGTAGTGCAAAGATGAACAGGTGTTGAGATGAACATGACCGACTGATGATACAAATGAATATCTTTGGCCTGTAGTGCAAAGATAAATATTTGGTTAAAGATGATTATTAATTGATGTTACAGGGATAAAATATTGATGATGGACTTTTAAATCTTAGAAGATAATAGAATTCTTTCTCTACTTGACTCTTCTAATGGTTTACTGTTTCCGCTGCAGTTGTTGATCTAAAACTTGTTGTCGATTATATTTTATCAGATTTTTCCCTGTTGAAGACTAACAATAATTTGTTGTATATTATCTTGGTCATAATATTCTTTACTGGGCTAGTTGAGCTCACCCTTTTCCTTTTTGTTCCATTTTTCTTCTCAGGAGGTGAGAACATAGCAGGATCTAGTCGGGGTATAGAGTAATGGTTCTAGAAAGATGTATTAGCAGTCCTCACTATTTCTGTAAAATAGTGTTTGAATAATTGTAATGAGGATTTATTTGAGTGTGGATATTGTCTAGAAGACAATATTTGTATTTAAACTCACAGTATGTGTTGTCGTATTTTGCACGACAATTGTATTATTGAAGTTGTAGTTTGCTTTCTGTACCATGTATTTGGCGACTCAGAATGGGTGTTGTATACCTATTCTGGGGGCATCACAGTTGGTATCAGAGCTTAGGGATATGATCCCTGGCTGAGATGTGAGACAAGAACTAGGAGGGGAGAGACGGGGAATTCCTTCGCTAGTATGACCTGACTAAGTTTATTTGGTGTTTATTTGGTCGGTCAGAGTATAGGGATAATATATGACATGACTATTAACCCTTGTTTTATGGCGGTATTTTTAAGAATGGCAGCTGAGAACGTTAATAATGGAGTAAATCAGACCGTGGAGACACCTTTGATCACTACCCAGGGGAACGTGCAACAGGAAGGCAATATTCCTCCTGTAAACAACGTTACCGAGCAAACGATGAATGATGGAATGTTTAGGAGCTTTTTGCAGTTCATGCAAAATCAGACGAGGGAGACTCGTGTGCAGAATACGGGTGGAAATGATAACAACGCGCGGTTTGTCACAGCTAAGCAGTTCAAAGAATTGGGACCACCAGAATTTAAGGGAAAGCCGGATCCGATCATGGCGGAAACGTGGGTCAAGCAAATTACCAAGATATTTGATGTCTTGGGATGCACGGAGGAACAGAAGGTTCCATTCGCCACATTTATGTTCCGCGGTGAGGCAGACTACTGGTGGGAGTCTGTGAAGCGTACCCAGCCTGACGCACTCAACATGTCTTGGGAAACATTTCAAAAACTGTTCAATGACAAGTACTTTCCTGAAAGTATTCGTCATATGAAGGAGGTTGAGTTTATTAGACTGGAACAAAACAACATGACGGTGTCCCAGTACGAGGCGAAAGTTTGCAGAGTTATCCAGGTTTGCACCTCATTTGGTCGAAAATGAGGAAACGAATGACAAGGATGTTTCTGAGAGGTCTAAAACCCGAGATTCGGCAATATCTTATCTCTCATAAATTTTCTTTATATTCAGATGTTGTAAACAGGGCTCAATTATTAGAGCGAGATAATGAGTATGTGCAACCGAGGGACCACAACCAGGGTTATACGGTGGCGGCAGTCATCGAAGCAATGAAAACCAGCAGGGAGGAAAACATTCGGACAAAAGCGGTAACCACTCTGGTGGTAATCGTGGTCGTGATAATAGAAGAAGCGAGTCGGGAGGAGATTTCAAGAAGAGAAGGTACAACAATGATAACGTGAAGACGTCAGCACAAACATCAACTGTTTCTAGGGGAGGAGAACGACCACGGTCGTATGTTACAAATGTGGGAAAGAGGGACATATCAGCCCAAACTGCCCACAATAATCCAAGGTATGTTATAACTGTGGAAAGGAAGGTCATATAGCTCGAGAGTGTTCTGTAGCAAAACCAAGTTCAGCGGGGATGGTGACTCCAAAAGTTATCCCGGATAAGTTGAAATCAGCGGTTCCTGGAAGGGCGTTTGTCGTTACTGGCCAAAACGCGAGAAAACCGTGAACGGGTAGAGTGATCACGGGTAATAATCTTGTCGTTCTTGCGAGTTTATACTTTACTTAGATACCGGTTCTACCCATTCTTTTTATCTCTCCTGCTTGTGCTCAACGTTTAAACTTGACTCCGGAGAAATTGGACTTTAACTTATCTGTTGAAACTCCGTTGGGTGAAACCTTCGTTACATCTACAGTTTATAAATCTTGCATGATCCAAGTTGGCACTATCACATTACCTGTTGATCTTATCTCTTTAAAGATACTTGCTTTTGATGTGATTTTAGGAATTGATTGGTTAACTACTCATCATGCTAAAATTGATTGTTTTCGTAAGGTTGTTAGTTTTCATATTCCTAACCACCTGTCATACGAATTCAAACTACTAAACCACTAAAATCAGTCACTGTCATATCAAGCCACAAAGCTATTCGTTTATTGAAAAACGGATGTCAAGCTTTCTTAGCCCATGTTATGGATTTGAACAAAGACAAGTCAGATTTGAATAATATTTCTATTGTTAGAGAATTTTCCGATGTATTTCCTGAAGAACTTCCCGGTCTACCCCTGGAACGAGAAATTGAATTCTTTATTGACCTTGAACCCGGTACAAAGCCCATTTCTAAAATCCCATATCGAATGGCTCCTATTGAACTTCAGGAGTTAAAAGTCCAACTACAGGAGTTGTTGGACATCGGTTTTATTCGTCCTAGTACGTCTCCTTGGGGTGCTCCTGTTTTATTCGTAAAGAAGAAAGACGGGAGTATGCGACTTTGTATTGACTATCGAGAATTGAACCATGTCACCATCAAGAATAGGTATCCGCTACCTCGCATTGATGACCTGTTTGACCAGTTGCAAGGAGCACAATTCTTTTCAAAGATCGATCTTCATTCTGGATATCATCAGCTGAAGATTAAAACTGAGGATATTCCAAAGACTGCCTTCAGAACTCGGTACGGGCATTATGAATTCTTAGTAATGTCTTTTGGATTGACTAATGCTCCTGCTGCCTTCATGGATATGATGAACCGTGTATTCAAAGAATATTTGGATCAGTTCGTTGTTGTCTTTATTGATGACATCCTCATCTATTCCAAAAGCCGTGAAGATCATGAGCGCCATTTGAAGCTGGTACTGCAAAGGCTTCGTGAAAACAAGCTATATGCCAAACTGAAGAAATGCGAGTTCTGACTTGAGGAAGTAGCATTCCTTGGGCACGTGGTGTCAAAACATGGAGTATCTGTCGACCGGCGAAGATTGAAGCCATACAAAGTTGGGAGCAACCGAAGTCGGTAACCGAAGTACGTAGCTTTCTGGGCTTAGCTGGTTATTATCGGAGATTTGTGGAAGGATTTTCTCGAATCGCTACTCCGTTAACTCAGCTGACTCGGAAAGATACAAAATTCGTATGGAGTGAGGAATGCGAGAAGAGTTTCCAAGAACTCAAGAGGAGACTCATTTCGGCACTGTTTTGACAATACCATCTGGTTCGGATGGATTTGTTATCTACAGCGATGCTTCAGGCAAAGGGTTAGGATGTGTTTCTCATGCAACATGGGAAAGTCATAGCCTATGCCTCACGACAACTCAAAGAATATGAGAGGAATTATCCTACTCATGATTTGGAGTTGGCAGCAGTCGTTTTTGCGTTGAAGATCTGGAGACACTACCTATATGGGGAGAAAGTGGAGATCTATACAGATCATAAAAGCCTCAAATATTTCTTCACCCAAAAGGAACTCAACATGCGGCAACGACGTTGGCTTGAGCTGTTGAAAGATTACGATCATACCATCCAATACCATCCTGGAAAAGCAAACGTAGTAGCTGACGCATTGAGTAGAAGATCATATGCGGGTACGAGTGCAGTGCTTTTAACACAAAGGCCCATTTTGTATGACTTGCAAAGGATGGAGATAGAGATGAAGGCTCCAAGTACCCACATGATGATATCAAATATACGAGTAGAACCGACTTTAATCGATAAAGTTAAAGCTGCTCAAGCTACGGATATAGAGCTGATGCGTATGAAGAAGAAAGTGCAAGAAGGTGCTATTCCAGAAGCAAGAATCGATGAAGAAGGAATACTTCGAGTCAACTCCAGACTTTGTGTTCCTAACGATTTTGACTTGAAGCATAGAATAATGATGGAGGCACACAACACACCGTTTGCAATCCATCCTGGGAGTACCAAAATGTATCACGATCTTCGACATACATTTTGGTGGAGCAATATGAAAAGAGAGATCGCGGAGTTTATCTCGAGATGTTTAACTTGTCAACGTGTAAAAGCGGAGCATCAAGTACCAAAGGGTCCATTGCAACCACTTGAGATTCTGAAATGGAAGTGGGAACACATTACTATGGATTTTGTTACAGGTCTTCCCAAGGTTTCTCAAGGCATAGATGCGATTTGGGTTATTGTTGATAGATTAACCAAGTCCGCTCATTTCTTGCCGATACGTGAGACTTATTCCCTTGAACGTCTTGCTAGTATGTACGTGAACGAGATTGTGAGATTGCATGGCATGCCAGTATCCATAGTTTCGGATCGTGACACAAGATTCACTTCACGATTTTGGGTTAGCTTGCAGAAAGCTATGGGCACGGATTTACGATTCAGTTCAGCATACCATCCTCAAACGGACGGACAATCAGAGAGGACTATTCAAACTCTTGAAGATCTATTAAGACTTTGTGTCTTAGATCTCAAAGGGAGTTGGGATAAGTACCTACCATTGGTAGAATTCTCCTACAACAACAGTTATCAGGCGAGCATAGGTATGGCTCCATTTGAGGCGTTGTATGGAAGAAAAATGTCGTTCTCCAGTATGCTGGGACGAGGTGGGTGAAGCAACATTGTTGGGACCAGAATTGGTACGCATTACTACAGAGAAGATCCAAACGATTCGACAACGTATACAAACGGCACAGGATCGACAAAAGAGTTATGCGGATCTTCATCGGAAGGACGTGGAATTTAATATTGGGGATCATGTATTGTTACGTGTTGCACCATGGAAGGGAGTTACAAGATTTTGGGAAGAGAGGAAAGCTCAATCCAAGATTTGTTTGTCCATTTGAGATTCTTGAGCGAATAGGAAATGTGGCATATAGACTCGCATTACCTCTAAGCATGTCTCGTGTTCATAATATTTTTCACATATCTATGCTTCGTAAATATGTTAAAGACCCGAACCACATTATTGAGTTAGAACCAGACGAGATAGCTGAAGATTTAACGTACGAGGAGGTACCTGTTAAGATCTTGGATAGGAAAGAGCATGTCCTACGCACGAAGGTTATACCACAAGTTAAGGTTTTGTGGAGAAACCATGCTATTGAAGAAATGACCTGGGAGTTGGAATCAGAAATGAAAGCGAGGTATCCTCACCTTTTTGAAACATCATGTACGTACGTCAATTTCGAGGACGAAATTTCATAAGGAGGGGAGGTTGTAAGATCCCAACTTATTAATGAATAAAATCAAATTTTCTCTAAATATTATTGTGAATAATAAGGGGTTAATTTGATATAATACTTTGGTTATGGGTGTGAAATGTGCAAATTTTGCAAAATAAGCAAGTGGTTATAAAATATTTATTTTTGGTCGGTGAATATTCGGTTGGTCGTGGAATATTCTTGCTGTCGGAGAATATTCGTACGACGACGCAGCCTTGTGTGGGCCCCATAACGGAAAGCGATTGGATGAAGAAAACGACAAGTATAAGTTGTTTATAAATAACGGCGTAGTTGTTACCGTTAATACTGTTGGAATACCCGGTGGTTAAAATACAGTAGTAGCACACGGTATTGCACCAATTATTGATTCTTACGTAAGAAGGCACTACTCAATAATTGTTACAGTAGTTATTATTCAATATTTTATTTTATTGATTCAATAATTGCTGCGTTGATATTTTATATTATTGTTGTTTCAATAATTGTTGCTGCAGAGTATTTTCATTTATCAGATCAATAATTCATATTATTTGAATAATATTATTAGATAACATTATTGGCAATGTCTAGAAAGTTCTGTCTAAGGAGAGGTTTGGTCATCTAATTGCGCGCCAGTAAGGAGAAATCCTTATTGGAAAGCCCCCTCTTTCCTGGGAACGGCCTGGTTGTCATAAATGTGATTCTGTAATATTATTTGTGAATAATTAATTATTGATTCATATGATAAGGAAATATTTATTTTATGTGGATATAAATGAGGGATATATTTTTGTGGTTAAAAATGAAGGAGTTAATGTTGAGGTTTTTGTCAGTATTTTTGTCGGAATAGAGGTATTAAAAATTAGGGTTTTTGAGATAGTTTGCGGGGGTTATAATTTTTAATCCGACCGTTGGATCGTGGTAATTTTTGGATATGTTGTACATATATAAGTTGAGTATATGTCCACAAATTTTGAACCGTTAAAAATGAGCGTATGATTTATTACGAATTTTACAAGATGACTGGTTCAGAAATTGTTGAATTTTCGGAGTTTATCATTTTGGTGGAAAATTCTAGAATTGGTGGGCCCCACTTGTGGTTGGTGAAGAAATGTGCTGAATTATATTTCAAATGTGGTGGGTGGGAATAGTAGCAGGTAAAGCCATCAGGTTGCAGGTCAAACCTACCAAAATTTTCCTATAAATAGAAGGCTAAGTTAGAATTGAAAATCACACCAGAAACAAGTTTTCTCTCTTTCTCTCTCTAGATTATTGAGTGTATTTTGTGAGTATTTAGATACTTTGAGAGTTTCTATTCATCAGAGCAAGTTTCTTTCAGCCTTATACGGTATTCCGACCAGAAGTACTGATATTTTGAGGTAAGGGATATTATTTTCTTCTTAAATGATATTATTTTCTTCAATATCATTATGCTGAAATATTGATACGAGTTTTTATCAAATTTGGAACTTTTTGTGTCGGAGTTACTATTCACGTATACGGTACTATTCACGTATACGACACTATTCACGAATACGGCACTATTCACCAAAAAATAAAATTTTTCCTTTTTGTCCAAGATGTCTATTATGGTTACTATCTTTGATTGTATCCATGTTTTGATCTTTATTTTTGAATTCTGCTTCACAATTGATTATTATGAAGTATTATTGATCTTGGATAAACTGTTATACGAATCCCTACTATTTGTCCTTCTGTCTCATTGGATTCGTTCTCTTTAAGGTATTTTTCATCATCCTCAGTCCTAAATGATGATATTACTGAATATCTTTGGCCTGTAGTGCAAAGATGTATAATTACTTGATGAATATCTTTGGCCTGTAGTGCAAAGATGAACAGGTGTTGAGATGAACATGACCGACTGATGATACAAATGAATATCTTTGGCCTGTAGTGCAAAGATAAATATTTGGTTAAAGATGATTATTAATTGATGTTACAGGGATAAAATATTGATGATGGACTTTTAAATTAGAAGATAGTAGAATTCTTTCTCTACTTGACTCTTCTAATGGTTTGCTGTTTCCGCTGCAGTTGTTGATCTAAAACTTGTTGTCGATTATATTTTATCAGATTTTTCCCTGTTGAAGACTAACGATAATTTGTTGTATATTATCTTGGTCATAATATTCTTTACTGGGCTAGTTGAGCTCACCCTTTTCCTTTTTATTCTATTTTTCTTCTCAGGAGGTGAGAACATAGCAGGATCTAGTCGGGGTATGGAGTAATGGTTCTAGAAAGCTGTATTAGCAGTCCTCACTATTTCTGTAAAATAGTGTTTGAATAATTGTAATGAGGATTTATTTGAGTGTGGATATTGTCTAGAAGACATATTTGTATTTAAACTCACAGTATGTGTTGTCGTATTTTGCACGACAATTGTATTATTGAAGTTGTAGTTTGCTTTCTATACCATGTATTTGGCGACTCAAAATGGGTGTTGTATACCTATTCTGGGGGCGTCACATAGTAACTAATCCATGAACGGTCCAAATTGATTATTTTAATCTGACGGTCCATATTTAAAGAAAAATCTTTTAATATAAATAAAATATAATATATTCTATTTATAGAATAATTTTTATAAAGTATTCTGTTTTATATAAAAAGATGTTTCTATTTTATTACATTAATAATACGAATAAAATAAAACTTCATTATCGCTAAATAATTCATATTATTAACTGACAATAATTGAATCAAATTGAGTGACTTCTCAAATAAGCATTAATAATCAATACTGTGTGCTACTATGCAACCATACGTATTACTGTACTTTTACTACCGAGTAGTTCAACAATATCAATGGTAAAACTTTCGCCGTTATTTTTAATAAAATATTTTTGTTGTTTTCTCAATCCGACAATAATTCCGTTGTGGGGTCCACCAATGATTGTGTCGTTGTACGAATATTCCCTGTTAAAACGAATATTCCCCGACCAATCGAATATTATATAACAACTTGCGTACTTTGTAAAATTTATAAATATTACCCACAACTATAACATTATATCAAATTAACTCCATAATATTCAAAAATGATATTTATAGAAAATTCATCTTTATTTATAAAAGTTGGGGTCTTACACTTGATCCTTTGTTTCATTCACCAACAATAAGGTCTCCAATTTTGAGAAAGGCTTTTTTGTGGGATGACTTTTTATAAAGACCTCATTAGTTAAATTTTGGCGTGGAAGTGCGTATTCAATTTGTGGAACTCGTATTTTCGGGTATGTTTCTTATTTAATTTTTGATAATGTTATTATTTTAAATATTGTATTTAGTTTGTTAGTTAAAGTTTAAATTTTGGAAGTTTAGTTAGTTTTGTTAGTAAACTAGTTAGTTTACTATGTTTATTTTGGCTTGGAATTTATTATGTAAATGAGTTCTAATAAATGAGTTCTAATAATTGTAATTAGAGATATGGAGCCGAGACCTTAGACGAGTCTAATTATGTTAAATAAGACTTATTTGCAAAGAAAGTCGAGTTGGAACGAGTCGAGGCAAGTTTTGGATGTCAAAACTAGAAGTCCAAAAAATTAGTGGATTGCTGATCTAAAAATGAAAATTTGGGGTTAGCTAGAGTGTTTTGAAAATTCTGGGCTTTAGGTATTTTATAGTACACTGAATAAGCTTTCCATAGACTCCGAAACAGACTAATTCCGACTTCGGAGCAAAGAGTTATGACCATTCAAAGTAGTCGCGTCAAAACTGTCTAACCAATTCGAGGCAGTCACCTTGAACTAAGTTTCTGGAATTCTGTATTTAGAATTTGGAAAAGGTTAAAGAATAAAAGTTGTAGTCTCGGAAGTTAGCTTCGCTTGGGCTCAAGAATTGCTCAAAAATATTTTGAAACGGAAAAGTTATGACTGTTTTAGCGAGAGAGGGTAAAGTTGGGAAAGAATGAAAAATAGTTTTGAACGCCCCTTTTTGAACACTATTTTGGACTGTCTATCTTATTCAAAACAAGTGTCCAATAACTTTTAAAAATAGGTTAATATGATGTTTACAACATATCCAAAGTTGGATGTCGTCGGACTTATGAGATTTAGATTAAAGTTTACATTACAACTATTATGTGTTGCTATGTGACTAATAGTTGATGTGTATGATTATATGTGTAGGGCACGTGAAGTGCAGATAACTGTAAGTTGTTAAACTGTTATTGGTAAACAACGATCAAGGCAAGTCTTTTAGTTCCTATTTGCTATGCGAATTTGATGATGAACTGTTTGAAATCTTTATTACAAATAGCATGGTGTGTTATATTAATGTTGAAAGTATAAAATGTTAAAGTCAATTTATGACTACGTTGATTGAGTAATGAATGTTGATTGAGTAAGGAACTCAATCTTTATACTTGTTATATGAACTACAGCATGTATATTATGTTAGTCCAATATTTATGAGATGTATATCGAGCATGTTATTATGTGCTATGTGATGCATGAAAACTGTTAGATTTTGCTGGGCTGTCGAGCTCAACCTTGCAAATAACCACTTTTGTAGGTTAAAGATTTAAGGTAAAGTTATGTGCTACTTGAAAGATATGAATCAGATATGATATTTGAAGATTTATATACTTTGGCTGAGTTATTAATATTTGAACCATGTTTACGGTTCCGAATAAAGTATTAATGTTGAATTGTAATATCGTTTTGCGATGTAAACTCTTGTAGTATTAAAATGATTCTGAGATAGTTAGATGTAAAGGTTGAAAGTTTTGAGAATGAGAATAGTTTGTAATAGAAAATTTTAATTATTCCGTAAATTTCAGTGGTTGTATTATCGTTTAATGATGTAAAATTTGAGGTTGAATGTATTATTAACGACCGAAGTCGATAGTTGAATTATATGAATTTTGGGGTCGTTACATAATTAAATAAAATAAGACTTAACAGTAATTCCATGTCTTATATTTAATTGGGACATTGTATGGTGGAATGATTGAATTGTACGGTAACTATTTACTCAAAGGTTCTTTTATGATTAATGTTGAAATCTATATTATCTGGAAAGTCGTTGATCGCTAGGGAGGCTTATCCCTATTATAGAATAAATATTATTTATTTAAATAAATTAATAGTTTGATTTATTTATTTAATTTATTTAAATAAGATTTGAATTGTTCTAATTGATTTATTCACAACCGATTTAATATGAAGAACCTAAAGGGTCACACCATAAAAGGAAGAATATTTATTTAAGAAGTAAATGACATAATTATAATAATAAGTTAAGTGTATTTAATTTAATCTATGGTGATAGAATAAATTAAATAGCTTAATATTTATGATTTAATATTTTGGAAATATTTAAATATAAATTAATAAGAAGAATCTTATTATTATTATTATTTAATTCTTAAAGAAGTCTGAGAATTAATTAATAAAAGTATTCTCATATATTCATAATAAGATTAGGAGGCTAATTAATTAAAAGAGTTTAATTAATTATCCCTAATAAGATTAGGGAGCTTAATTAATTAAAGAAATTTAATTAATTAAATAATACACTATTTTCTAATTAGATTAGAAGTGTTAACTGATATCTTTATAAAAGCACTCTTAATGAGATGTAATTCCAATAGTTGAGAGAGTACACTATTTTCTATGAGAGATATAAAAACTAAAATTTTACCAAATACCCATCTTCTTGAATCTTTCTTCTTTCTTGGTGGATCACTTCTAGAGGCCAAACACTTGGGTGGTTAACATTGATCAAAGGAAGGAACCAAACCCGGTGGATTCAAGTTGAACGCGAATAGGATTGGAGGTGAACTTGTACCTGAGGAATCTCTAATCTTCAAGGGTATAATTCTTGTTCTTCATATTTTTGTTTAATTAATAATTGTGCATAAAGGATGATTTGGGTATATGGTTTGTAAAATTTTAAAACTCTATTTTTCCATGCTTCTGCTTACTTTGTGCAATTTGATTGCGCTAATGAATATTAAAAACCTAACAGGCCCATCGGGTCGGGCCCACTAGGCCCAGACGCAGGTAGACCCGCGAAACCTCGGGTCTATATATACACCCTCACCCCTTTGGCTTCCAAAAGAAGATTAGAAAAAAAGAGGGCCCATGCGAGAGAAATAGAATAGCTAAACGGAGCTCGAATCGTGCTCTGATTTCTGTAAAACTTATTTGTAAACACTCATATACATATATACTACAACATATCAAGTTTTAACCAGTGGAAATCGTTCTTAAAGGCGTTTAAAGCCGCTCGATAGCCATTCTTGTGTCTAACTGTAGGATTTCGCCAGATCTGGCTTCTTCGCTTGCTCTAATACTTATATAAAAGTTTTATATAGGTTTTTAACTATTGATGTTCGTTAGATCTGAAGTTTTAACCATTCATTTCTTGTAAATAGTCAATATTTGTGCTATATTAACTAGATCTGTACTGGATCTAGCCAGATCTAGCTTTTGACCGGTTCAAAATTTATAAAATTTGAACCTGGAAGCTAGAATGACTAAGATCTGTACAGATCTAGTTTTCTTTCTAGTTTTCGTAAATATTTAGCAACCAAGTGGCCCTAGATCTGTATCTAGAGGACACTGGAAGCTTTGGCTACACGCATGCAAGGATTTTGTCGATGTCGGAATTTTTATTTGTGTCTTTTCTATTCTTGTCTTTTGATGTTCTCATGTTAGGTAAGATTTGTTTAAAAAAATAAGTCGTGAAAAGGTCCGACATGTATATGTCGACGATTGGACTATAAGAGTCGTCAGTTGGTTTTTTAAATGGTTGTACCAACACAACCGAGAAAAGGTTTGCACATTGACCCAGTGATGTGACACTGCTTAATGGGTCTGTGAAACGGAGATTCGTTAGAGTCCGGGGACTTGATTATGCAGAGGGAAGGTGTTAGGCACCCCCCGACATCCGTGTTGCCACGGTGACCGCCACTTTTTAATTAAACTATTATATGAATGTGTGTGTGTGGGGGTCAATGTGTAATTATCTAGAAGTAGTGATATGCCTCGTTTGCACCTATATACAAAGGGTTTGAATTTTTTATAAAAGTTCAGTTTTAACAAGATATAGCAATGACGTTTTATAAAAGAGGTTTTTCAAACTCTTATGCTTAATAGTAATTGAGGCCTTTGATCTTCCATTTTATTATGGGTTTGGCTGGATTGCTTTTATTTTTGAGATGTGAAGCATCTTCGAGAAAATAATATACATAACAGCGCCGAACTCCTAATGGGCATAAGAGTCATCTAAGGAAATTCAACACCGTGAATAATTTACATGCATTGTACAGCTGAAAATGTCCATCACGGGAACCGAATCTAGATTCAGTAAACTGAATCTGTGATCACATGATTTATAGGCTCACATGATGTAACAATTTGTATGAAAGTTGTAAACAATTATATATATTTATATAAGCCGTAAATATATATATATATTATATATATATATATATATATATATATATATATGTGTGTGTGTGTGTGTGTGTTGTGTGTGTTGTGTGTGTGTGTGTGTGTGTGTGTGTGTGTGTTTGTGCAGACAATTAACCACCACGAAGCACCTCCATGGGGGATTGCAAATATAAATAAAGTAGTAAACCAATCAACCACCACGAAGCACCTCCATGGGGGATTGAAAAATATAAATAAAGCAATAAAACGATCAACCGCCTTGAAGTAAACTCCAGGCGGGACAAAATGTAAATAAAGCTGTAAAAGGCCACGAAATAAACTCCAGGCCAGACTGAAATGTATATATATATATAAGCGATAAACGCACTGGACATATATCAATCCAGGCTCGTTTCGTGAATTCGTGATATATATATATATAAGCGGTAAACGCACCGGATGTGAAATACAGACTCAATCAAATAGAGTTTGATTGCAACAACATATATATATATATATATATATATATATATATATACAAAAAGAAATAAAAGTCACGAACCGAAGTCCGAGCATACACACGCTACACGACACTCAACGTGAAGAACTGTATGTGCACAATAGTGGAGAAAGGCTTTAAAATGTGTAAAAAGGCTTACAGTGGACTGCCAAAGAAGACTTCAATAGCTTTAAATGGATGAACACTCGTCTCCCGCTGGTAAAAATATAGCCAAATATAAGCTCTCAAGTGTTTGAAATGAGAAAGCACTCAGTTTAGGGTGTGTACAGAGTAAATTGGACAGGGCTTCCTCGCCTTTTCTCTATGCAAAATGGCTATCCCAAGCCCTATATTTATAGAGGGGGGAGCTGCTGGGCTCTGCGGGTCCTGCCGTCTCAAAGTACGTGCACGCGTGCAACATGTTGTCCGCTCAAACTTTCAGAACTTCAATCCAGACATCCGATCGAGGTGTATAAGACCTTTTTTAGCATGCTGTTGTCGAGAGCTACACAATAACATGGGATTAGAGGTTGTACGAAGTCAGGAAGATGGGACCATGCCCTTGGTCTTTAGACTTCAAATTCTATCCCGTATGCTATCTTGTGTAGCAGTCACTCGGGATTGGAGCTCTTTGATTCTTGTAGGACACTTCTATGTAGAATGTATGTTGAAATGTTGTTGAGACGGCGTAAATGGAAAAATGACAATATCGCCCCTCACCGGGGTTATCTCCGGTTTGGGCTGATTTAGCAGTCGTTGCTCAGGAGTATATCTGAGATTAGGCTGCTGCAAGTATTGATCACCCTCAAGGTTATCTCTGAGGTGTGCTTGACCTCCCAGGGTTATCTCCAGGCTTGGGGTTGAGTGCCTCGACGTTATCTCTGAGCTTGAAGCTAACTGCAAGGGTTGGAATGAGCATCTCCGGGGTTATCTCCGGAACTGCAACGGCACTCCTCGGGGTTATCTCTGAGGTTGATACTACCTTTCTCGGTGTTATTTCTGGGATTGAGACTGAGTATCTCAGGGTTATCTCCGAGGTGAAACGGTCTTCTCCAGTGTGATTTTTGGTATTTGAACTGCATTCCTCGAGGTTATCTCTGAGGTTGAAACTGAAACTCCCAATATTGTTTTTGAGACTTAGCTGGATGTCTCGGGGTTATCTCTGAGATGGTAATAACTAAATATCCCAGGGTTGTCTCCGGGATTGAGCTGAGCTATCTTCCAGGGTTATCTCTGAAAGACGATTCTACCCTCATATAATGTTAATAACAGGTATGCAGAAAATTTTGAGTGTCTACAGATGCCCCTCTTTATCATATTCATGCAATGAAATGGCATGGATAGGATAAAGAATACTAGACACTTAAAATGTAACAAGATAGTCATGATACAATGTACATCAGCATGTTACAAATGTATATGGTTTGTTGGATTGTTCTCCAACATGGTGGGATGATTGTTGGCTCCCCTTAACTTCTACTGGGAGCAGGGTTATTCATGACCACTCTGATAAACTGTTTGGACATGTGATCCAAAGCTACCATAAACTTTCAGGATGTTGACGTTGGGATTATCACCAAAGCCCTTAATCCTTGGTACAGACTTTCATTGAAGATGTATCTCTCATGTACAAGAGACTCTGTGGGGATGTGTTTTGTCTATTGAGGATGTGTATAACATATTCCATCATCGGTCCTCCTAGATGAGGATGCTCTATCGAAGTTACTGCCCAACAGTCTGTGTTGTCAGGATTGTCTGACCTTCGCTGACATGTTCATCAACAGATGGGATCCTGCTGGAGAATACTATCAAGGCTGAACAGCTAAGTTGAATAGAGTTTCTGCTAGGAAGCAAGGTTTTGGGGTTACAACCTCGAATTGATGGCATCAGACCTTCTTGAGGTATTACAATGTAGTTGGCAACAGTTGTGATCATTGGTATAGTAAGCCTATGTACGGGCGAATACCAATGAGTGGCATAAAGACATGTAGTTTGGTCCATGAAAACCAGGATTTCTGGCTCTTCTGCTCAATCGCGTAGCATCTTTTTTCCTGATTTGGCCTTTGTTAGTAGTAGGGCGTCTATGACCCATTTCCCTGTATTTTTAGCTATACAGAGATGATGTATGTAGATGATGATGTACTTAGGAATGTATGTATTATTTTTCATTCCCTACATCATAGTGTCATCTATTGCTTGTCATGCATTTATCATGTTATACATATATATGTATATCCAGAGATATTCAGCATTGACCCTTGGATGGTCTTATGATACGACCCATACAGATGTCTTCTTTGACAGTCAGCCATATAGATCACACCCCACCAGTATTGGTGGCATCCAGTCTGAGATCCTGGTATAATAGTATGTCACCCCCAGATAGGGTTACCGTAGATCAGCTATTAAAGCATTCCATGACCCTCCTGATGTTTCAAGTTCCCGCAGGCTTTGTAGAGGGTATGCTAGAGCATTGGGTACCGGAGAGGAAGGTTTTCCGGTTTAGTACCCAGGAGTTGACTCCTATATTGGAGAAGTACGAGCGGTTGACGACTTTGCCCTTAGACAGACCTTGCACTCATATGGCTGTTGGAGATATGTGTCGGTAGTTCATGACCCTCACCGGGTTACGGCGTAGAGTAGTAGAGGATGAGATTACATTCGGCCATGTATTGTCCCAGCGTTTCCTGATAGACAGATTTGGCTCACTGGATAGCTATGCTCGGCACTTCGGGGATTTCACCACACCAGAGGATCAGTGGCATTTGGCCAGAGTGGATGTACTCGTGATATGTGTAGTGGTGTATGTATACATGTCACGGTATATGGATGAGATGGACATAGGTGTCATCATGGCAGTGAGAGCTCTCAAGGAGGGTCACACCATCATTTCGATGAATATGGCAGAGACGTTGAGGTCGGCCATGTTTTGCAGCACCTACCCTGCAGGGGTATTTACAGGTAGCTCGGTCATGTTATACGTGTGGTTTATATCACACTCGAGACCGATCGGCAATTTCCGACGACATGGGTACTGCTTTACCTATGATATAGCTATGTCTTACTCCTTTCAGCCATCGGAGTGTATAGACGCTATGTCTTAGTTAGTATTTTTGGCAGGGATCGGAGATTCATTTGGCATCCTGCTGTGTACAGGGCTCAGTTCACCCTATAGCTTCATTACTCATGCTCCGAGCATGGATTATCTCCCTCTAGCTGGTTTGAGGGGCATGACTACCTACCACCCACTGGCTGTGATGTCACAGTTTGACCAGTTTCAGGACTTCCATCCTTTTGAGGGGGCATTAGGTTAATGTTTAACTTCTTGCCACTTATCAGCAGAGGACCGATCCCGGGTGTATGCCTGTTGGGATCAGTGTGGGAGTGCTACATTTTTTGTTAGCCATCCGGGCTGTTCGTCAGAGTATTCTGCGTGGATGGAGATAGGGACTTCATCGACTGCGATAGTATCCACAGTGTCGGGTATTGATTCAGATGGTGGAGAGCCCGTGGAGGACATTGATTCCCACACCGAGGAGGAGGAGTTGTTTGCTGGTTCGACTGCAGCTCTTGTTGACTCTCCCAGTACTTCTGCAGCCGTGACTCCTCCTTTAGAGTATTTAGTGCAGAGTTTGCATTTGATGACCTTCGAGAGAGATCAAGCTAGGGCATTGATGTTGACAGCTCTTGATGGGAGGATGTCGCTGTATTAGAGATAGGTGATGCCTTAGCTCGTATAGATACCGCTATTGTTTAGCGGGATGAGGCCAGACTAGCCATAGATGCAGTGATAGTTGAGCGGGATAGCGCCATATCTGTGCGGGATGTAGCCATTACAGACAGTAGCACGGTGAGGTCCCTTACTACTGGCATCATTGCAGAGATGAGTGCATATATTGTTGAGCACAGTGTCACCATGCAGATGGCTGTAGATCTGTTATCTCGCATAGAGACCCTTGTACAGGAGATCACAGCGCTACCTCCTTCTTCTAAGAGGGATGCTATGTTAGACTTGATAGCTTGCATATACACTGATTTGTAGATGGGTTTGTATTTTCCTTCACAGACTAGCTTAGTCATTTTGTCATTTACAGTTCATATTATATATATTAAACAAAATTATATATAGCAGGGAAAATATATTTTGGATTACTTCCCTTTTAGTTATACATTGCTACTTGCTCAATATTTGCCTATTTCTTCAGGGCTTGTGATCTCGATGTATTCTGAATTTCTCCTTGATGGATGGACATTGAAATATCTCTGGATCTTTCAGAATGGATCATTGATTTGTATGTATCCCATATCATCTTTGGTATCTTGGGACTGGTTTCTGTATGTAGATGTAGAGAGGAATGTGGCTTTCCTCTCTGAGGTTGACCGCACCACAGATAGTCACCAGTACTCCTTTGTATGGGGGAGCCCAGTTAGTTCCATCTCTTATGGATTGGTGTCTCTCTTTGAGGATCAATCGCAGCTTAGATGGTCGCCGATTCTCCCGTTTACATGGGGAACTCAGTTAGTTCCATCCCTTTGGTCTGAAGCTGATGAAATGTGATGGATTGAATGATGATCCCAGTACCGTTGACAAGTTTTTGTGTTTTGGTATTGGGTTAGACCGAACCATGAGTGGCTGCCTACGTACTCCTATTGAAGAGGAGATCAGGTCTGCGTAGTTCGAACCTGGTGTAAGAGGTTCAATGCTGTATGTGGCAAAAGGGTGTAAAGATGTTTTTATTGTTTTAGTTTTTATAATGAGAAGGGTGTAGAAATATTTTTGTTGTTTTTGTTTTATTGCGATTAGACTATATAAAATATGGCTACCTACGTACTCCCGTGTATCAAGGAGATCAGGTCGATGTAGTTTGCCCCATGTTCAGGACGGTTTGCAGCCAATGAAAAGTTTGATCCCATGTTCAGGACAAACTACGGGGGAGAAATTTTAATCCCATGTACAGGACAAACTGCAGGTGTGAAAAAGTCTTATCCTTAGTGGGGTAAGACTGAAGGTGTGAAAGGGTCAATCCCTGGTGGGATAACTGAAGTTGAGAAAGGGTTCAAAACCAAGTTGAAAGAAGGATCTGGCGATCCAAAACTAGGCTGCTGGTTAGAAAAATGTGTTTGTCCCTGATGGGGCAGATGAGTGTAAAGAGAAGTTATATGTAGTGAAGGGTTAGAAAACCTAAAATGACTGGGGATTTGATGATCCAACACCAGGATGTTTGCTTGATGGTAACCTCAGACATAGTACCGTTTCACGGTGTCCGAGTTGATGAGCTGTGGAAATTCATCATCGTCCATTTCCTGTAATTTGAGAGCACCTCCTGTTAATACCTCCTTGACAATAAACGGGCCTTCCCAGTTCGGGGTGAATTTCCCTTTAGATTGATCTTGGTTGTCAATGATCTTCTTCAAAACCAAGTCATGTTGTTTAAACTGCCTTAGCCGAACTTTTCTATTGTAGGACCTGGCGATCCTTTGTTGGTATAACTGACCATGGAAAATAACATCACTTCGCCTTTCGTCTATTAGAGACAATTGGTGATACCTATCTTGTACTCATTCGTCTTCATCCAGCTGAGCATCTATCAACACTCTAAGGGATTCCATTTCCACTTCTATGGGGAGCACTGCTTCCATCCCATAAGTTAATGCGTAGGGTGTTGCCCTAGTAGAAGTGTGTATTGATGTTCTGTAGGTTAACAGAGTTAGAGGCAATAAGTCAGGCCATCCTTTGTGGTTAGCGAACATCTTTTGCATGATCTTCTTGATGTTTTTGTTAGTCGCCTCAACAGCACCATTCATCTTTGGACGGTAGATGACGGAGTTGAGATGTTTTATGTGGAATTTACTGCACAAATCCCTCCATCATTTTGTTGTTGAGGTTCTTAGCATTGTTTGATACAATTACCTCTGGTTGTCCATATCGACAAATGACATTGTTTCTGATGAAAGCAATGATGACTTCTTTCGTAACCCTGGGGAAAGAGGCTACTTCTACCCACTTGGTGAAGTAGTCAATCATGGTGAAGATAAACCGATGCCCATTACTGGCTTTGGGCTCGATGGGCCCGATCACGTCCATTCCCCACATTGAGAAGGGCTAAGGTGAACTCATATTGTGGAGTTCCCTTGGAGAGGCATGGATAGCATTCCCATTAATTTGGCACTGATTACATCTTTTGACGTGATCCTCACAGTTAGCCTTGAGAGAGAGATAGTAATGCCCTGTTCTTAGGATTTTCTAAAAAAGTAGGGGGCCGCTCATATGTGGGCCACATACTCCACCATGGATTTCATCCATGAGCCTCTGAGCTTGGTCCTTGTCCAGACATCTGAGGAGACCTAGTCTTGCATCTCTTTTATAGAGTGCATCTCCTCTCAGGTAAAATTTCATAGCCAGTCGATGGATCTGCCTTCTTTCGGCCGGGCTTGCCTCAGCGGGTGTAAATCCATCTTGTAAGTACTTCTTGATATGCTGATACCAAGGGTGTTGGATGGGAGGTAGCTCATCCGATACTTCTCCAACGTAATTCTCATAGGTTGGTGCCTTTTGTTGGGAAAATGTGAGGGTTGGCATGTTTTCCTTATCCAGTATATTAATCAAGGAGGTCAAGGTTGCTAGCGCATCCTCAAAATCATTCCTATTCCGAGGAATATGGAGGAAGGATATTTCTTCAAACTCCGAAGCCATCTGTAGAACCTGCCGATGGTAAGGCAGCAAGTGTAGACCTTTGGGGTGATAGATTCCTGTGGTTTTCCTGATTACCAACTCAGAATCTCCAAAGACAGTTAACCGTCTGATGCCCATTGATTGGGCAAGTTTTATCCCTACGATACAGCCTTCATACTCAGTTGTGTTGTTGGTGTTGGCAAACTGTAATTTAACAACGACGGGATTCTGTTCCCCCGTAACAGACACTAGAACTGCTCCAGCCCCAGAACCTTCCTTATTTACAGCTCCATCAAAATACATCTTCTAGGATTGGTGTGTATCGTCCTGATGATGTTGCTGAATTGCCATTACCCCTTCATTGGGGAAGTATGTTTCTAAGGGTTTGAAATCCCCTGAAGGCGCGGCGGCCAGTTGATCCGCAATTCCTTGACCTTTAATGGACTTTTGCGTCACGTGGATAATGTCAAATTGTTGTAGGATCAACTGCCATCTGGACAGCCTACAATTCAATATGGGTTTACTGAACACGTACTTGAGAGGATCCACGCGGGATATGAGATGGGTTGTGTAACCATGGAGGTAATGTTGTAACCTCATGGAAGCCCATGTTAAAGCATAACAAGTCTTCTCAATCAGAGTGTACTTGTGTTCACTGCTGCTGAATCTTTTGCTGAGGTAATAGATAGCTCGCTCTTGGCCTCCATCATCTTTCTGTCCCAGCATGCAGCCCATGGCATTGTCACTTACGGATAGGTACATGAACAGGGGAACATCATCCCTGGGTGGTACCAACACAGGAGCTTTGACTAGCTGCTCTTTGATTGTAAGGAAGGCCTTCTGGCACTCATCATTCCACTTCATGGAGGAGTTCTTCCTTAATAATTTGAAAATAGGCTCACAGGTTGCTGTGAGTTGGAAAATGAACCTGCTGATGAAGTTTGTAAGACCCCAACTTATTAATGAATAAAATCAAATTTTCTCTAAATATTATTGTGAATAATAAGGGGTTAATTTGATATAATACTTTGGTTATGGGTGAAATGTGCAAATTTTGCAAAATAAGCAAGTGGTTATAAAATATTCATTTTGTCGGGGAATATTCGTTTGGTCGTGGAATATTCTTGCTGTCGGGGAATATTCGTACGACGGCGCAGCCTTGTGTGGGCCCCATAATGGAAAGCGATTGGATGAAGAAAACGACAAGTATAAGTTGTTTATAAATAACGGTGTAGTTGTTACCGTTAATACTGTTGGAATACCGGTGGTTAAAATACAGTAGCACACGGTATTGCACCAATTATTGATTCTTACGTAAGAAGGCTACTACAATAATTGTTACAGTAGTTATTGTTTAATATTTTATTTTTTATTGATTCAATAATTGCTGCGTTGATATTTTATATTATTGTTGTTTCAATAATTGCTGCTGCACAGTATTTTCTATTATCAGATCAATAATTCATATTATTTGAATAATATTATTAGATAACATTATTGGCAATGTCTAGAAAGTTCTGTCTAAGGAGAGGTTTGGTCATCTAATTGCGCGCCAGTAAGGAGAAATCCTTATTGGAAAGCCCCCTCTTTCTTGGAACGGGCCTGGTTGTCATAAATGTGATTCTGTAATATTATTTGTGAATAATTAATTATTGATTCATATGATAAGGAAATATTTATTTTATGTGGATATAAATGAGGGATATATTTTTGTGGTTAAAAATGAAGGAGTTAATGTTGGGGTTTTTATCAGTATTTTTTGTCGGAATGGAGGTATTAAAAATCAGAGTTTTTGAGATATTTTGCGGGGGTTATATTTTTTAATCCGACCGTTGGATCGTAGTAATTTTTGGATATGTTATACATATATAAGTTGAGTATATGTCCACAAATTTTGAACCGTTAAAAATGAACGAATGATTTATTATGAATTTTACGAGATGACTGGTTCAGAAATTGTTGAATTTTCGGAGTTTATCATTTTGATGGAAAATTCTAGAATTGGTGGGCCCCACTTGTGGTTGGTAAAGAAATGTGCTGAATTATATTTCAAATGTGGTGGGTGGGAAAAGTAGCAGGTAAAGCCATCAGATTGCAGGTCAAGCCTACTAAAATTTTCCTATAAATAGAGGGCTAAGTTAGAATTGAAAATCACACCTGAAACAAGTTTTCTCTCTTTCTCTCTCTAGATTATTGAGTGTATTTTGTGAGTATTTAGATACTTTGAGAGTTTCTATTCATCAGAGCAAGTTTCTTTCAGCCTTATACCGGTATTCCAACCAGAAGTACTGATATTTTGAGGTAAGGGATATTATTTTCTTCTTAAATGATATTATTTTCTTCAATATCATTATGCTGAAATATTGATATGAGTTTTTATCAAATTTGGAACTTTTTGTGTCGGGGTTACTATTCACGTATACGGCACTATTCACGTATACGGTACTATTCACGAATACGGCACTATTCACCGAAAAATAAAATTTTCCCTTTTTGTCCAAGATGTCTATTATGGTTACTATCTTTGATTGTATCCATGTTTTGATCTTTATTTTTTTGAATTCTGCTTCACAATTGATTATTATAAAGTATTATTGATCTTGGATAAACTGTTATACGAATTCCTAATATTTGTCCTTCTATCTCACTGGATTCGTTCTCTTTAAGATATTTTTCATCATCCTCAGTCCTAAATGATGATATTACTGAATATCTTTGGCCTGTAGTGCAAAGATGTATGATTACTTGATGAATATCTTTGGCCTGTAGTGCAAAGATGAACAGGTGTTGAGATGAACATGACTGACAGGTGATACAAATGAATATCTTTGGCCTGTAGTGCAAAGATGAATATTTGGATAAAGATGATTATTAATTGATGTTACAGGGATAAAAAAATTGATGATGGACTTTTAAATCTTAGAAGATAGTAGAATTCTTTCTCTACTTGACTCTTCTAATGGTTTGTTGTTTCCGCTGCAGTTGTTGATCTAAAACTTGTTGTCGATTATATTCTATCAGATTTTTTCCTATTGAAAACTAACGATAATTTGTTGTATATTATCTTAGTCATAATATTCTTTACTGGGCTAGTTGAGCTCACCCTTTTCCTTTTTGTTCCATTTTTCTTCTCAGGATGTGAGAACATAGCAGGATCTAGTCGGGGTATGGAGTGATGGTTCTAGAAAGATGTTTTAGCAGTCCTCACTATTTCTGTAAAATAGTGTTTGAATAATTGTAATGAGGATTTATTTGAGTGTGGATATTGTCCAGAAGACAATATTTGTATTTAAACTCACAGTATATGTTGTCGTATTTGGCACGATAATTGTATTATTAAAGTTGTAGTTTGCTTTCTGTACCATGTATTTGGCGACTCAGAATGGGTGTTGTATACCTATTTTGGGGGCATCACAGTTGGTATCAGAGCTTAGGGATATGATCCCTGGCTGAGATGTGAGACAAGAACTAGGAGGGGAGAGACAGGGAATTCCTTCGCTAGTATGACCTGACTAAGTTTATTTGGTGTTTATTTGGTCGGTCAGAGTATAGGGATAATATATGACATGACTATTAACCCTTGTTTTATGACAGTATTTAAGAATGGCAGCAGAGAACGTTAATAATGGAGTAAATCAGACCGTGGAGACACCTTTGATCACCACCCAGGGGAACGTGCAACAGGAAGACAATATTCCTCCTGTAAACAATATTACCGAGCAAACGATGAATGATGAAATGTTTAGGAGCTTTTTACAGTTCATGCAAAATCAGACGAGGGAGACTTGTGTGCAGAATACGGGTGGAAATGATAACAACGCGCGGTTTGTCACAGCTAAGCAGTTCAAAGAATTGGGACCACCAGAATTTAAGGGAAAGCCGGATCCGATCATGGCGGAAACGTGGGTCAAGCAAATTACCAAGATATTCGATGTCTTGGGATGCACGGAGGAACAGAAGGTTCCATTCGCCACCTTTATGTTCCGCGGTGAGGCAGACTACTGGTGGGAGTCTGTGAAGCGTACCCAGCCTGACGCACTCAACATGTCCTGGGAAACATTTCAAAAACTGTTCAATGACAAGTACTTTCCTGAAAGTATTCGTCATATGAAGGAGGTGGAGTTTATCAGACTGGAACAAAACAATATGACGGTGTCCCAGTACGAGGCGAAGTTTGCAGAGTTATCCAGGTTTGCACCTCATTTGGTCGAGAATGAGGAACGAATGACAAGGATGTTTCTGAGAGATTTAAAACCTGAGATTCGGCAATATCTTATCTCTCATAAATTTTCTTTATATTCAGATGTTGTAAACAGGGCTCAATTATTAGAGCGAGATAATGAGTATGTGCAACCGAGGGACCACAACCAGGGTCATACCGGTGGCGGCAGTCATCGAAGCAATGAAAATCAGCAGGGAGGAAAACATTCGAACAAAAGCGGTAACCACTCTGGTGGTAATCGTGGTCGTGATAATAGAAGGAGCGAGTCAGGAGGAGATTTCAAGAAGAGAAGGTACAACAATGATAACGTGAAGACGTCAACACAAACATCAACTGTTTCTAGGGGAGGAGAACGACCACCGGTCGTATGTTACAAATATGGGAAAGAGGGACATATCAGCCCAAACTGCCCACAACAATCCAAGGTATGTTATAACTGTGGAAAGGATAGCTCGAGAGTGTTCTGTAGCAAAACCAAGTTCAGCGGGGATGGTGACTCCAAAATTTGTCCCGGATAAATCGAAATCAGCGGTTCCTGGAAGGACGTTTGTCGTGACTGGCCAAAACGCGAGAAACCCGAACGAGGTGATCACGGGTAAGCTAATCTTGAATTCTTGCAAAGTTTATACTTTACTAGATACCGGTTCTACCCATTCTTTTATCTCTCCTGCTTGTGCTCAACGTTTAAACTTGACTCCGGAGAAAATGGACTTTAACTTATCTGTTGAAACTCCGTTGGGTGAAACCTTCGTTACATCTACAGTTTATAAATCTTGCATGATCCAAGTTGGCACTATCACATTACCTGTTGATCTTATTTCTTTAAAGATATTTTCTTTTGATGTGATTTTAAGGTTAACTACTCATCATGCCAAAATTGATTGCTTTCGTAAGGTTATTAGTTTTCATATTCCTAAGCAACCTGTTATTCGAATTCAAGCAACCAAACCATTTGAATTCAAACACTTTCATATCAAGTCATAAAGCCATTTGTTTATTGAAAAACGAATGTCAAGCTTTCTTAGCCCATGTCATGGACTTGAACAAAAATACGTCATTTTTGAGTGATATTTCTGTTGTTTGTTTCCTGATGTATTTCCTAAAGAATTTCTTGGCCTACGCGTGATATTGAATTTTGTATCATCTTTGAATCTGGTACAAAACTCACTTCTAAAATCTCATATCAAATGGCTCCTATTGAACTTCAGGAGTTAAAAACTTAACTGTAGAAGTTTGTACCCGAGCCTCTATCTGGTGACTTCCTTTGTGGAATGCACTGAAGCCAGACTCTCCGTAGGGGATGCCATATTTGTATGGTAGTAAACTGAAAGGTACCATTGTAACGTGCTATCCAAGATTGGGATATGAGTCACAGTTGAGAGCAACCTAAGTCAATAATCGAAATACGTAGCTTTTTGGGCTTAGCTGGTTACTATCGGAGATTCGTGAAAGGATTTTCTCGAATCGCTACTCCGTTAACTTAGCTGACTTAGAAAGATACAAAATTCGTATAGAGTGAGGAATGCGAGAAGAGTTTCCAAGAACTCAAGAGGAGACTCATTTCGGCATCTGTTCTGACAATACCATCTGGTTCGGATGGATTTGTTATCTACAGCGATGCTTCAGGCAAAGAGTTAGGATGTGTTCTCATGCAACATGGGAAAGTCATAGCCTATGCCTCACGACAACTCAAAGAATATGATAGGAATGATCCTACTCATGATTTGGAGTTGGCAGCAGTCGTTTTTGCGTTGAAGATCTGGAGACACTACCTGTATGGGGAGAAAGTGGAGATCTATACAGATCATAAAAGCCTCAAATATTTCTTCACCCAAAAGGAACTCAACATGCGGCAGCGACGTTGGCTCGAGCTGTTGAAAGATTACGATCATACCATCCAATATCATCCTGGAAAAGCAAACGTAGTAGCTGACGCATTGAGTAGAAGATCATATGCGGGTACGAGTGCAATGTTGTTAACACAAAGGCCCATTTTGTATGACTTGCAAAGGATGGAGATAGAGATGAAGGCTCTAAGTACCCACATGATGATATCAAATATACGAGTAGAACCGACTTTAATCGATAAAGTTAAAGCTGCTCAAGCTACGAACATGGAGCTGATGCGTATAAAGAAGAAAATGCAAGAAGGTGCTATTCCAGAAGCAAGAATCGATGAAGAAGGAATACTTCAAGTCAACTCCAGACTTTGTGTTCCTAACGATTTTGACTTGAAGCATAGAATAACGATGGAGGCACACAACACACCGTTTGCAATCCGTCCTGGGAGTACCAAAATGTATCACGATCTTCGACATACATTTTGGTGGAGCAATATGAAAAGAGAGATCGCGGAGTTTATCTCGAGATGTTTAACTTGTCAACGTGTAAGAGTAGAGCATCAAGTACCAAAGGGTCCATTGCAACCACTTGAGATTACGAAATGGAAGTGGGAACACATTACTATGGATTTTGTTACGGGTCTTCCCAAGGTTTCTCAAGGCATAGATGCGATTTGGTTTATTGTTGATAGATTAACTAAGTCTGCTCATTTCTTACCGATACGTGAGACTTATTCCCTTGAACGTCTTGCTAGTATGTACGTGAACGAGATTGTGAGATTGCATGGCATGCCAGTATCCATAGTTTCGGATCGTGACCCAAGATTCACTTCACGATTTTGGGTTAGCTTGCAGAAAGCTATGGGTACGGATTTACGATTCAGATCGGCATACCATCCTCAAACAGACGAACAATCAGAGAGGACTATTCAAACTCTTGAAGATTTATTAAGACTTTGTGTCCTAGATCTCAAAGGGAGTTGGGATAAGTACCTACCATTGGTGGAATTCTCCTACAACAATAGTTATCAGGCGAGCATAGGTGTGGCTCCATTCGAGGCGTTGTATGGAAGAAAATGTCGTTCTCCAGTATGCTGGGACGAGGTGGGTGAAGCAACATTGTTGGGACCATAGTTGGTACACATTACTACAGAGAAGATCCAAACGATTCGACAACGTATACAAACGGCACAGGATCGACAAAAGAGTTATGCGGATCTTCATCGGAAGGACTTAAAATTTAATATTGGGGATCATGTATTGTTACGTGTTGCACCATGGAAGGGAGTTACAAGATTTGGGAAGAGAGGAAAGTTCAATCTAAGATTTGTTAGTCCATTTGAGATTCTTGAGCGAATAGGAAATGTGGCATATAGACTCGCATTACCTCCAAGCATGTCTCGTGTTCATAATATTTTTCACATATCTATGCTTCGTAAATATGTTAAAGACCCGAACCACATTATTGAGTTAGAACCAGACGAGATAGCTGAAGATTTAACGTACGAGGAGGTACCTATTAAGATCTTGGATAGGAAAGAGCATGTCCTACGCACGAAGGTTATACCACAAGTTAAGGTTTTGTGGAGAAACCATGCTATTGAAGAAATGACCTGGGAGTTGGAATCAAAAATGAAAGCGAGGTATCCTCACCTTTTTGAAATATCAGGTACGTACGTCAATTTCGAGGACGAAATTTCATAAGGAGGGGAGGTTGTAAGAGCCCAACTTATTAATGAATAAAATCAAAATTTCTCTAAATATTATTGTGAATAATAAGGGGTTAATTTGATATAATACTTTGGTTATGAGTGAAATGTGCAAATTTTGCAAAATAAGCAAGTGGTTATAAAATATTCATTTTGTCGGGGAATATTCGTTTGGTCGTGGAATATTCTTGCTGTCGGGGAATATTCGTACGACGGCGCAGCCTTGTGTGGGCCCCATAATGGAAAGCGATTGGATGAAGAAAACGACAAGTATAAGTTGTTTATAAATAACGGTGTAGTTGTTACCGTTAATACTGTTGGAATACCCGGTGGTTAAAATACAGTAGCACACGGTATTGCACCAATTATTGATTCTTACGTAAGAAGGCACTACTCAATAATTGTTACAGTAGTTATTGTTTAATATTTTATTTTATTGATTCAATAATTGCTGCGTTGATATTTTATATTATTGTTGTTTCAATAATTGCTGCTGCACAGTATTTTCTATTATCAGATCAATAATTCATATTAATTGAATAATATTATTAGATAACATTATTGGCAATGTCTAGAAAGTTCTGTCTAAGGAGAGGTTTGGTCATCTAATTGCGCGCCAGTAAGGAGAAATCCTTATTGGAAAGCCCCCTCTTTCTTGGGAACGGCCTGGTTGTCATAAATGTGATTCTGTAATATTATTTGTGAATAATTAATTATTGATTCATATGATAAGGAAATATTTATTTTATGTGGATATAAATGAGGGATATATTTTTGTGGTTAAAAATGAAGGAGTTAATGTTGGGGTTTTTATCAGTATTTTTGTCGGAATGGAGGTATTAAAAATCAGAGTTTTTGAGATATTTTGCGGGGGTTATAATTTTTAATCCGACCGTTGGATCGTGGTAATTTTTGGATATGTTATACATATATATGTTGAGTATATGTCCACAAATTTTGAACCGTTAAAAATGAACGAATGATTTATTATGAATTTTACGAGATGACTGGTTCAGAAATTGTTGAATTTTCGGAGTTTATCATTTTGATGGAAAATTCTAGAATTGGTGGGCCCCACTTGTGGTTGGTAAAGAAATGTGCTGAATTATATTTCAAATGTGGTGGGTGGGAATAGTAGCAGATAAAGCCATCAGGTTGCAGGTCAAGCCTACTAAAATTTTCCTATAAATAGAGGGCTAAGTTAAAATTGAAAATCACAACTGAAACAAGTTTTCTCTCTTTCTCTCTCTAGATTATTGAGTGTATTTTGTGAGTATTTAGATACTTTGAGAGTTTCTATTCATCAGAGCAAGTTTCTTTCAGCCTTATATCGGTATTCCAACCAGAAGTACTGATATTTTGAGGTAAGGGATATTATTTTCTTCTTAAATGATATTATTTTTTTCAATATCATTATGCTGAAATATTGATATGAGTTTTTATCAAATTTGGAACTTTTTGTGTCGGGGTTACTATTCACGTATACGGCACTATTCACGTATACGGTACTATTCACGAATACGGCACTATTCACCAAAAAATAAAATTTTCTCTTTTTGTCCAAGATGTCTATTATGGTTACTATCTTTGATTGTATCCATGTTTTGATCTTTATTTTTTTGAATTTTGCTTCACAATTGATTATTATGAAGTATTATTGATCTTGGATAAACTGTTATACGAATCCCTAATATTTGTCCTTCTATCTCACTGGATTTGTTCTCTTTAAGATATTTTTCATCATCCTCAGTCCTAAATGATGATATTACTGAATATCTTTGGCCTGTAGTGCAAAGATGTATGATTACTTGATGAATATCTTTGGCCTGTAGTGCAAAGATGAACAGGTGTTGAGATGAACATGAATGACAGGTGATACAAATGAATATCTTTGGCCTGTAGTGCAAAGATGAATATTTGAATAAAGATGATTATTAATTAATGTTACAGGGATAAAATATTGATGATGGACTTTTAAATCTTAGAAGATAGTAGAATTCTTTCTCTACTTGACTCTTCTAATGGTTTGTTGTTTCCGCTGCAGTTGTTGATCTAAAACTTGTTGTCGATTATATTCTATCAGATTTTTCCCTGTTGAAGACTAACGATAATTTGTTGTATATTATCTTAGTCATAATATTCTTTACTGGGCTAGTTGAGCTCACCCTTTTCCTTTTTGTTCCATTTTTCTTCTCAGGAGGTGAGAACATAGCAGGATCTAGTCGGGGTATAGAGTGATGGTTCTAGAAAGATGTTTTAGCAGTCCTCACTATTTCTGTAAAATAGTGTTTGAATAATTGTAATGAGGATTTATTTGAGTGTGGATATTGTCCAGAAGACAATATTTGTATTTAAACTCATAGTATGTGTTGTCGTATTTGGCACGACAATTGTATTATTGAAGTTGTAGTTTACTTTCTGTACCATGTATTTGGCGACTCAGAATGGGTGTTGTATACCTATTTTGGGGGCGTCACAAAGTTGATTCTTCCCAAAAATCCCCATATCTCTTTCTCTATTTGAGGAATGGGCATTTCCGTGATGGCCTGGATTTTGGTGGGATCCAGCTCAATCCCCTTGTGGCTGACTAGGAATCCTAGCAACTTGCCTGATTTAACGTCAAAGGCGAACTTAGCTGGATTCAACTTCAAGTTATACTTACGCAACTGTTGAAGAGCTTTCTGAGATGGTCTAGGTGGTCTTCCTCCCTTCGGGACTTGACAATAATGTCATCCACGTAGATCTCTATCTCCTTATGCATTAAATCATGTAAAAGAACCATCATGGCTCGCTGGTAGGTAGCTCCGACATTGATGAGGCCGAATGACAACCGTTTATAGCAAAAGGTTCCCCAAGGCATGATGAATGTAGTTTTCTCATGATCCTCTTCAGCAACCATAATTTGATGGTACCCCGCGAAGCAATCAACAAAGGAGTGCATGTCGTATTAAGCAGTATTGTCAATGAGAATGTGGATAAATGACATGGGAAAGCTATCTTTAAGGCAAGCTTTATTCAGATCCCGGTAATCCATGCAAACTCGCACCTTTCCTCCTGGTTTGGGCACGGGGACTATGTTTGATAGCCATTCAGGGTATGTAGACACCATGATGATGCCTGCTTGAAATTATTTCACAATTTCTTCTTTAACTTTTAAACTCCACTCAGGTTTCAATCGCCTGAGCTTCTTCCTGACTGGCTTAAATCCCTCTTTGATGGGGAGGCAATGGATGACAATGTCAGTGGACAAACCCACCATGTCTTCATGAGACCATGCAAACACATTCTGCAATTGGGTTAATAGCGTAACCATGTCATTCCTTTGGTTTGGAGTGAGGTCTGTACCAATCTGGATTAGTTTAGGGCTTTCTAAGGTTCCAAGATTGAACGAAGTGGTTTGTTCAAGATTTGGTTTGGGTTTGTCTTCAACCCATTCTTTAATCTCCTGAGGTATCTCGATGTCCTCTTGTATTTCCATCAAGTCGAGTCCAACTTTCCATCAAAGTTACAATCCTTATGGAGAAAAGTCACCTTATCAGCAAGTATAGGCACATCTAAATTCAGAGTCCTGAAACAAAATATGCTTTCACTTAATATATGAAATTATTCAATCATACAAAGTGTTAGCATGTACTGACAAAACAACTGCTAATACTGTACAGAAAAGTAAGCAGTTATTATTATCTACAGGGCAAAAGGAGTTTCTGCTCGTTTTACCCTTATCGACCAATGAAAGGAGTGTTGCTCCAATTGTCAAGGGTAAAGTCCTGATGGACTGCAATGATGGAGGGGCTGTCATCGTCCTCCTTTTCCCAAATGATGACCATTACGTCTGGACAATCATCATCTGGGGTGTATCTATTTGTGTGCTCATCATGGACAATGATGCATATGTTTGACATCATCCTGACGATGTCTTGTTTACATCTCCGTTCCTTTTCTTCCTCTTCGGGATTTGGAACCAAGACTTCTTTCCCCTTGACCGATATCGGTTTAGGAAATAACATGGCCACTACACGGGCAGGCACCTTTACCGGAGACCGTATAGGCTCAGGAATTGTAGGTGGAGACAATCACCGTATGGCTGAAGCTGTAGGAATCTGCTTGTGCTTATGAGGATTCCTGCAACTGGAACTAGCAGTATAGCCTAGTCCGGCTGTCCCTGTTTGACTGGGAACTTGAATGGGGCGCTTGATGCCCTGATGATCTTTGCCCAACCCTTGTCCAGGTTGATAACCCTGAAAGTACTATGCACACAAGCCAATCATGTTTGATGATAAAACATATACTTTGTAACAATCTTATTCATTTATTAATAAAAGGTATTAATTTATTAAAAGCTTTTAATTATCTACATGATGTTGTTTTATAATATGTGATAAACCCATAGTTTTAAGCAATGCTTTTAGAATAATGATGATGATCATTCTAATGAGATCTAAATTCTTAGAAAGCTTAAAACTAAAATAGTTCACAGTCATTGGCTCGCTAAGGAATACCTAATGGAGTTTTACTTGTCTGTCAATAGGAATTCCTGTATTGATAGTAGTATAAGTGATCCTTGGACTTGAGAACATCATAGTATCTTATGTATGATGAGTTATACTTTGACTTATTCCTTAAGACCCTTAGGGTATATCAAAGGGTATGCTTGGGTATAATAAGTTGTACATGGAGATAATGTATGATCAATAAAGAATCTATCACTTCTAGTAAAAGAAGAGAAATGTCCTATGTGATTCGATAAATGACAACACAGTAGTCCTTGGCCAAGGCAGAATGAAATTAGAAAGGAGTTTCTAATTTGCATTATTTGGAGTTGTGCATTTAAGAGTCGAAATACATGTAATTAAATAAAATAAGACTTGACAGTAATTCCATGTCTTATATTTAATTAGGACATAGTATCGTGGAAGGATTGAATTGTTCGGTAACTATTTACTCAAAGGTTCTTTTATGATTAATGTTGAAATCTATATTATTTAGAAAGTCGTTAATCGCTAGGGAGGTTTATCCCTATTGTAGAATAAATATTATTTATTTAAATAAGATTAGAATTGTTCTAATTAATTTATTCACAACCGGTTTAATATGGAGAACTTAAAGGGTCACACCATAAAAGGAAGAATAAATATTTAAGAAGTTAATGGCATAATCGTAATAATAAGTTAAGTATATTTAATTTAATCTATAGTTATAGAATAAATTAAATAGCTTAATATTTATTATTTAATATTTTAGAAATATTAAATATAAATTAATAAGAGGAGTCTTATTATTATTATTATTATTATTATTACTATTATTTAATTTCTAAAGGAGTTTGAGAATTAATTTAATATAAGTACTCTTATTTACTCCTAATAAGATTAGGAGGCTAATTAATTAAAAGATTTTAATTAATTATCCCTAATAAGATTAGGGAGCTTAATTAATTAAAGGAATTTAATTAATTAAATAATACCCTATTTTCTAATTAGATTAGAAAGGTTAACTGATATCTTTATAAGAGGAGTCTTATATCAGATATCAAGAGATGTGATTTCAATTGTTGGAGAGTACACTCTTTTTCTATGAGAGATAGAAAAACTAGGGTTTTGCCAAACACTCATCTTCTTGAATCTTTCTTCTTCCTTGGTGGATCATCTCTAGATGTCAAACATTTGGGTGGCTAACGTTGATCACAAAAAGGAACCAAACCCGGTGGATTCAAGTTGAACGCGAAAGGATTTGGAGGTGAACTTGTACATGAGAAAACTCGAATCTTCAAGGGTATGATTCTTGTTCTTTATATTTTCGTTTAATTAATAATTATGCATAAAAGATGATCCGGGTATATGATTTGTAAAATTTTTAAAACTCTGATTTTCCATGCTTCTGCTTAATTTGTGCAATTTGATTGCGTTCATGAATATTACAAACCTAATAGTGGTATCAGAGCCAAACTTTTATGCGAATTATTAATTGTTTAATTTGATATGTATATTGATATGTGTTTAGAACAATTTAATTGTGCATAATTTGTTGTATAAAATTTATTTTATGAAAAAAAATTGCGAAATCCGTATTGCGCTGTGTCCGTGGATAATTCGATATATATATATATATATATATATATATATATATATATATATATATATATATATATAGCATCAGTGATCCCGCAACACTATCTGTTGTATGATTACGTTTAAGATATATATAATTAATAATTCGCATACCACATCAGGATGAATAAGGATTACATCAGGATATATACTAAATATATATTATAAGTAATCCTACAGGATGAATAAGGATTACATCAGGATGACTAACAGATTCATGTGATCCTTTCTTATGATTACTTATATATTATATATATAATATATATTATCGTAATATATATATATATATATATATATATATATATATATATATATTATTCTTAATTATTTTATAATTAAAATAAAAAGTTTATTTTAATCTTAAAATAAAAAGGTTTATTTTAATTTTAAAATTGAATTTCATGCTAACTAATTAGAATTGGAATTGAATTTCATGATAACTAATTGGAGTTGAAAAATGATTCCATGTTTTCTTAAATAAAGGAGTTTATTTAGATATGAAATAAGATTTCATATTATTCAAAATAAATGAGTTTATTTGTGAATAGGAAAGAGAATCCGTATTTCCTAAAATAAAAGAGTTTATTTAGATATGGAATGAGATTTCATATTATTCAAAATAAAGGAGTTTATTTGTGAATAGGAAAGAAAATCCGTATTTTCTTAAATAAAGGAGCTTATTTAGATATGGAATAAGATTTCATATTATTCAAAATAAAAGAGTTTATTTTTGAATAGGAAAGTGAATCCGTGTTTCCTTTAATAAATGTTTTTTTTACTTGGAATTGGATTCCATAATTAATTAAAATAAATGAGTTATTTTGATTAAGGATTTTGATTAAAATAAATAGTTTATTTTATTCAAAATTAGATAAATTAAAATAAAAGAGGTTTATTTTGATTTAAATTTGGATCAAAATAATGGAATTTATTTTGATTCAAAATTAGATTTTTTGCTAACTAAATTTGTCCATTAAATGATATCAATATATATATATATTGAATGTTTATTATTCATGAGATGAATGTTATTTATTGATGCATATGGTGATGTGTATGATAATAAATGGGATTGATTATGGACTATTGACCAATGCGATTGGATTTTATTTTAGTTGGATGCATGAATGTATGAGTTTTATTAAATGGGGTCTGCGTACATCGTCTTCTCTAATTTTCTTAATGTAAATTCTATCTCCCTCCTATGTACTACCCCTTGACTGCTGATCAAGATTTCTATTTATTTTAAATAGTGCTGTAATAGGAATAATTAGAATTAATTTTGAAAAATTGGAGATCAAGGAACAAGGAGCGCTTAAAGACCCGTTTGTAATAGAGCCCAAGTTTAAATGTAATAGTTATATTTAAATATTATTTCTTACACCCCTAGGGTTTGACCTTTTGGTTCACTTGGTAGCTCTAGTGAACCAAACTAGAATAAAGTCCAACAACAATCCGGGTAGAATATAGTATTCTATATATGCATGCTTATACTATATATATATATATATATATATATATATATATATATATATATTGTGTGTGTGTGTGTGTGTGTGTGTGTGTGTGTGTGTGTGTGTGCGTGTGTGTGTGTGTGTGTGCATACGCGCTGTGACGCCCCCAAATCCAGGTATCTTCTAACCCTACAGATGGTGCTACACGATACTACAATTCATACATTCATTCCATTGAGATAACAACAAAATGAGTGTAGTTACTATATTCTTATTACATTGGTAAGAAATTCTTTCCCCAGGTTCATAAACCGAATACATTCTTTGTTTATCATAATATGACACATACAAATTACTAGTCTATTACAAGATAAACTAATCATGCATCTTCACTTTGCCTTTATCTCTATTGGAACCTTTGGTTCGCTGTTTGCATAATATATATATATATATATATATATATATATATATATATATATATATATATATGTGTGTGTGTGTGTGTGTGTGTGTATGTGTGTGTGTGTGTGTGCATACGCGCTGTGACGCCCCCAAATCCGGGTATCTTCTAACCCTACAGATGGTGCTACACGATACTACAATTCATACATTCATTCCATTGAGATAACAACAAAATGAGTGTAGTTACTATATTCTTATTACATTGGTAATAAATTCTTTCCCCAGGTTCATAAACCGAATACATTCTTTATTTATCATTCTTACCAACATAATATGACACATACAAATTACTAGTCTATTACAAGATAAACTAATCATGCATCTTCACTTTGCCTTTATCTCTATTGGAACCTTTGGTTCGCTCGACCTTAGCTGCAATCATATGGTTCAAGCAAGAGTGAGCATAACTAGCTCAGCAAGTCTAACAATGTATAATATAAATACCACTTTAAGAAGCATATGATTCTTCCTCCATAACTGAACAATAGTTATGAAGTACTAGGAAACCTTGACTGGTACTTCTCAACAATTCCAAAGTATATATATAATAGCTTAGAAATTCTGAACCGGTCAAAAGACCAGGAACATACTCTTTCTATTTTCATACTTGAAAAGGCCATCCGGCACTAAGGTCGTCCATCCGGCTTTACTTACGAGTACGTCTAGGTGATCAGCCTATAGTACCCTGTGTTGATCAACACTCTTCCGTTAAACGTATTTACGTTTAAGTTTTGGCAACCTCGCGTGCCCATCGAATAATCGATGAAAATACTTTTGTTTGTTCATAGACAAACTTATCTTTACATCCGTACCAAATACTTGGCATAGGATAACGTTAACAGTTCTATATTTGAAAGACTTGTATATAAATCAATCAATCTTTCAAGAATAGTCTAGCCGAGTTAAAACTGGCATCGACCCTTTCATAAAATAATCCATGCATTTCATAACATTAATCATAGAAAACTTGGCTAACACGAAGGTTAGACAAGCGTTAAGAAAGACTTGCCTTCAGCGTCTGCTACAGTATAATTACATTCCCTTTGAGTCTTTACAGTCTCTACAACACATAACCACATAACATACCACATTAGGTCATGAATGAACATACATGGTTCCTAATGAATCTTACCCTTCTTCTCAATCTAATCGTATATTAGATTTGTTTATTATTGGTTCCGGCTTGCCTTTTACAACTTTCTTACCAACTTCTTTCTTTTCTATGTTGTAAGTGGATTGACTTCATTAATACCACTCGTTTCGAACTAATCATCCTTCCTCATAATTTAATAATGTTCTTACGTTATTAATCGAAATTCGATCGTCATTGATTAAGTATACTTATTGCATACCGTTCACGTTCACGTAATATTCAACAACTTTTAGTTGTAACTCTCAATGTTATTGTCATCATCGAAGATGCTACTTTAAGTTAATTAATTCATCATCAATTAACTATCTTTCATTTCGTATACTTAATCATACTTATTTCATTAATAAAGTCAAATTGGCTTTCTATGCTGTGTTACGGCTCATTAACGTTCTTACATTATTAACCGACGCTCGATCATCATTTGGTGAAGTACCAAAGTTGAACATCATTCAAGGTTTACTTACTACCCTCTTGCATTCTTCGTTTAATTCTTATTAAACCATATCTAATTTTCTAACATTATAACCTTATAACTGATTTAAAGTCAGCCTTATTATGTACATTAAGTACCTTCATTATCTTACCTTCGGTCTACCTTCAATGGAATAACAACCTAACTTGGTCAACCATTTTACACTGTCGGCGTTGCGGCGCCAGACTCTAGTACACTATTGGCGCTGCGGTGCCAACTAACAGTAGCCAGAGCCCAGAGTCGGCGCTGCGGCGCGGCCATTAATGCTGGGTTTGGCGCTGCAGCGCCACCCCTGTGCCTCAGTTGGTTTTGACAGTTAACTTTTTCTACGAACTTCCCGGCCACATAACTTATTCGTTTTACATCCGAATTGACTCATTCAAAAGCTCACAACTCATAAATTACCTACTCTAGGTGTTCATGAAAGAATTTTACATTTTCAAATCTGTTAACCCGAAATTCAACTTTTGGTTCATTTTGAGCGTTCGTTTTATCGTTTTCGAGCGTTCAATACCCGCTTTCTTCATTCTAAGTCGGAATTAGACGATTCTTGAGCCCAAGACTTTTGAATACCTTATCTCATATGTTGACATTGAAAATTAAAGTTTCCAAGTCATACGACAACTTTTGACTTACTAATCCTAGATTTCTACGTTTTCAACATTTAACGTCTATTTTCGCAAAATTCGCCATAACTTCGTTACTCGTGTTCTATAAGCCAAATCAAATGGAACACTTTATTGATCCATCATCTACATCCTAACCAAGCAAGATGCACATACCTTATCTATGCTGGTTTTCAATTTGTCCATCAACAACCATGTTAACATTCAACGATTTCTACGATTTGAACTTATGTAAACCCTTATGATTTCTTATTTGATCATGACTTATCAATGTTTTCATTATTAATAGCCATCCTTATTACTCCTCACTAAACATGCTCCAGCAATCTACGATTCTCTATAAGAAAGAAATCGAAAAAGGTCGAAGACTAACGTTTACGAAATAGTACCTTTCGTTCTTCACGTTCTTGCTAAACTTCTTATGTTTTGCTTCAAAGTAGATTGATATCTTGTTTCTAGCTCTTTCTCTATCTCAATATATGTTGGCTAGTATTTGCAAACTCTCCAATGAACTAACCAAGCTTCTTTTATAGAAATCTCAAAGTGAGGGCTTAATGGTCAATAAGTCATTCCACCTCCTTAATCACCTCCTTACTATTCCAAGCTTAACCATCAAATTTTCTTGACCTCCACACTTACTTAGCTATCAAGTATACTTGCTAATCACCTAGCTTATCCATTACTTGCTCCTTCCTTTAATTACTTGTTCACCACAACACTTAGCCACTAAGTTACTTGCTTATCACTTATAAGCACTTTGCTTGCTCATCACATTCCTTAGCCATTAAGTATCTTGCTCATTACACAAATTACTTGGTCATCACACCAAATCCTTGATCACCAAGATTAAACATATAATCATGGGTTGCTCCATGGGTCACCCTAATCCATTGAATTCTTACTTTGGGCTTTTAGCTTAATTAGCTTATCTCAGACTTTGGGCTTTCATTTAACAAACACTTGGGCTTGTTCATTAAATCACTTTGGACCTTAACCATTCCTACCATTAGGCTTAACCATTCCTAACACATCCTACAAGTCCAATCCATTTGCTTAAAGCCACGTATTAATCTCATATTCCAACACGTATACTAATTCATAATATACGATATACCATCATTCATACATACTCGTATAATACTTCATATCATACTCGTATTCATTACCTCGTACAATACCTACGTATTATACGATCATCGCTTTATTTCATTACACACATTTAATTTCCTTCTCGAAAATCACTTTTCCTAACCGTTAGGTTTTAAGTCCGCAGGTGAAAAACTGTGTTTGTCATAACTGAAATATTATTGGATATTCCATCTCACCTCGATATTCTATCGTTACGTATTTTTCGGAAGTTCAAAAATAATTCTCGAGCGGAATTGCGTGAATAGTGTTTTTCAAAAAATTTCTCGGAAAGCTTTTATTTTCGTCTTGAAAATTCAAACACTTTAATTCTAGCAAGTAGCCAAAATACTACGACGTTCTGATATATCTAGGTCATATAACGACCTTCAATTAGCTTACTCCCATAAATAATCAATTAAATTTATTTAACTCATATAATCAAATAAAAATTTAATTCTCCTAAAAATCCGATTTTCTCGGGTGTTACACGCGCTAAACAAGATGAGACAAGGGATTGAACATTACTGCTTTGTTGTGCACACACAAGGGCTGTAGTTTTCTCTTCACTTATATGGAAATGCTGGGTCTGACTTAACTTAAATCATTGTAGTTCGGATGTGCACACACTTGACCATTATGATTTAAGAGACAAAATAAAAGGAGTTGCATAGTTGATGTAATTGACAAGAGTTGTCTACCTATTTATTTATATATAATTTGTTGTGCACACACAAGGTTATATACATTTGAAATGGGATCCTTAATCTTAATAGCAAATCTTTAATTAGATTTTGCCGAACTATATAAGTGAGGGTAATATAGTTTGATAAAAATAGTGGGAGATACTAATGTAAAACAAGACCTAAATTATTTTGATAATTAATAAAAGAATGTATGCTAAAATGTTGTTAATTACAAATTTATTTATAGAATTTTACAATGTCTAAAATTACTATCACTGCGTAGCATATTAGATGCTAAATTAATCGGACCGAATTAAACGGATTGGTTAAGGAAATTAAGAATAGTTCTCACGACTGAAAAGCTATCTTATGTCCTTAATACGTCTATCCCTGCAATGGTTGCCGAAAATGCCTCTAAGGAAAAGATTGCTACTTTTAGAAAGTGGCAAGATGATGCATAGTTGGCTCAATGCATCATGCTCGCATCCATGAGTAACGAGCTTCAACGTCAGCATGAAACTATGGATTCTCCTACTATACTCCAGCATGTCAAGTAGTTGATAGAAAGGAAAGTAGGACTGATAGATATCAAATATCTAAGGAGTTCTTCCGATCTAGAACGATCAATGACACTACAGTACAGAAAAAAGTCCTTAACATGATCAATTTGATTGAACAATAAGGACAACGGGTGATGGAGAGTTAAGTCAAGATTTGATCTTGCAGTCACTCTGGACTCTTTCTCACAATTGTTGTGAATTTTTTATATGAACAAGCTAAAGATCAGCCTCGCTGATTTTCTTAACATGTTGAAAAATGTTGAGAGTTATTTTCCAACCAGGAAAGACCAAGTCTTACTAGTAAGGGCCAAAGGATCTTCTGAAAAGAAAAATAATTCTAAGAAGGTAAATAGAAAGGCA
Organism: Panax notoginseng; assembly: GCA_016801055.1. Taxonomy (NCBI): domain Eukaryota; kingdom Viridiplantae; phylum Streptophyta; class Magnoliopsida; order Apiales; family Araliaceae; genus Panax; species Panax notoginseng. The sequence goes on from CM029015.1 coordinate 135,615,866, forward strand.
AAAACAAAGGATAATAAGAACAAAACTGATACAGATAGCAAAGGAGTTTGCTTTAACTACAATAAGCTTGGACACTAGAAAAGAAACTACGAGAAGTATCTTGTAGAGGCTAACCAGAAGAAGCTTAGTGAAGCTTCGGTTACAAATATAATTTTTTGTTCATGATTGAAATAAAAAATTTTCTTTAAGTCAAGGTTCTACTTGGGTATAGGATACCGGCTTTGGTTATCATAAATATAGATTTATGAAGGGACCAAGCAGAACTAGAAAGCTAAACAAGAGATAAGTAATCCTATATGTGGAAATGAAGCAAAGGTTGTGACGCCCCAAAAATTAGGTATTTATCACCCATCTTGGGTCGTCAGATACATGGTACAAAATACAAATACAAACTTAATTATACAAATGTCGTGTAACATACGACAATACATAAATTGAGAGTTCTAATAGGAATATTGTCATCTAGACAATATCCATACTCAAGGAGTCCTCATTATATTTATTGTCACACTATTTAACAGAATGGTGAGGTCTACTAATGCTATCTTCTGGACCATCACTCCTTTCCCTGACTCGTCCCAGCTATATTCTCATTTCCTGAAGAGAACATTGAAAGAAAGGGTGAGCTCAACTAGCCCAGTAAGAAATATTATGACTAAGATAATGAAGAATAAATTATCAATAGTCTTCAACAATGTTAAACTGATAAAATACAATAGACATCAAATTTAACTGCAGCGGAATAAGCAATCCATTAGAAGAGTCAAGTAGAGAATAAAACCTACTATCTTCTATGATTTAAAAATATTTTCATCAACTTTTATCACTGAGACTCAGCTTAATAAATAAACCACATCTTCTAATCATCCTTGTATTACGGGCCAAGGATATTCATTAAATCATCAATGATCATGACTATACCGAAAAATTCCTGGTCATAATCATACCACAAACTGTCTATCAATGCATTACAAGCCACTGAGGACTTTTACCACACCACTTATAACATCACAGTTCATGATTATACCGAATGATCCCTGGTCATAATCATACTAAGTCCATCTATGCACGTAAGCCAAAGATGACTTTTAACATAAAATAAACATTAGGATGATGACAATGTTATAGGAATTCAATTAAACAAGTTCAAGAATTAGTTTATCCAGGAACTAATAATATCCAAATAGTCAACATGATACTTCTTTGTAAAGTAATAGTCAAGAATGCTCAGAAGAATATTTTCATGAAAAGATACTGGATGAAGCGCAAATATCAAGGATATTCCACTAATTTCATGGAGTATAGAAATCAAAACTTTAACCAAATGAGTATAATAAAGAATATATGAAACTGCAAATGGATTTTCACCAGCCATGTGGTAATTCACGTATACAGATCATTTCCACAATTTAATAAGGAATGAATATAAAGGATCATTCACCATGCATGTGGCAATCCACATAGACAGGTTATTCCAACAGAATAATAAAGAATGGAATAACAGAAGGATTCACCATGCATGCGATAGAGACCACACAGACAGGTTATTCCCAACAGAATAATAAATGCGGAATAATAAATATGGAACCAGGTCAGGTGAAATTCACACCGACAGGATATTCCGACAGAATAATAAATACGGAATAATAAATGATGGAACCAGGTCAGGTGAAATTCACACCGACAGAATATTCCGACAGAATCGTAAAGAACGGAATAATAAAAGAATTTCACCAAGTATGCGGTACTTGGCATAAACAGGTTATTCCAACATAATAATAAAGAATGGAATAACAGAAGAAGATCACTAAGTATTGGGTAAACCGCATATACAGGTCATTCTACCAAGTATAGGGTAAACCACACATACAGGTTATTCCAACAGAATAATAAAGAATGGAATAACATAAGTTCTCTTCATGAATAAGAAAGAATAACACCCCTTACCATTTTAAAGAAGAAATAAAATAAAGAAGTAGTTAAGTGGCAGAATACTCTTCTTCTTTCTCTCTATAGTTTCTCTCTCTAGAGTTCAGTGAATTCGTAAGAAAATAATGAAGGAATGAGCTTCTATTTATAGGAAAATGAAATGCATAGTAACTAATCCATGAACGGTCCAGATTGATTTACTTTAATCTGACGGTCCATATTTAAAGAAAAATCCTTTAAATAAAATATAATATATTCTATTTATAGAATAACTTTAATAAAGTATTCTGTTTTATATAAAAAGATTTTACTATGCAAAATACTATGCACAATAGAATATAATATATTCTATTTATAGAATAACTTTAATAAAGTATTCTGTTTTATGTAAAAAGATATTTCTGTTTTATTACGTTAATAATACGAATAAAACAAAATTTCATTATCGCTAAATAATTCATATTATTAATTGACAATAATTGAATCAAACTGAGTGACTTCTCACATAAGCATCAATACCGTGTGCTACTATGCAACCACACGTATTACTGTACTTTTACTACCGAGTAGTTCAACAGTATCAACGGTAAAACTTCCGCCGTTATTTTTAATAAAATATTTTTGTCGTTTTCTCAATCTGACAATAATTCCGTTGTGGGGTCCACCAATGATTGTACCGTCGTACGAAAATTCCCCGTAAATAGTAACTCGTGAATAATACTTCGACACAAAAAGTGTCCTAAATACTTGAGTGAACAATACTAGAGTGAATAGTAATTTGGGTGAATAGTAACCTGTGAATAGTAATTCGTAAATAGTAACTCATGAATAGTAACTCCGACACAAAAAGTGTCCTAAATACTCGAGTGAACAATACTAGAGTGAATAGTAATTTGGGTGAATAGTAATTCGTGAATAGTAATTCGTGAATAGTAACTCATGAATAGTACTCCGACACAAAAAGTGTCCCAAATACTCGAGTGAACGATACTAGAGTGAATAGTAATTTGGGTGAATAGTAACCCGTGAATAGTAACTCGTGAATAGTGACCATGTATTTTATGACAACTTGTTTACTTTAAAAAAAATCATATATCACCCTTAACTTTAACCTTTTATCAATTTAACCATTTACCAAAATAGAAAAATTGAATACTTTTATTTCATAAAATTCGGGGTCTCACAAAGGTTGCTGCATCAGCCATAGGAACTTATAGTTTAGCACAACCTACGGGCAAGTCTATTAAGTTAATAAGTTGTTATTGTAATCCAGTTCTCGTTGGAAACATTATTTCCATTTTATTGTTAGACAATGAAATCTTTGGTATTATATTTAAGAACAATTGTTGTTCTATTTATTATAATAATAATGTTTTGTATAGAACTAAAATATTACTTAATGAATTTTGTGTACTTGACTTACGTAAAAATTATTTTGCAAATTGAACAAACTAGTATAAAAAAGGGGATGATCGTTCAAAAAGTTGAATGTGTGTATTTGCTGAAATACAATTGTGAATTATTTGAAAGGTTCAAAGAATTCAGAAATGAAACAAATTGGTAAAGTATTAGGATTCTTTAATTGGATCAAGGAAGGAATAATTGTGCAATGAGTTTCTAGATCATCTCAAATGGTTTGCTCACAATGGACGCCTCCTGATACGCAATAATTGATTGATGTATCTGAAAGGAAAAATCGTACCTTGTTGGACATGGTGCGGTCCATAATGATTTTACCGACATTCCAGTATCCTTCTAGGATAATGTCCTAGAAATAGCTGCATATCTACGAAAAAGGTAACCTCAAAATTCGACCCCAAGACTCTATAAGAGTTATGGACAGGGAGGATTCCTAATCTTAAGTATATTAAGATAAGGGGTTATCCAGCTAATGTGAAAAGATTTCAAATGATAAGCTTGGGACAAGATTTGACAAGTACAGATTTATGGGACATCCTAAATTAGGTTTAGGGTATATGTTCTATAATCCTACTTAGCAAAATGTATTTGTTACAAAACATGCTACCTTCTAAGATAAATGTGTTTATCATTGAAGGGGCTAGTGGGAGGATAATAGAATCTTGAGGAGTTCAAGAACCACAAAATACTATAAGTCAAATAAGAAGAACTTGTAGATAGATCTATTGTACCACAACCGAATCATAAATCTGGAATAGTACCGAAGATACCTGGGAGGTATGGATTCATCATAAATGATGATGATGAGGTACGCATCATAGAAGATGATGATGATTCAGTTACATACGATGAGGTAAGAGTTGTAGACACTCAGAGAAATGGATTAAAGCAAGCTTCTCAAAAATGGAACATTCATTTTGATGAAATAATCAAAAGAGTTTGATTTTATCAAAAATAAGAATGAACCTAGTGTGTACAAAAGGGTCAGCGAGAGCACCGTGACATTCCTAATATTATATGTTGATATACTATGGATAAGGAATGACATACTAATGCTACAATCAGTAAAGATAAAGTTGTCTAAACATTCCTCCATAAATGATTTGGGAAGAGTATCTTAATTGGGGATATAAATCTATATAGATAGATTCAAGAGGATGCTCGACTTAACCTAAGAAACATATATTCATTTGATGCTAAAGTCGTTTAGCATGGCAAACTCCAATAGTTGTCTCATGTTGATGAGTCATGGAGTGTATCTCTCTTAATAGTCCCCATAGACTCATAAAAGAGAGATCGCATGAGTAACTATCATGTATGCAATGAAATGTACGAAACCTGATGTTGATCACTCATATTCTGGAGAAGTTCACTATGAGTCAGTGAAAAATATCTTACAGTACTTTATCGGCACTAAGGATGTGATCATATTCATGGTGGGTCTAAATTAAAACTAGAGGGCTTAACAGACTCAAGTTTTTCAGACAAACCAAGACGACAAAAAATTCACTTTAAGGTAAAGCGTTACCTTGAATGGTGGTGCAGTGAATTAGAAAGGTTTCAAACAGCAAAGAGTTGCTAGTTTAGTGATAAATATAAAGTATATAGCTATAAATGAAGCTACAAGTTGATTGTTTGGATGTAAAGTTTATTACAAAACTAGGAATAGTTTCTAAGTCTCATCTTGGATCTAAACATGTGTTGTGGCACTTTCATTTGATTATAGGAATCATTGAAAGATGAGAAATCACTATAAAGAAAGTGGACTCTCAAGAACAATATTACATATCCATTAACTAAAGCTTATCCAATAGCAAGATAATCGTCACTTAGAGAAGAAGGGTATGAGATACCATGGCGATTGGCTTTAGTGCAAGTGGGAGATTGAAAGTAGTATGCACACAAGCCAATCATGTTTGATGATAAAACATATACTTTGTAACAATCTTATTCATTTATTAATTAAAGATATTTATTAAAGGCTTTTAATTATCTACATGATGTTGTTTTATAATATGTGATAAACCCATAGTTTTAAGCAATGCTTTTAGAATAATGATGATGATCATTCTAATGAGATCTAAATTCTTAAAAAGCTTAAAACTAAAATAGTTTCCAATCATTGGATTACTAAATTGGGGATTAGTAAATCTGGATAGATTAGTACATACGTTGCTTGCTCATTGGATGAGGATGATTGATCTCATGATCATTTGTGTAGAGACACTAAAGCAAGTATATAGGTTCTTATTAGAGAATAAGTTCACTGAACGTGGCTCGCTAAGGAATACCTAATGGAGTTTTACTTGCCTGTCAATAGGAATTCTTGTAGTGATAGTAGTACAAGTGGTCCTTGAACTTGAGATCATCATAGTATCTTGTGTATGATGAGTTATACTTTGATTTATTCCTTAAGACCCTTAGGGTATATCAAAGGGTATGCTTGGGTATAATATGTTATACATAGAGATAATGTATGATCAATAAAGAATCTACTACTTCTAGTAAAAGAAGAGAAATGTCCTATGTGATTCGATAAATGACAACACAGTAGTCCTTGGCCAAGGCAGAATGAAATTAGAAAAGAGTTTCTAATTTACATTATTTGGAGTTGTGCATTTAAGAGTCGAAATACATATAATTAAATAAAATAAGACTTGACAGTAATTTCATGTCTTATATTTAATTGGGACATTGTATGGGGGAAGGATTGAATTGTACGGTAACTAATTATTCAAAGGTTCTTTTATGATTAATATTGAAATCTATATTATCTGAAAATTGGTTAATCGCTAGGGAGGTTAATCCCTATTGTAGAATAAATATTATTTATTTAAATAAATTAATAGTTTAATTTATTTATTTAAATAAGATTAGAATTGTTCTAATTGATTTATTCACAACCGGTTTAATATGGAGAACCTAAAGAGTCACACCATAAAAGGAAGAATAATTATTTAAAAAGTTAATGGCATAATCGTAATAATAAGTTAAGTATATTTAATTTATTCTACCACCATAGATTATTATTTAATAGCTTAATATTTATTATTTAATATTTTAGAAATATTAAATATAAATTAATAAGAGGAATCTTATTATTATTATTACTGTTATTATTATTTAATTCCTAAAGGAGTTTGGAAATTAATTTAATATAAGTACTCTCATTTATTCCTAATAAGATTAGGAGGCTAATTAATTAAAAGATTTTAATTAATTATCCCTAATAAGATTAGATAGCTTAATTAATTAAAGGAATTTAATTAATTAAATAATACCCTATTTTCTAATTAGATTAGAAGGGTTAACTGATATCTTTATAAGAGGAGTCTTATATCAGATATCAAGAGATGTGATTCCAATTGTTGGAGAGTACGCTCTTTTTTTATGAGAGATAGAAAAATTAGGGTTTTGTCAAGCACTCATCTTCTTGAATCTTTTTTCTTCCTTGGTGGATCACCTCTAGAGGCCAAACATTTGGGAGGCCAACATTAATCAAAGGAATGAACCAAACCCGGTGGATTCAAGTTGAACGCGAAAGAATTTGGAAGTGAACTTGTACATGAGGAAGCTCGAATCTTCAAGGGTATAATTCTTGTTCTTTATCTTTTCGTTCAATTAATAATTATGCATAAAGGATGATCTGGGTATATGATTTGTAAAATTTTTAAAACTCTGATTTTCCATACTTCGCTTAATTTGTGCAATTTAATTGCATTCATGAATATTACAAACCTAACAAATCCAATGTCATTATTTCTTGAGTGGCCGACATTACTTCGGCAGAAATCTAGGGTTTGAGAGGTGGCGCCCTAACAGTTGCTTACCTTCAGGGCATGAAAATTGACCGGCTCAACTTCTGAATTGAAGCTAATGAGTGATATGTCACCTTGTTCAGGACATTCCGGCTCAGCATCAACAGTGACTAGGCTATTGTTTATGATATATTTAAGTTGTTGGTGAAGAGTGGAGGGGACGGATCCGGCCATATGAATCCATGGTCTTCCCAGGATCAGGTTGTATCCTGTATCTATTTTGAGTACGTGAAAAGATATGTAGAACGTATGTGGACCAATCTCCACTGGCAGTTCAATCTCTCCGACAGCGTTTCCTCGGGATCTGTCGAAAGCTTTAATGATTGTATGGCTTCTTCGGATTCTGTTGAGATTAATATTCATCTTCACCAAAGTGGCATAAGGACAGATATTCAAAGATGACCCTCCATCTATTAAAACTCCTCCCACCATGTATTCGGAAGACAACACCGCTATGTGCAATGGCTTGTAATGACCGGTCCCTTCTGGAGGTATATCGTCGTCAGTGAAAGATATCACATTGTTGTTAAAAATGTGATCCACCAGATGCTGGAATTTCTCAACATCTATTGACTTAGGTAGTTGGGCTTTTTCCAAAACCCTGAGTAATGCCTTCCTGTGATCTTCGGAAGAGAAAATCAAGTCCAATATAGAAATTTGATGTGGATCTTCTCTTAAGCTTAAAACCAATTTGGCTTCATTGTGGCCCATAGTATGGAGAAATTCTTTCACTTTTTTCATGGGAATCTTCCCCTTTGTCTTGATGGTAGGCTTCATCACCCGTGGGGGAAGATACAGTGGATTATCCTTCAACACTATAGCAGTTATGTGAGATGTGGATCCTTCAGCCCCTCCATAATTCCATGGAACTTTTTGGAGGCTGACAACAGAATATTGTGGTCTTAATGGTAAGATAATCGCCTCTGGCGCAGCCACTTTCAAAGGAATCTCAATACCCTTGAGCTGAACGGGTTGAATTGTATGTGAGGGGGTAGCTGCATCTGTCTCAGAAGATATGACTGCTATGACTTCGTTCCATTTTGTAGGAAACGTGTCCCCACTCTCAAGTACTACAGCATCATCGTCTGTCATTTGAAGGACACCACTGTCAATTAAATTCTGAATAAGGTGGCGGAGTGCCCAATATTCTTCTGTGCTGTGACCGCGAGATTGGGATTGATATTGGCACACTCCATTGAAATCAAACTGCCTTGATCGCGGGCTAATTGGAGGTAGCAGAGCTGTGATTCTTCCTTCATTTATCAGCATCTGCAGTATTTCTTCCATCGGTTGGCCTAGGTACGTAAATTCCCTTTTGTTGGCAAAATCCCGACGGGCGTTAACATTTGCTCTTTTTGCAATTTTATCCTCCAGTGTTTCATTTTTTGGAGTACGCGGTGGAGTGTTTGTAACAAGAGGAAGGAGACTGGAATGCTCCTGACTAAATAATTGGCGTGTGACTTGGTGCTGATGGACCACCAGTTCTGCCAATTGGTTAACTTGCTCACACAGAGTCTTCATTTTTCATTCCATCGTATACCGGAACTGAGCAAAATCTCATTTGTTAGAACTGTCCTTGCTGGTCTAGGATAATCCACCATGATTATTGGAACTCAGTCCACTACTCCAATTAATCATATCAACATCTTCTTCTTTGTGCCGAGGAAGAGGGTTGTCTTGCACATGGGGTTAGTCGGGTTTAGCTAGCACGATCTCACCATTATCAATCAAATCCTGGATCTTGTGTTTCAATCATCACTAATGTCTTAGCGAGAATCATAAAGCACAAATATATTAAACCAAATCATATGGTGCCAACCAAAGAGATAAAGATAATCATTTCAAATAACAAAGGGATCCATTATAACCTTAGAGCCAATATTCAATTTATAGTCAATAAACCAAATACAAGTAGCAAATAAGACAACATGTATGGATTATAATAATAGAGGAAATAAATGGATAAGAAGGAACTTTGTCAAAGCCCTTCAGTCACCAAGCAATCCGCTCCTTTCAAGCTTTCCAATCTGTGTCGCTCGTTGCTCTTGTGCTCCAAAGAAATGCAGACTTCTCCCTAAATCTACCTAATCTATATGTACAGAGAATCTAAGGGAAAGATATTACAGAATAAAACTAATCTAAGCTAAGCTCGCTCTCCTTTTTCTTTTTGATGCAGGCGGCTGCTCCTCGCTTATATATGCGTCTCCTCCCTTTTAGGTCATTAAAAAGCTCTTTACTGTTTGGGCACCGGAGATCACGCTGCGGCGCGAGCATAGGCTTAACAATCGGCACTGGGGCGCCGTTAATGGCGCTGGGGCGCCACACGTAGCTCAAGCGAGGCACCAAAAGTTAGTATCTTTGCCTAGCATTGGCGCTGGGGCGCGAGCTGTGGCGCCAGATGTGGCGCTGGGGCACGAGCTCTAAGAGCAACCTTGGCGCTGCGGCGCCAGCAAGGTGAAAATGACCTGAAATGCCACAAACCACCTCCAAAGCATTGTATAATAGAACTTAGACATAATAACAATGAAAATATAAATAGAAGCTAACTAAGAGACTGAAAACAGGCAATATCTTAAGCCACAAAGGAACTGATTCGTAGGTATACATCCCACTCATCAAATACCCCCAAACTTAATCTTTTGCTTGTCCTCAAGCAAACTATCTAACACAACACTAACAATAGTAAAACACACGCAAAAGAAAAATAAAACAGTAAAGTAGTATCATGGCTTCAAAGCTCGATCATAGCTACTCCCAAAGAACAGGACAAACACAGATATGAATAAGGATTCATTCAATTTCAAGCATAAGACTTTATTTGATCCATTCTATGTGTGTGTGTGGAGACCAACCGTCCTAACTAATCATAGCTCAAACAAGCTCGTACAGTCAATTGCTAATACCAATATGCATACTCCGCAACTTAAGCATTCTGCAAGCATTAAGAATAAGACGCAAATGCAGGAAAAGTTCAAAAGAAACTAGCATGACGACAGCAAAATCTGACTCGGACAGTCCTTAATTTCCTTAGGCTATTCAGAACTACCCATGAATGAGCTTTCGATCAATGACTCCCAAGCCAGACGACTTTAGGGCACTAGGTGTAGAACACCCCTGTGAATCTAATAACTCGAGCAGTAAAGGCCTCGTAATCAACATAAGCCACTGAGATTTTACAACAAAAACGAAGAATATTTAGCGAGTGCATTTTATGCTCCATCTCGATATCGGTCCTGCGTTTATGGGCGAGTGTGTTTTACGCTCCATCTCGATCCACCGCAAAACTTTCGATATAAACTCTTCTTTTCTATTTTTATTCTCATTTCATTCATTTTTCTTTTCTTTTTTTTTTATATGTCAACATGCTAGAATCCAAGATCCAAAACTGTATAAACATCTAAGTCTTTTATTACCTTGTACAAATGAAAGTTTATAAGAGTGAACAAATTTTTAAAGCAATAAACACGCGAACTAAATTTGAAAAATAACTAGTTAAATACAGTTGGTCGGTGCATGCTAAGAAGGACGGATCAATAACAGTCTAAACTTATTGATTGAACAACCCCTAGCTCATACATGCTTGACACGACTCTAAGAGATAGGCATAAATACATGACGCTTGTCATCAGCCACAATCAAAAATTACTGAAAACTATAACACCCTTGCTAAATAGCAGCTCAAAATAGGGTAAAAAGGTCATTCAAATGGCACAAGCATCTAATCAGTAAAAGCCCCAAAAAGATGGCTATAAACCACAAATATGCTGATAATAATCAAAGCATTAAAAATAAAAAACCAAAAAAAGTTCATGGCATAAAAAATCCAATTATAAACCCGCAGTTCAAAACGACTGCACCACAAAACTGATAACAAAAGCATAATAAAGTACTAAAGTTTGCAACCTATCATGGTAGTACAGAAATAAACAGATAGCATCCAAAACACCCCCAAACTTGAGGTGAGCAATGCCCTCGTTGCTAAACATAAAGCAATCGATACAAGAGGGCTTCCCTGAAGTTCGTTCACTCAGTAGCAGTCTCGTCCTCGTCAGCCTCGGCGGGTGGTGATGGTGGAGGGTATGGTGGGAAGACAGGAGGCTCCGGGAACCATGCCTCATCGCTAATAAATTTTGTGTTGTCCCATGGCGTAGGTGGTGCCGTGGGCGATGATCCTCCCATGCTAAGGCATTGCCTCTTTTGTGCCATTTTCTAAAAATTTTCTATATGTTATCTGCACTTGCCAAGAAGTATAACAGAAAACACTACGAAGCAAATATGCATTATTACAAACAATATAATAACTAACTACAAAGTGAACTAGACATAGGTAAAGGAAAACAGATAAAATTTATACCGAGATGGGGGTGCCTCCCCACCAAGTGCTTGTTTTAAAGTCGTCAGCTTGACTATACCGACGCCGTTCAATCCAGCTCATAAGCGAAAATGACCTTCTCATGCCGCCTATTTGTCAGTTCCTTTGGATTTTTGGCAGACATGGATGATTGGTCATCCTCGTTCTCCTCATCCATCCAGTCATTATTCGGTATAAAGAATCTCTCGCCACTAGAATTATCCACCAATTCGCCTATTTCATTAAGTTGAAAGCGTTCTTTGTGCGCTATTAGGCCCTCACGAATTTCCACAGTCGGGAGTGTGGTATTGATGATACAACCACTATTGATCCTTTTGTCACCAACTTTAGACTCCACCGGTTGGCTAGTTTGCACTATGACGTCTTCCTCAACAACTATACGAGACTCATTGCATTTTCCTTGCATATCCACCATGTAATGCTCTACTACTTCATCGTCGAGATCAATTACAACCGGGAGATTGCCTTGCGGTGGATTTGTGATAGCATTGACCAGTTGCCCCAATTACTTCTTAAGGCTGTGCAATGCGGCTTCTTGGCTTGCCATCTGAACCTCATTTCTCTGAATAAAGTCGGTGAGAAGCTCCTCAAGCCGGTTCTCTTCTTCTCGTGTTGAGGTCTCATAAAAGTTCTCATTTGGTTGAGACGTCAACTCATAATGCGGCGGAGACTGATAGTCAAATTGAGAGGCATGATTCGGATCATAATAGTGCTCTTGACTGTAGTCCCATGAGTTTGGATAACTCTGGCAGGTTGGATGGTAGGGAATCGGTTCAAAGTTAGCTCATTCCTGACAGTAGGCGTTCTGAGTGGACTGACACTCGAGATTGTCAGAAAACCTCAAGGCATTAGCAATTTGAAGTTGTAATCTCTCGAGTCCTTCTTCCGAGCTCGGTTATGTTGTCCCCTCATAAGACCATTGATAACATTGACCGTCCATAATCTGTAGACTTAAAAACAAAAAGAAAGGAAGATCAAACAAATAAAAGAAATAAATATATACAAGTTCAAAGTAAGACTAAATTAATTTAAATCAATATTGGACAATATTAGAATAATAGTTCCCCGGCAGCGGCGCTAAAAACTTGTTTGTCGGAAAACTAATCACTAAACACGCGCAAGTATATGTGGTCTAACAAGTAATACAGTGATAAGAAGTGTGTCTTACCCACGAGGAACTATGACTAATATTTACCAAGTACCGACTTTGAATCGCTAAAGTCTTATTCGAACAGCAGTAAATGAAAGTGTGATTAATCTAGTTAAACTAATTAACAAAGTATGTAAATGGATAACGAATGGAAATCTAAAGAAATACAAGCTAAGGTCACCACTTCACCCCCACACAGACATTCTGTCGAACACCTGGCGTGTTATGTTTCATCAAACTAGCTACCCTTTCTCTATTTGGTCTTAATGGTCACGATAATTTGTCGACCGAGAACACACAGGTGCCTATGCACCTCTGTCGAGGTATGAACAAACATATCCTCCTCAGATCCACCCAAAAGGGAATAGAACAGAAAAGAACGTCCAAGCTAGATACAATCCTACATATGTCTATGCGAATTAATCATAACAAGGATTTAAGCATAAGTTCTCTATCAGGTCGCACGTGGCGCACAGAGATATGTCTATTCTACGCACAACTTATGTAGTCGAAACCCACAATCACATGCTAATATATTTAGGTATAAATCTATAATTCTTCTGTCGATATCATGCAGATTACCAAAATCATCACTAATGTCTTAGCGAGAATCATAAAGCACAAATATATTAAACCAAATCATATGGTGTCAACCAAAGAGATAAAGATAATCAATTTAAATAACAAAGGGATCCATTATAACCTTAGAGCCAATATTCAGTTCATAGTCAATAAATCAAATACAAGTAGCAAATAAGACAACATGTATAGATTATAATAATAGAGGAAATAAATGGATAAGAAGGAACTCTGTCAAAGCCCTTCAGTCATCAAGCAATCCGTTCCTTTCAAGCTTTCCAATCTGTGTCGCTCGTTGCTCTTGTGCTCCAAAGAAATGCAGACTTCTCCCTAAATCTACCTAATCTATATGTACAGAGAATCTAAGGGAAAGAAATTACAGAATAAAACTAATCTAAGCTAAGCTCGCTCTCCTTTTTCTTTTTGATGCAGGCGGCTGCTCCTCGCTTATATATGTGTCTCCTCCCTTTTAGGTCATTAAAAAGCTCTTTACTGTTTAGGAACCAGAGATCGCACTGCGACGCGAGCATAGGCTTAACAATCGGCGCTGGGGCGCCGTTAATGGCGCTGGGGCGCGAGTCTAGCACCGGCCTTGGCGCTGGGGCGTCACACGTAGCTCAAGCGAGGCGCTAAAAGTCAATATCTTTGCCTAGCATTGGCGCTGGGGAGTTGGGGCGCCGCATGTGGCGCTGGGGCACGAGGTCTAAGAGCAACCTTGGCGCTGCGGCGCCAGCAAGGTGAAAATGACCTGAAATGCCACAAACCACCTCTAAAGCATTGTATAATAGAACTTAGACATAATAACAATAAAAATATAAATAGAAGCTAACTAAGAGACTGAAAACAGGCAATAACTTAAGCCACAAAGGAACTGATTCGTAGGTATACATCCCACTCATCAAGGCCCAGTAATCTTGAGTATCATGTCCTGGAGCTCTAACATGATAAGCAAATTTTCGACTAGCATTGAAACACTTCCCATTCGGGTTGGCTGGCAGAAGAAGATGAGTAATTTTCTTCTAAGTGGTCAGAAGATTGAGCATATTCTCAAGTGAGTCCCCTAAGTGTGTGAACATTCGAGTGCGTTTAACTTCTCCACCCTTTGGCAACGAAGGGTTGGAAGACTGTGCTTAAAAAGGGGAGTAATTTCTCCTCTGGATAGGCATATTCTGACTACCTTTCTGACCTTGTAGTATCAAGGAAACATCCTCCTCTTTCTTTTTATGGACCCCCTGGGGGTTGTTTCCATAATTTTCAGACTGGATGTACTCAGCAATAGCTTTAAGGGCAACTAGGTCTTGAATTTTTCCTGACTTCAATCCCATCTCAGCCATTTTCCCATGCTTAAATATTTCAGAGAATAGTTTGCCAATACCAGCTAACACCCCCTCATAGAAAGGAGCTTTTTGTATGTCTATGAAGGTCATCACCATCTCTGACTCATTCATAGAGGGAACAACTTGAGTAATAAAGCACCTCCACCTTTGAGCATACTCTCTGAAAGATTCATTGGCTTACTTCCTGACTTTAGTGATTTGGTACCGATCAGGGGCCATCTAGACTGGAAGCTGTATTGAGTGAGGAAGGGATGAGCTAGCTCCTCCTGGCTATGTATCTTGGAGTTATCTAATCTAGTATACCACGATCGGGCTTCTACAGTCAGACTTTTCTGGAATAGCTGCATTCTGAGCTTCTCATCCTCGGCATAAGATCCTAGTTCTCTAATAAATACCTTCAAATATGTGTAAAGGTCTCCTAACCCGTCATACTTTACAAAGTCAGGAGTCCTGAACTTCTCTGGATAGTGCACACTAGGAAATATACAAAGGTCTGCATATGAAACACTCACATATGCTCCAATTCCTTTAATAGAATGGATAGTCTCTTCCATTTGAAGGACTTTCTTTCTGATATCACAGATGTCTAGATCTTCTTTGGAATGGGTGGTATCATGAATTTTGTTGGTTGTATCCAACTGAAGATCAGGTACTGGAATGACTTTATCCGAACCTTGGGTTCCTCCTTGTGCAGAGGATTCTGTATGTATGGGTATCCTTGTACCCTGAGTAGATTGGTGTAGTTCTTTAAGCAAAATAGCCAAATATGTGATTTGTTTACTTAATCTGTCAAATTCTTCACGAGAGACAGGATTAGGATTAGTCTGATCAGATGAAGACATAATTGGATGTAGGCTTGTGGCCTTTTTGGACTTTGACCGGGTAATAGGTCCAATTATTTCCTTGTAAAAAAAGCTAACGTAGTTTAGTTTTAGGGAATGTATAAATGTTGACATGCTATATGATGTATCCGTTTTAGGAGTATTATCCTGCAAAACGGATGTTAGTTATTTGTAATACAGGATAGCATGTTAATATTTGTAAAATATGCATGTACACATAGTTATTCATATTTCCCATTACATGGAGATCAATATGTAATGAAATTACAAGCAATTGACTTTACGAGTAATTTTAAAATGGGAAAGCATGAAGAAACTTCCCTCTGCATTTTGGTTTATCAGAGGCTTACCTAACTTAGGCTACTCTCGCGGCTTTTTGGCATGAAGGTTCCCAAATCATCGCAATTTACTCTACGGGAAGTTAATCCGGTCTTTCAACTGGAGCGAATTTGGGTGGTGCCTTTCCTGAGCCTCGTTGGAATTAGTCTTCCTACGAGTCCAGTAATCAAATACCGACAGGATAGCCTCCTAAAAGAGGAACCACACAACATACATTCACATACAACGTGCCTCACTATTTATAAAAATGATGACATGTACGAAGCACTTATATCACAAGCAGATATAGTGTAAAACATTAAATACAGTAAGTAAATGCATTCGTACACATCCATCAAATGTAAATGCAGCATCCACACAGAAGCATATAACAGTTTTGAAAAGCTTGTAGTAGCGGCTTAAGTCCTCTTACAGGAAGTCCCCAGCAGAGTCGCCACCTATCGACGTCAGGATTTCTATTTGTCCCTTTTTCTGTTCTTGTCTTTTGGTGTTCTCATGTTAGGTGAGATTTGTTTGAAAAAATAAGTTATGAAAAGGTCCGACATGTATATATCGACGATTGGACTATAAGAGTTGTCAGGTGGTTTTTTATATGGTTGTACCAACACAACCGAGAAAAGGTTTACACATTGACCCAGTGATGTGACACTGCTTAACGGGTCTGTGAAACCGAGATTCGTTAATGTCTAGGGACTTGATTATGTGAAGGGAATGTGTTAGGCACCCCCCGACATCTGTGTTGTCACGGTGACCGCCACTTTTCAATTAAACTGTTATATGAATGTGTGTGTGTGGGTCAATGTGCAATTATCTAAAAGTAGTGTTATGCCTCATTTGCACCTATATACAAATAGTTTGAATTTTGTATAAAAGTTTAGTTTTAACAAGATATAGCAATAACGTTTTATAAAAGGGGTTTTTCAAACCCTTATGCTCAATAGTAATTGAGGCCTCTGATACTTCCATTTTATTATGGGTTCGGCTGGATTGCTTTTATTTTCGAGATGTGAAGCATCTTCGAGAAAATAATATACATAACAGCGCCGAACTCCTTATGGGCATAAGAGTCATCTAAGGAAATTCAACACTGTGAATAATTTATAATCCATGTACAACTGAAAATGTCCATCACGGGGAACGAATTTAGATTCAGTAAACTAAATATGTGATCACATGATTCCTAGGCTCACATGATGTAGCAAATTGTATGAAAGTTGTAAACAGTTATATATATAAAAGCCATAAATATATATATATATATATATATATATATATATGTATATATATGTATGTATGTATGTGTGTGCAGACAATCAACCACCACGAAGCACCTCCATGGGGGATTGGAAAATATAAATAAATCAATAAAACGATCAACCGCCTTGAAGTAAACTCCAGGCGGGACAAAATATAAATAAAGCTGTAAAAGGTCACGAAGTAAACTCCAGGCCTGATAAAAATGTAAATAAAGCGGTAGAAGGCTACGAAGTAAACTCCAGGCCAGACTAAAATGTAAATATATATATAAAAGCAATAAACGCACTGAACATATATCGATCCAGGTTCGTTTCGTGAATTCATGGTCGAGGATATATATATATATATATATATATATATATATATATATATATATATATATAATATATATATCTAAGTATTTATATATATATATAAAAGTAATAAATGCTCCGGATGTAAATCCAGGCTCATCGAACAAAGTTCGACAATACTTTATATATAAGTATATATATATATATATATATATATATATATATATATATATATATATACAAAAAGAAATAAAAGCCATGGACCGAAGTCCGATCATACACACGCTACAAGACTCTCAACGTGAAGAACTGTGTATGCATAATAGTGGAGAAAGGCTTTAAAACGTGTAAGAAGGCTTATAGTGGACTGCTAAAGAAGACTTTAATAGCTTTAAATGGATGAATACTTGGCTCCCGCAAGTAAAAATATAGCCAAATATAAGCTCACAAGTGTTTAAAATAAGAAAGCACTCAGTTTAGGGTCTTTATGCAAATTAAATGGCTGCCCCAAGCCCTCTATTTATAGAGGGGGAGCCGCAGGTGTACCTGCGGCAGCCGCAGATGCACCTGTGACAGCTGCAGATGCACCTACAGCTTCCCGGGCTGCCCCGGGCTCCGCGGGTCCCGCTGTCTCGAAGTACATGCACGTGTGCAACGTGTTGTCCGTTCAAACTTTTAGAACTTTAATCCGGGCATCCGATCGAGGTGTATAAGACCTTTTTTGGCATCCTATTGTCGAGAGCTACACAATGACATGGGATTAGAGGTTGTACAAAGTCAGGAAGATGGGACCATGCCCTTAGTCTTCAGGCATTAAATTTTATCTGGTGTGTTGTCTTGTATAGTAGTCACTCGGGATTGGAGCTCTTTGATTCTTGTAGGACACTTCTGTGTAGAATGTATGTTGAAATGTTGTTGAGACGGCACAAATGGCAAAATGATGATTTCGCCCCTCACCAGGGTTATCTCCGGTTTGGGCTGATTTAGCAGTCAGTGCTCAGGGTTATATCTGAGATTGGGCTACTGCAAGTATTGATCACTCTTAGGGTTGTCTCTGAGGTGTTCCTGACCTCCCAGGGTTATCTCCGAGCTTGGGGTTGAGTGCCTCGACGTTATCTCCGAGCTTGAAGCTGACTGCAAGGGTTGGAATGAGCATCTCCGGGGTTATCTCCGAAACTGCAACGGCACTCCTCGGGGTTATCTCCAATGTTGATACTATCTTTCCCGGTGTTATTTTCGAGATTGAGACTGAGTATCTTGGGGTTATCTCCGAGATGAAACGGTCTTCTCCGGTGTGATTTTTGGTATTTGAACTGTATTCCTCGGGATTATCTTCGAGGTTGAAACTGAAACTCCTTGTGTTATTTCTGGGACTGAGCTAGATGTCTCGGGGTTATCTCCGAGATGGTAATTATTAGTTCCCAATAGGCACACAATAGATCTAGAACGTTGTTTGTTCTGGTCCTTGAGATGAACTTGACTAAGCATTCCTTTTGGGTTAAGGTAGCTCAGGAAGGGCCAACCTCTTAGAGTGAACTAAGGGTTAGGTTTGTCCCTGAGGTGCTTTCTAGATGAAAAACTTTAGAAGTGATTTGCACTGATATCTCATTTGACTTTTTCTGCTGGGGAGTTCCTCAACCGGCATTTAGACATTTGCATTGGTTGTAATCATGGTGTCTTCCTGCTCTCACACTGTGATCAGATGGTTGATCGTCGGCGCTTCATGATTTTGAGTTGGGTGGCTGACAAGGTTATCAGTAGTATATTTTGAGACGTTTCTACTGACTATGGATCTTCATTTGGTTCATCAGCCACAAAGTTTTGGGACTCTATAACTGGTGTATTGCTTCATAGTATGTTTTTGATATTTTTAGTGCTGATGTTCTTTAGAAAATCACTATTCCCCCATAGTTGATACTATCTTCTTAGTGAGGTATGATTTCCTTTTCTTCATGTGCATTAGAAGGCAGCCTTGCATATCTCCTTCTGACTGGAATCATCACTATCAATTAAATCTCCTTATATCATAGACATGAATATTTTCAAGACTGATCACTCTACGATCATTTGATAGCACTACAAACGTAGTCTTCTTTGACAGTTTTGTGCTTGTGGAGTTCTTCTTCCGTAATGAGTTCCTCATGATTAATGCTCGATGATCCTTTGATGAAAACTTTCTTGAGGATTCTTCTCATATGATATGCTTTGCATGATTAAGCATATAAGACCCTTTTCATCTTAGGTTGAATGGCATGCTTCCATATAAAGATCAGCAGCCATATGAGCTTTAATCAGGTTAGCTCAGCAGGTCTTCACGGACAGGCTTTGACATATAGGAATTTTATCAGAATTATTTCTGAACAGTCTTGAGCCTTCTGTTGGTTGAGTCTTCTTGACTGAAGTCTTCTGCTTCAGCATTCCTTAGTGTGGTCAGATAGACCAAGTACTTGCAAATTAGATACATTTCTATTTTTGGTGCCCATAGTTAAATGGGTCCTTCCAGGTTAGTTTACAAAATCATTGTTCCTCATATGTTTGGATTTTCATCGTATTGATCACCAACAATCATATTCATGCATATATCCAATTTAGATATGACATTTTAAGATGCATGATGATGAGTGTGTGTAAGGTTAGTCATTTAAATAAAACACTCTTTTCCTTTGATGGTTTCATCATTTGCTTGGTTATGTTCACAAAGTTTAAATATTCACAGAGTGAGAATCAGCACTATCACTTATTTGTATCTGGTTGATTCATGGAGGTGATCAGTTTCTACGAATCTTCAAGATACTCTTGTAGAACTGATCATGCTCTATGTGTTATCAAAAACCTAGAACATAGGTTTGTACATACAAACTAACCCATCAGCAAAGATTATTCCACATAAGATTAATTTAAACCTTGATATGCTTATGACCTATTTCAGATTTCTTTCAAGATGTCATCTTCAACCTGAAACTTGGATGGAGAGAAAGTTTGTAAGCATTTGAGTTTCCAACCTCAGTGTACTTTCTCTCTTCACCTTTTTAGGTAGAGTGCGATTTCTTGAAAGAATAATGTTGTAGTACATAAGGAGGTGCAACATGACGTACATATTTATATTAGTGAGGAATCGTACCTTTATACTGTCAGTTTCTTAATAGTCATTTAACTTAGATATACTGAGGTTAGGCATTGATGTGCATAGTTTTTCATTTGCTCCTGACAGCTTGTTGCTCCAGTTGTCCTTCAATCAATCAGTCATGGTCTTGAAGATGTAAGCTAAGAGAATCTTAGCATCTCTAGTTCTTTGACACCCTTGAGTCCACAAGATTTACATCCAGCTGTTGGTTGGCCAAATACATATTTAAGAGGTTCTTCTTTCTTCTCTGGATAAGCATTTCTTAGCATGTATGGCCTTTTCATCTTTCAGGCTGGTGGATGTTTGACTCTTTGCTATTGATGTCTCTTGAGCTTCCTAGCCTGGTCTTTAGACTACAAGATTGACTGCAGCCAAGAATTGGTCTTGTTATAATGGCATTTAAGAGCATGGACCAATCTGAGCAGCTTCAGGTGTATATACACATCTACCTGTACACAATATTTCCAACGTGTGAGCTCATCTAGATTTACAAGTGACTTACTACTAAACTAAGTTTAGAACAATGTTTGTGCCTAGGATCAGACTCAAAGCGATTAGCTTTTGAATATAGCATGAGAACCTGCTCTGATACTAATTGTTAGTTCCCAGTAGGCACACAATAGATCTAGAAGAGGGGATTGAATAGATCCTTTTTATTTTCAAATACTTTTCTCGTTTATTTTATATTGCTAATGAATTAGTATATTGATAAGTAGGTTTTATACCTACTTATCTGATATCTATTACTTGAATTATTTACTTAAACTCGTGTTTCTTATTTACCTTTCATGCATTTTATGTTCATTTTGTAGATTATATGTTTGAGAGCTGTGTGAGCAAAGAATTAGTATGAAATCGCAAGGAAAAGCAATCCGGACATCGTTTGGGCCTTCATGTTCATTTCATGTTCTTAGCTTGGAACTTGGACTATATTGTAGAGCTTCTTCTTAGATTTTTGGAATATCTTGAATCATTCGAATCGGAGTTTGGATGCAAGAGTTATGATATTTGTACCAACAGAAGTTGAACTTCACTATTTTGGGTGGCCATTTGCATAGCTGTCACTTCCAGTCCAATTTTGACCTTCATCCATTCGTTACTTCTCAAACCTCAAGGAATGAAAGTTGTAGAGCTCGCCGATAGCTTCGATTTGATAGGTGGCAGGCCCCGTAACTCCTCCCGGATCAAATGTTATGGTCGTTTTACCAGAGGACACTGCAACAAAAAAACAACTAACAACTTTCACCCAAGCCGGGGCTTGGGGTCCTGAGTTCAATAACGACAGCATAGCAAGCCGGGGTTTGCTATTTACAAGGCAACACCCAAGCCGGGGCTTGGGTATGCGCAGAAAAGGCAATTTTAACTATAATTTGAGTTCAATAAGGATTGGTTCGAGCTGTTTGATTCAATAACTTCCATGAGGACTTAAAGACATATAAAGATGCATATAAAAGGAGGAGAATCACAAGGATTAAAGGAGGAATAGTGGAAATAGAGGAGAAGAATTCCATTAGAGTAGATTAGGACAAAACCCTAGTTATTATTAGTTTTAGAGATTGAAACAACTTGGAGACCATTGCAGATCAAGAGCGGGAGTTTGAGGAAGATGGAGATTTGCTAACAACAGATTTATTCTTCACTCTACTTCTATTTTTGTCTTTTAATGATTATTCAAGTGTGGATTCTTTGTTTTAATTCAATGAACTAATTCTTTGTTTGAGATTACAATGGATCTTATTGTGTAGTTTATTTTATTATGCTTCGCTATCAATTATTGTGTTCTATCGTGAGTATTGTCTATCGTGATTTGGACTTAATTGTTTAATTGATTGGCCATCAATTACCTTGATAATCTATATGAACTCGAGAGATGAAGTATAGATTTTGATCTGATCAGGATAGCATGTGTTTGTGATTTCTGCATAGATGGAATTCATGATTTGTGTTTAGGATAGAGATATGCATTTACGCCATATGTAATCTTATAAAGAAATTGTGCTTTAAATCCTTTTTAATTATAATTCACATAGAGATATAGTGGATTAGTTAATTAGGGTGTCTTGCTTAATTCTATCAATTGTGGATTTATGTGAGTATGGGTATTATGCATCGAGAGGTGGTTTTATCTGCTTTAGTGTTCTTGATTAACAATTCAGAATAGAAAATAATTGATGAGAAGTGTGTTAATTTAAATGAAGCAATAAGTGAAATTGTGATCTTAAATCTCCATAATCTGATTTTTAATTAGTGGTAATTAGAATTAGTGTAATTAGATAATTTAATTTATATTGTTAAATTGTATGTTTAAATAAAATCAGTTTGGTTAAGGGTTAATATTTTGTAATTTGTATTAATAATTCCTCGTGGGAACGATACTCTACTTTCACTGTATTACTTGTTGACCACGTATAATTGCGTGTTGTGTGTAATTAGATTATCACATATACTTAAGTTTAGGGGTATTTGATAAGTAGGTTTTATACCTACTTATCTGGTATCTATTACATGAATTATTTACTTAAACTCGTGTTTCTTAGTTACTTTTCATACATTTTGTGTTCATTTTGTAGATTATATGTTTGGGAGCTGTGTGAGCAAAGAATTAGTATGAAATCATAAGGAAAAGCAATTCGGACATCGTTTGGGCCTTCATGTTCATTTCATGTTCTTGGCTTGGAACTTGGACTATATTGTAGAGCTTCTTCTTAGCTTCATGAACATCTTGAATCATTACAATCGGAGTTCGGATGCAAGAGTTATGACATTTGTACTAACAGAAGTTGAACTTCACTATTTTGGGTGGCCATTTGCATAGCTGTCACTTCCAGTCCAATTTTGACCGTCATCCGTTCGTTATTTCTCAAATCTCAAGGAATGAAAGTTGTAGAGCTCGTCGATAGCTTCGATTTGATATGTGGCAGGCCCCGTAACTCCTCCCGGATCAAATGTTATGGCTGTTTTACCAGAGGACACTGCAACAGAAAAGCAACTAATAGCTTATACCCAAGCCAGGGCTTGGGGTCCTGAGTTCAATAACAGCAGCATAGCAAGCCGGGGCTTGCTATTTACATGGCAACACCCAAGCCGGGGCTTGGGTACGCGCAGAAAAGGCAATTTTTACTAGAATTTGAGTTCAATAAGGATTGGTTCGAGCTGTTTGATTCAATGACTTCCATGAGGACTTAATGACATATAAAGAGGAATATAAAAGGAGGAGAATCACAAGGATTAAATGAGGAATAGAGGAAATAGAGGAGAAGAATTCCATTAGAGTATATTAGGACAAAACCCTAGTTATTATTAGTTTTGGAGAATAAAACAACTTGGAGACCATTGCAGATCAAGAGCAGGAGTTTGAGGAAGATGAAGATTTGCTGACAACAGATTTATTCTTCACTCTACTTCTATTTTTAACTTTTAATGATTATTCAAATTTGGATTCTTAGTTTTAATTCAATGAACTAATTCTTTGTTTGAGATTACAATGGATCTTATTGTGTAGTTTATTTTAATATACTTCGCTATCAATTATTATGTTCTATCGTGAGTATTGTCTATTGTGATTTGGACTTAATTATTTAATTGATTGGTCATCAATTACCGTGATAATCTATATGAACTCGAGAGATGAAGTTTAGATTTAGATCTGATCAGGATAGCATGTGTTTGTGATTTCTGCATAGATGGAATTCATGATTCGTGTTTAGGATAGAGATATGCCTTTACGCCATATGTAATCTTATAGAGAACTTGTGCTTTAAATCCTTTTTAATTGTAATTCATATTGAGATATAGTCGATTAGTTAATTAGGGTGTCTTGCTTAATTCTATCAATTGTGAATTTAAATAAGTATGGGTATTATGCATCGAGTGGTGGTTTTATCTGCTTTAGTGTTCTTGATTAACAATTCAGGATAGAAAATAATTGATGAGAAGTGTGTTAACTTAAATGAAGCAATAAGTGAAGTTGTGATCTTAAGTCTCCATAATCTGATTTTTAATTAGTGGTAATTAGAATTAGTATAATTAGATAATTTAATTTATATTGTTAAATTGTCTGTTTAAATAAAATTAGTTTGGTTAAGGGGTAATATTTGGTAATTTGTATTAATAATTCCTCGTGGGAACGATACTCTACTTTCACTGTATTACTTGTTGACCACGTATACTTGCGTATTGTGCGTAATTAGATTTTATCCAACAAGTTTTTGGTGCCGTTACCGGGGAATTAGTTTAATATTTTTTGCCAATATTAGCTTCAATCAAATTAGTCTTAATTTAAATATTTTTTTTCTTTTTATTTAATTCTCTTCCTATTTTTCTTTCTTTTCAGGTACCATGGATGGATACAATTATCAAAGGCCATATTCGAATATGACTCAACCAAGGGACACAGGAATTGATGGATTCAATGTATTTTCTGCATTATCAGCACAACTTGAGACACTTTCGAGGAGGTTGGACATTGTTTCTGCCCAACGTAATCTAAGGATAGCAGTTACTTGCAATTATTGTGCTCGTAATCACCCGAGTAATCAATGCACCATCAGTCTTGGGTCGGTACTGTATGGTGGTGACTACCTCAACGATTATGCATATGCCAATTATAATCAAGTTTTGGGGTATCACCCAGATGCACCATGGAGCTATAACTATCAAGATCAATACTTTGCTCCAAATCCAACATACACTTCGGAATTCTTATGTCAACCTCCATTACCACAAGAAGAAAAGTCAAATTTGGAGGAATTACTGTCAAAGCTCATAGCAAACCAAGAGGAGAGGATGATGAGTCAAGAAATATCGAGCCATAATTTTCATAACCAGATGGAACAACTCAACCTTGGTCCTCAATACATGGATTCCAAAATTGAGACAGATAATTCAAGGTTAGAGGAATTGTTGTCCAAGTTCATAGCATCAAATGAGGAGAGGAGAATTAATCAAGAGCAGTCAATTCAAAATCAAGAGATATCAATTCAAAATCTGCAGAACCAGATGGATCAAATGCTCAAAGCCTTGAACAATTGTCCTCAAAACAATTGGTGTTATGACGAGGATTTCGAGATTGATGAAGTTCCTGAACTAAATATACAACTGGATGAGCCACAAGAAGTTGAAAAAGTGGAGACAAGTGGGGATACTAAAAACAAGGTCGGCGAAGAACTAACTGTGAGAACCAACGATAATGAGCTAATGTTATTTATGCCTCAAGTGCCTTCTCCACCAAGGTTCAAGAATCAAGTTAGATTTGCAAAATCATGCCCGCTAGGTAGTTATGTCGTCGACAATGTTCCTTGTGACGTAAAAGTGAGTACAACTTCGAAGCCATGGTGCAATGAGCTAGAGAAGATAGAATAAGAGATTGTTGTGTCTGACAAGCTTCAATGCCCCAATGTGATGACAGACACAATGGAGAAAACACCTAGATGTTAGAAGTACTTAAATGTGATCTTATCTAAAGAAAGCATACTAGGTGACTCGAATGCGATAGCCATCACAAATGGGAACCTACCAAAAGCTACATTATTTCTGATGGATGGAGGGTTCCTCAACTATCGACGAGGAATTGGATAGCGTTGATCAAACAAAGTCAGGCTAAAAGACTGTAAATCAAACGCTGACTGGGAGGCAACCCAGGAATTTTTTTTATATTTATATGTTTTACTAGTTTATTTAGTATATAGGAATTAATTTGCTTATTAAGTTCTCTATAATCCAAAGTGATATTCTAATCCATGTTGTCTCTCTTCATTGCAAGTATTGGAGGTTCAATGGACAGGCAAAAGATTATGGAAAGGGAAGCCACCAGCCTGAGCCCATGACACAGTATCTTCCTTTTAAATTTTGATGTGGAGGAGTTTTCAATTTTTGTACCATGTCACCATCACCTCATGCTTAGCTGATTACAAGGAAGTTCTCTTCTACTTAATGCTTTATTTTACAATGAGGACATTGTAATTATTAAGTTTGGGGGAGTTATTTAGTTTAGTTTTGCATGTTTAATGTAGTTATTTTAGTTTTGCATAAGTTGTCATGTTTGTTTAGTTTAGGTTTATTATATGTTTGCATTCATGTAGTGTAAGTGCATAATAGTTTGCATAGTAGAGTAGTTGTAAATAGTTTTTATAACTGTCTATAAAAAAAATTCAAATATATATATTAGTTAGTTACTATGTTTATCTTGCATGATTCCAGCTGTTAGATAGTTTCAGTCTATTTTGGCCAATGATGAGATTGGAATTGAGTAGACAAGTATAGTACTAATTATTAGAGCTTTGATGTGATTTCTTGTTATGAATTAAATTTTTGTCTGTTTGAAACTGGTATAATAAGGTTAGCACGTTAGAAACAACTATGTTGACTGATTAAGTTTAAATTGGCACATAATGAACTTCTTAATGATAATACTAGTTTGAATGAATGAGAGACATGAATAGGCAGAGATGGCTAAATTTAGACAAAAACTTAAGTTTGGGGGAAAAATTTGGGATATATAAGCTTCATAAAGAAAAAAAAAAGAAAAAATAAATAAAATAAAATTTATCGTGGCTAGTCTTGTTTCGGGGCCTTTGTTACTTGAGCAAGTACGCCCGAGGGAGTGTCTCTACACCTAGCGCCCTAAGGTCTCTATGGTCTGGGAGTCGTTGGTCAAAAGCTCGCTAAGGGGTAGCACTGTTAGCCTAATGGAATGAGACATTGCACAGTCATGGTTGAAAAAAAATAATAAAACGGGAAAAGAGCAAAAAGCCCCCGTAATGAAAAGAAAAGCATAAGTATCCCGGATTGGACTCTTGAATTTAGTGGATGTTTGATTTTAGTTAGATCTATCTTGTTCGTGAATTTTGTGAGTTTATACTGTATGATGCCTTTAAAGAGATCTATTATGTGTTATATTTAGCATTATATTAGTTAGGATTGTTGTTGAGCACACACGCACTATATCAGTAATAACAATCTAAGATTTGATGATTGATTGGAAAATTATTGATGAGTTTTGATATGATGTATTATCATGTTTACTTGATTTCTCTAAGGCCGGGTGAATAGACTTGTTTCTGTCATTACTGCTAGATTCGTAGGCATATAGATTACTTGCATTTCATTGCATAGCATTGTTGTTTTGTGTTTTTGCTTGAGGACAAGCAAATATTTAAGTTTGAGGGTATTTGATAAGTAGGTTTTATACCTACTTATTCGGTATCTATTACTTGAATTATTTACTTAAACTCGTGTTTCTTAGTTACTTTTCATATATTTTGTGTTCATTTTGTAGATTATATGTTTGGGAGCTGTGTGAGCAAAGAATTAGTATGAAATCGCAAGGAAAAACAATCCGGACATCGTTTGGGCCTTCATGTTCATTTCATGTTCTTAGCTTGGAACTTGGACTATATTGTAGAGCTTCTTCTTAGATTTTTGAAATATCTTGAATCATTCCAATCGGAGTTCGGATGCAAGAGTTATGACATTTGTACCAACGGAAGTTGAACTTCACTATTTTGGGTGGCCATTTGCATAGCTATCACTTCCAGTCCAATTTCGACCTTCATCCATTCATTACTTCTCAAACCTCAAGGAATGAAAGTTGTAGAGCTCGTCGATAGATTCGATTTGATAGGTGGCAGGCCCCGTAACTCCTCCAGGATCAAATGTAATGGTCGTTTTACCAGAGGACACTACAATAGAAAAACAACTAACAACTTTCACCCAAGTCGGGGCTTGCTATTTTAAGCCTAACACCCAAGCCGTGGCTTGGGGTCCAGAGTTCAATAACAATAGCATAGCAAGCCGTGGTTTGCTATTTACAAGGCAACACCCAAGCCGGGGCTTGGGTATGCGTAGAAAAGGCAATTTTAACTATAATTTGAGTTCAATAAGGATTGGTTCGAGCTGTTTGATTCAATGACTTCCATGAGGACTTAAAGACATATAAAGAGGCATATAAAAGGAGGAGAATCACAAGGATTAAAGGAGGAATAGAGGAAATAGAGGAGAAGAATTCCATTAAAGTAGATTAGGACAAAACCCTAGTTATTATTAGTTTTGGAGATTGAAACAACTTGGAGACCATTACAAATCAAGAGCGGGAGTTTGAGGAAGATGGAGATTTGTTGACAACATATTTATTCTTCACTCTACTTCTATTTTTATCTTTTAATGATTATTCAAGTGTGGATTCTTAGTTTTAATTCAATGAACTAATTCTTTGTTTGAGATTACATACAATGGATCTTATTGTGTTGTTTATTTTAATGTGCTTTGCTATCAATTATTATGTTCTATCGTGAGTATTGTCTATTGTGATTTGGACTTAATTATTTAATTGATTGGCCATCAATTACCATGATAATCTATATGAACTCAAGATATGAAGTTTAGATTTAGATCTGATCAGGATAACATGTGTATGTGATTTCTGCATAGATGGAATTCATGATTCCTGTTTAGGATAGAGATATGCCTTTATGCCATATATAATCTTATAGAGAACTTGTGCTTTAAATCCTTTTTAATTGTAATTCACATTGAGATATAGTGGATTAGTTAATTAGGGTGTCTTGCTTAATTTTATCAATTGTGGATTTAAGTGAGTATGGGTATTATGCATCGAGAGGTGGTTTTATCTGCTTTAGTGTTCTTGATTAACAATTCAGAATAGAAAATAATTGATGAGAAGTGAGTTAACTTAAATGAAGTAATAAGTGAAGTTGTGATCTTAAATCTCCATAATCTGATTTTTAATTAGTGGTAATTAGAATTAGTGTAATTGGATAATTTAATTTATATTGTTAAATTGTCTGTTTAAATAAAATTAGTTTGGTTAAGGGTTAATATTTGGTAATTTGTATTAATAATTCCTCGTGGGAACGATACTCTACTTTCACTGTATTACTTGTTGACCACGTATACTTGCGTGTTGTGCGTAATTAGATTTTACCCAACACATTTGACAAACACAGAATCTTTTCAGGCACAGCGGAATAAGTAAAAGATCCCCTTCATTGATATATTCATAATCATACATACATTGTTCTTAGAGTTAGTTCAACGGTAAGCAGTTAATACATACATAGCAGTTATAGCAATTAAGTGCATAATATAAATGACATAAAGTAAATGACACAAGGGATTTTAAGTGGTTCAGAGACTCAAGCTCCTAATCCACTCTTCTTCTTTCAACTAGCAGGATTTCCACTAAGGAAGGGCAGCACCCTGATTCACTAAGATTCCTTCAAGGCCAGTAGCCTTGGAACTTCAGTTCACTAAGAACTCTTCAAGGCCAGCAGCCTTGGAACTTCTCTAGTTCCCTAGGAACTCTTCAAGCCCAATAGGCTTGGAACTTCATTTAGTCCCTCCGGACAAGGACCCCTCAGGCCCTGACTTCTTGTTGTTGTTGATGTTCTTGTTGTTGGTACTGAGCTGCTAAGATGTCTTTAAGCTTGACCATCTTCTATACTTAGCAGCTTGGCGTAGTCCTCTTGGCATTCTGCTTTGAGTCTGGACTACATCTTCTTTGGTGCAGCTGATCTTCATTCTGTTCTGCTCATCTGCATCTGTTGTCAGTTATGCACCATCGCCATTTGGGTTTGCTAAGTGTTTGAGCTTTTGGTAGACTTCGTCTGGCACTTAACATTCCCTGAATCCTTCTTGACTGGTTGGTAGACATGGTTCTGCACTTGGTCTGATTCAACTTTTGGTTCATGGTGACTCGTAGAGTGGCTCTCTGAATCTTCTTTGTGCTCTGCCACTTTTTTGAATGCTATCTTCTTATCCTTCCCAGCTCTCAGCTTGGTTGCCATCTTCAGTGGCATTCTCATCTTTGTTGAGTGAAGCTTTAGTCTGTTCAAGTCCTTCTTCAAGGCTGCTTCACTTCCACCTTCGTAGTCTCACTGTTACTGAGACTTGTTCTGTTAAGCTCTGGTGGAACTCGTAGAGTCAACAATAGCATTCCTAACAACTCACCGATTCTGCAACTTAGCAATCATAAGCAACTTTTGATCTTCGAAGCTCTGGCTTATATATACTCCTTCCCAATCTTCCCTGTAGACACTCGAAATTTTTTGTACACCTATCACTAACATTACAGGAGAGCAGATTCGTCTTTTAAGAGGGAACCCTGAAAGACGATCCATATCCATGCCGGATACTACCAAAAGTTCAGCATCAACCCCGGATCGCAATCTGGGAGTAACAATTCCAATCTCGGAGATAGCTCCGAGGCATGCAGATTAATACCGGCACACACACCGGAGAAGACCGATTAATCTCGGAGATAACCCCGAGGTATCCAGTCTCAGTCCTAACCATGGGAATAGTCATCAACCTTGGTGATAACCCCAAGGAATGCAATCTCGGCAATAACCCCGGAAATGCTTGTTACAAATGCAACCAGCTTCAATCTCGGCGCTCACAAGGAGATACACTGTGTAACGACCGAGAAATTCGGATCTTATTGTAAAATGATTTTATTAAATTAAATAATAATAAAATCTTATTCTATGTGTTATCAAGATGGTTGTCGTTATATAACCTAGTGATGTTAGAATGTCGTAGTATTTGAGCTACGTGGATGAATTAAAGTGTTTAAATTTTCAGGACGAAAATAAAAGTTTTCCGAGAAATTTTCTGAAAAAAACACTATTCATCGGGTTTTGCTCGGAATATAATTTTGAATTTCCGAGAAATACGTAATGATGGAATAACAAGATAAGATGGATTATGTAATAAAAATCTAATTATGAAAAATGTAATATTTCGCTTGTGGACTTAATTTATAAACGTTAAGGAAGTCAAAATAGTAATGAATAAGTAATAATGGTATGATACTTAGGTATTGTACAAAGTAATGAAACGAGTATAATACGAAGTATTGTACGAGTTAGTATGAAGAATGAAATATCGTATATAAATTCTATATGAATTAGAATACGAAAATGATACATAAACAATATGTATATGTATTAAGTAATGTTAATGGATTTGGAAGATTAGTTAACAATTGGTACAAGTCCAAGTGAATAAAATGTAAAGGCCCAAATGATTAGTTAATAAATAGGTTAGTGTTTATTAATGCAAAGCCCAAGGATTTATTTAATCCAAGCCCAAGGATTTATTTAATCCAAGCCCAAGCTAGAATCCATGAGTTGTATGACCCATGGGGCAAACCATATTTATATGGTTAGTATGTTGACCAAGTTAATGTGGTGACCAAGACTTAGGAGTAATGGCCAAGCAAAAGATAAGTGTTGTGCTAGCCAAGTAATGAATAGTAAGGAGGTGGCTTAAGGAGGTGGGATGATTTAATGACTAAACTACCCTAGCTTTGTAAATTCTATAAATAGAGGAAGCTTGCAAGACATTTGTTAGTTGTTCAAGTAATCCAAACATTACAAAGTGCTTAAGTATTAGAGAGAATAAGTTGCAAATAAGTTACTTCCATAAGTAAGAAGAAGAAGAAGAAGAAGCTACTTACCAAGACTTCAAAAGTAAGACTTCTTCTCCATTATTTTCTATCTTTACCATAATAGGTTAATAAAAAAAGTTTGGATTAAGGAACATGAATGTTAAAAAGTAAGAAGAATGAGTAAGCAATGAACTTAAGTCACATAAGTTGGTAATAAGTCATTTAAGCTAGCATAAGTTATAAACTTATGTGAAAGTAGTATGAACTTGTAATGAGTTTATTAAGAGAAATGGTATGGATGTAAAAGAACTTGTATGATTATATGTATCATGAATACATAAGTAGAAGTTATATGTTGAGAACATATAAGGTATGATGATTAAGAAACTTTAATTGTCATAAGTCATGAACAATGAAATATTAAGTAGTTTATAATTTGACAAGTTATAAGCTCATGAAGAAATAAGTCTAAAATCCAACAATTAGAATAAGTTATTGTAATAAGTAGGTTGAGATGTTCACATGATGAATGGAATTCATTGGTAATGTGAAACAAATCATAAGAATGAAGATTTGCCGGAAATTGCAGGATTGGATGATAATCGTCGAATTCGTGAAATTCTCGGAATAGAAGTCAAATTTTGTGTTTGAACTCGGAACCATTTTTTTCAAATGGAGACAAGTCATATTTGGCATTTAAGAGTTGTGGACTCGAAAATGACCGGATTCCGACTTAGAACGAAGAAACGAGCGTTGAACGTTCACGAACGTTTATCGTTTTCGTTAAAAATGAATCAATAGGTGAAATTTTAGCAAACAAAGTTAAATAGATAAAATTCTTGCATGAATGCGTAGATTACGTAATTTGTGAATCGTAGGCTTTTGAATGAGCCAATTCGGACTTATAACGAAGGAGTTATGCGTCCGGGAAGTTCACAAAATTTAAAAACTGAAATTTTTTTCTGGTGCACAGAGTTGGCGCCGCGGCGCCAACCCTAGGCTAAATGAGTCGCGCCGCAGCGCGTAACAGTAGTCGAGCACACTGCAAGAGTTTGCCGCAGCACGAAACGTAGTACAATTTGTGGCGCCGCAGCGCCATGTACAGTGAGAAAATCTTCTGGAGTGTGGCGCCGCAGCGCGGCCCATTAAGTAAGGACTCGCGCCGCAGTGCCAATCTCAGAACATAGATAATAATTAATGTTTCTAAGTACACAGAAAGGAAAGGTAATTGTTTTGAAAGTAAACGCAACTTAAGGAATGTAATGTAACTTTGTTTAAACTTTGTTAAAACTTAAGGATGTTGTATGAAAGTTGAGATAACTTAGTAGAATATAAATGCAAGGATAATGATAAACCGAAACGAATAAATCTAATACACAATTAGATTGAGAAGAAGGGTAAGATATAGTCATATACATACTTGATTATATGTGACCTAATGTAAGGCATTGTGTGATCATGTATTGTAGAGACTTGAAAGACTTAAACATAAAGTTAAATTACGGTAGCAGACGCTAAAGGCAAGTATTCTCACTCTTGTCTCAGTTAAATCTGAACAAGTTTTTAAGGTTCATGTATTCTTTCGCATGAATTAAGGTATGTTGAAGTTCAAGCCAATCCCTTGGCTAGACTTGGTAATTTATTCATCTATTATCAAATGTTGTTGTCTTTTGTCAACTACTCAATATGGTTTTCAAAAGAAGACTGAAATGTTAAACAAATGTTTTGTCGGTAAAACGACAGGCACGTGAGGTTGCCAAATGATTAAACGTACATACGTTTAATGGATGTAGTGTTGATCAACATAGAGTACAATAGGTTGATCACCTAAAAGTGCTCATAAGTAATATCGGGCTTACAGAATTCGTTTCGGGTTGTCCTTTTTCCAAGAAATAATGAATGCTCGAGGTCTTTGACCGGAGTAAATATTTTACTAAATATTGTTATGATTGTAAAACATTTTGAAAGAAAAGATGAAGTGCTATTTTGAATTAATAATAGTTCTTCATAACTATTATTCAGTTATTGAAGATATACGATTTGTATGTGTCAAGCATGTTGTTATTGAATTGTTATACTTTTTGAGCTAGTTATGCTCACTCTTGCTTGAACCATATGAATGCAGCTAAGACTGAACGTCCTGAAGGATCGAAAAAGAATAAAGGAAAAGCTAAAGCGGATTGTTAAGCTGTCTTGTAATAGTATAGGTCTATTATTGTAATGTAACTGATATTATGACAAAGAACCTTTGTAATGGGTATAGAACCTGGGAAATGTAAATATTGCTTTAAATATATAGAAGATATATTCGTTCTTTGAGACTTTTCAATTGAATGAATGTATGAATATTTGTACAGTATAGCACCATCTATCGGGTTTGAAGATATCCGGATTTGGGGGCACTGCAAGTTGGTATCAAAGCCTTGGTTATAAAACTTAAGGAGGAAAATAGAACCTTAAGTCATAACCTTAAGAAAGAATAAAGAAGTAAAAGATGGAAAGTAACCCTATAAAAATGTATTATATTATGTTATGTGTTTCTATTATTTTACTGACGTGTACTAATCAAACTATATTGTTTTATTGTAGATGTCAGGAGAAAATGATATGCATAGAGACATATAGGTAGTGAGTGAGGATTCGGTTAATCGGGTAGAGATACTACCAAATCCTATAGCCGTAGAACCAGAGGTGGTGACAATCGAGTCTGGAGACTCAGACGATTTAGACTACATGTCTATATTTGATGGCATGCTAAAGGAGGAGGTGGACGTGATGTCCTTTGATCAGGTTCCACCTACAGAGGATTTGTCTACGGGGGAATCAATGAAGGCATTGTTTATGTCAGTATTGGATAGAAATATCCATTACTGTCAAGAGGTTAAGGAGTTGAAAGAGGAACTCCAAGCTGTCCGTGAGGACAAGACTAGCATGGAGGGAATGTGGGAAGAGGAGCACGATGATAAAATTCTAGCTAAGGACAAGGTCCGAGAGCTGAAATGTGAAGTCTTTGAGCTCCAACAGGAGCTAAAGACTAAACAGCGGAAGTTGGAGAGGATGTCCTATATACATAGGAGTTATCATGTGGATTTCTAGCAGCAGGTAGTTGGGTGCCCGATAGAAGCAGGACAGACCCGACATACTATCAGTAGAGATGTTATTGCCGGTCTGGCCAGCAAAGAGTTTGAAAATGCCCCAAGGCAGATGTAACCTAGCAATAGCTAGAATAGCTTAGATATGTAAATATTATGTATCTAGTAGTGACGTAAAACCCTCTTTTGTATAACAAAGGGTAGTCTTTTGTAAAATCCCAATTTTTAGAAAGTAATTGCGAGATGGTAATGTAATCAGCTAAGGCTGAGTAATGTAAACAATGTAGTGTTATACTATAAGTTATGAATCAATATAAGTCTTTTTATGGAATATATTGAGTAATGAGTATGAGTTATTGTTTTATTAAAAATAATAACAAACCAACAAGAATAAAGTAATAATGATGTGTTGTTTTCTTAATAGCAAAATGCCGCCAAGAAGGAGACAGCGAAATCAAGGCACTAATGTTAACCAACCGGAGGGTGGTCCAATTAATCCAATGCAGGAGTTCGTTAATCTTTTAACGACTGCATTTAATAGAGCGGGGGCTAATGTATCTGTGATTCCGGGAGTAGTACGAGCTATTACTTTTAAGGATTTTAAAAGTGTAGGTCCGTCGGAGTTCAAAGGAACTACGGACCCTATAGAAGCCCAGAATTGGGTAAAAGAAATCGAGAAAGCATTTGTAATAGAAAATGTTGAGGAGGGTCAAAAGGTTGCCTTTGCAACCTATTTGATGAAAGGAGAGGCCAACTTCTGGTGGGAGGCAAACCAGGCTAGGGCCGATATAGGAAATCTAACGTGGGAGAGGTTTAAGGAAATTTTCTTCGAGAACTATTTTCCCACGAGTATGCAAGGGAGGATGGAAATGAGGTTTCTTGAATTGAAACAAGGGGATATGACAGTTCCCCAGTATGCCGCCAAGTTTAATAAACTGGCAAGATTTGCTCCACATCAAGTGGACACTGAAATGAGAAAGGCTAGGAGGTTCGAGCAGGGTTTGAAACCCTGGCTCTATAGCCGAATTTCTGTGTTCCAAAGTACTTCCTTTGGAACCATATTAGAAAATGCAATAATTGCCGAAGGTGGGAATGAGGCTCTCAGCCAGTACCACAAGGATAAGAAAAACAAGGGCAAGGTTGATGGAGGAATCAAGACCGAGGGAGCCAGTGGAAGTGGCAACGGTCAAAAGAGGAAGGGCTTTAACTCTGGGAATACCAGAGTAAAATAAGGGGATTCTAAGAGAAGGATGGAGGCATGTAAAACCTGCGGGAAGACTCACTTAGGAGTCTGTCTCAAAGGAAAGGCAGTATGTTATAATTGTGGACAGGAAGGGCATATTTCGCCTAACTGTCCAAATCCAAAGAAAAATCACGGATGTTTTGTATGTGGATCAACTGACCACATAGCGAAGAACTGCCCGAAGAAGGGGACGGAAGGAAATAAGGGAACTAATAGTGGTAAGTTGGCTATTAGTGGTCCATCTCAGCCAGGTAAATCAATGGTTCGCACTTTTAATATGACGGTCCAAGATGCTGTGGCATCAGGGGATGTAGTTGCAGGTATTATTCCAATCAATAACATAAATGCATACGTGCTTTTTGATTTGGGTGCTACTTGTTCGTTTATAGCATGTGATTTTGCTAGACGACTAGAATTATTTCCCGAAAAATTACGTATACCTTTGAACATTAAGGTAGCAAATGAAGAGATAATTCCTGTTAAAAATATTCATAGGAGTTGTTGCGTAGATGTACGGGGTTATAAGTTATCGGTAGATTTAATACCGATAAAGTTAGGAGAATTCGACGTAATTCTCGAAATGGATTGGTTAATTAATCATGGAGCAATTATAGATTACCAAAAGAAATGCGTGAGCATCAAGACATTGAAGCAACCTCCTGTAGTATTTTACGGTAGTAAGTTGCCGGGATGTCCGTGTTGCCTTACGATGACACAAACTAGAAAATTATTAAGGAAGGGTTGTGTAGGTTACCTATGCCATGTTGTGGATACCTAGAGAGTGGGAGAAACCATGGAACAAATACCTATAGTAAATGAGTTCATGGATGTATTTCCAAGTGAGTTACCGGGGTTACCGCCGGATAGGGAGATCGAATTTGTGATAGACGTTGTGCCAGGAGCGACACCAGTCTCAAGGGCACCGTACCGTATGGTGCCTGTGGAAATGAAAGAACTAATGGTTCAGCTATAGGAACTATTGGACAGAAAGTACATTCAACCAAGTGTTTCTCCGTGGGGGGCACCAGTGTTGTTTGTCAAGAAGAAAGACGGATCGTTGAGACTTTGTATCGACTATCGGGAGTTGAACAAGTTAATGATAAAGAATAAATACCCATTGCCCAGAATCGATGATCTCTTTGATCAATTGAAAGGGGCAAAGTATTTTTCTAAAATAGATTTGCGGACGGGGTATCATCAGTTGAAGGTCAGAAAGGAAGATGTGCCAAAAACGGCATTCAGGACTCGTTATGGTCATTACGAGTTTCTGGTGATGTCATTTGGGTTGACGAATGCACCAGCTGCATTTATGGATATGATGAATAGAGTGTTCAAACCATATTTGGACAAGTTCGTCGTTGTGTTTATCGATGATATTCTAGTCTATTCTAAGACGCCAGAAGATCATGTTGAACACTTAAGATTAGTGTTGGAGACACTAAGGAAAGAGAAGTTATATGTGAAATTCACTAAATGTGAATTTTGGCTGGAAAAGGTGCAGTTTTTAGGTCATGTCATTGACCAAGAGGGGATTTCAGTAGATCCAGCGAAGGTGGAAGCAGTGATGAATTGGGAACAGTCGAAAACACCGACTAAGGTGCGGAGTTTCCTAGGGTTAGCAGAGTACTATCGAAGATTTATCCAAGATTTTTCGAAGATAGCTACCCCGTTGACTAATTTAACAAGGAAGACGGTGAAATACGTATGGACGGATAAATGTGAAGACAGTTTTCAAGAACTGAAGAAAAGATTAAGTGAAGCGCCTGTTTTGTCATTGCCAGATGACACAGGAAATTTCGTAGTGTATAGTGATGCTTCACATAGGGGACTTGGTTGTGTGCTTATGCAACATGGCAAAGTCATTGCGTATGCGTCACGGCAGTTGAAGGATTATGAGAAAGTTTATCCTACGCATGATCTGGAATTGGCCGCAGTAGTGTTTGCCCTAAAGATATGGAGACATTATCTTTATGAGGAAAAATGTGAGATATATACGGACCATAAGAGTCTAAAATATATCTTCACTCAGAAGGAGTTGAATATGAGGCAGAGAAGATGGCTAGAGTTAATAAAGGATTATGATTGTGAAATCTTGTATCACCCTGGAAAAGCCAATGTAGTTGTCGACGCCTTAAGTCGGAAGGGTCGGGAAAAGTTGTCTATGTTAACGGCTCAAAATGAGTTAATAACAGAGATGGCTAGGATGGAGATAGAAGTAAAGATGTCGGGTGATAGTATACAGATACTCTTTGCGACGAAAATGCAACCTTCCATCGTAGACAGAGTCAAGGATGTACAACTCAAGACAGACGAGTGTAACCAAATGAAGAAGCGGTTATCCGAGAAGGAAGATACTAAGTATAGTCTTGATAATGAGGGATTATTAAGATTTGAAGGAAGAATTTGGGTTCTGAATGAGACGGAATTAAAGGAGCAAGTGTTATAAGAAGCTCATAGTTCGAGATACTCGATACATCCTGGTAGCACTAAGATGTATCAAGACCTTCGACAGAGTTTTTGGTGGCCAAACATGAAGAGAGAAATAGCAGAATATGTGAGTAGGTGCTTGACTTGTTAAACAGTTAAGGCCGAACATCAACGATCCAGTGGCTTATTACAGTCATTAGAGATTCCAGAATGGAAGTGGGAGCATATTACGATGGATTTCGTGGTGGGACTTCCAACGACAAATAAAGGGTAATTTGGGTAATAGTGGGCCGGTTGACGAAGTCGGCTCACTTTTTGCCAATCAGGGTCAAGCATAACTTAGACCAATTAGTTAAACTTTATGTTAAGGAAATCATTTCCAGACATGGAGTACCGGTATCGATTGTGTCTGACCGTGATCCACGATTCACATCGAACTTTTGGAGGAGTTTGCAAGAACAGTTGGGAACACAGTTGAAGTTAAGCACAGCGTATCATCCTCAGACTGATGGGCAGAGTGAGAGAACAATTCAGATATTAGAAGACATGTTGAGGTCTTGCGTCATGGATTTCAAGGGTAGTTGGGATGATCATCTACCGCTAGTAGAATTTGCGTATAACAACAGTTATCATGCAAGCATAGGTATGCCGCCTTATGAAGCTCTGTATGGAAGAAAATGCAGAACACCATTGTGTTGGGATGAGGTGGGAGAACGCCGGATGCTAGGACTAGAATTGGTGCAGCAGACAGCGGAGGTGGTAAAGTTAATTCGGATGCGTCTCGTTACAGCTCAGGACAGACAGAAGAAGTATGCAGACTCGCACAGACTAAGCCGAGAGTTTGAGGTGGGCTCGTATGTGTTTCTAAAGGTATCTCCTTGGAAAGGAAATATACGTTTTGGAAAGAAAGGAAAGTTAAGTCCAAAGTTTATAGGACCTTTTGAAGTATTAAAACGGGTAGGAGAGGTAGCTTATATGATAGCATTACCTCCAGACCTAGAACGTATACATAACGTGTTTCACGTATCGGTATTACGTCCATATAAGCCAGACTATAAACATGTAATCGAGTATGAGCCGATTCATATCGAGAAGGACTTAACATATGAGGAATCGCCG
The DNA here is from genome assembly GCA_016801055.1 of Panax notoginseng. Classification (NCBI taxonomy): domain Eukaryota; kingdom Viridiplantae; phylum Streptophyta; class Magnoliopsida; order Apiales; family Araliaceae; genus Panax; species Panax notoginseng. Next base: position 135,655,613 of record CM029015.1, read on the forward strand.
ATACAAATCATTGATAGAAAGGAACAAGTTCTGAGGAACAAGATAATACCATCAGTAAAGGTATTATGGAAGAACCACGATGCTGAGGAAGCAACGTGGGAGCTAGAAAAACAGATGAAGAAAAATTTTCCCCATCTATTTGGTTAGAGTAAGATGAGATTCTGAGGACAGAATCTTTATAAGGGGGGAAGAATGTAACGACCGAGAAATTCGGATCTTATTGTAAAATGATTTTATTAAATTAAATAATAATAAAATCTTATTTTGTGTGTTATCAAGATGGTTGTCGTTATATAACCTGGTGATGTTAGAATGTCGTAGTATTTGAGCTACGTGGATGAATTAAAGTGTTTGAATTTCCAGGACGAAAATAAAAGTTTTCCGAGAAATTTTCTGAAAAAAACACTATTCATCGGGTTTTGCTCGGGATATAATTTTGAATTTTCGAGAAATACGTAATGATGGAATAACAAGATAAGATGGATTATGTAATAAAAATCTAATTATGAAAAATGCAATATTTCGCTTGTGGACTTAATTTATAAACGTTAAGTCGAAATAGTAATGAATAAGTAATAATGGTATGATACTTAGGTATTGTACAAAGTAATGAAACGAGTATAATACGATGTATTGTACGAGTTATTATGAAGAATGAAATATCGTATATAAATTCTATATGAATTAGAATACGAAAATGATACATACATAATATGTATATGTATTAAGTAATGTTAATGGATTTGGAAGATTAGTTAACAATTGGTACAAGTCCAAGTGAATAAAATGTAAAGGCCCAAATGATTAGTTAATAAATAGGTTAGTGTTTATTAATGCAAAGCCCAATGATTTATTTAATCCAAGCCCAAGCTAGAATCCATGAGTGGTATGACCCATGGGGCAAACCATATTTATATGGTTAGTATGTTGACCAAGTTAATGTGGTGACCAAGACTTAGGAGTAATGGCCAAGCAAAAGATAAGTGTTGTGCTAGCCAAGTAATGAATAGTAAGGAGGTGGCTTAAGGAGGTGGGATGATTTAATGACTAAACTACCCTAGCTTTGTAAATTCTATAAATAGAGGAAGCTTGCAAGACATTTGTTAGTTGTTCAAGTAATCCAAACATTACAAAGTGCTTAAGTGTTAGAGAGAATAAGTTGCAAATAAGTTACTTCCATAAGTAAGAAGAAGAAGAAGAAGAAGAAGCTACTTACCAAGACTTCAAAAGTAAGACTTCTTCTCCATTATTTTCTATCTTTACCATAATAGGTTAATAAGAAAAGTTTGGATTAAGGAACATGAATGTTAAAAAGTAAGAAGAATGAGTAAGCAATGAACTTAAGTCACATAAGTTGGTAATAAGTCATTTAAGCTAGCATAAGTTAAAAACTTATGTGAAAGTAGTATGAACTTGTAATGAGTTTATTAAGAGAAATGATATGGATGTAAAAGAACTTGTATGATTATATGTATCATGAATACATAAGTAGAAGTTATATGTTGAGAACATATAAGGTATGATGATTAAGAAACTTTAATTGTCATAAGTAATGAAAAATGAAATATTAAGTAGTTTATAATTTGACAAGTTATAAGCTCATGAAGAAATAAGTCTAAAATCCAACAATTAGAATAAGTTGTTATAATAAGTTGGTTGAGATGTTCACATAATGAATGGAATTCATTGGTAATGTGGAACAAATCATAAGAATGAAGATTTGCCGGAAATTGCACGATTGGACGATAATCGTCGAATTCTTGAAATTCTCGGAATAGAAGTCAAATTTTGTGTTTGAACTCAGAACCATTTTTTTCCAATGGAGACAAGTCATATTTGGAATTTAAGAGTTGTGGAATCGAAAATGACTGGATTCTGATTTAGAACGAAGAATCGAGCGTTGAACGTTCACGAACGTTTATCGTTTTCGCTAAAAATGAATCAATAGGTGAAATTTTAGCAAACAAACTCAAATAGATAAAATTCTTGCATGAATGCGTAGATTACGTAATTTGTGAATCGTAGGCTTTTGAACGAGCCAATTCGGACTTATAACGAAGGAGTTATGCGTCCGGGAAGTTCACAAAATTTAAAAACTGAAATTTTTTTCTGGTGCACAGAGTTGGCGCCGCGGCGCCAACCCTAGGCTAAATGAGTCACGCCGCAGCGCGTAACAGTAGTCGAGCACAGAGCGAAACGTAGTATAATTTGTGGCGTCGCAGCGCCATGTATAGTGAGAAAATCTTCTGGAGTGTGGCGCCGCAGCGCGGCCCATTAAGTAAGGACTCGCGCCGCAATGCCAATCTCAGAACATAGATAATAATGAATGTTTCTAAGTACACAGAAAGGAAAGCTAATTGTTTTGAAAGTAAACACAACTTAAGGAATGTAATGTAACTTTGTTTAAACTTTGTTAAAACTTAAGGATGTTGTATGAAAGTTGAGATAACTTAGTAGAATATAAATGCAAGGATAATGATAAACCGGAACGAATAAATCTAATACACAATTAGATTGAGAAGAAGGGTAAGATATAGTCATATACATACTTGATGATATGTGACCTAATGTAAGGCATTGTGTGATCATGTATTATAGAGACTTGAAAGACTTAAACATAAAATTAAATTACGGTAGCAGACGCTAAAGGCAAGTATTCTCACTCTTGTCTCAGTTCAATCTGAACAAGTTTTTGAGGTTCATGTATTCTTTCGCATGAATTAAGGTATGTTGAAGTTCAAGCCAATCCCTTGGCTAGACTTGGTAATTTATTCATCTATTATCAAATGTTGTTGTCTTTTGTCAACTACTCAATATGGTTTTCAAAAGAAGACTGAAATGTTAAACAAATGTTTTGTCGGTAAAACGACAGGCACGTGAGGTTGCCAAATGATTAAACGTACATACGTTTAATGGATGTAGTGTTGATCAACATAGAGTACAATAGGTTGATCACCTAAAAGTGCTCATAAGTAATATCGGGCTTACAGAATTCGTTTCGGGTTGTCCTTTTTCCAAGAAATAATGAATGCTCGAGGTCTTTGACCGGAGTAAATATTTTACTAAATATTGTTATGATTGTAAAACATTTTGAAAGAAAAGATGAAGTGCTATTTTGAATTAATAATAGTTCTTCATAACTATTATTCAGTTATTGAAGATATACGATTTGTATGTGTCAAGCATGTTGTTATTGAATTGTTATACTTTTTGAGCTAGTTATGCTCACTCTTGCTTGAACCATATGAATGCAGCTAAGACTGAACGTCCTGAAGGATCGAAAAAGAATAAAGGAAAAGCTAAAGCGGATTGTTAAGCTGTCTTGTAATAGTATAGGTTTATTGTTGTAATGTAACTGATATTATGACAAAGAACCTTTGTAATGGGTATAGAACCTAGGAAATGTAAATATTGCTTTAAATATATAGAAGATATATTCGTTCTTTGAGACTTTTCAATTGAATGAATGTATGAATGTTTGTACAGTATAGCACCTTCTGTCGGGTTTGAAGATACCCGGATTTGGGGGCGCTACACACTGTACCAGCCCGGCGATAACATCGGGAAGACAGGCACACCTCAAAGATGACAATGAGGACCTTCAACAAATTACAGCAGTCCAATCTCAGTGAAGCTGAGCAACGTCTGCTTTATCAGCCCAATCCGGTGATAACACCGGTGAGGGGAAACATCGTCATCTAACCAACACGATACAACGCCACGTCGTCTCAACATCTCTATGCAACAGTGTCCCACAAGACTAACCAATCCCGAGTGACTATTGTGCGGGGTAACGGATGAAAGTTGAAGCTTGAAGACCGGAGGGCACCGTCCCATCTTCAATGACTTCGCACAAACTCTAATCACATGCCATCGTACAACTCTCGACAACGGCGGTCCGAAATAGGTCCTGTATACCTCAAACGGATGCCCGGATTGCACTTCTGAAAGTTCAAGTGGACATTACAGTGCCTAAGTGCACGTACTTCGAGATGACCCGACCCGAAAAATCCGGGCCAACCCGGGTTGCCTCTGGTCTACCTGCGGCCCAGCCACAGGTACACCTATGGCTCCACCCTCTATAAATAGAGGGCTTGGGGTGGCCATTTTGTAAGAGAAAACGGCGAGGAAGCCCTGCCCAATTTGCTCTGTACTCACCCCAGACTGAGTGCTTTCTCATTTTAAACACTTGTGAGCTCACATATAGCTTATTTTATACCTACAAAAGCCAGTGTTTACCCACATTAAAGATATTGAAGTCTTCTTTGGCAGCCCACTGTAAGCCTTCTTTCACACTTTAAAGTTTTTCTCTTCATCTTTGCACACACCCTTCTACATGTTGAGAGCCGTGTTGCACACTTTTGCCCGGACTTCGGTCCGTGCTTTATTTTTAGTTTGTATATACATATATATATATATATATATATATATATATATATATATATATATGGACTAACATTATCGAGTTATGCCTCGATTGAGCCTAGACTTCGGTCTGGAGCGTTTAATTGCTTTTGTATATATATATACATTTATATATATGAACTGCGTGTCGAACTCTGTTCGATGAGCCTAGACTTATGTCTGGTGCGTTTAATGGCTTTCTTATTTATATAATTATATATATGAACTGCTATCGAACTCTGTTCGGTGAACCTGGATTTCACATCCGGTGCGTTTACTGCTTTAATATATATATACTTATATATATTAACTGTTGTTGGACTTATATATATTTACATTTCTTCCCACCTGGAGTTTACTTCATGGTGGTTGACCATTTTTACAGCTTTCTGTACATTTTGTCCCGCCTGGAGTTTCCTCCGTGGCGGTTGATAGCTTTTACATCTTTATTTATATTTCTAATCCCCCATGGATGTGCTCCGTGGCTGGTGATCATGTATGTATATATATATATATATATATATATATATATATATATATATATATATATATATATATATTTATGGCTTTTATATATATACCTGCTTAATGCTTTTATATCAATTGCGGCATCATGTGAGCCTAGGAATCATGTGATCACAGATTCAGTCCCCTGAATCTAGATTCGGTTCCCGTGATGGACCTTTTCAGCTGTAAGCAGCTTGTAAATATATCTGTGATGTTTGGATTTTCTCAGATGGTTTTCATACCCACGAGGAATTCGGCACCTTTTTGTACATTATTTTCGTACGGATGCTTCGCATCTGTCAAATAAAATCAATCTAGCCGAATACGGAATAAAATGGGAGTGTAAAAGGTCTCAATTACTATTGAGCATCAGGATTTGAAAAAACCTCTTTTATAAAACATCACTGCCATATCTTGCTTAAAATTGAATTTTTACATAAAATTCAAACCTTGTGTATATAGGTGCGAACGAGGCCTCGCACTACTTCCAAATAACAGCACATTGACCCACACACACACATTTAGATAACAGTTTCTTAAAAAGAGGCGGTCACCGTGGTAACACGGATGTCGGAGGGTGCCTAACACCTTCCCTCCGCATAACCAAGTCCCCGGACCCTAATGAATCTCGGTTTCACCGACCCGTTTAGCAGTGTCACATCACTGGGTCAATGCGAAAACCTTTTCTCGGTTGTGTTGGTACAACTAGTTAAAAAACTAACTGGCGACTCTTGTAGTCCAATCGTCGACATTATACATGTCGGACCTTTTTCACTTGTTTTTTCAAACAAATCTCACCTAAAATAAGAACACCAAAGAACAAGTAACGGAAAGGGACAATTAAAAATCCCGACGTCGACAGGTGGCGACTCTGCTGGGGACTCCAGTAAGAGGACTTAAGCCGCTATTACAATTTTTTCAAAATTGTTATCTGCTTGTGTGTGGATGTTGCATTTACATTTTATGATGAATGTGTACGAATGCATTTCCTTACTTAGTGCTTCGCACTATAAACTGCTTGTGATATTAGTGCTTCGCACTATAAACTACTTGTGATATTAGTGCTTCGCACCATATCTACTTGTGATATTAGTGCTTCGCACATGTCATCATTTTTATGCAGTAAGACGCGATGTATGTGAATGTATGTTGTGTGGTCCCTCCACCAGGAGGCTATCCCGTCGGTGTTTGATTACTGGACTCATGAGAAGACTAATTCTCCGAGGCTCAGGAAAGGCACCACCCAAATTCGCTCCAGTTGAAAGACCGAATTAACTTCCCATCAAGTAGATTGCGAAGATTTGGGAACCTCCATGCCAAAAAGCCGCGAGAGTAACCTAAGATAGGTCAGCCTCTGATAAACCCAAAACGGAGGAAAGTCTCTTCATGCTCTCATTTCAATTACTTGTAATTATCTTCCATATCTATCTCCATGTAATGAGAAATATGAAGAAATGTGTACATATACATGCTACAAACAGCTGACATCCGTTTTGTAGGATAAAATTCCTAAACTAGACACATCACATAGCATGTTATTATCCACCTTCCCTAAAGACTAAACTATGCAAGTCTTTTGCAGGGAATCAATCGGACCTACCACCCGTTCAAAGTCCAAAAAGGTAACAGGCCTACAGTCAATCATGTCGTCATCCGACCAGACCGAACTTAATCCAGTTTCTCGCAAAGAATTCGACGGATTAAGCAAACAGATTACATATTTGGCTGTTCTACTAAAAGAATTACACCAGTCTACACAGGGTCAGAAAATACACGTACATGTTGAATTCTCCACACAAGGAGGAACCCAGGTCATTACAATACCTGAACTGCAGTTGGATCCGACCAACAAAACTCATGATGCTGCCCATCCCACTGGAGATCCAGACACTGGTGACATCAAAAAGAAAGTCCTCCAAATGGAAGAGACTCTTCGCACTATCAAAGGAATTGGAACACACGGGAGTGTTTCATATGCCGATTTGTGTATTTTCCCTGGTATTCATTATCCAAAAAAATTTAAGACTCCTGACTTTGAAAAATATGACGGGTTAGGAGATCCTTACACACATCTAAAGGTGTTTATTGGAGAACTGGGATCTTATGCAGAGGATGAAAAACTCAGAATGCAACTGTTCCAAAAAAGACTAACTGGAGAAGCCCGTTTGTGGTACACAAGATTAGACAATTCAAAGATCCATAGTTGGGAAGAGCTAGCACACGCTTTCCTCACCCAATACAACTTTTAATCTCAAATGGCTCCTGATCGGTATCAAATTACCAAGATCAAGAAACATTCTAATGAGTCTTGCAGAGAGTATGCTCGGAGGTGGAGACGCCTGGCTGCCCAAGTTAGTCCTTCCATGACAGAATCAAAGATGGTCATAATTTTCATAGACATACAAGAAGCACCTTTCTATGAAAAAGTTTTAGCCGGCATCGGCAAGCCATTTTCTGAAATGGTCAAACATGGGGAGATGGCTGAAATGGGATTGAAATCCGGAAAGATTCAAGACCTAGCTGCACTCAAAGTTGTTGCTGATCACATCTAATCTGGAAATTATGGGAATAACCCCCGGAGGGTCTATAAAAAGAAAGAAGAGGATGTTTCCTGATACTACAGGGTCAAAAAGGTAGTCAAAACATGCCTATCTAGAGGAGAAATTACACTCCCTTTCAAGCACAGTCTTCAAACCCTCTAGTACCAAAAGGTGGAGAAGTCAAACAACCTCGAGTATTCACACCCTTAGGGGACACCCTCGAGAACATTCTCAATCTTCTAACAACACAGAAGAAAATCACGCATCTGCTTCCACCAGCCAGCCCTAATGGACGGGGTTTTAATGCTGCTCGAAAATGTGCTTATCATGCCGGGGCACCTGGACATGATACTCAGGATTGTTGGGCCTTAAAACACAAAATTCAAGACCTGATAGACAACGGTGAAATTGTGGTCGCTAAACCCGATCAGCCTCACGTTCAAGACAACCCTCTTCCTCAACACAAGGAAGAAGAGGTCAACATGATCAATTGGAGCAGCGGACAGAGTTCCAATTTTAGCTGTGAATCCTCCCAAACCCACAAAGATGGTGACGACAGATGGGATTATGCTAAGTTCCAATTCACAGTGGAACGAAAGATGAAAGCTCTCTATAAACAAATTGAGCAATTGGCGAAAATGGTGACTTATCAGCATCAAGTGACTCGTCAGCTAATCAGCCAGGAGCATGCCAGTCTCCTACCTATTGTCATGAATATTTCCTCTTTACTTTCAGAAAATGAAATGCTGGAAGACAAAGTGATGAAGAGAGTGAATGCTAAGGCCCGTCGAGATTTTGCCAACAAAAGGGAATTCACACATTTAGGCCAACCTATGGAGGAAATCCTTCATATGTTAATCAATGAAGGAAGGATTAGTTCCCTTCTACCTCCAATCAACCCCCGTTCAGGATGATACAACTCTGAGGGAGTATGTCAATATTATTCTCAATCTCGCGGTCACAACATAGAAGAATGCTGGGCACTCCGCCACCTTATTCAAAATTTAATCGACAGTGGCGTACTGCGTCTGACAGATAACGACACTGTGTTACGGGTAAGTGAGGATTCGTGTCCTACTAAGTGGAAGAGTGTAGTAGCAGTTATATCCGCTGAAAATGATGGGGTTAACAAATCACTTGTCATGCCAGTAATTAAACTCAAGGGAATCAACAATCCTTTGAAAGTGGCCGCTCCCAAGCCAATCAACTTGTCGTGCAGAGCATAATATCCTATTGTTAGCTTGCGCGCAGTTCCATGGAATTATGGAGAATGTGAAGGATCCACCTCGCATATAACTGCTGCAGTGTCGAAGGAGAATCCACTGTACCTTCCCCAATGGGTAATGAAGCCTGTCATCAAGTTTGAGGGGAAAGTACCCATTGAGAAGATTGAAAATTTTCTCTGCACTATGGATCATAACGAAGCCAAGGTAGTTTTAAGCTTGAAAGAATCTCCACAACAGATATCAATCTTGGACTTGGTCCTGACTTCCGAGAATCACCGGAAGGTCTTGTTAAAGGTTTTAGAAGAAGCCTATCTACCGACATCAGTTGATACGGAAAAGTTTTAGCATCTGGTTGATCACATTTTCAACAACAATATGATATCCTTCACTGATGATGACATACCGCCCGAAGGGACCGGTCATTGCAAACCATTGCATATTGCGGTCTTGTCCTCTGGATATATGGTGGCTGGAGTTTTAATAGATGGAGGTTCCTCTCTGAATATCTGCCCATACGCTACCTTGGTGAAGATGAATATCAATCCCAATCGAATTCGGAGTAGCCATACCATTATCAAAGCTTTTGATGGAGCCCGCCGTAACTCGATCGGAGTAGTTGAGCTACCAATTGAGATTGGTCCTCATACATTCTACGTATCCTTCCATGTGCTCAAGATAGATTCGGGATACAACCTGCTCTTGGGATGACCATAGATTCACATGGCAGGGGCAGTCCCCTCCACTCTTCACCAACAGTTGAAAATACATCATCAACAATAGCCTGGTCACAATCAACGCTGAACCGGAGATTCCTCAGCACGGGGACATGCCACTCATCAATGTCAATAAGGATATTGATCCAATTAGTTTTCATGCTTTGGAAATAAGCAATACCCAATACCATGCTATTGGAACGCCACTGCCCGAACCCCAGATTTCTGCCGAGGTAATATCGTTGGGTCATAAATCGGGACAAGGGTTGGGTAAAGATTGCCAGGGTATCAAGTACCCTATTCGCTTAACCAAGTAAATTAGGACAGATGGACTAGGCTATTCTACCAGCTCTAGTCACAGGAATCCTCAAAAGCATCATCAGATTCCTTCAGCTTCAACCATGCGGTGTTTATCTTCACCTTCAAGCTCCGAGTCCGCACAACCTCCCGTAAAGGTGCCAGCCAATATAATGGCAATGTTATTTCCCAAGCCAGTACCCGTGAAGGAGGAAGAAATCTTTGTTTCAGATCCCGCAGTAGAGGAAGAGGAACGAAGAATCAAGCAAGACGTCATACGGATGATGTCCGGCATACGCATCATCGTTCATGATGAGCATACCAACAAATACACCCCAGACGATGATTGCCCAGACGTAATGGTTATCATTCGGGATAGGGAAGATGATGATAATCCCTCTATCACTGCGGTTCACCCAGAATTTGCTCTTGCCAATTGGAACAGCATTCCTTGCATTGGTTGTCAAGGGTAAAGCAGGCGGAAACTCTTTCTGCCTTGTAGATATAATAACTGCTTAGTATTAGCGGTTTATATTGCCAGTATATGCTAACACTGTGTATGATCAACACATTTTATATATACTAAGTGAAAGCATATTTTGTTTCAGGACTCTGAATTTAGATGTGCCGGTACTTGCTGATACGGTGCCTCTTCTCCACAAAGATTGTACCTAGAGGTGGCAAACGGGCGGGGGGGCGCGGGGCGGGCCGGGCTAAAACGGGCCGGGCCAAAAAGGCCCGGATTTTCACAGGCCAAAAAAAGTAAGCCCATAGCTCGCAGGCTTACGGGCGGGCCGGGCCGGCCCGCGGGCCGAAGGTGGTTTATGCCTATTTTTTGGCACTTTTTTGAGCCCGCAAAGCCCGCGGGCGGGCCGGGCCAAAAAGGCCCGGGTTTTTGTGGGCCAAAAAAATGCGGCCCAAAGCCCTCTTTTTTGCGGGCGGGCCAGCCAGGCCCGCAGGCTTTGGGCCCGTTTACCAGGTCTAATTGTACCTTTGATGTAGAGATGAATTCAGCCTTGGTGGATATACAGGATGACATTGAGGTGCCTCCAGAAATTCAAGAATGGGTCAAAGACAAACCAAAACCCAACCTTGATCAAACCACTCCTTTCAATCTCGGAACCTTAGAAAACCCTAAGTTAATCCAGATTGGTTCAGACCTTACCCCAAACCGACGGAATGACATGGTTACGCTACTAACCCAGTTCCAAGATGTGTTTAAATGGTCTCATGAGGATATGGTGGGTTTGTCCACTGACATTGTCCTTCATCGCCTTCCCATTAAAGAGGGATTTAAGCCAGTCAAGCAGAAGCTCAGGCGATTGAAACCTGAATGGAGTTTAAAGGTGAAAGAAGAAATTGTGAAAAAATTTTAAGCTGGCATCATAATGGTGTCTACATATCCTGAGTGGATATCCAACATCGTGCCCGTACCTAAACCTGGAGGGAAAGTGCGAGTTTGCATGGATTACCGGGACTTAAACAAAGCTTGCTTAAAAGATAGATTTCCCGTGCCATTTATCCACATTCTCATTGACAATACTTCGCAATACGACATGTACTCCTTTGCAGATTGCTTTGCGGGGTATCATCAGATCATGGTTGCCGAGGAAGATCGTGAAAAAACTGCTTTCATCACTCCTTGGGGAACTTTTTGCTATAGACGGTTATCATTCGGCCTCATCAATGCTGGAGCTACCTATCAACGAGCTATGATGGCTCTTTTCCATGACTTAATGCATAAGGAGATCGAGATCTACGTGGATGACATTATTGTCAAATCCCGGAAGGAGGATGACCATATAGACCATCTCAGGAAGTTGTTCAACAGGTTGCGTAAGTACAATTTGAAGTTGAATCCAGCTAAGTGCGCCTTTGGCGTTAAATCAGGCAAGTTGCTAGGATTTCTAGTCAGCCACAAAGGGATAGAGCTGGATCCTGCTAAAATCCAAGCCATCACGAAAATGCCCATTCCTCAGACAGAAAAGGAAATACAAGAATTTTTGGGAAGAATCAACTTCATTGGCAGATTTATCTCTCAACTCACAGCAACCTGTGAGCCTATCTTCAAGCTGTTAAGGAAGAACTCCTCCATAAAATGGAATGAGGAGTGCCAGAATGCCTTCCTTACAATCAAGAAATAGCTAATCAAAGCTCCCATCTTGGTACCACCCAGGGATGATGTTCCCCTGTTTATGTATTTGTCCGTAAGTGACAATGCCATGGGCTGCCTGCTAGGACAGAAGGACGATAGAGGCCTAGAACGAGCTATCTATTATCTCAGCAAAAGATTCAGTAGCAGTGAACACAAGTACACTTTGATCGAAAAGACGTGTTGTGCTTTAGCATGGGCTGCCATGAGGTTACAACATTACCTCCATAGGCACACAACCCATCTCATATCCGGCGTGGATCCTCTCAAGTACGTGTTCAGTAAACCCATACTGAATTGTCGGTTGTCCAGATGGCAGTTGATCCTACAACAATTTGACATCGTATATGTGACTCAAAAGTCCATCAAAGGTCAAGGAATTGCGGATCAACTGACCACCGTACCATCAGGGGATTTCAAACCCTTGGAAACCTACTTCCCTGATGAAGGAGTAATGACAATTCAGCAACACCATCAGTACGATACATGCCAAACGTGGAAGATGTATTTCGATGGAGCTGTTAATATGGAAGGTTCTGGAGATGGAGCAGTTCTAGTATCTGATACAGGGGAGCAGTATCCCGTCGCCGTCAAATTACAGTTTGTCAGCACCAACAATACGGCTGAGTATGAAGGCTGTCTTATGGGGCTAAAACTTGCCCATTCAATGGGCATTAGGCGGTTAACTGTACTTGGAGATTCGGAGTTGGTAATCAGACAATCCACCGAAATCTATCAAACCAAGGAACTACATTTGTTGCCTTACCATCGGCAGGTTTTAAAGATGGCTTTGGGATTCGAAGAAATATCCTTTCTACACATTCCTCGTAATAGGAATGATTTCGCAGACGCGTTAGCAACTTTGGCCTCCTTGATTCGCATATCAGACAAGGAACACTTGCCAAGCATCACAATTTCACTGCACAAGGCTCTAGCCTATGGGAATTACATTGGAGAAGTATCGGATGAGCTACCTCTCATCCAACATCCTTGGTATCAGCATATCAAGGAATATCTGCGAGATGGATCTACACCCGCTGAGGCGAGCCCGACTGAGAAAAGGCGAATCCATCTATTTGCTATGAAATTCTACCTGAGTGAAGATGCGCTCTACAAAAGAGATGCAGGATTAGGTCTCCTCAGATGTTTAGACAAAGATCAAGCCCAAAGGCTTATGGATGAAATCCATGGCGGAGTATGTGGCCCCCGCATAAGTGGCCCCCTCCTTGTCAAGAAAGTCCTTAGGACAGGACATTATTGGCTATCACTCAAAGCAGATTGCAATGACCATGTCAGGAGATGCTATCAGTGCCAGATTCATGGGAATGCTATGTAAGACCCCAACTTATTAATGAATAAAATCAAATTTTCTCTAAATATTATCGTGAATAATAAAGGGTTAATTTGATATAATACTTTGGTTATGGGTGAAATGTGTACATTTTGCAAAATAAGCAAGTGGTTATAAAATATTCATTTTGTCGGGGAATATTCGTTTGGTCGTAGAATATTCTTGCTGTCGAAAAATATTCGTACGACGGCGCAGCCTTGTGTGGGCCCCATAACGGAAAGCGATTGGATGAAAAAAACGACAAGTACAAGTTATTTATAAATAACGATGTAGTTGTTACCGTTAATACTGTTAGAATACCCGGTGGTTAAAATACAGTAGCACACGGTATTGCACCAATTATTGATTCTTACGTAAGAAGGCACTACTCAATAATTGTTACAGTAGTTATTGTTCAATATTTTATTTTATTGATTCAATAATTGTTGCGTTGATATTTTATATTATTGTTGTTTCAATAATTGTTGCTGCACAGTATTTTCCATTATCAGATCAATAATTCATATTATTTGAATAATATTATTAGATAATATTATTGGCAATGTCTAGAAAGTTCTGTCTAATGAGAGGTTTGGTTATCTAATTGCGCGCCAGTAAGGAGAAATCCTTATTGGAAAGCCACATCTTTCCTGGGAACGGCCTGGTTGTCATAAATGTGATTCTATAATATTATTTGTGAATAATTAATTATTGATCCATATGATAAGGAAATATTTATTTTATGTGGATATAAATGAGGGATATATTTTTGTGGTTAAAAATGAAGGAGTTAATGTTGAGATTTTTATCAGTATTTTTGTCGGAATGGAGGTATTAAAAATCAGGGTTTTTGAGATATTTTGCGGAGGTTATAATTTTTAATCCGACCGTTGGATCGTGGTAATTTTTGGATATGTTATACATATATAAGTTGAGTATATGTCCACAAATTTTGAACCGTTAAAAATGAACGTATGATTTATTATGAATTTTACGAGACGACTGGTTCAGAAATTGTTGAATTTTTGGAGTTTATCATTTTGATGGAAAATTCTAGAATTGGTGGTCCCCACTCTTGGTTGGTAAAGAAATGTGCTGAGATTTTTATTCAAATGTGGTGAGTGGGAATAGTAGCAGGTAAAGCCATCAGGTTGCAGGTTAAGTCTGCTTCGGCGTGCTAACATTTTTCTATAAATAGAGGGCTAAGTTAGAATTAAAAATCACACCAGAAACAAGTTTTTTCTCTTTCTCTCTCTAGATTATTGAGTGTATTTTGTGAGTATTTAGATACTTTGAGAGTTTCTATTCATCAGAGCAAGTTTCTTTCAGCCTTATACCGGTATTCCGACCAGAATTACTGATATTTTGAGGTAAGGGATATTATTTTCTTCTTAAATGATATTATTTTCTTCAATATCATTATGCTAAAATATTGATATGAGTTTTTATCAAATTTGGAACTTTTTGTGTCGGGGTTACTATTCACGTATACGTTACTATTCACGTATACGGCACTATTCACGAATACGGCACTATTCACTGAAAAATAAAATTTTTCCTTTTTGTCTAAGATGTCTATTGTGGTTACTATCTTTGATTGTATCCATGTTTTGATCTTTATTTTTGAATTCTGCTTCACAATTGATTATTATGAAGTATTATTGATCTTGGATAAACTGTTATACGAATCCCTACTATTTGTCCTTCTGTCTCACTGGATTCGTTCTCTTTAAGATATTTTTCATCATCCTCAGTCCTAAATGATGATATTACTGAATATCTTTGGCCTGTAGTGCAAAGATGTATGATTACTTGATGAATATCTTTGGCCTGTAGTGCAAAGATGAACAGGTGTTGAGATGAACATGACTGACAGGTGATACAAATGAATATCTTTGGCCTGTAGTGCAAAGATGATTATTAATTGATGTTACAGGGATAAAATATTGATGATTGACTTTTAAATCTTAGAAGATAGTAGAATTCTTTCTCTACTTGACTCTTCTAATGGTTTGCTGTTTCTGTTGCAGTTGTTGATCTAAAACTTATTGTCGATTATATTCTATCAGATTTTTCCCTGTTGAGGACTAACGATAATTTGTTGTATATTATCTTAGTCATAATATTCTTTACTGGGCTAGTTGAGCTCACCCTTTTCCTTTTTGTTCCATTTTTCTTCTCAGGAGGTGAGAACATAGCAGGATCTAGTCGGGGTATGGAGTGATGGTTCTAGAAAGATGTTTTAGTAGTCCTCACTATTTCTGTAAAATAGTGTTTGAATAATTATAATGAGGATTTATTTGAGTGTGGATATTGTCCAGAAGATAATATTTGTATTAAACTCACAGTATGTGTTGTCGTATTTTGCACGACAATTGTATTATTGAAGTTGTAGTTTGCTTTCTGTACCATGTATTTGGCGACTCAGAATGGGTGTTGTATACCTATTTTGGGGGCGTCACAGTTGGTATCAGAGCTTAGGGATATGATCTCTGGCTGAGATGTGAGACAAGAACTAGGAGGTGAGAGACGGGGAATTCCTTCGCTAGTATGACCTAACTAAGTTTATTTGGTGTTTATTTGGTCGGTCGGACTATAGAGATAATATGTGACATGTCAATTAACCCTTGTTTTATAGCAGTATTTAAGAATGGCAGCTGATAACGTTAATAATGGAGTAAATCAAACCGTGGAGACACCTTTGATCACCGCCCAGGGGAACGTGCAACAGGAAGGCAATATTCCTCCTGTAAATAACGTTACCGAGCAAACGATGAATGATGGAATGTTTAGGAGCTTTTTGCAGTTCATGCAAAATCAGACGAGGGAGACTCGTGTGCAGAATATAGGTGGAAATGATAACAACGCGCGGTTTGTCACAGCCAAGTAGTTCAAAGAATTGGGACCACCAGAATTTAAGGGAAAGCCGGATCCGATCATGGCGAAAACGTGGGTCAAGTAAATTACCAAGATATTCGATGTCTTGGGATGCACGGAGGAACAGAAGGTTCCATTCGCCACCTTTATGTTCCGCGGTGAGGCAGACTACTGGTGGGAGTCTGTGAAGCGTACCCAGCCTAACGCACTCAACATGTCCTGGAAAACATTTCAAAAACTGTTCAATGACAAGTACTTTCTTGAAAGTATTCGTCATATGAAGGAGATGGAGTTTATCAGACTGGAACAAAACAACATGACGGTGTCCCAGTACGAGGCAAAGTTTGCAGAGTTATCCAGGTTTGCACCTCATTTGGTCGAAAATGAGGAACGAATGACAAGGATGTTTCTGAGAGGTCTAAAACCCGAGATTCGGCAATATCTTATCTCTCATAAATTTTCTTTATATTTAGATGTTGTAAACAAGGCTCAATTATTAGAGCGAGATAATGAGTATGTGCAACCGAGGGACCACAACCAGGGTCATACCGGTGGCGGCAGTCATCGAAGCAATGAAAACCAGCAGGGAGGAAAACATTCGGACAAAAGCGGTAACCACTCTGGTGGTAATCGTGGTCGTGATAATAGAAGGAGCGAGTCGGGAGGAGATTTCAAGAAGAGAAGGTACAACAATGATAACGTGAAGACGTCAGCACAAACATCAACTGTTTCTAGGGGAGGAGAACGACCACCGGTCATATGTTACAAATGTGGGAAAGAGGGACATATCAGCCCAAACTGCCCACAACAATCCAAGGTATGTTATAACTGTGGAAAGGAGGGTCATATAGCTCGAGAGTGTTCTGTAGCAAAACCAAGTTCAGCGGGGATGGTGATTCCAAAAGTTATCCCGGATAAGTCGAAATCAGCGGTTCCTGGAAGAGCGTTTGTCGCGACTGGCCAAAACGCGAGAAACCCGAACGAGGTTATCACGGGTAAGCTAATCTTGAATTCTTACGAAGTTTATACTTTACTAGATACCGGTTCTACCCATTCTTTTATCTCTCCTGCTTGTGCTCAATGTTTAAACTTGACTCCGGAGAAATTGGACTTTAACTTATCTGTTGAAACTCGGTTGGGTGAAACCTTCGTTACATCTACAGTTTATAAATCTTGCATGATCCAAGTTGGCACTATCACATTACCTGTTGATCTTATCTCTTTAAAGATACTTGCTTTTGATGTGATTTTAGGAATTGATTGGTTAACCACTCATCATGCCAAAATTGATTGCTTTCGTAAGGTTGTTAGTTTCATATTCCTAAGCAACCTATTATTCAAATTCAAGCAACCAAACCATTGAAGTCAAACTCTTTCATATTAAGCCGTAAAGTAATTCGTTTATTGAAAAACGGATGTCAAGCTTTCTTAGCTATGTTATGGACTTGAACAAAAATACGTCAGATTTGAATGATATTTCTATTGTTAGTAAATCCCTGACGTATTTCCTGAAGAATTTCTTGGCCTACGCGTGATATTGAATTTTGTATCATCTTTGAATCTGGTACAAAACCCACTTCTAAAATCTCATATCGAATGGCTCCTATTGAACTTCAGGAGTTAAAAACCTAACTATAGAAGTTTGTACCCGAACCTTTATCTGGTAACTTCCTTTGCGGAATGCACTGAAGCCAAACTCTTCGTAGGGGATGCCATATTCGTGCGGTAGTAAACTGATAGGTGTCATTGTGACGTACTATCCAAGATTGGGATATGAGTCACAGTTGAGAGCAACCTAAGTCAGTAATCGAAATACGTAGCTTTCTATGCTTAGCTGGTTATTATCGAAGATTTGTGGAAGGATTTTCTCAAATCGCTACTCCGTTAACTCAGCTGACTCGAAAAGATACAAACTTCGAATGGACCGAGGAATGCGAGAAGAGCTTCCGAGAATTCAACATGCGGCAACGACGTTGGCTCGAGCTGTTGAAAGATTACGATCATACCATCCAATATCATCCTAGAAAAGCGAACGCGGTAGCTGACGCATTGAGTAGAAGATCATATGCAGGAACGAGTGAGATGATGTCAAATATACGAGTAGAACCGACTTTAATCGATAAAGTTAAAGCTGCTCAAGCTACGGACATGGAGCTGATGCATATGAAGAAGAAAGTGCAAGAAGGCGCTATTCCAGAAGCAAGAATCGATGAAGAAGGAATACTTCGAGTCAACTCCAGACTTTGTGTTCCCAATGATTTTGACTTGAAGCATAGAATAATGATGGAGGCACACAACACACCGTTTGCAATCCATCCTGGGAGTACCAAAATGTATCACGATTTTCGACATACATTTTGGTGGAGCAATATGAAAAGAGAGATCGCAGAGTTTATCTCGAGATGTTTAACTTGTCAACGTGTAAAAGCGGAGCATCAAGTACCAAAGGGTCCATTGCAACCACTTGAGATTCCGAAATGGAAGTGGGAACACATTACTATAGATTTTGTTATGGGTCTTCCCAAGGTTTCTCAAGGCATAGATGCGATTTGGGTTATTGTTGATAGATTAACCAAGTCCGCTCATTTCTTGCCGATACATGAGACTTATTCCCTTGAACGTCTTGCTAGTATGTACGTGAACGAGATTGTGAGATTGCATGGCATGCCAGTATCCATAGTTTCGGATCGTGACCCAAGATTCACTCCATGATTTTGGGTTAGCTTGCAGAAAGCTATGGGCACAGATTTACGATTCAGTTCGGCATACCATCCTCAAACGGACAGACAATCAGAGAGGACTATTCAAACTCTTGAAGATCTATTAAGACTTTGTGTCCTAGATCTCAAAGGGAGTTGGGATAAGTACCTACCATTGGTGGAATTCTCCTACAATAACAGTTATCAGGCGAGCATAGGTGTGGCTCCATTCGAGGCGTTGTATGGAAGAAAATGTCGTTCTCCAGTATGCTGGGACGAGGTGGGTGAAGCAACATTGTTGGGACCAGAGTTGGTACGCATTACTACAGAGAAGATCCAAACGATTCGACAACGTATACAAATGGCACAGGATCGACAAAAGAGTTATGCGGATCTTCATCGGAAGGACGTGGAATTTAATATTGGGGATCATGTATTATTACGTGTTGCACCATGGAAGGGAGTTACAAGATTTGGGAAGAGAGGAAAGCTCAATCCAAGATTTGTTGGTCCATTTGAGATTCTTGAGCGAATAGAAAATGTGGCATATAGACTCGCATTACCTCCAAGCATGTCTCGTGTTCATAATATTTTTCACATATCTATGCTTCGTAAATATGTTAAAGACCCGAACCACATTATTGAGTTAGAATCAGATGAGATAGCTGAAGATTTAACGTACGAGGAGGTACCTGTTAAGATCTTGGATAGGAAAGAGCATGTCCTACGCACGAAGGTTATACCACAAGTTAAGGTTTTGTGGAGAAACCATGCTATTGAAGATATGACCTAGGAGTTGGAATCAGAAATGAAAGCGAGGTATCCTCACCTTTTTGAAACATCAGGTACGTACGTCAATTTCGAGGACGAAATTTCATAAGGAGGGGAGGTTGTAAGACCCCAACTTATTAATGAATAAAATCAAATTTTCTCTAAATATTATTGTGAATAATAAGGGGTTAATTTGATATAATACTTTGGTTATGGGTGAAATGTGCAAATTTTGCAAAATAAGCAAGTGGTTATAAAATATTCATTTTGTCGGGAAATATTCGTTTGGTCGTGGAATATTCTTGCTATCGGGGAATATTCGTACGACGGCGCAGCCTTGTGTGGGCCCCATAATAGAAAGCGATTGGATGAAGAAAACGACAAGTACAAGTTATTTATAAATAACGACGTAGTTGTTACCGTTAATACTGTTGGAATACCCGGTGGTTAAAATACAGTAGCACACGGTATTGAACCAATTATTGATTCTTACGTAAGAATGCACTACTCAATAATTGTTACAGTAGTTATTGTTCAATATTTTATTTTATTGATTCAATAATTGTTGCGTTGATATTTTATATTATTGTTGTTTCAATAATTGTTGCTGCACAGTATTTTCCATTATCAGATCAATAATTCATATTATTTGAATAATATTATTAGATAACATTATTGGCAATGTCTAGAAAGTTCTGTCTAATGAAAGGTTTGGTCATCTAATTGCGTGCCAGTAAGGAGAAATCCTTATTGAAAAGCCCCCTCTTTCCTGGGAACGGCCTGGTTGTCATAAATGTGATTCTATAATATTATTTGTGAATAATTAATTATTGATCCATATGATAAGGAAATATTTATTTTATGTGGATATAAATGAGGGATATATTTTTGTGGTTAAAAATGAAGGAGTTAATGTTGAGATTTTTATCAGTATTTTTGTCGGAATGGAGGTATTAAAAATCAGGGTTTTTGAGATATTTTGCGGAGGTTATAATTTTTAATCCGACCGTTGGATCGTGGTAATTTTTGGATATGTTATACATATATAAGTTGAGTATATGTCCACAAATTTTGAACCGTTAAAAATGAACGTATGATTTATTATGAATTTTACGAGACGACTGGTTCAGAAATTGTTGAATTTTTGGAGTTTATCATTTTGATGGAAAATTCTAGAATTGGTGGTCCCCACTCTTGGTTGGTAAAGAAATGTGCTGAGATTTTTATTCAAATGTGGTGAGTGGGAATAGTAGCAGGTAAAGCCATCAGGTTGCAGGTTAAGTCTGCTTCGGCGTGCTAACATTTTTCTATAAATAGAGGGCTAAGTTAGAATTAAAAATCACACCAGAAACAAGTTTTCTCTCTTTCTCTCTCTAGATTATTGAGTGTATTTTGTGAGTATTTAGATACTTTGAGAGTTTCTATTCATCAGAGCAAGTTTCTTTCAGCCTTATACCGGTATTCCGACCAGAATTACTGATATTTTGAGGTAAGGGATATTATTTTCTTCTTAAATGATATTATTTTCTTCAATATCATTATGCTAAAATATTGATATGAGTTTTTATCAAATTTGGAACTTTTTGTGTCGGGATTACTATTCACGTATACGTTACTATTCACGTATACGGCACTATTCACGAATACGGCACTATTCACTGAAAAATAAAATTTTTCCTTTTTGTCTAAGATGTCTATTGTGGTTACTATCTTTGATTGTATCCATGTTTTGATCTTTATTTTTGAATTCTGCTTCACAATTGATTATTATGAAGTATTATTGATCTTGGATAAACTGTTATACGAATCCCTACTATTTGTCCTTCTGTCTCACTGGATTCGTTCTCTTTAAGATATTTTTCATCATCCTCAGTCCTAAATGATGATATTACTGAATATCTTTGGCCTGTAGTGCAAAGATGTATGATTACTTGATGAATATCTTTGGCCTGTAGTGCAAAGATGAACAGGTGTTGAGATGAACATGACTGACAGGTGATACAAATGAATATCTTTGGCCTGTAGTGCAAAGATGATTATTAATTGATGTTACAGGGATAAAATATTGATGATGGACTTTTAAATCTTAGAAGATAGTAGAATTCTTTCTCTACTTGACTCTTCTAATGGTTTGCTGTTTCCGCTGCAGTTGTTGATCTAAAACTTGTTGTCGATTATATTCTATCAGATTTTTCCCTGTTGAGGACTAACGATAATTTGTTGTATATTATCTTAGTCATAATATTCTTTACTGGGCTAGTTGAGCTCACCCTTTTCCTTTTTGTTCCATTTTTCTTCTCAGGAGGTGAGAACATAGCAGGATCTAGTCAGGGTATGGAGTGATGGTTCTAGAAAGATGTTTTAGTAGTCCTCACTATTTCTGTAAAATAGTGTTTGAATAATTGTAATGAGGATTTATTTGAGTGTGGATATTGTCCAGAAGACAATATTTGTATTTAAACTCACAGTATGTGTTGTCGTATTTTTCACGACAATTGTATTATTGAAGTTGTAGTTTGCTTTCTGTACCATGTATTTGGCGACTCAGAATGGGTGTTGTATACCTATTTTGGGGGCGTCACATGCTATACACGCCCCTCCACGGGAACTTCACAATATGAGTTCACCTTGGCCCTTCTCAATGTGGGGAATGGACGTTATCGGGCCCATTGAGCCTAAAGCCAGTAATGGTCATCGATTTATCTTCACCATGATCGACTACTTCACCAAGTGGGTAGAAGCAGCCTCCTTCCCCAGGGTTACTAAAGAAGTCATCATTGCTTTCATCAGAAACAATGTCGTTTGTCGATATGGACAACCAGAGGTGATTGTGTCCGATAATGCCAAGAACCTCAACAACAAAATGATTGAGGAATTATGCAGTAAATTCCAAATCAAACATCTCAACTCAGTCATCTATCGTCCGAAGATGAATGGTGTTGTTGAAGCGGCTAACAAGAACATCAAGAAGATTATGCAAAAGATGTCCACCAATCACAAAAATTGGCCTGACCTATTGCCTCTGACTCTGTTAGCCTACAGAACCTCAATGCGCACCTCCATTAGGGCAACCCCCTACGCATTAACCTATGGGATGGAAGCAGTGCTCCCCATAGAAGTTGAGATGGAATCCCTCAGAGTATTGATAGACGCTTAGTTGGATGAAGACCAATGGGTACAAGATAGGTATCACTAATTGTCCCTAATAGACGAAAGGTGAACAGCGACTATCTTCCATGGTCAGTTATATCAGCAAAGGATCGCCCGATCCTACAACAAAAAAGTCCGGCTACGGTAATTCAGACAACATGACTTGGTTTTGAAGAAAATCCTGGACAACCAAGATCAGGTTAAGGGAAAATTCGCTCCTAACTGGGAAGGCCCGTTTATTGTCAAGGAAGTATTGACAGGACGCACTATCAGGTTGCAAGAAATGGACGGCGATGAATTTTCACAACTCATCAACTCAGACGCTGTGAAACGGTACTATGTTTGAAGAAATTCGCAAGCACCCTGGTGTGGAACTATCATATCACCAGTCATTCTGGTTCTTTAAACCTTTACCACAAATAACTTTTCTACACTTTGCCCCTCAGGGAAACATACCTTCCAAGCCAGCAGCCTGGCTTTCTCCTTTGCGTTCCTACAACTTAGGTCATCCCACCGTGGATTGAACCTCTTGCGTTTGCAGTTTGGCTACCCATACCTGGGATCAAACTTCTCATACCTACAGTTTATCCTCAACCTAGGATTAAAACTTTCTCCTCCCCACACTCTGACCTACACATGGGATTACATTTTTCATCTCGCCATGTAGGGTGAACTACGTCGACCTGATCTCCTCTTCAATAGGAGTATGTAGGCAACCATTTCATATGGCCCGGTAGCAATAAAACAAAAAAAAACAAAAACATTCCTACACCATTCCTGCCACATACAGCGTTGAACCTCTTACACTAGGTTCGAACTACGCAGACCTGATCTCCTCTTTAATAGGAGTACGTAGGCAGCCATTCATGGTGCAGCCTCACCCCCTACCAAAACACAAACCCTTGTCAGTTGGTACTGGGATCATCCTTCAATCCACTACATTTCATTCGGCTTCAGACCAAAGGGGTGGAATTACCTGAACTCCTCCCAACTAGGAGATTCAGCGACCATCTAAGCTGCGGTCATACCTTGAAGAGCAACACCAATCCATAAGAGATGGAATTAACTAGGCTTCTCCTAAATAGAAGTACTGGCGACCATCTGTGGTGCAGTCAATCTTAGAGAGGAAAGCCACACTCCTCTCCTCATTTCTATACAGAAACCATTCCCAAGACACCGAGAGATGGTAGGGATACATACAGATCGATGATCCATTCTGAACTATCCAGAGACAACTCAATGTCCATCCACCCAGGAGGAATTCAGAATACATCAAGTTCACAAGCCCTGAAGCAGCAGGCAAAATATCAAGCAAGTAGCAAAGCATATCTAAAAGGGAAGTGATCCAAAAATATATTTCCCTGTCATATATATAATGATGTTTGATATACACAATGTAAACTGTACATGACAAAATGGCTAAGCTAGTCTGTGCAGAAAAATACAAGATCATCTACAAGTCAGGGTATATGCGAGCTAACAAGCCCAATATGGCGTCCCTCTCAGAAGATGGAGGTGAAGCTGTGGTCTCCTGTATGAGAATATCCACACGACCCAAAAGATCTGCAGCCATCTGCATGGTGACCATATGATCATCAATATATGCGCTCATCTCTGCGATCATGCCAGTGGTAAGGAACCTCACTGCAGTACTATCTGTAACGGCTACATCCCGGGCAGATATGGCGATATCCCGCTCAACTATCACTGCATCTCTGGCTGATATAGCCTCATCCCGCTCAGCAACGGCGGCATCTCTACGAGCTAATGCCTCGTCTCTCTCCAATAGAGCGGCCTCCCTCCCATCAAGAGCAGTCAACATCATAGATCGAATCTGATCTCTCTGAAAGGTCATCAGATGAAGACTCTGATCTAAGTACTGTGCCGAGTGCTGAATCACAACAGTACTGGTACTAAGAGAATCAGGAAGAAATGCTGACAACCCAGCAGTGGGCTCCTCCTCGATGTAGGTATCAATGTCCTCCATGGGCTCTACATCATCTAACTCGCGCTCCGGTACTGCAAATACTGTTGCAGCCGATAAAATCTCTGTCTCTATCCACGCGGAATACTTTACGGAATAACCAGGATGACTGACAGAAAAAGTCGCTATCTCGCGCTGATCCCAGCAGGCGTATACCCGAGATCGGTCCTCTGCTGAGAGGTACCGAGAAGCTGAACGCTGACCTGTCGCCCCCTCAAAAGGATGAAAATCCTGAAACTGATCTAACTGCGACATCACGGCCAATGGGTGATAAGTGGTCACTCCCCTCAAACCAGCCAGTGGGAGATAGTCCATGCCCGGAGCATGAGTAATGAAGCTGTATGGTGAGCTAAGCCCTGAACACGGCAATATGCTGAATGGATCTCTGATATCTGCCAAGAATGTGGACCAGGACAGAGCATCTATACACTCTGATGGCTAAAAAGAGTATGCCATAGCTACATCATGGGTGAAGCAGTACCCATGCCGTCTAAGAGTGCCAATCGGTCTTAAGTGTGACATGAACCACACATATAGCATGACTGAACTCCTAGTGAACACTCATGTCGGATAAGTGCAGCAGTAGGATGCCGACCGTAGGGTCTCTGCTACAATCATAGGTACAATGGTACGACCCTCCATGAGAGCTCTCACGGCCATGGCAACGCCTATATCTATCTCATCCATATGCCGCGGCATATACACATATGACAATACACATAGCATCAGTACGTCAACTCTGGCCAAACACCAATGATCCTCCGATGCGGTAAAATCCCCAGAATGTCGCGAATAGCTATCCTCCGAGCCAAATCTGTCATACAGAAAACGCTGGGATATCACGTGGTCAGATGTCAACTCATCCTGCACCACTCTACGCCTCAATTCTATGAGAGTCATGAATCGTATGCTCATGTCTCCTAAAGCCAAATGCACGGAAGGTCTGTCTAAAGGTAGCATCGTCAAACGTGCATACTCCTCCAGAGTAGGAGTCAACTCATGGGTGCCGAATCGGAATGCCTGCCTATCCGGTAGCCAATGCTCTATCATCCCGTCCACAAATCCTGCGGGAACCTGAAAAGTCAAAAAGGTCATGGTATGCTGCAATAAATGATCTACAGTCACCCTGTCTGGTGGTGACATGCTATCATACCACGATCTCATACCCGATACCACCATTGATGGTGGGGTATGATCTATACGGCTAACTGTCGAAGAAGACATATGTGCGGGCCGTGTCATAAGACCATCCAGGGGTTAATGCCGAATATCTCTGTACATACATACATATGCATAACATGATACATGCATAATAGATAATAGATGGCAATATGATATAGGGAATGGAAAAAAACAGTGCATACATTCCTAAGTATATCATCATCTAATACATCATCTCTGTACAGCTACAAATACAGGGAAATGGGGTACAGACGCCCTACTATTGACAGAGGCCTATCAAAAAATACGGGAAAATGGGGCATAGTCACCCAATATCTAATAGAGACCTATCAAAAGATATAACGAGAATACACATCAGAAGAAGACAATGGTGTCGATGTCCACATCATCAATCCTGTCCACCTGATGTAACTCCTCCTGAGTCATTGGATCTCTATCAACAGGGCAGGCCTATATAAAGGAGGGTCCGTGCCGGCAAAACCGAATGGGTCACCTGAGGGGCTAGCGCCTGAGTTGGAAGGATTAAATGAAGCCGCCTCTGCCGGATCTCTGCCCAAATGCCGGATAAATATGTGTGCCTGGTCCAACTACGGGGTCAAACTATCAATCTGGGTCATATGAGTCGGATCTCGGACACAAGCTATCCAATCTGTCATCATCAAGGATCCTGGAACCATATCCCCCATAAACTGTGTTGCGCGGGACTGAGCTCCAATAGTACGAGGGGACCACCACCGATGGAACGTCTCCTGAGTACATGGACCCTCTGACAATGCAAAACTGTCAACCCCCAACAATGGGATATCAGTGACGGGTGACTGCGATATAGGCCAATAACGCTTGGCAGGAGGCAAGATCGGTATACGAATCTCCCCTGTGGTGCTCCTAATAGCACGCTCTCCTAAATAGAGCTCCCAGCCTCCATCTGTGAAGAAAAAAATTCTCCTGGTGGAAATTACATACTCGACTCCAGTCGGGTATCCATCCTTAAAACCCACGGTCAGGTGTTTCCCGGGATAGGGAAGCCATGTAATGGTGTCGGCCGTCAGCAACTCCAGCTGCATACGGCAATGAGTGAATCCCTCAGCTACAAGGACCTCTGGCAGAATCGAATGATACCATCGTCGTCCTCGTGGATAGGTGTCTAAACCTAACACACTCACGGGAAGCAAGCATGGAAGCCTCTCATAGGCCCAAAACTGCCAATACAAAGGCAAACATCTGCTGTCAGTTAACACTCTTAACCTATACATGGTAAATGACAAGAGAAATACTCACCAGCAGAAATGGATAAAATCCTAGCCAAGCCTCGGTCAAACCCTGTGAACGCATATGCATGGCCCGGAGGAAATAGGCAAAGGTGTAGGAACCCCAATCATACTCTCTAATACAGTCCACATCACGTGTAGCGCTGATCAAAGCGAAAGATACCGTGGAAGAGTTATCTGCTATGAAGCAGCCTCGAATGATCATCAAGAACAATCGCCGCAGAACGCGATCCCTGATTCTGACATCATCAGGCATAGGCTCACTCAATAGCTCGCTCATAGCATCTATGCTCAAAGGACCTGAACGGACAGTTCTGCCTTTAAGCGCCGTCGCCGGAACTCCTAATAAGGATCTAACGGCAATAGGGGTAATATTTGCCATGCAAGGCACTGGCTCCCCTCCGAACTCTATACCTGTGATAAATCGCCAATCCATAGACGTCATCATCACCTCGCAATCTAGCAGATGGAGTGACTGAGTCTGATGAAACCATCGCTTAGACAATGCCCTGAGATAACCCCAGGGACAACGACGGGGAAGGATGGAGAAGAATGCCCCAAATCCCCACTCATGCACTACCACTCTATAGTCAGGATGAAGCGCCTGATACATGGAGTGAATGCTGAACTAGTTCCCTCGAGGTTGTGTAAAACTAGGAACCTACATGAAATGCAGATCAACATCAAAACCCTTTAATCCTCATCAATAGGAAAGAAGGAAGATCAAAGTCTAATGCCATACCTCGTTAGCATGCAAATACATCGATGGATGTCTGCCCAAATCACCCAGTAACTCTGGATTCACCACCTGAATGCTCGGAAGCTCCCTGCGAGGGACATGTGCAGCAGGAGCGGGATCCTCTATTGGAATATCCGCCTCCTCGTCCTCAACGTCTAAAACATCTACCTGGACAGGACGTATCACGACCAACCGACGAGGCTGTCTAACAGAACGGGGACGAGGCACTTCAGAAGCCCTCCACCGTACGCCAGAAGTGGTCCTTTAGGAACTGCTCGGCTGATCTGAATCCATAGTATCTGGACAACAAGTCTCCAAATCACCTCAGAAAGGGTGTGGTATTTCCTTACCTGGAGCTTTCTAGAATGCATTTTATGACTATATGCATGCATGCATTTACTTTAACATATAATAGAGTTAAAATATATGACTACCCAATGCCTACATTTGGAAAAATTTTGCCATAGTCCCCTTTGAAAATAGGACTATCCACATGCATACATGCATGTTTAGGTGGCCATTCAGTAGCACACCTGTCCCAAAGTCATATACATAATATGTGCATTAAAAATTAAAATTATCATGCATAAGGCCAACCTCAATACTAGGAGTACTTTGCCTTGCTACCTTATGCTCATTGGACCTTAAATAGGACAAAAAAATAGCAGAAAAAGGTACCAATTTGACTGTCTCAAAAGTCAAATTTTTTCACATCATTATGTTCAGCATGGTTTAATACTAACATTTACTATGTTGAATATTTTTTATCTAGTCATTTGTGCATACATAATCACTACTATGTGTTTAGATGCATTTCATACGATAACTCAAAATCCAACGGACAGAAATGAGAGAAAATACAAGCATATGTTACCAGGATAGTGTAGAACACTCGTACGGTGACAGAATTTGCAGAAAATAGCCCGAACTCAGCAGATCTGAAGATGGCTCACGGTTTTCTCTATGCGAAGCAAGTTAAAAGTGACTTGTGAGACCAACTTGCTGGATTATATCATCCACGGTTGGCCGCAAGCCCATCTACGGCTGTAGCAGGTGCACCTACGGCACCCCCATGCGGGTCCTATCCCTCTGGCTCGGTCCAATTCGAGTTACAAAGGAGTTCTTACAAGCTAAAAAGGTCAAACCAGGGATAAAAACGCTACGCGATTGAGCAGAATAGCCTAAAACCCTGGTTTTTCTGGATCCAACTGTGGCTTTCTTTTCATCCATTGGTATTCGTCCGAACACAGGGTTTACTATACCGATGATTGAAATCTTTGCATACCACATTCGGCAATACCGTTCAGAGGTCCGATGCCGTCAGCGTAAGGTTGTCACCCCAATCATTTCACAAAAGAGGTCCCCGGCGGGGGTTACAACGCATGCTCATCCGTTGACACACAAATCAACGAAGGTCAAGCAGCCTTGACGTTGTTTCAACCGATGGCAAGTAAACCCATCGAAGCATGGAAAGTTGTTCAATCATTGCGTACGTTTATATTCATCACTCCCCAGTGGATCCCCGACGGGGGTTACAATATGAAGTCACGGTAGGGGGTTACAACACATGCTCATCCATTGACACACATATCAACGAAGGTCAAGTAGCCTTGACATTATTACAATCGATAACGATTTAAACCTTTGGTACATCTTCGGGATCAAGTCATAATCAAAGACACAGGACTTTGGTGATAACTCCAACATCAACATCCTAACAGATTCAGATTACACATCAAATCTGGTCATCGTTGCCAATCCCCAATTGAAGCAACAAGGAGCCAGCAATCATCCCTAGCGTGTTAGGCTACAACCCTGTACACATGCATCATATATTTGCATCATGTTGCTATCCATAGTACCATGTTCGTTTTGTTATGTTTCAAGTGTCTAGGATTCTTTATCCTACCCATGCATCGCCATGCATGAGTAAGATAAAGAGGGGCATCTGTAGATACTCAAAATTTTCTGTACACCTGTCACTAACATTGCATAGCTAGTAGATTTAGAGTACCTATGCTTCCACCATCAACTCTACTTTCTATAATGATCCATTGCTTAATAGGTCTATCTATTCCTATCATCCTCAATACTCCATTTACACTTATCTATACCCAGTTCGTCAAACTTACCACACGTTATGAGTTCAGGAACTTGCCACGATCATATGAGTTTAAGAACTTATCCTAGTCAGACCATAGGCGTCCATTCGCTGAGGGGTTCAAAAATATACCATATAATTATGAGTCACGACCCTACCATAAGTATGAGTTTTAAGAACTCGCACTAAACATTATAATATTCTCTAACTATACTCTACCTATCTGTTATACACATGAGAAAAGAATCACCTTCTCAACAGGCATATAGCAAATAGCGCGACACAAGCATTTCAATGATTATCAATGTGATAAACTGAGTGCAAGCACAAAACCCTCGCCCATACAAAGGTTTGTACAACTCAGCCATCACATGAGTCCTCAATTGAAATCCCACCTAACTCTATCTTGCTTATAACTTGCTCTTTGCTCGATACGAATTCCTCGTATCACATCATCTATAACTCCTCATTAGTTATCTCGTACTATTTCATAGTACTCCATCTTCATAGCATTAAGCTATAATTATTCAAACATTATAGACCATCTTTCTTTTATAACTTAAACAGACCACGTCGTGATCTTATTCTATAATCATCTCCCTTAAAATTATTTTCTTAACTCGTGATCGTTTTATTTTACGATCCTCTTTCTTTCTCTTTTTCATCATTTACTACATTACTCGTTATTCTGGCTTTTGGAGTTAGGAAACTCCCATTTCTTATCTTTATATCTCTTAGATTCTTCTTTGAATCTTCTTGTTTATATAAAGAAAAAAAAATTTCCTTTAAGAATTTCTAACATCATTTACATCGCTCAAAATATCATTCGAGTTCTACACTTTCATCATACGTATCCATTTCTACACTTGGTACACATCGAGTCTCTAACAGTTTTAATATGGTACGCTGAGTGGTTTCCCACAAATAACCAACAAACTAGGTTCCGAGTTACTAGTTCGTATATACCTCCGCTCAATAAAGGAATCGTTTAGCCCAGATACCATACACCAACTACTAAAGAGTACAACTGTACCATACTGAACTATAACTCTCTATTCTTAACTTCCTTACCATTCTCTTCTTATAGACATTGTCTATTTGTTATCACCTTACATCCTTATTATTGGAGTTAGGTAACCCCACATTTATATTCTTTATAACTCTGCGAGATTCTTCTTTGAATCATTTCACGCAAGCTTTATCCCTTCTTTATACGTTTCTTACATTACTTCTTATTGTTCAAACTCTATTTGAGCTTATTCTTTCATTATCTTCACCTTCCTTCCCTAAGGTTATAGCCTAAGGTACTCCTACCTAAGGTTTATAACCTACAGCTTTGATACCAACTGTAACGACCCCAAAACTCATACAATTTAATTCTCGACTTCGGTCGTTAATAATACATTTAACCTCTAATTTTACATCATTAAACGATAATACAACCATTGAAATTTGCGGAATAATTAAAATTTTCTATTACAAACTATCCTCGTTCCCAAAACCTTCAACCTTTACATCTAAATATCTCAGAATCATTTTAATACTACAATAGTTTACATTCGCAAAACAATATTACAATTCAACATTAATACATTATTCGAAACCTTAAACATGGTTCAAATAATAACACAACCAAAGTATATAGATCTTCAAGTATCACATCTGATTCATGTCTTTCAAGTAACGCATAACTTTACCTTGAATCTTGAACCTGCAAAAGTGGTTATTTGCAAGGTTGAGCTCGACAGCCCAGCAAATTTAATAGTCTATCATGTTTCACATAGCACACAATTCATGCATTCTACATTTCTAATTTATCGAGTTACATTATACAACATGCATGTGCTATCACATATCACATATAAATTGAGTTCCATAACCCAATTAACTTGGTCATATTTTGACTTTAACAATTCATAAAGCATGGTATGTAAATCACCACATAATCACATTTAATCCACAAACATAATAGAACTGAAAAACTTGCCTTGGATGTTGTTTAATGTTTATAACTTATCTGCGCTGTGATGATCCTACACAAATTGAGGATACATACATGTACATATTAGTTTCACATACAAAATTCACGTACTCAATGTAAACTAATTTTATTTAACTATAATATTTTGTTCTTGTCTTAAAACCATTCTATGTTTCTTTAGAAACTTTGTCCGTTATAACCTTTTTACGCCCAAAAGGTTCTCTCATGGATTTAGTATGTAAATACTTTATGTATCAAAACATAAACCATTTATATCCCCTTCGTTTTATATTACTAGGTTCAATATAATTTCACAAGGCAACAGCCCCTCACCTTTGACACCCATTTCGCGGTTTAATAGCTTGCAATTTACTTATCTAATCGTAAGGCATTTTTTTAGTATGTTTTTCATGGCATACAAGACTATTCTTAAGAAATACTAACCTCTCATTTTGGGTTTCTTAAGTAGTCTAAAAAGCGTGCCAAAAATTGACGTTCATAGCAGTCTTCAATTTTTTTTCCCAGTTTTACCCTCTCTCGCTAAAACAGTCATAACTAATTCGTTTCAAAACATTTTTGAGCAATTCTTGAGCCCACGCGAAGCTAACTTCCGAGGCTACAACTTTCATTCTTTGACCATTTCCAAATTCAAAACAAAGAATTCCGAAAAATTCGTTCAAGGTGACTGCCCCGAGTTGGTTAGACAATTTTGACGCGACTACTTTGAATGGTCACAACTCTTTGCTCCGAAGTCAGAATTAGTCCGCTCCGGAGTCTATGGAAAGCTAATTCAGTGTACTATAACATACCAAAAGCCCAGAAGTTTGTGGAAACATTAACTGATCGAAACAGTGTCCCAAATAGCACATCCCGCTGCTGACTTTCAGTTTGACAAATTCGACACATTTCTTTCCAATCACCGTAACTCCCTCATCCGAGGTCGGAATGAGGTCATTCCAAAGCCTATGGCTTCCTAACTCAGTGCACTACAACTACCCAGAAACTCAGAATTTTTCAGGCAACATAACTATTCCAGAATTCGACACTATAGTCACTGTTCATTCAATTTTCATTTTTAGACATGGTTTACTAAAATCTTCACCACGGATTCATTTTAACTCCGTTTTGGTTCATTCAAGTTAGGAAATCTTCAGAACTTAGAGGGATATAACATACAATCATCAAATTAAGCTTTTAGACATAAATCAAAAGCACAAAGGGTCCTCAAGCTCAGTCCCAAAAACTGCCCAATAAGGTTCTTTGTAAATATTTTATTTTGTGAGTTTTGGTTACACTTGGATGATGTTAAGGTTTCATATCTCTAATTACAATCATTATAACTCATTTACATAATCAATTACAAGCCAAAATAAACATAGTAAACTAACTAGTTTTCTAACAAAACTAACTAAACTTACAAAATACAAACTTTAACTAACAAACTAAATACAATATTTAAAATAATAACATTACCAAAACTTAAATAAGAAACATACCCGAAAATACGAATTCCACAAACTGAATACGTACTCGACCAAAATTCAACTAAGAGAAGATTTTTATAAAAAGTCCTCCCACAACAAAACCTTTCTCAAAATTGGAGGCCTTATTGTTGGTGAATGAAACAAAGGATCAAGCCCTTCTATTTATAGGTTTAGCAAAGGGTAAAGTTCTCAATTTAGTTGATGTGGGACTTGGTTTATACTAATTCTAATTTGTTTATACTAATTTTTCCTATTTTCAACATACTGAGTGTATTCATTCATCAAGAATTCGTTTCTTAACCAATTCGATCCGTTCAAGTTGCGTTGTTTTCGTTTTATAGAGGAGAACAACAATCATCCATCAATTTAAAGTTTTCATCATGAATTCATCATCAACTTTAGTCCCAAAGTACACCAAAACACACATTACAATCAAAACCCAAATTCATCTTCTTTAGTACAAATACATGAATTTGATTTCTGAAAATTTGTTTCTAGATGACCACTATCAAATTATAAATATCTAATAACATATATAACATCGTAACCCACAAATTCATTAACCAAAACTCCAATTTTAAAAGAAACTCAAGAACACATAAACTAGCAATATAAACTAGATTATGTATCTTTAATTCCTTAAGAAATAAAATTAACCTTATTAGTAAAATTATAATTTCTATTCAACCATTATAATCATAACATTATTTAACAAATTCTCACTCCTCTAATTTAATTATTTAATTAAATTAGAATATCCCAATTATACTCGCGTAATAAAATACGTATAAATCTCATCTATTTTATCACACTTAAATAAACTATCTCATACCAATTTTCATCAAATATTTATTTAATATCATAAATATTCATCTAATTCCATAAAGTTTCCAACTAAAATATTTAATTTACTTAATAAATATTTTACTCGCATTATACTAATATTTACATTTTCATGCAATATATTACCTTCTCACTTTATTAAATCAATTATACTTGTATTAATTCACTATTTTAATTAAGTGAATTATTCACACTATTTATGAAACTTAACTCATAATAATTTCCATTGCCCACAAGGCACAATAATTAAAATTATATTATCTCATAACATAATTTCAACTTAATTAAATTAACTAATATTATTTAATTTCTTTAATAGTTTAATTACCTAATAAATCTCACATTCTCCAACATATGAATATATAATTCTCTTCACACCAAATCATATAATTCAAAATATATACACCTCATAATAAGAATTTTAATTATTAAATTTTTATTTTAATAACTTATAAAAATTCGGGTTGTCACATCCTTCCCTCCTTATAAGGATTCTGTCCTCGGAATCAAAGAAACCTCCTTTACTCAGTTTTCACCAAATCTTTTTTCAAAATTTACTCGGAATATTACATACACCCTTTCTTCTAAGAATTTCGTCCTCGAAATTTTATCTATTAATCTTTATTCATTCAATCTATCAAAATAGATTTTACGTTAATAATTTATTCAATCATTGGGTTCTATAATCACTTTCTTTTCACAAAGATCTTTCTACAATTATTAACTTTTCTATTAAAAGTTTTACATTATTCTTTGATAACTCATCTCCTTCTCATATCAACACTTCTTTTCTCACTTATTCAATATATTCATCATTCAGTGTCGCATTCTACGACTTACTTCTTTTTAAG
Organism: Panax notoginseng; assembly: GCA_016801055.1. Lineage (NCBI taxonomy): Eukaryota > Viridiplantae > Streptophyta > Magnoliopsida > Apiales > Araliaceae > Panax > Panax notoginseng. The sequence continues at coordinate 135,690,712 of CM029015.1, forward strand.
GAATATCATCCTTACCACATTCGCCTTTTAAAATAGCAAGAATCTTCCATAATTGCTCAATAATTAGGAAGTAGTATGAATAGCTCAGAAATTTAAAAGATTCAAATCATGTTGAGGGGTCACAAGACCGTGAACTCTATTCTCGGTTTACTAGTGCTTCAACTCAATTCTTCACACTGCAAACCAGAGTGTTTATCAATCACAAAGACTGAAAACACCCTCCTTACGTACACTAGGTGGCCAGCCTATTGTACCACTACGTTGGGCCGCAACGTAGTGTTTTGTAACGACTATATGCGTTACGCTCGGAACCATTGTCCCCGAAAACATGTCCCCTTATAGGGTTGTTCACCTCAACTTTTCAACATCTGAATCCGCACCAAAACAATTTGGTTTGGCATAACTTTTCAATAAACACTTGAATTTCATGAACATCTTTCAATATTCGTCTAGCTGAATCAAATAGCATAGACCTCTACAACAATTCGAACATCAACCGAAATATACATATACATACATACATATGAATTCTCATATCTCAAAGAAATCTCAAAAATCTTTTTATGACGTCATGATACCGCACTGTATTTACAGTCCGTTGAGGATTCCATCATTTGGTGATTTTATCATACTACATCATACCATAGTGGGCTGACGATCCTTAGATCACATCCAACACTAGGTAATACTGCATTGATGACTCCATCGTTTTTATCATCCTTGCACCAGGTTACATGATGTATTAATGATATAAAATATATTTTGATATATTGTAAATAATTTTTGTCTAGCCGAAGCAATTAGCATAGACATACGAATAACAGTATTGTTGTTAAAACTCACTGGTTCCATCATTTGATCCAATGTTTTTCAAGAAAATAGAAGTGTAAACATCAGCACGAAGTCAATAAATTTCGAAAGTCTAGCATAGCTAGTAGATTTAGAGTACCTATGCTTCCACCATCAACTCCACTTTCTATAATGATCTATTGCTTAATAGGTCTATCTATTCCTATCATCCTCAATACTCCATTTACACTTATCTATACCCAGTTCGTCAAACTTACCACACGTTATGAGTTCAGGAACTTGCCACGATCATATGAGTTTAAGAACTTATCCTAGTCAGACCATAGGCGTCCATTCGCTGAGGGGTTCAAAAATATACCATATAATTATGAGTCACGACCCTACCATAAGTATGAGTTTTAAGAACTCGCACTAAACATTATAATATTCTCTAACTATACTCTACCTATCTGTTATACACATGAGAAAAGAATCACCTTCTCAACAGGCATATAGCAAATAGCGCGACACAAACATTTCAATGATTATCAATGTGATAAACTGAGTGCAAGCACAAAACCCTCGCCCATACAAAGGTTTGTACAACTCAGCCATCACATGAGTCCTCAATTGAAATCCCACCTAACTCTATCTTGCTTATAACTTGCTCTTTGCTCGATACGAATTCCTCGTATCACATCATCTATAACTCCTCATGAGTTATCTCGTACTATTTCATAGTACTCCATCTTCATAGCATTAAGCTATAATTATTCAAACATTATAGACCATCTTTCTTTTATAACTTAAACAGACCACGTCGTGATCTTATTCTATAATCATCTCCCTTAAAATTATTTTCTTAACTCGTGATCGTTTTATTTTACGATCCTCTTTCTTTCTCTTTTTCATCATTTACTACATTACTCGTTATTCTGGCTTTTGGAGTTAGGAAACTCCCATTTCTTATCTTTATATCTCTTAGATTCTTCTTTGAATCTTCTTGTTTATATAAAGAAAAAAAAATTTCCTTTAAGAATTTCTAACATCATTTACATCGCTCAAAATTTCATTCGAGTTCTACACTTTCATCATACGTATCCATTTCTACACTTGGTACACATCGAGTCTCTAACAGTTTCAATATGGTACGCTGAGTGGTTTCCCACAAATAACCAACAAACTAGGTTCCGAGTTACTAGTTCGTATATACCTCCGCTCAATGAAGGAATCGTTTAGCCCAGATACCATACACCAACTACTAAAGAGTACAATTGTACCATACTTAACTATAACTCTCTATTCTTAACTTCCTTACCATTCTCTTCTTATAGACATTGTCTATTTGTTATCACCTTACATCCTTATTATTGGAGTTGGGTAACCCCACATTTATATTCTTTATAACTCTGCGAGATTCTTCTTTGAATCATTTCACGCAAGCTTTATCCCTTCTTTATACGTTTCGTACATTACTTCTTATTGTTCAAACTCTATTTGAGCTTATTCTTTCATTATCTTCACCTTCCTTCCCTAAGGTTATAGCCTAAGGTACTCCTACCTAAGGTTTATAACCTACAGCTTTGATACCAACTGTAACGACCCCAAAACTCATACAATTTAATTCTCGACTTCGGTCGTTAATAATACATTCAACCTCTAATTTTACATCATTAAACGATAATACAACCATTGAAATTTGCGGAATAATTAAAATTTTCTATTACAAACTATCCTCGTTCCCAAAACCTTCAACCTTTACATCTAAATATCTCAGAATCATTTTAATAATACAATAGTTTACATTCGCAAAACAATATTACAATTCAACATTAATACATTATTCGAAACCTTAAACATGGTTCAAATAATAACACAACCAAAGTATATAAATCTTCAAGTATCACATCTGATTCATGTCTTTCAAGTAACGCATAACTTTACCTTGAATCTTGAACCTGCAAAAGTGGTTATTTGCAAGGTTGAGCTCGACAGCCCAGCAAATTTAATAGTCTATCATGTTTCACATAGCACACAATTCATGCATTCTACATTTCTAATTTATCGAGTTACATTATACAACATGCATGTGCTATCACATATCACATATAAATTGAGTTCCATAACCCAATTAACTTGGTCATATTTTGACTTTAACAATTCATAAAGCATGGTATGTAAATCACCACATAATCACATTTAATCCACAAACATAATAGAACTGAAAAACTTGCCTTGGATGTTGTTTAATGTTTATAACTTATCTGCGCTGTGATGATCCTACACAAATTGAGGATACATACATGTACATATTAGTTTCACATACAAAATTCACGTACTCAATGTAAACTAATTTTATTTAACTATAATATTTTGTTCTTGTCTTAAAACCATTCTATGTTTCTTTAGAAACTTTGTCCGTTATAACCTTTTTACGCCCAAAAGGTTCTCTCATGGATTTAGTATGTAAATACTTTATGTATCAAAACATAAACCATTTATATCCCCTTCGTTTTATATTACTAGGTTCAATATAATTTCACAAGGCAACAGCCCCTCACCTTTGACACCCATTTCGCGGTTTAATAGCTTGCAATTTACTTATCTAATCGTAAGGCATTTTTTTAGTATGTTTTTCATGGCATACAAGACTATTTTTAAGAAATACTAACCTCTCATTTTGGGTTTCTTAAGTAGTCTAAAAAGCGTGCCAAAAATTGACGTTCATAGCAGTCTTCAATTTTTTTTCCCAGTTTTACCCTCTCTCGCTAAAACAGTCATAACTAATTCGTTTCAAAACATTTTTGAGCAATTCTTGAGCCCACGCGAAGCTAACTTCCGAGGCTACAACTTTCATTCTTTGACCATTTCCAAATTCAAAACAAAGAATTCCGAAAAATTCGTTCAAGGTGACTGCCCCGAGTTGGTTAGACAATTTTGACGCGACTACTTTGAATGGTCACAACTCTTTGCTCCGAAGTCGGAATTAGTCCGTTCCGGAGTCTATGGAAAGCTAATTCAGTGTACTATAACATACCAAAAGCCCAGAAGTTTGTGGAAACATTAACTGATCGAAACAGTGTCCCAAATAGCACATCCCGCTGCTGACTTTCAGTTTGACAAATTCGACACATTTCTTTCCAATCACCGTAACTCCCTCATCCGAGGTCGGAATGAGGTCATTCCAAAGCCTATGGCTTCCTAACTCAGTGCACTACAACTACCCAGAAACTCAAAATTTTTCAGGCAACATAACTATTCCAGAATTCGACACTATAGTCACTGTTCATTCAATTTTCATTTTTAGACATGGTTTACTAAAATCTTCACCACGGATTCATTTTAACTCCGTTTTGGTTCATTCAAGTTAGGAAATCTTCAGAACTTAGAGGGATATAACATACAATCATCAAATTAAGCTTTTAGACATAAATCAAAAGCACAAAGGGTCCTCAAGCTCAGTCCCAAAAACTGCCCAATAAGGTTCTTTGTAAATCTTTTATTTTGTGAGTTTTGGTTACACTTGGATGATGTTAAGGTTTCATATCTCTAATTACAATCATTATAACTCATTTACATAATCAATTACAAGACAAAATAAACATAGTAAACTAACTAGTTTTCTAACAAAACTAACTAAACTTACAAAATACAAACTTTAACTAACAAACTAAATACAATATTTAAAATAATAACATTACCAAAAATTAAATAAGAAACATACCCGAAAATACGAATTCCACAAACTGAATACGTACTCGACCAAAATTCAACTAAGAGAAGATTTTTATAAAAAGTCCTCCCACAACAAAACCTTTCTCAAAATTGGAGGCCTTATTGTTGGTGAATGAAACAAAGGATCAAGCCCTTCTATTTATAGGTTTAGCAAAGGGTAAAGTTCTCAATTTAGTTGATGTGGGACTTGGTTTATACTAATTCTAATTTGTTTATACTAATTTTTCCTATTTTCAACATACTGAGTGTATTCATTCATCAAGAATTCGTTTCTTAACCAATTCGATCCGTTCAAGTTGCGTTGTTTTCGTTTTATAGAGGAGAACAACAATCATCCATCAATTTAAAGTTTTCATCATGAATTCATCATCAACTTTAGTCCCAAAGTACACCAAAACACACATTACAATCAAAACCCAAATTCCTCTTCTTTAGTACAAATACATGAATTTGATTTCTGAAAATTTGTTTCTAGATGACCACTATCAAATTATAAATATCTAATAACATATATAACATCGTAACCCACAAATTCATTAACCAAAACTCCAATTTTAAAAGAAACTCAAGAACACATAAACTAGCAATATAAACTAGATTATGTATCTTTAATTCCTTAAGAAATAAAATTAACCTTATTAGTAAAATTATAATTTCTATTCAACCATTATAATCATAACATTATTTAACAAATTCTCACTCCTCTAATTTAATTATTTAATTAAATTAGAATATCCCAATTATACTCGCGTAATAAAATACGTATAAATCTCATCTATTTTATCACACTTAAATAAACTATCTCATACCAATTTTCATCAAATATTTATTTAATATCATAAATATTCATCTAATTCCATAAAGTTTCCAACTAAAATATTTAATTTACTTAATAAATATTTTACTCGCATTATACTAATATTTACATTTTCATGCAATATATTACCTTCTCACTTTATTAAATCAATTATACTTGTATTAATTCACTATTTTAATTAAGTGAATTATTCACACTATTTATGAAACTTAACTCATAATAATTTCCACAAGGCACAATAATTAAAATTATATTATCTCATAACATAATTTCAACTTAATTAAATTAACTAATATTATTTAATTTCTTTAATAGTTTAATTACCTAATAAATCTCACATTCTCCAACATATGAATATATAATTCTCTTCACACCAAATCATATAATTCAAAATATATACACCTCATAATAAGAATTTTAATTATTAAATTTTTATTTTAATAACTTATAAAAATTCGGGTTGTCACATCCTTCCCTCCTTATAAGGATTCTGTCCTCGGAATCAAAGAAACCTCCTTTACTCAGTTTTCACCAAATCTTTTTTTAAAATTTACTCGGAATATTACATACACCCTTTCTTCTAAGAATTTCGTCCTCGAAATTTTATCTATTAATCTTTATTCATTCAATCTATCAAAATAGATTTTACGTTAATAATTTATTCAATCATTGGGTTCTATAATCACTTTCTTTTCACAAAGATCTTTCTACAATTATTAACTTTTCTATTAAAAGTTTTACATTATTCTTTGATAACTCATCTCCTTCTCATATCAACACTTCTTTTCTCACTTATTCAATATATTCATCATTCAGTGTCGCATTCTACGACTTACTTCTTTTTAAGGAATATCATCCTTACCACATTCGCCTTTTAAAATAGCAAGAATCTTCCATAATTGCTCAATAATTAGGAAGTAGTATGAATAGCTCAGAAATTTAAAAGATTCAAATCATGTTGAGGGGTCACAAGACCGTGAACTCTATTCTCGGTTTACTAGTGCTTCAACTCAATTCTTCACACTGCAAACCAGAGTGTTTATCAATCACAAAGACTGAAAACACCCTCCTTACGTACACTAGGTGGCCAGCCTATTGTACCACTACGTTGGGCCGCAACGTAGTGTTTTGTAACGACTATATGCGTTACGCTCGGAACCATTGTCCCCGAAAACATGTCCCCTTATAGGGTTGTTCACCTCAACTTTTCAACATCTGAATCCGCACCAAAACAATTTGGTTTGGCATAACTTTTCAATAAACACTTGAATTTCATGAACATCTTTCAATATTCGTCTAGCTGAATCAAATAGCATAGACCTCTACAACAATTCGAACATCAACCGAAATATACATATACATACATACATACGAATTCTCATATCTCAAAGAAATCTCAAAAATCTTTTTATGACGTCATGATACCGCACTGTATTTACAGTCCGTTGAGGATTCCATCATTTGGTGATTTTATCATACTACATCATACCATAGTGGGCTGACGATCCTTAGATCACATCCAACACTAGGTAATACTGCATTGATGACTCCATCGTTTTTATCATCCTTGCACCAGGTTACATGATGTATTAATGATATAAAATACATTTTGATATATTGTAAATAATTTTTGTCTAGCCGAAGCAATTAGCATAGACATACGAATAACAGTATTGTTGTTAAAACTCACTGGTTCCATCATTTGATCCAATGTTTTTCAAGAAAATAGAAGTGTAAACATCAGCACGAAGTCAATAAATTTCGAAAGTCTAGCATAGCTAGTAGATTTAGAGTACCTATGCTTCCACCATCAACTCCACTTTCTATAATGATCCATTGCTTAATAGGTCTATCTATTCCTATCATCCTCAATACTCCATTTACACTTATCTATACCCAGTTCGTCAAACTTACCACACGTTATGAGTTCAGGAACTTGCCACGATCATATGAGTTTAAGAACTTATCCTAGTCAGACCATAGGCGTCCATTCGCTGAGGGGTTCAAAAATATACCATATAATTATGAGTCACGACCCTACCATAAGTATGAGTTTTAAGAACTCGCACTAAACATTATAATATTCTCTAACTATACTCTACCTATCTGTTATACACATGAGAAAAGAATCACCTTCTCAACAGGCATATAGCAAATAGCGCGACACAAACATTTCAATGATTATCAATGTGATAAACTGAGTGCAAGCACAAAACCCTCGCCCATACAAAGGTTTGTACAACTCAGCCATCACATGAGTCCTCAATTGAAATCCCACCTAACTCTATCTTGCTTATAACTTGCTCTTTGCTCGATACGAATTCCTCGTATCACATCATCTATAACTCCTCATGAGTTATCTCGTACTATTTCATAGTACTCCATCTTCATAGCATTAAGCTATAATTATTCAAACATTATAGACCATCTTTCTTTTATAACTTAAACAGACCACGTCGTGATCTTATTCTATAATCATCTCCCTTAAAATTATTTTCTTAACTCGTGATCGTTTTATTTTACGATCCTCTTTCTTTCTCTTTTTCATCATTTACTACATTACTCGTTATTCTGGCTTTTGGAGTTAGGAAACTCCCATTTCTTATCTTTATATCTCTTAGATTCTTCTTTGAATCTTCTTGTTTATATAAAGAAAAAAAAATTTCCTTTAAGAATTTCTAACATCATTTACATCGCTCAAAATTTCATTCGAGTTCTACACTTTCATCATACGTATCCATTTCTACACTTGGTACACATCGAGTCTCTAACAGTTTCAATATGGTACGCTGAGTGGTTTCCCACAAATAACCAACAAACTAGGTTCCGAGTTACTAGTTCGTATATACCTCCGCTCAATGAAGGAATCGTTTAGCCCAGATACCATACACCAACTACTAAAGAGTACAATTGTACCATACTTAACTATAACTCTCTATTCTTAACTTCCTTACCATTCTCTTCTTATAGACATTGTCTATTTGTTATCACCTTACATCCTTATTATTGGAGTTGGGTAACCCCACATTTATATTCTTTATAACTCTGCGAGATTCTTCTTTGAATCATTTCACGCAAGCTTTATCCCTTCTTTATACGTTTCTTACATTACTTCTTATTGTTCAAACTCTATTTGAGCTTATTCTTTCATTATCTTCACCTTCCTTCCCTAAGGTTATAGCCTAAGGTACTCCTACCTAAGGTTTATAACCTACAGCTTTGATACCAACTGTAACGACCCCAAAACTCATACAATTTAATTCTCGACTTCGGTCGTTAATAATACATTCAACCTCTAATTTTACATCATTAAACGATAATACAACCATTGAAATTTGCGGAATAATTAAAATTTTCTATTACAAACTATCCTCGTTCCCAAAACCTTCAACCTTTACATCTAAATATCTCAGAATCATTTTAATACTACAATAGTTTACATTCGCAAAACAATATTACAATTCAACATTAATACATTATTCGAAACCTTAAACATGGTTCAAATAATAACACAACCAAAGTATATAAATCTTCGAGTATCACATCTGATTCATGTCTTTCAAGTAACGCATAACTTTACCTTGAATCTTGAACCTGCAAAAGTGGTTATTTGCAAGGTTGAGCTCGACAGCCCAGCAAATTTAATAGTCTATCATGTTTCACATAGCACACAATTCATGCATTCTACATTTCTAATTTATCGAGTTACATTATACAACATGCATGTGCTATCACATATCACATATAAATTGAGTTCCATAACTCAATTAACTTGGTCATATTTTGACTTTAACAATTCATAAAGCATGGTATGTAAATCATCACATAATCACATTTAATCCACAAACATAATAGAACTGAAAAACTTGCCTTGGATGTTGTTTAATGTTTATAACTTATCTGCGCTGTGATGATCCTACACAAATTGAGGATACATACATGTACATATTAGTTTCACATACAAAATTCACGTACTCAATGTAAACTAATTTTATTTAACTATAATATTTTGTTCTTGTCTTACAACCATTCTATGTTTCTTTAGAAACTTTTGTCCGTTATAACCTTTTTACGCCCAAAAGGTTCTCTCATGGATTTAGTATGTAAATACTTTATGTATCAAAACATAAACCATTTATATCCCCTTCGTTTTATATTACTAGGTTCAATATAATTTCACAAGGCAACAGCCCCTCACCTTTGACACCCATTTCGCGGTTTAATAGCTTGCAATTTACTTATCTAATCGTAAGGCATTTTTTTAGTATGTTTTTCATGGCATACAAGACTATTCTTAAGAAATACTAACCTCTCATTTTGGGTTTCTTAAGTAGTCTAAAAAGCGTGCCAAAAATTGACGTTCATAGCAGTCTTCAATTTTTTTTCCCAGTTTTACCCTCTCTCGCTAAAACAGTCATAACTAATTCGTTTCAAAACATTTTTGAGCAATTCTTGAGCCCACGCGAAGCTAACTTCCGAGGCTACAACTTTCATTCTTTGACCATTTCCAAATTCAAAACAAAGAATTCCGAAAAATTCGTTCAAGGTGACTGCCCCGAGTTGGTTAGACAATTTTGACGCGACTACTTTGAATGGTCACAACTCTTTGCTCCGAAGTCGGAATTAGTCCGTTCCGGAGTCTATGGAAAGCTAATTCAGTGTACTATAACATACCAAAAGCCCAGAAGTTTGTGGAAACATTAACTGATCTAAACAGTGTCCCAAATAGCACATCCCGCTGCTGACTTTCAGTTTGACAAATTCGACACATTTCTTTCCAATCACCGTAACTCCCTCATCCGAGGTCGGAATGAGGTCATTCCAAAGCCTATGACTTCCTAACTCAGTGCACTACAACTACCCAGAAACTCAGAATTTTTCAGGCAACATAACTATTCCAGAATTCGACACTATAGTCACTGTTCATTCAATTTTCATTTTTAGACATGGTTTACTAAAATCTTCACCACGGATTCATTTTAACTCCGTTTTGGTTCATTCAAGTTAGGAAATCTTCAGAACTTAGAGGGATATAACATACAATCATCAAATTATGCTTTTAGACATAAATCAAAAGCACAAAGGGTCCTCAAGCTCAGTCCCAAAAACTGCCCAATAAGGTTCTTTGTAAATCTTTTATTTTGTGAGTTTTGGTTACACTTGGATGATGTTAAGGTTTCATATCTCTAATTACAATCATTATAACTCATTTACATAATCAATTACAAGCCAAAATAAACATAGTAAACTAACTAGTTTTCTAACAAAACTAACTAAACTTACAAAATACAAACTTTAACTAACAAACTAAATACAATATTTAAAATAATAACATTACCAAAAATTAAATAAGAAACATACCCGAAAATACGAATTCCACAAACTGAATACGTACTCGACCAAAATTCAACTAAGAGAAGATTTTATAAAAAGTCCTCCCACAACAAAACCTTTTTCAAAATTGGAGGCCTTATTGTTGGTGAATGAAACAAAGGATCAAGCCCTTCTATTTATAGGTTTAGCAAAGGGTAAAGTTCTCAATTTAGTTGATGTGGGACTTGGTTTATACTAATTCTAATTTGTTTATACTAATTTTTCCTATTTTCAACATACTGAGTGTATTCATTCATCAAGAATTCGTTTCTTAACCAATTCGATCCGTTCAAGTTGCGTTGTTTTCGTTTTATAGAGGAGAACAACAATCATCCATCAATTTAAAGTTTTCATCATGAATTCATCATCAACTTTAGTCCCAAAGTACACCAAAACACACATTACAATCAAAACCCAAATTCCTCTTCTTTAGTATAAATACATGAATTTGATTTCTGAAAATTTGTTTCTAGATGACCACTATCAAATTATAAATATCTAATAACATATATAACATCGTAACCCACAAATTCATTAACCAAAACTCCAATTTTAAAAGAAACTCAAGAACACATAAACTAGCAATATAAACTAGATTATGTATCTTTAATTCCTTAAGAAATAAAATTAATCTTATTAGTAAAATTATAATTTCTATTCAACCATTATAATCATAACATTATTTAACAAATTCTCACTCCTCTAATTTAATTATTTAATTAAATTAGAATATCCCAATTATACTCGCGTAATAAAATACGTATAAATCTCATCTATTTTATCACACTTAAATAAACTATCTCATACCAATTTTCATCAAATATTTATTTAATATCATAAATATTCATCTAATTCCATAAAGTTTCCAACTAAAATATTTAATTTACTTAATAAATATTTTACTCGCATTATACTAATATTTACATTTTCATGCAATATATTACCTTCTCACTTTATTAAATCAATTATACTTGTATTAATTCACTATTTTAATTAAGTGAATTATTCACACTATTTATGAAACTTAACTCATAATAATTTCCACAAGGCATAATAATTAAAATTATATTATCTCATAACATAATTTCAACTTAATTAAATTAACTAATATTATTTAATTTCTTTAATAGTTTAATTACCTAATAAATCTCACATTCTCCAACATATGAATATATAATTCTCTTCACACCAAATCATATAATTCAAAATATATACACCTCATAATAAGAATTTTAATTATTAAATTTTTATTTTAATAACTTATAAAAATTCGGGTTGTCACATCCTTCCCTCCTTATAAGGATTCTGTCCTCGGAATCAAAGAAACCTCCTTTACTCAGTTTTCACCAAATCTTTTTTCAAAATTTACTCGGAATATTACATACACCCTTTCTTCTAAGAATTTCGTCCTCGAAATTTTATCTATTAATCTTTATTCATTCAATCTATCAAAATAGATTTTACGTTAATAATTTATTCAATCATTGGGTTCTATAATCACTTTCTTTTCACAAAGATCTTTCTATAATTATTAACTTTTCTATTAAAAGTCTTACATTATTCTTTGATAACTCATCTCCTTCTCATATCAACACTTCTTTTCTCACTTATTCAATATATTCATCATTCAGTGTCGCATTCTACGACTTACTTCTTTTTAAGGAATATCATCCTTACCACATTCGCCTTTTAAAATAGCAAGAATCTTCCATAATTGCTCAATAATTAGGAAGTAGTATGAATAGCTCAGAAATTTAAAAGATTCAAATCATGTTGAGGGGTCACAAGACCGTGAACTCTATTCTCGGTTTACTAGTGCTTCAACTCAATTCTTCACACTGCAAACCAGAGTGTTTATCAATCACAAAGACTGAAAACACCCTCCTTACGTACACTAGGTGGCCAGCCTATTGTACCACTACGTTGGGCCGCAACGTAGTGTTTTGTAACGACTATATGCGTTACGCTCGGAACCATTGTCCCCGAAAACATGTCCCCTTATAGGGTTGTTCACCTCAACTTTTCAACATCTGAATCCGCACCAAAACAATTTGGTTTGGCATAACTTTTCAATAAACACTTGAATTTCATGAACATCTTTCAATATTCGTCTAGCTGAATCAAATAGCATAGACCTCTACAACAATTCGAACATCAACCGAAATATACATATACATACATACATACGAATTCTCATATCTCAAAGAAATCTCAAAAATCTTTTTATGACGTCATGATACCGCACTGTATTTACAGTCCGTTGAGGATTCCATCATTTGGTGATTTTATCATACTACATCATACCATAGTGGGCTGACGATCCTTAGATCACATCCAACACTAGGTAATACTGCATTGATGACTCCATCGTTTTTATCATCCTTGCACCAGGTTACATGATGTATTAATGATATAAAATACATTTTGATATATTGTAAATAATTTTTGTCTAGCCGAAGCAATTAGCATAGACATACGAATAACAGTATTGTTGTTAAAACTCACTGGTTCCATCATTTGATCCAATGTTTTTCAAGAAAATAGAAGTGTAAACATCAGCACGAAGTCAATAAATTTCGAAAGTCTAGCATAGCTAGTAGATTTAGAGTACCTATGCTTCCACCATCAACTCCACTTTCTATAATGATCCATTGCTTAATAGGTCTATCTATTCCTATCATCCTCAATACTCCATTTACACTTATCTATACCCAGTTCGTCAAACTTACCACACGTTATGAGTTCAGGAACTTGCCACGATCATATGAGTTTAAGAACTTATCCTAGTCAGACCATAGGCGTCCATTCGCTGAGGGGTTAAAAAATATACCATATAATTATGAGTCACGACCCTACCATAAGTATGAGTTTTAAGAACTCGCACTAAACATTATAATATTCTCTAACTATACTCTACCTATCTGTTATACACATGAGAAAGAATCACCTTCTCAACAGGCATATAGCAAATAGCGCGACACAAACATTTCAATGATTATCAATGTGATAAACTGAGTGCAAGCACAAAACCCTCGCCCATACAAAGGTTTGTACAACTCAGCCATCACATGAGTCCTCAATTGAAATCCCACCTAACTCTATCTTGCTTATAACTTGCTCTTTGCTCGATACGAATTCCTCGTATCACATCATCTATAACTCCTCATGAGTTATCTCGTACTATTTCATAGTACTCCATCTTCATAGCATTAAGCTATAATTATTCAAACATTATAGACCATCTTTCTTTTATAACTTAAACAGACCACGTCGTGATCTTATTCTATAATCATCTCCCTTAAAATTATTTTCTTAACTCGTGATCGTTTTATTTTACGATCCTCTTTCTTTCTCTTTTTCATCATTTACTACATTACTCGTTATTCTGGCTTTTGGAGTTAGGAAACTCCCATTTCTTATCTTTATATCTCTTAGATTCTTCTTTGAATCTTCTTGTTTATATAAAGAAAAAAAAAATTCCTTTAAGAATTTCTAACATCATTTACATCGCTCAAAATTTCATTCGAGTTCTACACTTTCATCATACGTATCCATTTCTACACTTGGTACACATCGAGTCTCTAACAGTTTCAATATGGTACGCTGAGTGGTTTCCCACAAATAACCAACAAACTAGGTTCCGAGTTACTAGTTCGTATATACCTCCGCTCAATGAAGGAATCGTTTAGCCCAGATACCATACACCAACTACTAAAGAGTACAATTGTACCATACTTAACTATAACTCTCTATTCTTAACTTCCTTACCATTCTCTTCTTATAGACATTGTCTATTTGTTATCACCTTACATCCTTATTATTGGAGTTGGGTAACCCCACATTTATATTCTTTATAACTCTGCGAGATTCTTCTTTGAATCATTTCACGCAAGCTTTATCCCTTCTTTATACGTTTCTTACATTACTTCTTATTGTTCAAACTCTATTTGAGCTTATTCTTTCATTATCTTCACCTTCCTTCCCTAAGGTTATAGCCTAAGGTACTCCTACCTAAGGTTTATAACCTACAGCTTTGATACCAACTGTAACGACCCCAAAACTCATACAATTTAATTCTCGACTTCGGTCGTTAATAATACATTCAACCTCTAATTTTACATCATTAAACGATAATACAACCATTGAAATTTGCGGAATAATTAAAATTTTCTATTACAAACTATCCTCGTTCCCAAAACCTTCAACCTTTACATCTAAATATCTCAGAATCATTTTAATACTACAATAGTTTACATTCGCAAAACAATATTACAATTCAACATTAATACATTATTCGAAACCTTAAACATGGTTCAAATAATAACACAACCAAAGTATATAAATCTTCAAGTATCACATCTGATTCATGTCTTTCAAGTAACGCATAACTTTACCTTGAATCTTGAACCTGCAAAAGTGGTTATTTGCAAGGTTGAGCTCGACAGCCCAGCAAATTTAATAGTCTATCATGTTTCACATAGCACACAATTCATGCATTCTACATTTCTAATTTATCGAGTTACATTATACAACATGCATGTGCTATCACATATCACATATAAATTGAGTTCCATAACTCAATTAACTTGGTCATATTTTGACTTTAACAATTCATAAAGCATGGTATGTAAATCACCACATAATCACATTTAATCCACAAACATAATAGAACTGAAAAACTTGCCTTGGATGTTGTTTAATGTTTATAACTTATCTGCGCTGTGATGATCCTACACAAATTGAGGATACATACATGTACATATTAGTTTCACATACAAAATTCACGTACTCAATGTAAACTAATTTTATTTAACTATAATATTTTGTTCTTGTCTTACAACCATTCTATGTTTCTTTAGAAACTTTTGTCCGTTATAACCTTTTTACGCCCAAAAGGTTCTCTCATGGATTTAGTATGTAAATACTTTATGTATCAAAACATAAACCATTTATATCCCCTTCGTTTTATATTACTAGGTTCAATATAATTTCACAAGGCAACAGCCCCTCACCTTTGACACCCATTTCGCGGTTTAATAGCTTGCAATTTACTTATCTAATCGTAAGGCATTTTTTTAGTATGTTTTTCATGGCATACAAGACTATTCTTAAGAAATACTAACCTCTCATTTTGGGTTTCTTAAGTAGTCTAAAAAGCGTGCCAAAAATTGACGTTCATAGCAGTCTTCAATTTTTTTTCCCAGTTTTACCCTCTCTCGCTAAAACAGTCATAACTAATTCGTTTCAAAACATTTTTGAGCAATTCTTGAGCCCACGCGAAGCTAACTTCCGAGGCTACAACTTTCATTCTTTGACCATTTCCAAATTCAAAACAAAGAATTCCGAAAAATTCGTTCAAGGTGACTGCCCCGAGTTGGTTAGACAATTTTGACGCGACTACTTTGAATGGTCACAACTCTTTGCTCCGAAGTCGGAATTAGTCCGTTCCGGAGTCTATGGAAAGCTAATTCAGTGTACTATAACATACCAAAAGCCCAGAAGTTTGTGGAAACATTAACTGATCGAAACAGTGTCCCAAATAGCACATCCCGCTGCTGACTTTCAGTTTGACAAATTCGACACATTTCTTTCCAATCACCGTAACTCCCTCATCCGAGGTCGGAATGAGGTCATTCCAAAGCCTATGACTTCCTAACTCAGTGCACTACAACTACCCAGAAACTCAGAATTTTTCAGGCAACATAACTATTCCAGAATTCGACACTATAGTCACTGTTCATTCAATTTTCATTTTTAGACATGGTTTACTAAAATCTTCACCACGGATTCATTTTAACTCCGTTTTGGTTCATTCAAGTTAGGAAATCTTCAGAACTTAGAGGGATATAACATACAATCATCAAATTATGCTTTTAGACATAAATCAAAAGCACAAAGGGTCCTCAAGCTCAGTCCCAAAAACTGCCCAATAAGGTTCTTTGTAAATCTTTTATTTTGTGAGTTTTGGTTACACTTGGATGATGTTAAGGTTTCATATCTCTAATTACAATCATTATAACTCATTTACATAATCAATTACAAGCCAAAATAAACATAGTAAACTAACTAGTTTTCTAACAAAACTAACTAAACTTACAAAATACAAACTTTAACTAACAAACTAAATACAATATTTAAAATAATAACATTACCAAAAATTAAATAAGAAACATACCCGAAAATACGAATTCCACAAACTGAATACGTACTCGACCAAAATTCAACTAAGAGAAGATTTTTATAAAAAGTCCTCCCACAACAAAACCTTTCTCAAAATTGGAGGCCTTATTGTTGGTGAATGAAACAAAGGATCAAGCCCTTCTATTTATAGGTTTAGCAAAGGGTAAAGTTCTCAATTTAGTTGATGTGGGACTTGGTTTATACTAATTCTAATTTGTTTATACTAATTTTTCCTATTTTCAACATACTGAGTGTATTCATTCATCAAGAATTCGTTTCTTAACCAATTCGATCCGTTCAAGTTGCGTTGTTTTCGTTTTATAGAGGAGAACAACAATCATCCATCAATTTAAAGTTTTCATCATGAATTCATCATCAACTTTAGTCCCAAAGTACACCAAAACACACATTACAATCAAAACCCAAATTCCTCTTCTTTAGTATAAATACATGAATTTGATTTCTGAAAATTTGTTTCTAGATGACCACTATCAAATTATAAATATCTAATAACATATATAACATCGTAACCCACAAATTCATTAACCAAAACTCCAATTTTAAAAGAAACTCAAGAACACATAAACTAGCAATATAAACTAGATTATGTATCTTTAATTCCTTAAGAAATAAAATTAACCTTATTAGTAAAATTATAATTTCTATTCAACCATTATAATCATAACATTATTTAACAAATTCTCACTCCTCTAATTTAATTATTTAATTAAATTAGAATATCCCAATTATACTCGCGTAATAAAATACGTATAAATCTCATCTATTTTATCACACTTAAATAAACTATCTCATACCAATTTTCATCAAATATTTATTTAATATCATAAATATTCATCTAATTCCATAAAGTTTCCAACTAAAATATTTAATTTACTTAATAAATATTTTACTCGCATTATACTAATATTTACATTTTCATGCAATATATTACCTTCTCACTTTATTAAATCAATTATACTTGTATTAATTCACTATTTTAATTAAGTGAATTATTCACACTATTTATGAAACTTAACTCATAATAATTTCCATTGCCCACAAGGCATAATAATTAAAATTATATTATCTCATAACATAATTTCAACTTAATTAAATTAACTAATATTATTTAATTTCTTTAATAGTTTAATTACCTAATAAATCTCACATTCTCCAACATATGAATATATAATTCTCTTCACACCAAATCATATGATTCAAAATATATACACCTCATAATAAGAATTTTAATTATTAAATTTTTATTTTAATAACTTATAAAAATTCGGGTTGTCACATCCTTCCCTCCTTATAAGGATTCTGTCCTCGGAATCAAAGAAACCTCCTTTACTCAGTTTTCACCAAATCTTTTTTCAAAATTTACTCGGAATATTACATACACCATTTCTTCTAAGAATTTCGTCCTCGAAATTTTATCTATTAATCTTTATTCATTCAATCTATCAAAATAGATTTTACGTTAATAATTTATTCAATCATTGGGTTCTATAATCACTTTCTTTTCACAAAGATCTTTCTACAATTATTAACTTTTCTATTAAAAGTTTTACATTATTCTTTGATAACTCATCTCCTTCTCATATCAACACTTCTTTTCTCACTTATTCAATATATTCATCATTCAGTGTCGCATTCTACGACTTACTTCTTTTTAAGGAATATCATCCTTACCACATTCGCCTTTTAAAATAGCAAGAATCTTCCATAATTGCTCAATAATTAGGAAGTAGTATGAATAGCTCAGAAATTTAAAAGATTCAAATCATGTTGAGGGGTCACAAGACCGTGAACTCTATTCTCGGTTTACTAGTGCTTCAACTCAATTCTTCACACTGCAAACCAGAGTGTTTATCAATCGCAAAGACTGAAAACACCCTCCTTACGTACACTAGGTGGCCAGCCTATTGTACCACTACGTTGGGCCGCAACGTAGTGTTTTGTAACGACTATATGCGTTACGCTCGGAACCATTGTCCCCGAAAACATGTCCCCTTATAGGGTTGTTCACCTCAACTTTTCAACATCTGAATCCGCACCAAAACAATTTGGTTTGGCATAACTTTTCAATAAACACTTGAATTTCATGAACATCTTTCAATATTCGTCTAGCTGAATCAAATAGCATAGACCTCTACAACAATTCGAACATCAACCGAAATATACATATACATACATACATATGAATTCTCATATCTCAAAGAAATCTCAAAAATCTTTTTATGACGTCATGATACCGCACTGTATTTACAGTCCGTTGAGGATTCCATCATTTGGTGATTTTATCATACTACATCATACCATAGTGGGCTGACGATCCTTAGATCACATCCAACACTAGGTAATACTGCATTGATGACTCCATCGTTTTTATCATCCTTGCACCAGGTTACATGATGTATTAATGATATAAAATACATTTTGATATATTGTAAATAATTTTTGTCTAGCCGAAGCAATTAGCATAGACATACGAATAACAGTATTGTTGTTAAAACTCACTGGTTCCATCATTTGATCCAATGTTTTTCAAGAAAATAGAAGTGTAAACATCAGCACGAAGTCAATAAATTTCGAAAGTCTAGCATAGCTAGTAGATTTAAAGTACCTATGCTTCCACCATCAACTCCACTTTCTATAATGATCCATTGCATAATAGGTCTATCTATTCCTATCATCCTCAATACTCCATTTACACTTATCTATACCCAGTTCGTCAAACTTACCACACGTTATGAGTTCAGGAACTTGCCACGATCATATGAGTTTAAGAACTTATCCTAGTCAGACCATAGGCGTCCATTCGCTGAGGGGTTCAAAAATATACCATATAATTATGAGTCACGACCCTACCATAAGTATGAGTTTTAAGAACTCGCACTAAACATTATAATATTCACTAACTATACTCTACCTATCTGTTATACACATGAGAAAAGAATCACCTTCTCAACAGGCATATAGCAAATAGCGCGACACAAACATTTCAATGATTATCAATGTGATAAACTGAGTGCAAGCACAAAACCCTCGCCCATACAAAGGTTTGTACAACTCAGCCATCACATGAGTCCTCAATTGAAATCCCACCCAACTCTATCTTGCTTATAACTTGCTCTTTGCTCGATACGAATTCCTCGTATCACATCATCTATAACTCCTCATGAGTTATCTCGTACTATTTCATAGTACTCCATCTTCATAGCATTAAGCTATAATTATTTAAACATTATAGACCATCTTTCTTTTATAACTTAAACAGACCACGTCGTGATCTTATTCTATAATCATCTCCCTTAAAATTATTTTCTTAACTCGTGATCGTTTTATTTTACGATCCTCTTTCTTTCTCTTTTTCATCATTTACTACATTATTCGTTATTCTGGCTTTTGGAGTTAGGAAACTCCCATTTCTTATCTTTATATCTCTTAGATTCTTCTTTGAATCTTCTTGTTTATATAAAGAAAAAAAAAATTCCTTTAAGAATTTCTAACATCATTTACATCGCTCAAAATTTCATTCGAGTTCTACACTTTCATCATACGTATCCATTTCTACACTTAGTACACATCGAGTCTCTAACAGTTTCAATATGGTACGCTGAGTGGTTTCCCACAAATAACCAACAAACTAGGTTCCGAGTTACTAGTTCGTATATACCTCCGCTCAATGAAGGAATCGTTTAGCCCAGATACCATACACCAACTACTAAAGAGTACAACTGTACCATACTTAACTATAACTCTCTATTCTTAACTTCCTTACCATTCTCTTCTTATAGACATTGTCTATTTGTTATCACCTTACATCCTTATTATTGGAGTTGGGTAACCCCACATTTATATTCTTTATAACTCTGCGAGATTCTTCTTTGAATCATTTCACGCAAGCTTTATCCCTTCTTTATACGTTTCTTACATTACTTCTTATTGTTCAAACTCTATTTGAGCTTATTCTTTCATTATCTTCACCTTCCTTCCCTAAGGTTATAGCCTAAGGTACTCCTACCTAAGGTTTATAACCTACAGCTTTGATACCAACTGTATCGACCCCAAAACTCATACAATTTAATTCTCGACTTCGGTCGTTAATAATACATTCAACCTCTAATTTTATATCATTAAACGATAATACAACCATTGAAATTTGCGGAATAATTAAAATTTTCTATTACAAACTATCCTCGTTCCCAAAACCTTCAACCTTTACATCTAAATATCTCAGAATCATTTTAATACTACAATAGTTTACATTCACAAAACAATATTACAATTCAACATTAATACATTATTCGAAACCTTAAACATGGTTCAAATAATAACACAACCAAAGTATATAAATCTTCAAGTATCACATCTGATTCATGTCTTTCAAGTAACGCATAACTTTACCTTGAATCTTGAACCTGCAAAAGTGGTTATTTGCAAGGTTGAGCTCGACAGCCCAGCAAATTTAATAGTCTATCATGTTTCACATAGCACACAATTCATGCATTCTACATTTCTAATTTATCAAGTTACATTATACAACATGCATGTGCTATCACATATCACATATAAATTGAGTTCCATAACCCAATTAACTTGGTCATATTTTGACTTTAACAATTCATAAAGCATGGTATGTAAATCACCACATAATCACATTTAATCCACAAACATAATAGAACTGAAAAACTTGCCTTGGATGTTGTTTAATGTTTATAACTTATCTGCGCTGTGATGATCCTACACAAATTGAGGATACATACATGTACATATTAGTTTCACATACAAAATTCACGTACTCAATGTAAACTAATTTTATTTAACTATAATATTTTGTTCTTGTCTTACAACCATTCTATGTTTCTTTAGAAACTTTTGTCCGTTATAACCTTTTTACGCCCAAAAGGTTCTCTCATGGATTTAGTATGTAAATACTTTATGTATCAAAACATAAACCATTTATATCCCCTTCGTTTTATATTACTAGGTTCAATATAATTTCACAAGGCAACAGCCCCTCACCTTTGACACCCATTTCGCGGTTTAATAGCTTGCAATTTACTTATCTAATCGTATGGCATTTTTTTAGTATGTTTTTCATGGCATACAAGACTATTTTTAAGAAATACTAACCTCTCATTTTGGGTTTCTTAAGTAGTCTAAAAAACGTGCCAAAAATTGACGTTCATAGCAGTCTTCAATTTTTTTCCCAGTTTTACCCTCTCTCGCTAAAACAGTCATAACTAATTCGTTTCAAAACATTTTTGAGCAATTCTTGAGCCCACGCGAAGCTAACTTCCGAGGCTACAACTTTCATTCTTTGACCATTTCCAAATTCAAAACAAAGAATTCCGAAAAATTCGTTCAAGGTGACTGCCCCGAGTTGGTTAGACAATTTTGACGCGACTACTTTGAATGGTCACAACTCTTTGCTCCGAAGTCAGAATTAGTCCGCTCCGGAGTCTATGGAAAGCTAATTCAGTGTACTATAACATACCAAAAGCCCAGAAGTTTGTGGAAACATTAACTGATCGAAACAGTGTCCCAAATAGCACATCCCGCTGCTGACTTTCAGTTTGACAAATTCGACACATTTCTTTCCAATCACCGTAACTCCCTCATCCGAGGTCGGAATGAGGTCATTCCAAAGCCTATGACTTCCTAACTCAGTGCACTACAACTACCCAGAAACTCAGAATTTTTCAGGCAACATAACTATTCCAGAATTCGACACTATAGTCACTGTTCATTCAATTTTCATTTTTAGACATGGTTTACTAAAATCTTCACCACGGATTCATTTTAACTCCGTTTTGGTTCATTCAAGTTAGGAAATCTTCAGAACTTAGAGGGATATAACATACAATCATCAAATTAAGCTTTTAGACATAAATCAAAAGCACAAAGGGTCCTCAAGCTCAGTCCCAAAAACTGCCCAATAAGGTTCTTTGTAAATATTTTATTTTGTGAGTTTTGGTTACACTTGGATGATGTTAAGGTTTCATATCTCTAATTACAATCATTATAACTCATTTACATAATCAATTACAAGCCAAAATAAACATAGTAAACTAACTAGTTTTCTAACAAAACTAACTAAACTTACAAAATACAAACTTTAACTAACAAACTAAATACAATATTTAAAATAATAACATTACCAAAACTTAAATAAGAAACATACCCGAAAATACGAATTCCACAAACTGAATACGTACTCGACCAAAATTCAACTAAGAGAAGATTTTTATAAAAAGTCCTCCCACAACAAAACCTTTCTCAAAATTGGAGGCCTTATTGTTGGTGAATGAAACAAAGGATCAAGCCCTTCTATTTATAGGTTTAGCAAAGGGTAAAGTTCTCAATTTAGTTGATGTGGGACTTGGTTTATACTAATTCTAATTTGTTTATACTAATTTTTCCTATTTTCAACATACTGAGTGTATTCATTCATCAAGAATTCGTTTCTTAACCAATTCGATCCGTTCAAGCTGCGTTGTTTTCGTTTTATAGAGGAGAACAACAATCATCCATCAATTTAAAGTTTTTATCATGAATTCATCATCAACTTTAGTCCCAAAGTACACCAAAACACACATTACAATCAAAACCCAAATTCCTCTTCTTTAGTATAAATACATGAATTTGATTTCTGAAAATTTGTTTCTAGATGACCACTATCAAATTATAAATATCTAATAACATATATAACATCGTAACCCACAAATTCAGTAACCAAAACTCCAATTTTAAAAGAAACTCAAGAACACATAAACTAGCAATATAAACTAGATTATGTATCTTTAATTCCTTAAGAAATAAAATTAACCTTATTAGTAAAATTATAATTTCTATTCAACCATTATAATCATAACATTATTTAACAAATTCTCAGTCCTCTAATTTAATTATTTAATTAAATTAGAATATCCCAATTACACTCGCGTAATAAAATACGTATAAATCTCATCTATTTTATCACACTTAAATAAACTATCTCATACCAATTTTCATCAAATATTTATTTAATATCATAAATATTCATCTAATTCCATAAAGTTTCCAACTAAAATATTTAATGTACTTAATAAATATTTTACTCGCATTATACTAATATTTACATTTTCATGCAATATATTACCTTCTCACTTTATTAAATCAATTATACTTGTATTAATTCACTATTTTAATTAAGTGAATTATTCACACTATTTATGAAACTTAACTCATAATAATTTTCATTGCCCTCAAGGCATAATAATTAAAATTATATTATCTCATAACATAATTTCAACTTAATTAAATTAACTAATATTATTTAATTTCTTTTATAGTTTAATTACCTATTAAATCTCACATTCTCCAACATATGAATATATAATTCTCTTCACACCAAATCATATAATTCAAATTATATACACCTCATAATAAGAATTTTAATTATTAAATTTTTATTTTAATACCTTATAAAAATTCGGGTTGTCACAGTACTCACCCCAGACTGAGTGTTTTCTCATTTTAAACACTTGTGAGCTCACATATAGCTTATTTTATACCTACAAAAGCCAGTGTTTACCCACTTTAAAGATATTGAAGTCTTCTTTGGCAGCCCACTGTAAGCCTTCTTCACACTTTAAAGTTTTTCTCTTCATCTTTACACACACCCTTCTACACGTTGAGAGACGTGTTGCACACTTTTGCCCGGACTTCGGTCCGTGGTTTATTTTTAGTTTGTATATACATATATATTTATATATATGGACTAACATTATCGAGTTATGCCTCGATTGAGCCTAGACTTCGGTCTGGAGCGTTTAATTGCTTTTGTATATATATATATATATACATTTATATATATGAACTGCGTGTCGAACTTTGTTCGATGAGCCTAGACTTATGTCTGGTGCGTTTAATGACTTTCTTATATATATAATTATATATATGAACTGTTATCGAACTTTGTTCGGTGAGCTTGGATTTCACATCCGGTGCGTTTACTGCTTTAATATATATATACTTATATATATTAACTGTTGTTGGACTTTGTCCGATGAGCCTGGATTTTATATCCGGTGCGTTTACATGCTTTTATATATATATATATATATATATTTACATTTCGTCCCACCTGGAGTTTACTTCGTGGTGGTTGATCGTTTTTACAGCTTTCTGTACATTTCGTCCCGCCTGGAGTTTTCTCCGTGGCGGTTGATAGCTTTTACAGCTTTATTTATATTTCTAATCCCCCATGGATGTGCTCCGTGGCTGGTGATCATATATGTATATATATATTTACGACTTTTATATATATACCTGCTTAATGCTTTTATATCAATTGCGGCATCATGTGAGCCTAGAAATCATGTGATCACAGATTCAGTTTCCTGAATCTAGATTCGGTTCCCGTGATGGACCTTTTCAGCTGTAAGCAGCTTGTAAATATATATGTGATGTTTGGATTTCCTCAGATGGTTTTCATACCCACGAAGAATTCAGCACCTTTTTGTACATTATTTTCGTACGGATGCTTTGCATCTGTCAAATAAAATCAATCCAGCAGAATACGGAATAAAATGGGAGTGTAAAAGGTCTCAATTACTATTGAGCATCAAGGTTTGAAAAAACCTCTTTTATAAAACATCACTGCCATATCTTGCTTAAAATTGAATTTTTACATAAAATTCAAACCCTGTGTATATAGGTGCGAATGAGACCTCGCACTACTTCCAAATAACAGCACATTGACCCACACACACACACACACATTCAAATAACAGTTTCTTGAAAAGAGGCGGTCACCGTGGTAACACGGATATCGGGGGGGGTGCCTAACACCTTCCCTCCGCATAACCAAGTCCCCGGACCTTAATGAATCTCGGTTTCACCAACCCGTTTAGCAGTGTCACATCATTGGGTCAATGTGAAAACTTTTTCTCGGTTGTGTTGGTACAACCAGTTAAAAAACCAACTGGCGACTCTTATAGTCTAATTGTCGACATTATACATGTCGGACCGTTTTCACTTGTTTTTTCAAACAAATCTCACCTAAAATGAGAACACCAAAGAACAAGTAACGAAAAGGGACAATTAAAAATCCCGACGTCGACATTCCCGTTGGTATATAGCCGTTGAAAGCTATTTGAATTGCTTTGCAGATCTCGAGTTATTTGGTGTAGACTACTTGATGTGACGTGACAGCTCCTTTATGACTTTACTGACACAGCAGTCTGCCACCTTACCTACCGCCTTAGAGTTGTCACCTTTCTATGTCAGGCAAGTAGTCGACTTTATTTCCTCCTTCTAATTTCTCGATCAGAGGTTGTCCTTTTGCATCGATGCTCTCAATAAGCTCTGTTCGAATATCAATCCTCAGATTGAACCGTTGCCAA
Source organism: Panax notoginseng (assembly GCA_016801055.1). Classification (NCBI taxonomy): domain Eukaryota; kingdom Viridiplantae; phylum Streptophyta; class Magnoliopsida; order Apiales; family Araliaceae; genus Panax; species Panax notoginseng. The sequence continues at coordinate 135,717,001 of CM029015.1, forward strand.
TACTTCAACCTTCAGATGACCGAACTCTACGATTCTGATGAACATCTTCTTGGACCTGATCGTAGTGTCTTGTTGAATGTTGCTCATTGACAGGTAGAGACAACACTACGATATTGAAGAGTGTTTATTGGATCTTCAATGTAGAACACCTCTTCCTTCTCTTGTGCAGTGCTTCAACACTTTTGTTTGCTTAGACTGATCTTAGATACTGATGGCTTGACTCCTTGTTCTGGCCCCTTCTGAATAGCAAGACACTTTAGATTTTTGGCATGTCCAGCTCGCTTTCTCCTTGTGATCTCCCGTTCACTTATCCTCAATGGATTGACCCAATGCTTAATCACTTTAGCCTTGTTCTTCATAGGCTGACCAGTATCTTTGTGTACACTCCATCAGTTCCTTCTTTGTTTGGCAAACACTACGATCCTGGTTGCTTCCAAGATCGTTGTCTACTATTTTCTTGACAGCAACTGCACTAGTTGACTTTCCTTAGTCAGTTACTTTGATTGAAGTCTTCTTCTGATCAACTTGTGGAAGACTTCAACTTGAATGGCTTCACAACTCAATCTGTATGCTGATTGAGTTGGTGCTTAGATCTTCTATTAGCGTGCATGTCATTCGTTGAGTGCTCTCTAGTTTCCTTCAGGTTGGATGAAACTTTGCAGCTTAGACAAGAGGCTTCATACTTTGGATATTCTGGGAGTGCTCATTTGTTGAGAATCGTGTTTGCTCTACGATTCTGCCTTGGCGTTGTGAGCACATCTTTTGAGGCCTTAGTTCTGCACTCTACGATTTAGCTTCGGCTGTGCAGACACTACGACCCCGAGATCAGATCTTGACACTCTACGATTTCTGTCTTTATGCTTGTTGTCTTCATCTGATCTTGCTCGACTACGATCTCTGCCTCTGATATGATCAGTAGACCCTACGACTCCGAGTGTAGTCTACGATTCTTGACTTGGCTTCGGCAGATGCTCGGTCGGCTCGTAGACAGGCTGTTTCTACGATTCTGAACATGACTTCCTCAGCAGACTACGACTCCGAGAAAGTTCTTCTCGACACACTACGATCCTTCATCGTCTCTTCTGGCAGACTACGATTTCTGGTGCAGTGCTCGACGATCAGACAAGCCTATCTATTACATTATAAGATCAACCTAACATGTTAGCTTGATCTTTCTATATTTATAGTCCTTGTACATCATTTCTTTTTAAGGACTTTACAAAGCTGTTTTGCTTATATAAGATCAACCTAACATATTTGATCAATTCATTCTAAGTCCTTGTACATATGTACCTATTATCTATCAAAGGACTTTACAGCTTTTCTTAATGCAAGCATACTTGCATATTCATTCATATATATCATAATCAAATCATATGTAAATAGGAATAACATTCACATGCTTATTCCTGACAGTAATAACTGAATATCCCAGGGTTGTCTCCAGGATTGAACTGAGCTGTCTTCTAGGGTTATCTCTGAAAGACGATTCTGCCCTCTTACAATGTTAGTAACAGGTATGCAGAAAATTTTGAGTGTCTACAGATTTGACTGATGAATCTTTTGTTTTGCGATGTTTAGAGTAAATATATCTGTTTTATTTCAGTATATTTGCTATGCAAGCTATTTATGTGATATTATGTGAGCCTAGGAGCCACATGATCTAAGATCTCACTGACGGATCTAGATCTGGTTCCCATAATGGACCATTTTCAGTTGTACAACTAGTTTGCAAATTTTGTAATTGTAAATATAGGATGTTAAAACGGTTATCCGGATTTAAGGTCCCCGTAATAGTGAAAATCCTATGTGTGGTGCTAGGGCATACTTTGATGGCTTTCATATCCATAAGGAGCCCGACACTTATATATATAATATTTTGTCGAAGATGCTTCACATCTCGAGAATAAAATCAAAATAAGCCGAATACGGAATAAAATGGAAGTATCAAATGCCTCAATTACAATGTGAGCATAAGGGTTTGAAAATCTGTTTTCAAAAAATCATTTTTGTATATTTTGCTTAAAATTGAACTTTTCAATAAGTCAAACTCTTTGTATATAGGTGCAAAAGAGGCATAACACTACTTCTAAACAAAGCACTTAGGCCCAATTAACTGTAATGCACACACACATATACACACAAACTAGGGAACAAAAAGCGCGGTAACCGTGTTTCACGGAAGTTGGGGGTGCCTTACACCTTTCTCCCGCTTAATCAAGCCCCCGAACTCTATGAATCTCGGTTTCCAAGACCAATTAAACAGAGTCCAATATTGGGTCATATTACAAAACCTTTCAAAACTTGGTTGAGTTGGTACAAACATTTAACGCGTACCAACTGATGACTCTGTATAATTCGGACTAATAAAAAATCAAATCTTTTCAAATCGTCGACATTATATATCGAACATTTTCCTGAAAATCTCACCCTTCAGATTAAACAAACTCACATAGAAAACATAAAAGGTAAGAAACACATAGGAAGAGGGAGATAAAATCTTTTTCGGCGTCGACAAAATGAATGGTTAAAACTTTAGATCTGACGAATATTAACCGTTAAAAAAGTATATGTAACGCTTATATACGTATTAGAGCAAGCGAAGAAGCCAGATCTGGCGAAATCTTACAGTTACGCACGAGAATAGCTATCGAACGGCTTTAAGCGCCTCAAAACTCGTTTTCCACCGGTAAAAACTTGATATATTGCTATATATATGTATAAAAATGTTTGTATAAGAGATTTACAAAGTTTGAACCGAATAAAATCTGCCTTTCGCCCTCAAATGGCCTGATTTCTCTGTCCCGAACCCTTTCTTTCTCTTTTTCTTTTTTTTAAATGAGCTCGGGGGAGGGGGTATATATAGACTTGATCAACTGTGGGTCTACCTGCGGCTAACCCTGGTGGCCCCGGCCTGGTGGGTCTCGTTGTCTCAAAGTACGCGCACTCCGACCAACGCGCATTCCGACCAACGCGCAGTCTATTTGAACCTTCATAACTTTCAATCCGGGAATCCGATGGAGGTGTGCTATACCTTTTCGGAAAGCCCTTTTCGAGAGCTACACAATGACATGAGATTTGACCTTTTTCAAATTCGGGAAGACGATTCTATGACCAGATCTTTGAGTCTTCAAAGTCTGTCCGTTGAGCTGTCTTGTGCTGTTTTCGCTCGGGATTGCTGTTATGGTCCTGCATGACCTTCTTCGTGATAATTTGATCAGTTTTGATGTTGAGTTGACAAAATTACTCTTTTCCCTTCTGGGTTGATTTCCGGGCTTGATGTGCTACAGTTGTCTTTCCTCAGGGCTGTCTCTAGGGTTTGACGGATGTTGACTTCTGTCTGTCCTCATGGTTGTCTCTAAAGTTGATTTGATGTCTCCGGGGGTCTGGTTTGATGATTTTCCAGGATTGTCTCCGGAGGTCTGGTTTGATGATTTTTCGGAGTTGTCTCCGAGGGTCTGGTTTGATGATTTTACAGGGGTTATCTCTGAAAGATAAAAGACAATTCTACCCTCATGCATAGTTAGTAACAGGAATGCGAAATTTTAATTGTTTACAGTGAGTTCCATTTTCATGTGAGAAGGAACCATACGAAAATATAAAAAATAGATGTGAAAATAGTGGTCACTTCTATATATTGACTGTGATTCTACAAAAGCTTCTAACGTGGGTCCATCCAATTAAAAAAAAACGCAATCAGGCAACAAAGTCATTCCCAAATCCCAACTAATCAAAATCAAAACCTTCAAAAACAATCGCCGGAAAACAAGTACCCACAGAATCTAATTTCCATTTCCGTTTCCGTTTCCGTTTCCGTTTCCATGGCCATCGCCAACACTTTCTTCTCTTCGTCCTTCACTCTCGTCCCCCGTTCCAGGGTTTCTGATTCGGACTCATCTTCTCCTCAATTCTCTCTTTTCGATAGTTCCCCCAAAGTCTCCCCAGCTACCCTCGGATTATGTCAGTCTGGATTCTCATTTTCTCCAAAAAAGTAAGGATTTTCTTTCCAATTTCTCTTTAATATACTGTTTCGGTACTCGGGAATTCTGAAACGGTACCATTTGACTTCAGGAGATGTTTAGTGTAGTTGAAATGCTGATTTAATAAGTCTCAGTTCATGGAAAAAGTTAAAAAACAAAGAATTTGTTTTAATTGGGAAACAATTTTCGCTTTTTTCAGTCAAATAATAAGGTGAAGAAAAGGTTTTAGCTGTTCTCTGATAAGCGCAAGTGATTGCAAATAAATGGACTTAAATTTTCACTTGATGATGTGCGGATAGTAATTCAGAAATTAGTTGAAAGTTATATCTTTATATATATATATGTATATTTAATTTTTCTAAGTTTGAGTATGTGTTAATGTTACAAGTTGATGTATGATTTCTCTCTTCATCCGGGTTTTCTGTACATCAATTACTAGATAGGATATGTACTGCAATCGATCAAAATTGTTATCCGATTGAATTAAATTAATAATTTGGATTTGAATCTATTTTAAAGTCGGATGTTCACTTGAAACTATGTAAATCAGAATTTCTAATTTACCATATGTTTGAACCTTTATGTAGGAAGATTTTGCATGCTTCTATTGATGGTGTAGACTCGGTGCATTCAACCTCGTTGGTTAGTCAAATAATACACCTCTCTGTTATTTACTATGCTTGAAGGAAGCTTTCTGTCTGCATATTTATTTTTGTACTACGACAATTCCTTAATTGATGCAACTTGTTTATGTAAATCCTTGAAATTGCACTTTTTTTGTGTGGGCAAGGAAATCGTGCCTTGCTAGTTAGGGTTTCTTGTTGACTGAGGAGGAGCACGAAAAGTACGGAATTGATTGATTGATTGATTGAAGAGGGGAGAAGACAGGTGGGGCGATTATTCTAACGACACGTGGCAGAACTCTCAGAATCCGGAAACCGTGTTAGGGTAGCAGGGATTCCAAGAGCCTTCTTGAGTGCTTCGAGTTGAGAGAATATCCAAGTCTTGAGTGCTTTGAGAGAGAATGTCCAAGTCCCAAATCACCAAAAATAACCCCCTTCATAGAATGGAAGGGGTATTTATAGAGTTTTCTGGAACTTTAAGTAGTCACATGTCAGGCACATGTCTTCAGGAAAATTCCAAAAATACCCTTTAGTCATTAGAATAATGTCCATATCGTCCTGTCTTTCTAGTCATCAATCCAATCCCTCAATCAATTCCCAAAACGAGCATCCTCCACGAGCCTTCTGCCTCGGGACACGTGGAGGCTTCTCTCAGGTCTAGCACATCTATTTTCGACTTTTCCGTCTGCATTCAATTAGGACATGCAAACCCTAATTTGTCCATTTAATGAAGTCGTGGAACCCTAATTATGCATTTAATTTGATTAGGTCATGTGAACCTTAATTTGCACTTGGACCCATATTTGCCCCCTACGCGAGAGTCGCGTTTCCAAAGAGACGATCGTGCAAGAGTACTTCAAGCTTTTGAACGATTTCGCAGGACTCCACTTTACAGGTCTTTGAAGACAAGAGTCCTAGAAGAGGGAACCTCTAGGGAGCCAAACCCTTAGGGTTAAACCCTAGGGAGGCAAAGCCTAGCAGGGCTCTTCCTTGGACATATTGAGAAAATGTTCTGAAAATCTTTTCATAGCTTGGCCAAATTTGTTTCCTTGTTTTTTTTCTTCTGGAAATTATAACAAGGAAGATCATTAAACATTACCAAATAAAATTCGATCAAATAAAACCTTTCTTTTGGTAAACCAAATCTTTCCTTTTTATCAAATCAAATCTTATTTTTATTTTGGAAATTAAATTAGATTTTTTTTATTTGATTTTGAAGACAAGATCCTTCTTTATTATCATTAAGAAGGAAAATCAAACTTATATTTTGAAATTTCCCTTTGTTGGGAATAAAATCAAAAATCAAATATGTTCTATATTTAGGAAATAATATTTATATATTTCTATTCAAAAGCAAGATCAAATCTACTTATCTTTTGGAAACCAGATTGAATCTTTCCCTTAATAGGAACATGGTGATTGCTTCCTTTTCTGGTGTAAGAACAATTGAGAACATATATATGTACTTATATATATATACATCTCCCAAGCCATTCACGCTTCACTTTTTCGTCTTGCTTCGTTTTGGATTTTCGCGGCGAAAAAGCATTCGTTCCAAGCAGTTGATTTGTGGAACAACAGGACCTCGAAGGAATAGAGGGAACAACCCCTAGGTGGCCCAACCCTATAGGGGCCGAACTCTATGGGGAGCTGAACCCTAGTTTTTTTTTCCAGGTACCTCCAATCTTTCTTTTGTCTTCTGAGTCCTATTACTTTGATTACATTTTGGTTTTTTCCCTCGGATAATAAAGAAAGATTCAACGAAAACACTAAGGAAGAAAAAATGCTCTATATGCAGCGAAACCGCCCCTGTTGGCCGAACCCTAAGAGGGCCGAACCCTGGGGGGCCGAACCTTAGGGGAAATTGGCGATTAGATAGAAAAAATGATGTTCAGGAGGAGTAGTTACTATTTTGATCCGTTTGGAGTTTCGGGGTCCATAATATATCAAAACGAAGCTAGCGACGAGCTCTACAAAAATTATCGCCTTCAGCCATGACATACACCGTTATAAGTCCAAAAAAGGCTCCGAAAGATGCTTTTGGGCTGTCCGAAGTTTTTTCGAAAAATTTTGGGAATTTTTTTCTTGCATGATTATGATTCCTAACTCTTTCTGACTTTATTTCTTCTTATTTTCAGGTGTTTTTAAGCTTAAATCTCAGACTTTCTTTTTCATGGTAAGCACTTCGAGTTCAAATACTTTTCTTGTCATCCTTTCTTTGCACTTTAGAGCCCTTATGTTGAATTCTTCTTGCTTGCAGGCCCTCTTCGTTAAACATTCTGCAGACCCGAAAACCGCCAAGGAGGCCCCGTTCCTCAGTGATTGGGGAAGGGCTCCCCTCTTTTGGTCCTTCCGACGTCTCTTTGGGAGCAAGTTCGGGCATATGATCGTCTAATTCTTTTTCGCCAGAGAAGGAAGACTTGTTTCTATATGCAACGGCTTGCGGAGGTTGGGATGACTTTCCCTATTCCGATCACATTTCCCGTATATGCATAGAGAAACAAGTGTACCCTTTCAGTCTCCTTTACTTATTGTCTGATTCATCTAGCCACCTTTAGGAATGACAGCATTGGACCGACGAGATACTTGAGAATGCTGATTATGTGGATATTCTAAAGAAAAGGCTTACATTCTTTGTTGCATCCAACTATGCGGGGACATTCGTATCCAACAGGACCATGGTGCTCCTCTACATGCATATTCGTCACTGCTTCGGGGAATGCATCTCTACACTGGAGGATGTCTATACCATCTACCAGTAAGCATTTTTCCCCTATGCGTGAGTCACTCTTTTGGTGAGATGATCGCGCAAAATATTTTTAAGTGTTGAAGTCTTGATTCTAGTTTTTGAACACTTCGCGGGGCTTGATGTTTTGCAAGCCTCGAAAACGAAAGTCTTAGGAGAGAGAACCTCTAGGGGAGCAAACCCTAGAAGGGCGAGCTTTAGAGGAGCTCTCCTGGGATATCTTGGAAATCTTCGATCTAATCCCATTGGGCTCTTTGCGAGTATCGCGAATGGGGCAGCGGGTATCGAGTCTTCTTCACCACATGATGATTGTGTCAGTCTTGATGCTTGGGATTCTTTGTCTGATGTAAGCTTGAATGACCTGCTGTGGGTGGTGCAACGCTCTCTTCACGCCCTTTTACAACTTCTCCACATGACAATTTTGAGGATATCGATGAGACTCTTGCTTCTTTGAGGCGGAATCCTTCTGAGACTATTGCTGATGTTCATCCTCCCAAGGAGGATTCTGCCGAGTTGGTGATTGCTCGGGAGGGTATTGTGGATATCACTTTGGGTGGGTTGAATGACCTTCCGTCTCCCGTGGCATCTCCTAACTCTCCTTGGACATGTCTCCCTTCCATGCTAGGTTGCATCTCTTTATTTTCAATCATCATGTTGTTGCACTTCGTTCGGAAGTCGCTTCATATCTCCATGAGAATGACTTACTTTATGTAGAGCTTTAGGAATTTCAAGATGCCATTGATAAATTGAAGACCAAGCTTTGGGAAATTGAGTCAACTGCCCAAGACCTTGAAGGCCTGATAGCCTCCAATACGAAGGCTCGGGGTACCACCATTGTCGACTTGGAGGCTTTAGTTATTCCCCTCTCTTCAGTTCGACAGGTCATGGCCTTTAGGTCATGAACTTTCGTAGTTTTTTCCATTTCTTGTATTAGAAAATTTATGTACATATATTTCATTCATCAAATTGTAGTTTCTTTTATATTTATTGATTGCCTTTAATTTGAACGATTCCTTAAAACTCAATATTTAACATTGGATCTTAAGTTGTTCAAATTAATACTCCAAGACAACAATAGGCCTCATAAATTTTGTTAAAGAGAAAACATGTTTTTTTTCTTTTTGATTTTATGCAAACTAACACTTGAATCTATACTTTTCTTTTTAATAAATCAGAAAAAATATTCAAGTATAAGTGAAAGTTTGACAAATTTATTGATAATCAAGTGGCTTTTAACGAAAAACATAACATTTCAGATAATAAATCTTGCTTTTGACGGAGAAAGCATAATGTTCGCCACTTTTAGAGATAAAGTGTAACTTTTTCGGGGTTGAGGGCTTATACTTGGGTGCCTCAATTACTTTTAAAGTTGAAAGTATAACTTTTCGGGTTTGAGGACTTATAGTCAGGTGCCTCATTCACTTTTGATGATAAAGTGTAACACTCAGGTGCTTCGTCACTTGGGTCGTCCAATTTCTTGGCAAGTACGGTCTACGAGGACTTGAAATCGGGTGCCTCGTTACATGGGTTGTCCAATTTCTTGGCAAGTGCAGTCTACGAGGACTTGAAATCGGGTGCCTCGTCACTTGGGTCGTCCAATTTCTCGGCAAGTGTATTTTACGAGGACTTGACCACTATTTAGAGTGGACCACCATCTTGGGTGGATTTTTTTTTAATTCGTCAATTCTTATGCCTCCTCCCTTGGTCATCCAATTACTTGGCAAGGGATACTCCTGAGAACTTAAACCACCATTTTTGGTGGACCACCATCTTGGGTGGATTTTTAATTCGTTAATTCTTGTATCTATAATTCAGAGTTCTTTTGTTGGTAGAGCCAGTATTTGGGTTGTCCATCATCTTGACCTCCGGGACTGCACCTTGGGTGATAGTGTTGCACGTTTCTTTTCCTAGTTCAATATCTCCGGTCGCCAACTTCTCATGGTATATCCTCCGCAGACTGTAACAGTCCATAGTGGAGTGTCTTGCGTATTGATGGTATACACAGAATTTCGGCCTTCTTTTCATCTCTTCCGTTACAACCAGCCGGGGCCTCGGAGGCTTCACTACTCCGTGTTCGACCCATTGTTCATACAGGCCTCTGAATGCCTTCTCGCTGCATGTGATAGCCTCCGGAACTAGCATTCTGGAATACTTGTCTCCATGTTTTCCTCTGCTTCGTTCAAATTTCTCATTTTTCTCCCTCTTGCCCCCTTGTGGTTTTGACTGAGAATCCGTCAAAGCCACAGTTGCCCTCTTGCCCTTCCATGTAACCATCGCATGGTTGGTGGGCAATGTCATGATTCCTCCCAAGTCTTGTGCAAAAGATGAGAGGTTCGCAAATGAACCACAAGCCTTGGTAATGAGGTGGGGCTTGAAGGCGTCTAAAGCACCATTGTTGCATATGCTAACCAAGTTCTTTTCTTCAATTGGCTCTGCACACTTCTGTGCTTGGGCCCTAAACGTATCCACGTAATCTGACAGCTCCTCGTTTGGCTTATGTTTGAATCGCATGAGATCTACGATGGTTACCTGTTTCTGCACATAGAACAATTTCTTTAAAAATTGTTATTTTAGATCATCCCAATCATGGACTGATCCGTTCTCCAAGTTGTAATACCAACTGAAGGCATTATCCATCAAAGTTTTGTTGAATTCCCTTATCAACATATTGTGGTTGTTCATTTCATCATATCCTAACCATAGAGACATCGACTCAACGAACCAGACATTGTGTTCCCTGACATTTCTTTTCTCCCCATTGTATTTTCGAAATTACGGGGATGCTCGATATACCCTACCGGGTAAGGTTGTCTCCGAATATATGCCGGGTAAGGTGGAGTAAAGTCCAACTCCGAGGGTCGGGATGTCTGCCTGCGAAGTTGATTGATCACATCGATCATATCATCCTTTGTCACATATTGGCTCGTGGTATAGACTCCCTGTGGTGTTGTGATGTATGGCTGCATTGGCTGTGTGTATTGTACAGAAATTGGCTGATGTACACTGGCATCATGTAAATTCTGTATCGGTTGTGTTTGTGGGCTAGTTCGTTGAACGAGGCTTGGGATGGTTAGTATCTGCACTTGTGAAAATGCGGGGATAGTGGTCGGAATGATATTTGTCTGAGGCTGACTGACTTCCAGTTTGGGTCGTGGCACGTCACCACTGTTCTGAGGTTCCGAGTGGATGATTGGAACGGACTGATTCTCCGTCAATGGAGGTGCAATTTGATTCTCCTTATTGTTGCTATCGTTATTGTTGTCTTCCACTCCTGCTTGTTCTCCCTGCGAATTGTCTGGGAACACGACCCTGAAAGTGGGGATCTGCATCAACTGCTGGCAGAAATTCCCCATTTCCTCTTGCTTCCTCTGCATCTCTAGTATCATAGCCATCATCATCCCTTGTCCTTCCCGTGCTTTCTTCAACGCCTTAAGCATCTCTAGTTGCACAACATTTGCCCGCTCTCCACTTTCTTCCTCGCGTTGCCTTCCCGAGCCTGTCTGCCTGACATTCGTTGGTTGTTGATCAGCCATGTATGGTGATGTTGGACTTTCTTCCGAAGTGTCTTTAATAATAGGTTGATCGAGATCCAGATTTGCGCCCTGGAAAGCTTGATTTGCTTGCCTTGGAACTGGACCTAGTGAAGTAATGCTCGTTGTTGGTGAAACTCTTCCTGTTGTTCTCCCACTTTTAGTTGGCATACTTTTCACGAATTGTACACTCCTCAGTAGAGTCGCCAAAGAAATGTGGGCAAGGAGATCGTGCCTTGCTAGTTAGGGTTTCTTGTTGGCTAAGGAGGAGAGAAATCCATGAAGAATACGGAATTGATTGATTGATTGAAGAGAGGAGAAGAACAGGTGGACGATTATTCCAACGACATGTGACAGAACTCTCAGAATTCGGAAACCGTGTTAGGGTAGCAGGGATTCCAAGAGCCTTCTTTAGTGCTTCGAGTTGAAAGAATGTCCAAGTTTTGAGTGCTTTGAGAGAGAATATTCAAGTCCCAAGTCACCAAAAAGTCCCCTCCTTCATAGAATGGAAGGGGTATTTATAAAGTTTCTTGGAACTTTAAGTAGTCACATGTCAAGCACATGTTTTCAGGGAAATTCCAGAAATATCCTTTAGTTATTAGAATAATGCCCATATCGTCCTGTCTTTCTAGCCACCAATCCAATCTCTCAATCAATTCCCAAAACGAGCCGCCTTCACGAGCCTTCTGCCTCGGAACACGTGGAGGCTTCTCCCGGGTCTAACACATCTATTTCTGGCTTTTCCGTCTTTATTCAATTAGGACATGCGAACCCTAATTTGTACATTTAATGAGGTCGTGGAACCCAATTGTGCATTTAATTCGATTAGGTCTTGTGAACCCTAATTTGTACTTGGGCCCACACTTTGTTTCTTTCTATGAACTGATGCTAGTTAAATTTTGTAGGCAATTAATCTATTCAGAACAGAATAGTTGCAATTTCATTCTTTTTTCCATTCAATTCAATAGTCTTGCAGATGACTTAATGCGTTTGGTATGCTTAGCATTATGGTACTTAAGATTTACATACTGTATAAATGATGAAGTTGCTGAGGCTTAGTACAAATTCACGGAAGCTGTATGTGTATTTTTTCGTGGGATAATTTTAGGCATAGAGTTCAAAGGTGTTTTGGCTTTGTTGAGGCATATATATTTAGTCTCTTAGAAAAGATAAAGTTGAATCAAGTTTTAGTTGATAGTAACTAAAGTTACTTTTGTGCATTTATTTTGGTGCCATTTTCCTTCCTCTTTTACCATGACAAACTACTCAAAACAATAAGTTCCAGATGAAAGAGGTCTCTAGCAAGTTGCAAACAGGGAAATTTTATTATTGTGTTGTTTGATAGGGCCATCTAGCAAATGGGTTTTCTCAAATAGTGGTTGTTGACCATAAGAATGACTACCTAAGAAATAATAAATTCACCATAGATCTTGTTTTCAATGAAAGGTAATACAGATCCTTTGGTTAAAGAGACGATCTAGTGTCCTAAACATGGTTGTTAAGGCGTCGCCTAGGCGTCCAATTGGTCCGACGAAGATAATGCGGCTGGGCGGCTTGGTGGCTGTTTGAAAGTCTAGCATTTAGTAAAGCGATGCCTCAACGACGACTTAGACGAGCTGAGCGAGCAACTTGTATTTGTTGTGGGTATGGATCGACCCAAAGGCCAACTGGGTTAAAAAAAAAACCGATGTCATTGCAGCTGACCGTAATCGATTTGCAGTAGAAGAGTAGAAGGGGGAGAGCAAGAGAGAGAATTCTAAAAGTTTGAAACTTGAACCGACGATCGACCCATAGCTCCGATCACTTCTTCTTTGCAGGTATGTTTCTCTTTCTTCTCTGGTCGTGAGAGTCGCGACTGTTTTTTTTGTTCTCTGCTTTTTGGTCGCGAGTCGCGACGCTTTTTCTTCTCTGGTTACTTCTCTGCTTCTTTGGTTCTTTCTCTGGTTCTTTGGTTCTCTTTCTTCTTCTCTGGTGACTTCTTTGCTTCTATACTTCTCTGCTTTACAGTTTACTCCAAAAATGAAAGCAACTATGATTATATATGATTGGATGGATGCAACTATGATAACTACTATTTTATTAGTGACATGTGAGGGTTAGACTTACGATAATGGGTTGGATTATAAAATAACGTATATTCAAAAGAAGCCCCATACAGGTTACACACATCCCTTTGTAATACTTTACATATTAGAGGAGTAAATGAATGAAACCTTAAGACCAGCTAAAGAACCAAGGCTTATGCTAAAATCCTAATTCTCTGGAATTAGGTTCTAATTTATTTTTATTTTTTCTTTTTTTTCAGTTACAATTAATCATGTAACATAAATTTTCCCTTTGTTTTTTCAGTGCTTATTGTAGTTCCATATGACTGCTCTTCATCTCCAATCTACTTCATTCACTCTGAGCTTCTTCTGGTGTTTCTTAGTAAATTGTTCTTGGGAGAATTTATGGTTATGGGCAATGGCATGATGATTGCTTTCCCTCAAGAACTAGCTCAATCATGTTTGCACTTATTTTACTAAATTGTTTTCTTTGTCTCTTCTCAAGATTGAACTTGCGAAACCAAAAGAGTATATGTTTCCTGTACTTTACCTACATCCGCGTCCTCTTGTGATCATCTAAAGCTGTTTTCTATAGGCTATAGCAATAATTTACTACAAGGAACTTGAGATTTCAGGTGGCCATTACATATTTTTATTTATCCCATTCCCTAAATAACGTTCAATGATTTAAATAATTTGTGCGAATTCTATCATAACGATTATTTTGCAGAATGGGAAAGTGGATTTCTTTATCTTTGTTATCCTTCTGTTCTTTCTTTCTTTCTTTATTTATTTATTTATTTTTTTGTGGGGGGGGGGGGGGGAGTTGGTGGCAAAGGGAGTTTTGAAATAGAGAATGCCTTCCTCATTCATCTTTGTCAAACTTGTTTGTTAGGGCGTTTATTTTATAAATATATGTACAGACATAAGTTGCAAAAAAAAGAAGAAAAAAACAAACATATTCACAAGAGAGAGAAACGAGGGTAGGATAAGAATCCAACCTAAAAAGTACAATGGGAAGAATTATACCACCTCATCCAAACTGAAAGTCCTTTAAAAGTCAATGCCTGAAGTTCATTAGATTAAAGTACGGTGTAATCTTACCATTGGGCTCTCATTATAGGATGGAAAAAATTATACTTTTTTGATAAGTAATTCATAACAGTAAAAGCCGCCAAAAACCAGAAAGGCGAGTTCCATGTATATATATGGACATGCATTAAAATGCATAAGTTAGATAAAAGAGAACGTTTGACAGAAAAATCCCAGATGTATCTGCCACTGACCTTTATTATAAAAAACACATTGTACCCTGAAATTACCAGCTATTCTACATCTAACATACACCCAGATTCTTATAAAGCTTTCAATCAAATCAAGAGAACACAAAAGTTAAAATTAAACGAAAGACACTGTACCTGGATACACCTAGTGGATTTAAAAATGAATTAGATCAACATACCATGCCAAAGCATAACATGGTATCCTTCTCTTTTCTCTTGTACTCTGTATTCTAATAAAACTTCGTACTTATTCAGAAAACATAACATGCCAAAACTGAAAATTGTACACTCCCTGTTTCCAGAGATCGTATAACCTTTCCTTCCAAATAACCTTTAGAAAGGTGGGTCTCTAAAGCCCTCTTCTTCCTCGTCGCTTTCCCTTCTAAGAATATATGTGTGCGCGTGCGCGTGCGAGAGTGCGTGTGTGTGTGTATGTATATAATATATATATATTTTTTGGTACATCATCTTGTGAGTTTTTACTTTTAACCACTTGTTAGACAAGTCTAACAAAGTTGTTCATTATTGGTTCTATGGTTCCCAGTGATATATTAGCAAACAAGCTGCAGTACAATAGCAAATGAGTTTATTGTATCTCAATTTTAGAATTGGAAGACACACATGTTTTTTGCTAACAACCACATACTTTTACTAATCTGTAAAGAGATATGGATCAGATGAAATAAATTCTAAGCTCTCTTTATTGAATTGTTTAATAGAATTTCAACCACATTATTTACTTTACGTCATAAACATTCACCTAAAAAGAAAATCATCCAAAGTGACTTAGGCTCTTAGCATACTTTTCAATGCTGAAAATCATATGTCCAGTTTAAGAAACTTGGTTTTGTTTTTCTGATCAGTATATGTTATCTTTTATGTATATTTTCTTTTCAAATTTTTATCTTGTCATTATTCACTCTACTGCTTAAGATTGTGTTTCTAGCTTGAAATAAAATCTCCATCATGGCCAGTTCCTTAATTTGTTTAGATAATTGGAGATAGAAAATAATTTGAGTACAAAGCAAAGGAACATAGGAGGTCCTACTAATAAACTAAAACCAGTGAAACTAAATATGAAGTCCTTGGTGGAAGACTATCTGCCAACTCTGGTGAAGCTCCAGGGTAGAAATTCCATGAAAATCACATATCACCAAATCCCAAAGTGATTTAAGGAAAACACCCCCTTTTATATGAAAAATTAACCTTCAACCCAAAACACACTAAAGTTTTAGAGATAACACGATCTTAACTTATTGCAAATTCTAAGTTAGAACAAGAACAGTATCATCCGCGAGATGAAGGTTAGACGCTTTCAAATCCTCTCACCCCGCATCATACACCCAACAATCTAATAAGCAACCTCCTCTTGTCCGCTAGTCATCTTACTTGAGACATCGACAAGCGAAAGAAAATGGATATAAGTTCCTGTTGTTGCAATTCTCTAGAATTCCGGTGCAAGTGCAATTTTCATGTTATATTATTTAGGAGCTGAAAAGTCTTTTTTGTATTATTATTTGTTAAGTTATGTGGATGGGATTAGAGTAAATAGATGGTTTTTAGTATCTTTCTTTTAATCAATAGCCATTGTGACAACATTGTATTGGATTTTTGATGATTAATTAAAATATAGTCTTTGTCTTTTGAGTTCTTCCAAGAACTTCAAGGTTTTTATTCAATTCTACATCATTGATGTCTTCCCTTTGTTTTCCTCTAAGAAACCAACGTTTGATGATGGATCAAAGTAAATTCTCGCCCTCTCACATTCTTGGCTGCGTCAAGTAGCTTTAAAAGAGTCCTGATTCTTATAAGTATGATGATAATATATCTTTGATTAAACAATCTACTCTTCTACCTCTTGGTTATCTGTGTTCAACATGGTTGTCAAGTCGTCTAGTCGGTGGGGAACAGGGGAAGAGGCAAGGCGTGGGCACGACTTGGTGCCAGACACAAAGTCACTCGCTCAGATTCTGAAGGAGTAGCCTTGTGCAGCTTTTGGACAACTTGCGTATGACTTTCTCGACGCTGTATCGGCTTTCCTTCTTCTCTGTTTTTTCTCTCTCCATTTTTTTTTAAATTTTAATATAAAAATATTGTTTATGTTCAACTATGGTGCTCAACGCTATTTACTTTCTAATATAAAGTTCAAACACCTTTCTTAGCAAATTCAACGAGCATGTGATAAATACTCACATTAGTAACAAGCTAATGAGTGTAAAAAGGAAGAAGATCAACCATAGACTTGGATAGAGGGATAGGCTTATGATTTTATTATCTTCTGTAATAAAACAGTTTTCTAACTGCCGCTTCTCCATAAATTTGAGTGTTTTACTTTTTTTGCTTCTATCAGGCTTTTAATCCTTTGTGCCCTTTATGTTTTGTACAAATCACAGTTGATATTATCCTAACAGAATTTTTCCATGCATCTTTTTTTGGGGTCAAAAGATGCAATGAACAATATTAATGGGGTCATTCTTCCGTATAACCCCTACTACGTATTGTGAAACTTTGATGCTAGCAGATCAGATTGTAAGTCTCTGGTACAACTTCCTGAAGAACTAGGGGAGTAGCTGGTAGCTTCTTCCCATTATTTTATATCATGTCAAATTATTTATTTTAACGTACTTTGAAAGTTTCCAAGTGGTTTATGATCTGTATTTTGGGTAAAGATGATATTACTAAGTAATACAACTTTGTTGCTACCGGGATCCAATTTCACAAAGTATCTGCTAATGAATTATTCTGCCTGCTGTAACTATTATTCATACTTTGCTCACAGTATGGTGCATATCATTTTACCTATTGTTTAGTGATTGTAATAGTGTATTTTCATTTCAGAAGTCTGAGCTGGATGATGATTATGTTCCAATGCCGATTGTTCTAATTGATCAAGATTCAGACTTGGATGCTACAATGGTGCAAGTTAGCTTTGGAGATCGCCTCGGTGCTCTCATTGACACGGTTAAGTGAATATAGAAACTTTGGGTTCACCATCCGCATATGTTATTATTCTAGAGGGAATACATGACTTTTTCTTAATAGATAACCTTTCTTCTCTTATAAATGGAAGCTCAAGGCCTTAATGACCCTTAGAATCATTATGTTTTTACATGGAATCCAACTGAGTTTTCTGGCATGTACTGTGGAGGTAATATGTTAGCATTTCGGACAAATGTTTCTCCAAGTGATTATCTTTGTACTTATCAAACTGTTTTTGTTTCGACTTCTCTGGGTTCTCTCAAAACTTCTATGTTGCTGTTGAAGTGATTCACATATAAGCCGCTTTTTAAGTGTTAGCTTTGGAGTTTGGACAAATTAATGTGATTTATGTTCTTAAAAGAGAACTTAGATGCTCATTGAAGAAATTTTGCAAAAATAATGTAGAAATATAGATTACTTGGTGATTCACATTCTTGCTCAGTCTCAATACTTGTGTGACTTCATTCCCTGAATGCTGTTATTTTGGGGGTCTTGGTGCTTAACTGATTTTTCTCATCTTCACTGTGGCGAGTCTAATTGCTTTGGCTTGTTTGCTAGTGCAGATGAAGTCTCTAAAAGATCTAGGCTTGGATGTGGCAAAGGGTACTGTTACCACAGAGGGTTCAGTCACACAAACAAAATTTTTAATCACACAATTGTGAGTAAACCTTCTAGCGTTCTCTTCTCTATGGTAATTATAAAGTGCCATATAAGTGGATGAACTTTCTGGAACCTTTTCAGAGCTTTTTAGTGGCTTGGCAGCTTGGTTGTTTGATCCACCAAAACTTATTTTGCCACTTATATGTTGATGATGTATTTATTCTTTGTTTAGTTGCCGAAAGCTATTTAGAATTATTAATTATATTATGTTTACAACACATGCAGTCTTGTTTTATGATATTAGTGACATGGTGATTGCTACCATGAAACCTGGAGGTAGTGATAACCATTCCTTCTGATACACTTCACTCTTCATTATATCTTTTAGTTGGTTTCTTTCTAGCTCTCAAAATTTGGAAGGGAATAGAGATATAAGCAGCAAGTTGACAAAAGACAATGTAGTACATTATTATTCCCTTTGGAATGCTGACAAATGACTTCTAGATATAGAGATGTGCAAGCTAGAAGACAATATTATTCTATTCTTTTAGAATGTACATAAGATAGCTTATATAGGCTAAGCTAAAGCTATAAATGGAAAGGAAATTGATTAATCAAATCTGTATGTGATCAATGATAATCCTAACTGCACTAATCACTTCAATAATTGTGATTCTGGAAATCCTCTCTAACAACCCTACTAATCATGATATTCTTAAACTTCCCCTCAAGCTCGAGCATGTATATCACTCATGCTCAGCTTGTTACAAGTATAGATGATTCTAGTAGTCCCTAAAGCTTTGATCTACCCCGTTGTTAACTTTTGATTTGTATACATGGATGTATGAACCGGCATTGATCCAAGTAGACATGTTTCTTCTAGCAAGTCTACCACATATTTCCTCTTAGATAGAAAAATATATTTGCTAGAATGAGCTACTTCAATGACCAAAAAATGTTTCTGCCTTCCCAAATATTTAGTTTCGAACTTCTGCATTAAAAAGGATTTCAAGTTGCTAATTTCCTGCCTATTATCTCCATCTACATGCTCAACCAACAAAATTCTCCCATCATTACTCACGCGATAAAACATAGATATCGCTATTACACCTCAGTAGCCCAAACTTTAAAACTACGCTTGTTAATTTAGCAAACCACAACTGACAAACCAATCCTGATCCCCTTGAGCAATAAAACTAGGAGGTTACTTCATATACACAGCTTCGTTGAGATCACCATGAAGAAAATTTTGACAGCTGATGCAAGGATTAGTAGTGAGAAGCTGCCATAGATATCAACAAGCTAACATGGCACATTTTGGCAAGAGGAGAGAAAGCCTCAAAATAGTTAACACCATTATTCTGAGCATACCTTTTTGCAACTAAGCGAGCCTTAAGACTATCCAAGTTTGGTTGCTTTACTCATTGCTCCTATAAATGTAAAGGTTGTGTATAAGCTGAATTTTGCCATAGCAAGGAGAAATAACAACATTAATAGATAATAATAATATTAATAGATAATATATATTTACATATTAACTAATCAAATAATAATAATAATAATAATAATAATAATACACAGTAATATGGACTTTAGATCCATTTGTTTTTTTTTCCCGTGTAAGAGTTACTTCTCTTTTTTGACTCAGTCTATAATAATAATAATAATAATAATACACAGTAATCTGGACTTCAGATCTAACTGGTTCTATTTCTTGTAAGAGCTGCTTCTCTTTTTTGGCTTGATCTATTGTTCCTAATCCATTTTCTTTGGCTTTGTATATTTGGAAATCTAAGGTCCCTTCCAAAGTCGAGACTTTTGTGTGGCCTCTGGTTTTACAAAGATAATTGGTATGATTTTTCAGTATAGGACGATCATACTAATGTTCTCTATCAAAATCGTAGGTCTTACAAAATTCTATCTCTGAATATTTGTTTAATGTGCAGGCAGAGTAATGAGACTCATGCTCATTTATTTTTGCATTGTTCTGTTGTTTCGGGCTTGTGGAAGTCTCTTTGGAGTGTTAGGAGAGGGGTGGGCTGTTGGTCGATTTCACAATTAAAACATACGTGCAAGTATATACGGTCAACAAGTAATAAAGTGATGAGAAAAATATCTTTTCCACGATGAATTATTTAATAAAAATTACCAAGTACTAACCCTTAACTAAATTAATTTTATTTAAATAATGGATTTAAGATTGTTAATTTATGACATTAAATTTTTTAATTAAACTAATTCTAAGTATCACTAGATTGAAATCAGATAATAAAGACTTAAGATTACAATTTCATTTATTGTTTCACTTAGATCAACGCACTTCCTGTTAAATTACGTTAACTATTTTGAATTGTTAATCAAGAACACTTCAATATTTATGTCTATCTCCCGATATATCATAAACAAATCAACTTAAATCCACAGATGATAGAATTAAGATGAACACCCTAGTTAACTAATTCACTATATTCCTATGTGATTACAATAAAAAAGGATTTAAAGCACAGGTTCCCTATCAGATTACATGCGGCGTAAAGGTATATTCCTATCCTAAACACAAGTCATGAATTCTATCGTCAAGCAGAAAACACAATCACATGCTATTATGATCAAATCTAAATCTATACTTCATCTCCCAAATTATATAAATTATCACGGTAATTGTTGATCAAACAATTAAACAATTATGCACAAATTATAATAGACAATCCCATAAAATTAACAAAACTAACAAGGAAGTATATCAATAAAAGCTACGCAATAAGATTCATTGTAATCTCAAATAGAAATTAGTTCATGATTGAATTAAAATCCATAATCCACAATTGATAAAGCATTCAAAATACAAAGTAAAAGATAAGGAAGAGAATAGAATCTATAGACGAAATCCTTGAGTGTCTCCTTCAGGTCCTTCCCTGAATCCTTCGTGCTAGTCAATTGCTTCAAATCTCCAAGTCTAAATATCAAACTAGGGTTTTGAATCCTAAATCTAATGGAGTATCTCTCTATTCTATGCCTCACATCATGTATTTATAGGTTATAAGTCAAATCCCTTAACCAAATCGTAATTAGAATAGAAATCAACCTTCTTTCCTTTGCAATCCACAAACCCGTCCAACCCTTTCTGCTGACCAGCGCTCTAATGCTCTACCTAGTGCCTTGGCTCTGTGCCCTAGATTGTAGAAAATTTCGTCCTTTTCGATTTGACAGGTGACTCGTCCCGTAACTCTTCCCGGATCTTAAGTTATGACCATTTTACCAAAAGACGTTCGAACATGAATCCAACTCCAACTAACTGTACTTTGACACACTATTTGGAGACCCAATCGAAACCACCATACCTTTATGAAAAGCTTGAGACGTCCTTTACAACATCATTAAGACCATTTTCACATTCCGAAACTCAAACACAGTCCAAACCTCAATTGAAGCTCCGAAGGTCAACTTGCCTAAAAGCTGAAAATTGCAATGCTTCTCCAATTTGACTAAAATGCAACTTAAAAGCTCCAATTTAGCTAAAATGCAACCAAATAGCTTCCAACTTCATTTCCTACAAAAAAAACACAAAAGAACATAAACAGGAACAGAAAATACTCGAAACCTCACAAATCATCAAGTCAAAAGTACTCAAATTATAAGTATAAAACTCATTCATCAAATGCCTCCAAACTTGAATCTTTGCTTGTCCTCGAGCAAAACAAACCAATGCTATGCATAACAAAACCAAACATGATACACGTGAACTATACTCTACAATCCTATAAATTTAGCAACAAAGCAGTATGAGTTTCAACATGCCTCAGAGATATCCTCAAGAAACGCAAACAGAACATCCCATCATTGCAAACCAATAAATGGAATCAATCTGGCAATCTAAACTCATCATTACCCATGCAGTGTGTGCGATTGTTTACTAGCTCCAACCAACTACAGATCAGACTGGATTTCATAATTTACTTCTTACGAGGCAAAATTCACCATTCAAAGCAACTATTTCCGTAAACACAACAATTCCAACCACAATCACATATTTACCAAGTATTGGGGTCCCTATGAAGTTTTATTCCTACATTTCTTCACGAGTGCGTGTTTCGCTCCATCCCGTGCTAACACTTGAATGTGCAATGTCTGATTCTCTTAGGCTTTTTAGAACTACTCATTTAGTGAACTTTCGACCAACGACTCCCAAACCAAATGGTTTTAAGGTGCTGGGCATAGAGACATCTCCTAGGGCTTACTCGTTCGAGTAGTAAAGGTCACAAAACCAAACAAGTCAATATAATAATGCATATATAAATATATTTTTTTCTCTTTTTCTTGATTTTTTCTTCTTTTTTTTTATATATAACTATACTCCACAGATTCCCCCAAACTTGTTTTCTTAGTTCCTTCTAGCCTTTTTGTTAACATTTACAAATGTCATTAACATTTGAACTTCAATTTCCCCTAGAAGATAGTTATGAACTCATTTGATCCAAATCAGTCAAAACAAGCAAATCTATGTGCTAATCCAGTTACACAAGCTTCTGACAAACGTAGATTACCATTATGACTCAATTTAAAGTTAAGTGTCAATTCTCAATTTTGTTCAATTTAATCGTGAACTACCAATCTCATCATTGGCCAAGCCAAGACCAAACCAACTCATCACACAGATTCATGCAAATGCAACAATACTACATGCACACATTCTAATGCAACAAATATGAATATGCAAATAACTACCATGTATGATGCAAACTAAATGCAACACAATCCTAACACAAAAACAAAAAACTACCACGCAAATAGCTAACTATATGCCACATGACACTAAAATACCCCCAAACTTAAACTAGACATTGTTCTCAATGGCTAAAATAGAAAAAAAGTAAAGCAGAAGATTGTCATGAAAATATAGCATCTTCCTCATTGTCCGCTAAGTTTGGAGAGTAGGCTAAGCATATTGGAACAAATTGGGCACCACACTTGAATTTGACTTGAATAACCTGTAAACCCACAATAAAAACAATTTTATTAAGTCCTAAATAAATACAAATTTACTACTTTAAAACCTAATAAAATAAATAAAAACAAAAACTAAAAATTAAACTTGGGTTGCCTCCTAAAAAGTGCTTGTTTTATAGTCTCAACCTGACTTCTTGAATGTCTTCTATCCAATTCCCCTTCGAAAATTGAGGAATCCTCCATCCATCAGTAGCAATGTATCTTTTAAGAGATTCCCAATTGAAAGGGCCATTGATTCAAAGTCACCTAGCATGCTCTTGTTAGATAGATTCTCCTTTAAAACCTTCAAGTAGCTAGGCGTTGTCCCAATTGTGTCTGTGAACAAATTATGACAATGCAGCTTTTCAAACACAACTAGCTCTTCATCTATCTTCCCTTTCTCATCCCACCATGGCTCCAAAGTTGCACTAGCTCTCATGTCACATAAAGCTTTGCTGACGACCTGACTACCAATTGGGCACAATATTGCAAGCTGTCCGGATCCTCAAGCTTCATTGGAGAAGGCACATGGCGCACTAAAAAATTCGGCTCATCTTCGTTGGAACTCAAAGCTAGATCTTCTCCGACCTTCTTTTCCTGATTCCCACTTGTCTCCTCTCTTTCAATATAGACATCTTTTAGCTCATCTAGTTGTAGCTTTGGTTTGGGCAATCCATAAGTCTTGGAAACCATGTAGTTTGACAATTCACCTTGAGGACGATTGTTGATGGTGTTAAAAAGTTGCCTATCTGGTTCTCAAGGTTTCTAATTGATTCTGCCCGACTTTTCACATTCAAATCTACTTGGTTCAACAACTTATCTTGATCGTTCATTCTCTTTTCTGAAACTGTAATGAATTTCGCCAAGACCTCCTCTAAACTTGGTTACGTTTCTTCTTCATGTGGAGGGACTGGATCCTAAAATTCTGGAATGTATGATTGGCTTGGAGCAAAGGTTTGGACTTGACTATTATGGCAGCATGAAAAATCTGGATGATATCTCCAATCTTGATAGTAGTTGTTGAGATAGGCATAATAATTGTTGATGTCTCAAGCTGTGCTGACAATGCAGAAAGTGCATCGAGTCTATCAATCCCTGTTTCCTTGGTTGAGTCATTCTCGTATACGGCCACTGCCTGAAAAGAGTAAAATAGGAAGAGAATTAAAAAAACAAAAAAAACGTTTAAATTAAGACTAATTTGATTGAAATTAATATTGGCAAAAATTATTAAACTAAATACCCAGCAACAACGCCAAAAACTTGTTTGTCGATTTCGCAATCAAAATATACGTACAAGTATACACGGTCAACAAGTAATAAAGTGATAAGAAAAGTATCATTCCCACGAGGAATTATTTAATAAAAATTACCAAATACTAACCCTTAACCAAATTAATTTTATTTAAACAATGGATTTAAGATTGTGAATCTATGAAATTAAATTTTTTAATTAAACTAATTCTAAATACTACTAGATTGAAACCAGATAATGAAGACTAAAGATTACAATTTTACTTATTGTTTCACTTAGACCAATGCACTTCCTGTTAAATTACGCTAACTATTCTGAATAGTTAATCAAGAACACTTCAATATTTATGACCATCTCCCGATATATTATAACCAAATCAACTTAAATCCACAGATGATAAAATTAAGGTGAACACCCTAGTTAATTAATTCACTATATTCCTATGTGAATTACAATTAAAAAGGATTAAAAGTACAAGTTCCCTATCAGATTACATGCGGCGTAAAGATATATCCATATCCTAAACATAAATCATGAATTCCATCGTCATGCAGAAAATACAATCACATGCTATTATGATCAGATCTAAATCTATACTTCATATCCCGAATTCATATAAATTATCGCGGTAATTGTTGATCAAACAATTAAACAATTATGCACAAATCATAATAGACAATCCCATAATAATTAACAAAACTAACAAGGAAGTATATCAATAAAAGCTACGCAATAAGATTCATTGTAATCCATAATCCACAATTGATAAAGTATCAAAATACAAAGTAAAAGATAAGGAAGAGAATAGAATCTGTAGACGAAATCCTTGAGTGTCTCCTTCAACTCCTTCCCTGAATCCTTCGTGCTAGCCAATTGCTTCAAATCTCCAAGTTTGAATATCAAACTAGGGTTTTGAATCCTAAATCTAATGGAGTATCTCTCTATTCTATGCCTCACATCATGTATTTATAGGTTATAAGTCAAATCCCTTAACCAAATCCTAATCATAATAGAAATCTAACATTCTTTCCTTCGCAATCCACAAACCCGTCCAACCCTTTCTGCTGACCAGCGCCCCGGCGCTCTAGCTAGCGCCCCGGCTCTGTGCACTAGATTGTAGAAAATTTCATCCTCTTCGATTTGACAGAAGACATTCGAACATGAATCCAACTCCAATATCAGGTTATGACCATTTTACCAGAAGACGTTCGAACATGAATCCAACTCCAACTAACTGTACTTTGCCACACTATTTGGAGACCCAAACGAACTCGGATTTTTTACCACCATGCCTTCCTGAAAAGCTTGAGACGTCCTCTACAACATCATTAAGACCATTTTCACATTCCGAAACTCAAACACAGTCCAAACCTCAATTGAAGCTCCAAAGGTCAATTTGTCTAAAAGCTGAAAATTGCAATGCTTCTTCAATTTGATTAAAATGCAACCTAAAAGCTCCAATTTAGCTAAAATGGAACCAAATGGCTTCCAACTTCATTTCCTACAAAAAAACTCAAAAGAACATAAACAGGAACAAAAAATACTCGAAAACTCACAAATCATCAAGTCAAAAGAACTCAAATTATAAGTATAAAACTCACTCGTCATGGGCGTGTCCTGGTTTAGTGAAAGATATGTTGTTAGTTCATTTTTGAGGATTTGGATAAAAGAAGGATGTCAAAATTTTATGGAAGTATGCATTATTTTCCCATTTTATGAGGAATTTAGAAAGCGTAAAGCTATACTGTTTAGAGGAAGTTGCTCTTCTTTTAAGTTGTTGAATGATAGGATTCTTTTCCTTGCTTCTCTATGGGTTTCTTCTGTGGAGGTCTTTAGATGTATCTCTGTGATTGATTTGTAGAGATTGGAGGGCTGCATTTTTTAAGTGTTCTTTTTTATTTTTGTTTTTTAGTTTGTTGAGGGTGGACTTCTTGTTTCCCCTTTTATTGTATCCTTTCTTTTCTATTAATTAAATTTCTTCTTTTATTAAAAAAATTAAAAAATAATACACAATAATATTTAATTATGTATATGTATGTAACTACTTGCAAACTTATTAAAAAATAATAACTATTATTGAGGAACAAGAAGAGGATGATCATGTAGAGGAGAGGCAGGATGAGGATTGATTTATAGCTATTTAGCTTCTTTTATTGTGTCTGTGTACCTTTTAGAGTGTCTTAAAAATTTATTGTTCAATTATTATGCAATATAGCATCAGACAAGTCTGCATGTATTATTATTTGGACAATGCTACGTATATTAGATGATGTTTTTTGTGTTTATCTAATTGATCCATTTTGTTGTTCTTATTATTTAGAATTTTGTTCATAAATTTATTATAAATTATGAAGCTCCCAACTGTAATGGTGTGTATTGCCCGATACCAAAATCCAAACGAGTCAATAAAGCTCTTTTGAAACCTAAGCCCCTACCGTGACTTTGAACGATGAATAGACTTGAAAAGGTGATGCAACATTGGAACAAACAGCGGCATTTGGAACTGAAACAGAGTTTTATTCGGGCACATAAAAGAATGACTTTTTCTCCTTTTTTATATCGAATATATTTCCTTTTCTGCTCATCAAACAGATGAGCTGAAAAAATAATAATAATGTTATTGTTCACGGTGAAAGTACTGTTACTGTTCACTACAAACAACACCCCTCCTTTTATTTGGGGGAGAAGAAGATAGAAAAAAAATAAAAATAGATAATGAAGAAAGACCTAGGAATGTGAAAGCTAAAAGACAATATTATTTCATTATTTAGAATGTATATAAGAGAGCCTTTATATAAGCTAAAACTATACATGAAAAGGAAATCAAATCGCTCCAATAATCATGATTTTAGAATCCTCTCTAACAAAAGATAATAATTTATGTCGATTTAACTTAAAAGAATGATAAGAATCTGCATCTAGTTATATAAAGCTTCAATGTCTTATATTGCTTACAAATTCATACATTTCAAATTGTACCAACAGGATAGTTGGTCCTGAAGGACTGTTGTTGTTTCTTACTATGTTCTTGGTCTTCTAGAATTGTGAAAATCAGTTATCTTTACCTCATGCCAATTAAGACCTGAATATGTATGATTTCATTTTACTTAAGTCGTTAAAACTTCAAAGTCAACTTCATTTTTTAGTTTCATGTTTTTTAATATTTAAGTTTCATCCAAACCGATAAATCAGCGTGACTCATTATTTATAGGCAAATGATAAGTCAATAACTAGTAAAAGTAGAAACAGAAGTGCAATGGTAGTAATAACTAATAAACTTGTCGTTATTTTTGAGTGAAAGAAAATTGAATTTACATCAGATAAGGGTTATAAGTAATATGTTGTATTTTCAGTAAATGAATTTTCTTTTGATGATCCTGAAATCAGAACAAGATCATGACAATATTTGAGCAGTCAAATCAATTGCGGTTGAGGATTAAATTTTACTCTCTCAATTCTCTATAGAAGAATTTAATGAATTCTGCTGGTGAAACGTGATGTAGGCTTTTTTCATCTAAAACACTGCACATGCCATATTTGTTGCATAGTATCTGCCTTTTTGGGTTAATCTTGATTAATTTGTCAGAGCAACTGGACGCAAAGTTGAAGATCCAGATTTGCTGGAGAGAATTCGATTGACCATTATCAACAACCTTTTAAAATATCATCCAGTATGTTTACTGAGCTGCTGACTTATGTCATAGATATTTGTCTTTCTTGTTCTCATCTATATTATTTTACTTTTCTGTGGTCGTCCTCGCTTTTCATGTTCGTTACATTGTTTATGCTGATGCCTACATTTTCTTTAATTTGTGCCAACTTATAGGAGTCTAGTGAGCTGCTAGCAATGGGCGAGGCTTTTGGCATAAAAGCTCCAGAAAAGAAGGTAATATGTTAAAATAAAGCATATGCCACTCCCTTCCCATATCAGTTGGCATATAAGAAAGGAGCAGTTGAGCTTTCATTTGTTTTCATCTTTCATTGTAGGTTAGTTTGTTCACATGCAACGATTTAGGTGCGACACTGCCACTCTTCTTCTTCCTTGGACCTTGACTATATCTAGTGTGCAGTGTAGAGTGTCTAAATTCCTTTTACATCACCGATTGAAATATAATGATGAAAGATCCCAACTCAGGCATCAGCATGTTGCCTTGGGCATGTGTCATGTCTTTCTTTTGTGGTATTTTTTCCTTTGTTGAGTTAGATTTTATTTGAAAAGTTTCTTCGAAAGACCAGCTGCCACACCGCTCGCCCATCAACCTCTGATAGTAGATCACTTTGGCACATAACCCGCAACCCATGCCTTCACACTAACCGTAATGGAGTCAAGATTTGGCACTTCAAACTCAAAGCTACATGGATGGTTTTAGGGGAAGACCATGTAAGGCCAAGGGCCATTAGTAAAAATAATGTAATTCTAGGGACTTTATTGTTAGTTAGTAGACTTTTACCAAATACATCTAGTCATAGTTATCAAATCGTGAATCATATCGTTTATGGAAGACTCCCATATTGTGTTTCATGTATCGTATCGTGAATCGGATCGTACGATACGGAAATGAAATGAAAAATGTGGTAATATATATTTAAACATATAAAACACACAATTTATTGGACAATCAAACATATTAGCTTAACTATATATAAAAGTAAATATTATTATAGACTAAAAATAACTTTTACAGTTAGATAGTAGCTAAAATACTCTAAATTGATTTATTATATATTATTTTAGTAATCTTATAGAGTAACAAGAGAAAACGAAAATTCAGATTCACCCTTTATCTATAAAAAACAAAAGAGAATAATTTAAATTAACAAGTGGAGATGTATGTATCTGCTTATAGAAAGTGACGTGAGAAAAATAGAGCAACATTCTAAAGAAGATATAAAACTCTAAAAAGTGATTAAAGGCTCATCAAGCAATATAGAATATTTTTATATTAAAAAACCTCTTCATTTGAAATAAAAGAAGGCTTCAGTTTTGTTTTTACTCGTTTAGTTCTACATAAAAACTTTTTCAAGTCGGTTGCTAACTTTAAAAAATATCGTGCATTGCATCGTTTCGTAAGAATCGTATCGAATCGTAACTGAATCGTAGGATGCAGTGTCATTTTAGATTCACCATGCGATATGTATCGAATTTGTTTACGTATCGTATCTTAAGATTTTGACAACTATGAATGTAGCACATGGGTGACACTGTACCATGGTGCACTTTAGCATTTTGTTTTAGGTTAGTAGCTTTATAAATAGAAGACATCTATAATGTTATTTTTTAGAAAGAAGAATATTATGAATTGAAATGGCATAGACCATTCTCTCATCCTTCTCTCTCTCTCTCTCTCTCAATGGAATTAGAAGGCCTAGTATATACGATGTGTGATTTGATTGAAATTCTGATGTCTTAATAGTTATCTATCTTCTCATCCAACTCTCTTAGAAACCCTCATTCTCTTGATCTCTATTTTTCTCCCAAATAATTGGTCTTTCTGTTCAACTACTAATTCTAAATTAGTTTCAGATTCTTCTTCTTTGGTGACACTCATTGCAGGACAAACCTACCCACTGTTTAGTTCCTGAATGCTTAAAACCCATTCCAACCTCCATTGATTCTCTTAAGCTAAGGTTAATCTAGGTTTAAGGTTATAAAGTCCCACCACTGGGCATCCATTTGTCCATAATAGGTTCCTAACCTCTCTCGCCATTGATTTATTCAGGTATAAAAAACAAAACGAGATCTCCCTTTCTGGACAGCAGCTACAAACAGAAACCTCCACCCCTATTAGCATGAGAATCTACAGTGGCATACCTTCCTATGCTCCTTTTCTTTTACAAATACTCCTCTTTAAGAAATTGTTGTCTCACAGACAGCTACAGATCCAATGTAGCTCATCAGAACGAAGAACAATATCATACCTCGATCATCTGCTTGTCCTAGTTACTCGAAAACTATTATTCCCATTGAATGTCTCTTCTTCAAGATCTAGCGTGTTCCGCCCAGTTTGAACAATCACATGCCTCGTACTCTCATGCCTCACTAGAAGTTCCTTGAGTTTTTGTTCATAGTTGTCAAGGCGAGACGTGACAGTAGTTGACCGCTAGGACTCCTAGGCAATAAGGCGTCCGCTATGGCGACAAGTCGTTAACAATGTACAATGTATACATTATTTGTTTTACTTCAAAAGCATATTCGACAATAAAATTTTATATATATTAAAACTCAAAACATAATAACTAATACTATGAAATACAATTAAAAACACAATTATATGAATACTTCACAATTAAAATTCAAGAATAAAACACTTAACATTGAAAACTAGTAGAACAAGTTAACAAACACTACATAGAGAATAAATGATCAACCAAGTCAACAATCATCACACATTACAAGTCTAATAAATAATAAAAATTACACTATATAGGTAGTCCATGAGTTATGATGAGTCATGGATACAAAATGATTTAATCGCTTAACTTGGGCCAGCTACCAAGGGGTATGCCTTGGTGGCTCGGCGTCCAAGGCGTTGCATTGTTCTTCTCTAGCACTAGGACGTCTAGTCGTCGTCTAGGCGATGCCATGACAACTATGTGTTTGACAGTTGAACTTGTATTAATTCAAGTGCTTGAACCACATAATATATTATACAACCAAGTGCGGTTATAGAAACTGCGCAATTATATGCACGACTCACATGAACTATGTTTAATAGCTGCTTCCAACTGTTTCTCATAGCGTTACGAACTGCCAAGTTAAAGGCCAACTGAAGGGTGAGTTTGATATAAAATATAAGTGTTTTCTTATAAACCACTGTTTACCTCATTTAAGGTCCAAGGAGTACCTTGAGTTTGATTTTGTCAGTTTCCAATATGCTGCACCTTCCATGACCTACCTTTTCAATCATTTGCAAGAAAGGATACAAATATCCTTTTACCATGCTCAATACTTTGAATAAGGGATAGCTTCCCTAAATCGAATGTAAAAATAGTCAGAAGATGACATTAAAACGGTTAGCAGATGTTAACTTTTAATGACATATTTTGTGTATGCTATGTCCGACCTTCCAGTTATAACTCGTTTGTTGCATTGTTGACAGCTTGATGTTGATATTGCAACTCATATACATGTCAAGGATGATGGGCCTAAAAGGAGGTTTGCATCTAACAAGACTAAGATTTGAAATACTGTCAAGTATTACAACAATTTTGTAATAGATACTTTGTTTCCTAGAGTTATATTTTTACCTCAAATGGCCTAGTACTCGAAGAAAATACTAAAATTACTCATTTTGACATACTGTAAAGTCAATTAATCTTCTAGGAGTATTATTTATTTATTAATCCTTTTGGTTTGCTTGTCTCAGTTTGCTTTGTATTGAGACAGCAGATCGACCTGGATTGCTACTAGAAGTCATTAAAATTATGGCTGATATTAATATCAATGTGGAATCAGCAGAGATTGATACGGAAGTACATCCTCTCTCTCTCTCTCTATATATATATATTTATGTATGTATGTATATATAAAACAACCTCTTAAGATGTATCTCTTTCTCCATTCTCTCTCGAAAATAATCATCTGCATCTTTGTTTCTGTTATGATACAGGGTTTGGTAGCCAAAGATAAGTTTCATGTCAGCTATCGAGGGGCAGCGTTAAACAGTTCCTTGTCTCAGGTAACTAGTTACATGTTACTTGATCGTTAGTTACTCATGGTCTTTATCACCATATTCTTAAATCTAGTTAATTTTATTGATCTTTGATCTTGTTAGTAATTGTATTGTCATAACTCATAATAGCTGGTACATGCTAAGGACATGACGAACGGTTATTACTCGCATCTTAAGCTGAAATAAGAAGAGGGTAAGAGGGTGCGACTGTGCTCTTACTTGGCCAGTATAATATAAATTAAGTATACAAGTCTTAGTGTTATTAGTTGAGACAACTTTTTAGGTGGCAGTCTATATGATCTCTTTCACCGTTTTTTCAATCTATCTAACAAAATACAACTAATTTTGAATTTCTCGCTCACCCTAAGAAATCATCTGGGTCGTCCAAAGTTTGGGATAAATCCCACCGTCCATGTAGTGCCGGAGGCACGGGACACAACTAATTTTTAAGTATAGAATAAATTATATCAGGATGCCTGTAAAACTAGTGTTTTACACCATCCAATAACATGCCATGTAGGTAAATTTAGGAGTAAATCACGAGTTTCAAATTCACTGTGATTATGCTGTCATATTGAATTCGGGAAAAATCAGCTTTACCCCACTGTGGTTGTAGTGTTTCAAGCAATTAGTCATTGTGCTTTTAAAAATATTCAATTAGTCCACTGTACTTTTTAAAAATGTTCAATCAAGCAATTCCGTCTAATTTTGCTCACGGACGTTAAAAAATTGGGCCAATTTTCCTACATGGATTTTGAAAAAAAAAATAAAACAAGTTATTTTCTACGTGGCAAGCCAGTCAGCCAAATTCTTAATACTATTGAGCCACTGCATTTTAAAAAAATGCAATTGACCCATTGTGGTTAAGTTTCTCTTTAAGCCAGCCTTATTACTACACTCCACCGCCGTCTTCCAAAATCAATCGCCCGCTCGGTCAGTTCATGCGCACCATCCTCCTCCAAAATCCATCGCCCGACGGAGGTGCGTGTTCGGTCGGAGGAGCTGTCGGGGCCGCAGCCGGGGAGGGTGCGGTTGGCGGCGTTGGAGCGGTCTAGAGATTCGAAGCGGATTTTGATGAGCATGGTGTGACGCCCCCAAAATTAGGTATACATCACCCATCTTGGGTCGCCAGATACATGATACTGAATACAAATACAACTTAATAATACAACTGTCGTGTACAATACGACCAAACATAATCTGTGAGTTTGAATACAAATATTGTCTTCTAGAGAATATTCATACTCAAAAGGAGTCCTCATTACAATTATTATCACACTATTTCACAGAATAGTGAGGACTACTAATGCTATCCTCTGGACCATCACTCCGTTTCCCGACTCGTCCCAACTATATTCTCATTTCCTGAAGAGAACAGTGAAAGAAAGGGTGAGCTCAACTAGCCCAGTAAGAAATATTATGACTAAGATAATGCAGAATAAATTATCATTAGCCTTCAACAGTGTTAAACTGATAAAATATAACGAACATCAAGTTTAATTGCAGCGGAACAAGCAATCCATTAAAAGAGTCGAGTAGAAAATAAAATCTACTATCTTCTATGATTTAAAAGGTTTTTCAACACTGTTATCGCTGGGACTCAGCTTAATAAAATAATCCACATCATCGAATCACCCCTGCATTACGGCCAAGGATATTCGTGTATTCATTAATGATCATGATTATGCCAACAAATGTCCATCAATGCACTACGGGCCAATGAGGACTTTTACCACATCATTTGTAACATTACGGTCATGATTATATCGAATAATCCCTGGTCATAATCATACCAAGTCCATCTATGCACTACAGGCCACAGATGACTTTCAACATTTTATAAACATGAGGATGATGACAATGATATAAGAATTCAATAAAACA
The DNA here is from genome assembly GCA_016801055.1 of Panax notoginseng. Classification (NCBI taxonomy): domain Eukaryota; kingdom Viridiplantae; phylum Streptophyta; class Magnoliopsida; order Apiales; family Araliaceae; genus Panax; species Panax notoginseng. Next base: position 135,750,582 of record CM029015.1, read on the forward strand.
AGTTCAAGAATTAATTTATCCAAGAATTAACGTCCAAATTGTCAACATGATACTGCTTTGTGGAGTAAAATTCAAGAATGTTTAGAAGAATATTTTCATGAAAAAATACTTGATGAAACGCAATTATTAAGGATATTCCACAAATTTCATGGAGTATAGAAGTCAAAACTTAACCAACTGAGTATAATAAAGAATGGAATAACAAAAGAAATTATCATGCATGCGATAGACCGCACAGACAGGTTATTCCAATAGAATAATAAATAATGGAACCAGGTCCGGCGTAAAACGCAGACATGATATTCCAACAGAATAATAATAAAGGCGGAACCAGGTCCGGTGTAAAACACACAGACAGGATGTTCCAATAGAATAATAATAAAGATGGAACCAGGTCCGGTGTAAAACACACAGACATGATGTTCCAACAGAATAATAATAAAAACGGAACTAGGTCCGGTGTAAAACACACAGACAGGATGTTCCAACAGAATAATAGAAGAATGTCACCGAGTATAGGGTAGACCGCGTATACAGGTTATTCCAACAGAATAATAAAAAATGGAATAACAACAGTTCTCTTCATGAATAAGAAAGAATAACACCCCTTACCGTTTTAAAGAAGAACTAAAATAAGGAAGTAGTTAAGTATCAGAATACTTTTCTTCTCTCTCTATAGTTTTTCTCTATAGTTTCTCTAGAGTTCAGTGAATTCGTAAGAAATAATGAAGGAATGAGCTGCTATTTATAGAAAAATGGAATGCATAGTAACTAATCCATGAACGGTTCAGATTGATTACTTTAATCTGACGATCCATATTTAAAGAAAAATCTTTTAAATAAAATATAATATATTCTATTTATAGAATAACTTTAATAAAGTATTCTATTTTATATAAAAAGATGTTATCTGTTTTATTACGTTAATAATACGAATAAAACAAAACTTCATTATCGCTAAATAATTCATATTATTAACTGACAATAATTGAATCAAACTGAGTGACTCCTCACATAAGCATTAATAATCAATACCGTGTGTTACTATGCAACCACACGTGTTACTGTACTTTTACTACCGAGTAGTTCAACAGTATCAATGGTAAAACTTTCGCCGTTATTTTTAATAAAATATTTTTGTCGTTTTCTCAATCCGACAATAATTCCATTGTGGGGTCCACCAATGATTGTGCCGTTGTACGAATATTCTCTGTTAAAACGAATATTCCCCGACCAATCGAATATTATATAACAACTTGCGTACTTTGTAAAATTTATAAATATTACCCACAATTATAACATTATATCAAATTAACTCCATAATATTCAAAAATGATATTTATAGAAAATTCATCTTTATTTATAAAAGTTGGGGTCTTACACTTGGCCTTTTTGAGGGACGAAGAGACGTGAGCGTCCATTTTGGAGCGGAGGTCTTTGACGGATTTGGCGTTGTGGAGGGTTTTGGATTGGTCGTGGGAGGATAGGAGTTGGTTGTAGAGGGTTTCGAGGTTTTTGAGCTCGTCTTTAATGGCTTCAACATCTTAGAAGAATTTGTCCAGATTTACACCATCTCCAGCTCCTCCATTACTGGACATCTCAATGACGTGGGAAAGATTTTGATCATCGTTGTTGTATCGAGAGAATGAGTCGGAGGTACATAGATCGTTTATCTTGATAATTTAATTCACTTTTGTTTTATTTTCAGGTGGTTGGCTAATTGAATGGAGGAGAAAATTAATGGTGGAATATGAAATGGAATGGTTAGGGTGAAGAATCAATAAAGGGAAGTAGAGGAGAGAGAGGAATTTTGGGTGGGCTGTTTGAAATAAGAGAGAGAATAAAAATCCATGAGGGTCATCTGATAAAAATGAGACTACATTAGCAAATACACGTCATTTGTATTTTATTTTTTAAAGTCATGTAGGAAAATTGGCCTAATTTTTTAACGTCCGTGAGCAAAATTGGACGGAATTGCTTAATTGAACATTTTAAAAAAGTATAGTGGGCTAATTTAATATTTTAAAAGCACAATGACTAATTGTTTAAAACACTACAACCACAGTGGGGTAAATATGTTTTTTCCCTATTGAATTAGAATGGAAAAGGCGCGAAAAACACTGCTCAAGGCTTCCTCTAGAAGGAGAGATTCAATCTAATCAGTTAAAGAAATGCTCTTTTTACTTCCTTTTTATAGGTGTCTTAGATGTCATAGTATGTATAGAGAGAGAGAAAGAGTTTAAGGAGTCTTCTATATTAAACAATTTTACTATGGTAAATAATAATTACACAATCTGTTACAATAATTCAAATCCTTTGATATTCTCCTAAATTTGCTTATTGGATGGTGTAAAACACTAGTTTTATAAGTCATCCTTGTTAGATATTATTTTAATAATATATTTGATTAATTTTTTTTTGAATAAATCATCTTAAATACTGTAGATTGAATAGCCGTATTGGTTAAATATTATGTAGTGTGTGAATAGTTGCAATGGTGGTTTCAAATGATGCAACTCTTATGTAAATAGTTCCAATGTTTTGTTCTGTGCGGTTCAACTCTTCTCACTAATTCAATTAATGCAATAGTTTGTTCTGAAAGACGTGTCCCTTCAAAGAATGTCTCCAAATCTATAAATAGTGCTTAAAGTTAGTCATTTCATACATTTCAATATTATGTATTCCAAATTCAAGCAAACAAATCTTGAATTTATTCTCCTCTCCTCCCTAGAGTTCTTACTCTTGTACTTAAGAGATCAAAGTGTTCGGTGGTAATTCTCTGTTAGTGCAAAGCCACGAATTACACACATTTGGTAGGCTTGTTGTATCTTGGAAGCAAATCGCATAGATTCCTATTGTATCGTGGTGGGAGCGTTTCAATCCACTAATGTGTTATTCAAGTTTCTGCCATTGTTATAAATTTACGCCA